>CM077158.1:195585115-196276280 GCA_039583875.1 Platanthera guangdongensis | reverse complement strand
AGTTTTTGCACATGCTATCAGACTGAAATTTAAACCATGGTCACTTCTTATCTTGACCCACTGTACTATTTATTTCATTCTGAATTTGCTTGACAAAGCTATAGAAGACACTAGGTGTTTCAGATTTCTGTCTTAAGAAGAACACCCAGGAAAACCTTGAGTAGTCATCTACAACTACAAGGTATAGACCTTCCTACCTAAGCTGTGAACTGGCATTGGATCAAAGAGATCCATATGCAAGAGGTATAAACACCTCACAGCATCTTTGTTTTCTATGCTTCTAAAGGTGGATTTAGTCTGCTTGCCCTTTTGACAAGCTGAGCAAATACCGTCTTTAACACACTTAACTTGAGGACCATTCCTCACTAACTCTTTGCTAAAGAGTTTGCTAATTGTCTTGTAGTTAAGATGGGCAACCTCTTGTGCCATTTGACACAATGAGAGACTGTCTCATCAGCTACAAGACACACTGGAGAACCATTGTTCTCAATCATAATGTCTAGGCAGTAGACATTCCTCTTCCTATAACCAGTCAAAATGATCTCTTGATCACTTGACCTCTTGATATGACAACCATTTTTAACAAATGAGATGTCATACCCTACATCACTTAATTGACTTATACTTATTAGGTTGTGTTTCAACCCTTTAACATAAGCCACTTGAGTAATGATAACTAAGTTGCTAGAAATGTTACCAAACCCTTTGATGATTACTTTTTCAGAACCACCAAAGGTGACTTTTGGACCATCTTTTATTGGAATGTAGTCCTTTAGTAATCCTCTAGTTCCAGCCATATGTCTGGAACATCCACTGTCCAAGTACCATGTTGGGGTATGGCCACTTGGACTTACCTGCAAAACAGATTAATGAACCTTAGAACCCAAAGTATTCTTGGGTCCTTGGTACCTGTTAGTTTGCAACTTGACAAAACTACCTACTGGCTTTCCAACAGGTAATTTGCTACTCACTTTGGCACTAGCATTGTGACAACAGTCCACTGCAAAATGGCCAACCTTGCCACAGCACCAACATTCAAACTTATTGTACCTTTGCTTAGGTACAGCCTTTGCTGTCTTATCAAGAACAGACTTGTTGAATCTTGGGGCTTTGCCCTTGGACTTAGACTTGGATTGCTCAGTCCTTGCAGGTTTAATAAAACCCAGTCCAGCCTTGCCTTTATGATGAACAAATTCATCATTAAAGGTAGCACTGACTTAGGTTTAGAAAACCTAGCAACAAGCTCTCTCTTCTTCTGAAGATTGATCTCCAGATCTTTGATTTGATCATTCTAAAGGTGATAGTCCCCATCTGAATCACTGTTATGTATTTCAGCCTGGCTATCTCATTAAGCTTTTGATCAAATTGCTTCTCAAAATCTGTTGCAGCAGCTTTAAGATCAGCATTTCCTTTGCCTGACTTTTGGCTAGGGACTTGCTTTTCTTGTATGCTTGCAACAGCACTTTATATTCATCTATAAGCTGATGAATATCATCCTCAGACTCAGATACATTCTCATCACTAGATGATGATGAATCTGATTCTGTACTAGAACAAGAAACTGAACTTAGAGTTGAACTTTGTACCTTACTGGGTCCTGGCTGCTCTAGGATTTTGTCACTCTCAGTCAATGCCATCAGTCCTTGGCACTGACAGTCTTCTTGTTCATAAATAGACTCCATGATCTGCATGAATTCTTCTTCTTCTTCTTCAGCAAACAGCCCTATGTATGCCTCAACCTCAGATTTAGTTTCTGAGAAGAATATCTGATAGAATCTTATCCTTCTTGGCAACAAGACTTTTCTTTCTTGCCTTTAAAAAGGATGTTTTCTTCTTTTTTTCTTTATTCTTTCTCTACTTGAGTCTTCTTCTTGTCACTAGTCTCTTTTCTCTTTCAGGACAATCTGCAATAAATGTCTTGTCTATTGCAGCAATCACATATCTTTGAACCAGTTGCCTTGCTAGATGTTGTCCTCTTCCTGTCTTTCTTTGAAGACTTTTTGTTCTGATAGAAGTCTTCTTTTCCTTTTGAAGTAGAAGGCCTTGACCTCCACTGTTTCTTCTTCAAGAATTTCTGAAAGTGTCTAGTGAAGGCAGCAAAGTTTTCATCACTTTCACTGCTTTCAGACTTTGTGCTGACTGACTCATCTGACTCTGATTCAACTACCTTTGGAGGTGGAGTTGGTGACTTATTCCTGCACTTCCTGGAGGCTTCTGTCTTGAAGGCTACTGTTCTTTCCTTGTGTTCAGTTCTTGTTGATTTCTCCTCCTCTTTCCTCACTGTCAATTGCATTTCATATGACAACAATTTGCCAAACAGTGTAGGAGGAGGAATTTCTCCCAACTTAGCCATTTATCTAATGGCACAAATCTTTGTGTCCCAATCTTTAGTTAGGGACCTTAGGAACTTGTCATTTAGTTCATAGTTACTGAACTTTCTTCCATAAGACATAAGTTCATTCACTATTCTGTAGAACTTCTTATAGCACTCAGTTATTCTATCACCCTTTCCTTGTCTAAAACTTTCATACTCCTGATTTAGCAAGGATTTTCTATCTTGTCTAACTTCTTCAGATCCCTCCATATACACAATAAGAGTGTCCCACATCTCTTTGGCTGTCTTACAGTGTATAAGATTCTAAAATGTTGCATCATCTATGGCACTCACTATAATATTTTGTGCCCTCTTGTCCATGGTGGCTAGGACAATCTCATCCTTAGTCATTTCAGAGAAATCCTTTTGGAGTTCTCTGATTTGCATCTAGAACAGATATCTTCATGGGCACATATGGCCCCTCTTTTACTGTGATGTAGATCCTAGGGTTTGAGGCCTCCATAAACAGCCTTACTCTTTCCTTCCAGATCCCAAAGATCTCTTTCCTGCATATGGGTAATTTCATGGAACCCAATTCCTTGTGATTTTCAGAGGAACCCATGTTTCTTGATTTTCTTGAATCTGTACTTTTCCTTAGACTGAATCTGCCAATCAGGATCTCCTCAGACTGTTAGTCCTTTTTGAGGAACCTGGCTCTGATACCACTTGAAAGATATAGTACCTAAACACCTAGAGGGGGGTGAATAGGTGACCAAATTCTTTTTAAGACTTTAATGGCAGTTATCAGTTATATCACAGAATCTATACTACTTTTGCACAGCAATCACACAAGCATTCACAATCACAGCACAATCACAGTAGACACAGAGTTTTATAGTGGTTCCCCAAGCATTGGGTACATCCACTTCCCCTTCGCCTACTAGCGGTGTACTAGATTCGGCCAAACTCCACCACTGTCTCAGAACCCAAATTGTTCCTACACCTCAGGCCCAAGGCCCTACAACTCAGCTTTTCCAAAGCCTACACTCAGCCACAAAGGCCTACACTCAGCCAACAAGGCCTACACTCAGCCAACAAGGCCTACACTCAGAGATTACAATCTCCTACACTCAGGCTCTCAAGCCCTACCCTCAGCCTTTATAATAACAGGCTTACAATTCACTCAGATCCAAAGGATCCTATAAGTTAAAAATGATAATACAAATGATAACTCAACAACTCAGAAACAAGAGAGGGGAGTTGAGAGTTTCTTGATGAGTTCTTGGAAGAACTCAGCTGGATTCAATCTGACTTAGCTTTCTTCAAAGCTTCTTGAAAGTATAACTCAATTAGATTGTCTCCTTCTGCAGTTGATCCTTGACCTCTGCTTCTTAAGATTCAGAATGAATCTGAATCCTTCTTCTCAGCCTAGTTCCAACGGCTGATTACTTGGATGGAGCCCTCTCTCTCCAACTTCTTAGATCTGAACTTGGACTGCAAGATCTTCTTGATTTGATACTTGATCAATAACTCTGTGAACCACTTGTTGAATTACTTCAACTATTTTAACAACAATCTGATCAACAGTTTCTGTAAACTGTCTACGCCTATTTATAGGCCTTCTTCATGGTAACCGGCTGGTCCGGTTCATAACTATCTTCTGACATCTCTGACAGGTGTTGTAGACCGGCTGGAACGGCAGCTGTCAAGTCATCCAGTCAATTCTTGAAAATCTTTAACTGTCTGAAAGTATCGAGACTTTCTGTCTTTAAGTGTCGACACTTATAGACCAAGTGTCGACACCAGTTGTGTAAGTGTCGACACAAGTCTACAAGGTGTCGACACACCTCCTTGTGTTGTAGATACTATGTCTCGACACAGATTCTTCTACATGTGTCGACACTGAAATTGAGTGTCGACACAAGTACTTGATCTTCTGTAACTTGCTGAATTCTTCTAAGTGTCGACACATCTCCTTTGTGTCGACACAACTTCTTATGTTGAATCTGTTAAGTGTCGACACAGCTTCTTGGTGTCGACACATAGTCTTCTATGTTGATACTTGCTGAGTGTCGACACAGCTCCTTGTGTCGACACTTGATTCTTCTGTTGAGACTTCAGCTGAGTGTCGACACATTACCTTAGTGTCGACACTTGTACTTAGAATATTTTTGTTGATCTTTCTGTACTTTGCTAAGTGTCGACACAGCTCCATGTGTCGACACTTTATTCAAGTGTAGAGTCTTCAGCTGAGTGTCGACACATTGTTCTAGGTGTCGACACTTACTTCAAATGTTGACTCTTCTGCTGAGTGTCGACACTTTGTTCTTGGTGTCGACACGTACCTCAAGTGCTGACTCTTCTGTTGAGTGTCAACCTATTGTTCTGGGTGTCGACACTTTAACTTAGTCTCTGCAGACTTTTGCTGAGTGTCGACACAGCTCCAAGTGTCGACACTTTCTGGTGTAGACACAGTTCTTCTAGGTGTCGACACAGCTCCTTGTGTCGACACTTATTCTCTGCACTTTTCTTCACTGAGTGTCGACACAGCTCCTTGTGTCGACACTTTCTGTCTGGTGTCGACTCTGCATCCCAGGTGTCGACACAATGACTCCAAGTGTCGACACTGCTTATCTGGGTGTCGACACAAGTCTTCTTAAGTGTCGACACTTTCCCTCTGGGTGTTGACACATGGACTTAGAAACTTTTTGCTTCAGTCCTGCAAATACTTAACCTGCACAAGTAAACTCAACATACATCAAATACATTATGATGTATATCATTGAGTTGGGTGAGGCTTCTTCAAATCAGGTACATTTAACCAATGTACCCAACAATTTCAAATTATAAATTTGAAAAAAAATCAAGGACCCAAGGTTACCTGTATCAAGAACAACTAATCTTATTTTTTACAGGTAAAGAACTATCCTGCCACAGAGGAACAGTGGTATCTGGATAGTGGATGTTCAAAACACATGGCAGGAAGTAAAGACAACCTGACTGATTTCAAAGCAAGGCTTGTACCAAAAGTGATATTTCGAAACTCCAACTGTGGACATACAGAAGGATATGGAAATGTCAATATTAGAGCAGTTACCTTTAGGAAGGTAGCATATGTAAGTGGTCTCAAGCATAACCTAATATCCATAAGCCAATTATGTGATGAAGATTATCAGGTAGCATTCAATCAGTGTTCTTGTATTATTACTTCTGACAAAAACAAAACTATTTTAACTGGAATTGGACAAGGAAACATATATGTAGTTAATTTCAAATTTGTTAATTCAGAAATATGCTTATTCAACCAAATTAGTTCAACTAATGATTTATGGCATAAGAGACTAGGTCATGTAAACCTTAGGAACATTGCTAAATTATCTAGGGACAACCTTGTTAGAGGACTGCCTTCTGGTTCTTACAAGAAGGAAGGACTCTGCAGGGCTTGTCAATTAAGCAAGCAAACTAAAAATAGTTTCAAATCCATTAACAAAAGTGATTCACTCAGGATTAGGTACTTGCAACATATGGAACTTTTGTCCTTATAGCTGTACAAAGTTTGGGAGGAAAGTCATACACTCTAGTTATTGTTGATGACTTCTCTAGATTCACTTGGGTGTTCTTTCTGAGAAACAAGTCAGATAACTTTATAGTTCTTACAGATTTTCTTAAGAGCATACAGATTGAGTACTCTACTCAGGTTGCATTGATCAGAAGTGGTCATAGTACCGAGTTTTAATCTCTTCTCATGCAAGAATTCTGTGAGAAGGAAGGTATCAGGCATTGTTTTTTCTGCTCCTAGAACTCCTCAACAAAATGGGGTACTGAAAGGAAAAATAGAATAATTATTGAATCTGCTGGGACATTACATGCAGAGGCTTATTTGCCCCTATCCTTTTGGGCAGAGGCTATAAGCACAACAAATATGTTCTGAATAGAAGTTTAATACATAAACTTAAGGGTAAGACTCCCTACGAATTACTTAAGGGGAAGCAACCTGAAGTAGATTACTTTAAAGTATTTGGACGTAAGTGTTATATTCATAATAATAACAGGAAACACTTACAAAAGTTTGAAGCCAAGGCTGCATGGAGACTTTTTATTGGATATTCTCAAGTCAGTAAGGCTTATAGGTTATTTAATAAATCAACATCAAAAATGGAAGAATCTGTACATATATACTTTGATGAAGCTATTATGTTTTACAGGGAGAAGGATTCTTCTACCATAGACTCATTACAGGTACCCTATCTGTGTGAGAAGTTGGATAATTTAAACCTTACTCAAGAGGTTACACTGCATCCTTCTCCACAGATTGATGAAGATAGCGAAGAAGAAATTGCCAAAGCAATTGAACCCTCAACAACAAATATAATTCCACAAGAGAAATTAATTTCACAAGTTGTTGATGAACCAACTCCTCCTACTGATCTTGTCACACTTAGAGATCATCTCATATCTCAAGTGATTGGAGACATATCAGCTGGTGTGCAAACAAGGCATCAACTCAACCAAGATCCGATACATGCTTGCTTCATTTCTCAAATTAAGCCTCAATCCATAAAAGATGCAGATCAAGATCCCCACTGGATTATTGCAATGTAAGAGGAATTCAATCAATTTGTGAGGTGTAGAGTTTGGGATTTAGTTCCAAGACCCAAAGACTACCCAATCATTGGAACTAAATGGGTCTTTAGGAACAAGTTGGATGCATAAGGATTAACTGTGAGGAACAAAGCAAGGATGGTATCCCATGGTTATTCACATGAAGAAGGCATTGACTATGATCAAACATTTGCTCCTGTTGCAAGACTTGAATGCATCAGAATTTTTCTTGCATATGCAGCATTCAAGAAGTTCAAGGTCTATCAGCTGGATGTCAAATGTGCATTCCTCAAGGGAGAACTAAAAGAGGAAGTTCATGTTGAACAACCTCCAAGTTTTATCTCCTCAACCCATCCATCTTATGTTTTTAAGCTTCGTAAATCTCTTTATGGTCTAAAGCAAGCTCCAAGAGCTTGTAAGAGACCTTAGCTAGCTTTCTTTGAGAACATAAGTTTATTAGAGGCATTGTAGATAGATCTTTATTTATTAGACATCATAAGTCAAAACATTTGCTAGTCCAAATATATGTAGATGATATAATATTTGGTTCTACTGATTCCAAACTTTGCAAAAGGTTTTCTGACCCGATGCATTCAAAGTTTCAAATGAGTTGCATGGGTGAACTATCCTACTTCCTTGGTCTTCAAGTGAAGCAAACCCCTGATGGTATCTTTATATCCCAGTCAAAATATACTAAAGAACTACTTAAAAGATTTGGGATGACAGATGCCTCAGCCAAGAAAACACCCATGTCATCCAATGCTGTAGTTGATTCTGATGAACAGGGCAAGCTAGTTGATCAGAAAACATATAGGGCTATTGTTGGGTCCTTATTATATCTTACAGCTAGTAGGCCTGATATTATGTTTGATACTTGCATTTGTGCTAGATTTCAAGTCAATCCTAAAGAATCACTTCTTATTTTATCAAAAAGGATTTTAAGATATATAAAGGGTTGTCCTAATTTAGGACTCTGGTATCCTACTGAGTCAGAATTTGAATTATCTGGATTCTTATATGCTGACTTTACTGGATGTAGAGTTGACAGGAAAAACACATCAGGAACTTGCCAGTTCCTTGGTGATAGGCTTGTGTCCTGGTTTTGCAAAAAACAAACTTATGTGTCAACATCAACTGCTGAAGCTGAATACATATCAACAGGTAGTTGTTGTTCACAAATTTTGTGGTTACAAAATCAGCTGCTGGATTATGGTTTCAACTTAAATAATTCAACTATCTATTGTGATAATACTAGTGCAATTTCTATTGCACAAAATCCAGTGCATCATAGTAGGACAAAGCATATAGAGATTAGACATCATTTCATTAGAGATTATGTGGACAAAAATAAAACTAAACTTGTCTTTATCTCTACTGATTTACAAAGAGCAGACATTTTCACCAAACCATTAGATAAAAAGAAACATCTGTTCTTCCTAAATCAACTAGGTATGATTAATGGAGAAGCTTTAATTTGATTTCTGTCTTTGATCGATGAATTGTTCATGCTTCGTCGAACAAAGATTGACGAACTACGAACTCTTCGTGGAGTGTTCGTCGAACGGAGATCGACTAACCTTCCTTTGTGAAACTGTTTGTCGAACGGAGATTGACGGGTTTGTTTCATAAAAATTTTTCATCGAATGGAGAATCACGAATTGTATTCTCCCTCCTCAAACTTAGATCGACGCTTTTATTTCTTTATGAAATTTTTCGTCGAACTGAGTTCAAAGTTTTTATTTTTCGTCGGATGGAGTTCGTCTTTTCATCTTATGAAAACTTATAATTGGGTTTTCATCAAACTCCATCCCGCGCTTTCCAGTTCTTTTGCACTTGATTTCTTATTTTTGCATGTAATGGCGATTTCGGCGGCGACCCTCTCTGAAATGAAATTTGATGCAGGGTTTGACATTGACATCGATTCATTCAGCCATTCTGATCAAATCTTCAAGAACATCCTTTAGTTGTTTGAGGCTCCACAGTTGAGAAAGTTCATGACCTTAAGGATCAAACTTCCAGTGCAAGAAATCAAGGAATGGGTATTCACAGCAACCTTTCTAGATCAAACCTCCATTTCTGGATCGATTTCTGGACACCAGGTTTTTCTTATCCCTGCTATTCTAATTGAAATTTTTGGATTTATCAATGGGGAAGATGATATTGAACTATCTAGCACTGAGTTTGATGATATGCTAGTTATAATAGGTCACTCCTAGGGAAATCCTAACAAATTGCTAAAGAAGAACTTATCAGTTGAATACAAGTTCTTGGCAGATGTTGTTGGCAAGTTAATCTTGGGCAAGCACTCTGCCCATTACTACATAACCAGGCACCAATTCCTTCTGATGAGTGCAATGGTCAGTCAAAAATCAATGAACTGGGGTGAAATTGTGTTTTATTTGATTAAGAAGAAGATTAGTAAGAAGGATGTTAGTTTTGGTAGAGTTCTGGGAATTCTCTTATAGGCAAAGGTTCCAGAACTTTTGGTCTCCCAGTACATTTTCATCAATGCCTCTAAGAGGCTTACCTCTGCCCTCTTTGGCAGATGGGAGAGGGTTATCCCAAAGCCCTCCAGGGTTTCCTCTTCCAGGATAGCTTCAGAGGACACAAGGGCTATAATAGCCACTTCACCAACCCAAATAGAAGCTCTTGCTCCTCACATTCCCTCTCCTCCTCCTTGATCTCCACATCATTTTATAATTCCTTCATCAACACCACTTGTTGATGTTTCTCCACTTCAACAACCATCCACTATCATTACAGACACACCTTCTACTTTTATCCCTCCGGTCTCACCATCCAGACCACCATCTCCTCCACAATCACCAATCCACATTTCTGAGGATACACCATCTCCATCTCCTCAAACACCTCTACCATCACATACCGATGACAGACCATCCACATTTCTTCATATAGATCAACTACTTTCATCTCCAACTTTTGATCCACTATTATCTCCATCTCCACAACATTCCCTTGTTCAGGAAGTCACTATTCTTGATGTCACTCAAACTGATATTCCAACACCCTCCATTCCACATGCATTTACCATCTGTCCAACCTGCTCCATGTCATCCTCTTCTACTGCTAACCAACCTTCCACATCAACTAATCCAAATGATTATATGTATGTTGATTTTTCTTCTATATCAGCAAACATTCTTGACTTCATTACCCCCACACTCAAGCAACTCATAGATGAAGCAATTGCTCCTCTTGTAGTTACCATATCTGAACTTTCTTCTAAGCTAGCTTCCTTCTCCACTATCCCTTCTTCTGGGGGACTGGGTTCAGGACTCCCTGAATCCAGGCAGGGGGACATCTCCCTAAATGAAGAAGCTCTAGCAGCAACTCCAGCAGCAGTAATTCCATATCATCACTGTTTGTGACTTTGTCATTAATCCCACAGTTGACTTATCTTCATTACTATCTATTTTTGATGTTCTCCCCAGTTTTGCTCTAGTGTCTGATACTTAATCTAAATCCATAGTCTGTTACACAGCTCCCATAAGTCTTATAGTTTTGGAACAACTAAGGACTAGTTTTACAGCTATTGAGAATATTACATAACAAGTATGTTATACATACCCAAAGGCATTCTCACCTCCAACTTTTGGATGGGCTGAATACCCCATGCCAAATCTTGATGATTTTATGTTTGAAGACATAGATACAGAAATTATAGAGTCAGGAGTTCAAGCACAGCCGCAAGCTGAAAAAGAAAATATAGATGTACAGCCACAGGCTGAGATAATATATACAAATATACATCCACAGGCTCATTCAGTATTCTCTGTTTAAATGCTTAAATAGATCAATGCTCTCTATGATAATCCTACTGAAGAATCTGATGATGATGATGATGATGATGATTAGATGATTTAGAAGATTTTGGTTCTAAAAAGAGAAAACTTAAGAAGAAGGTTCCATCCAGGGCTGCTCCTAGACCCTCTCCTACTACAGACACCCCTTACTATATTTTTCACAACATTACTCTCACTCCATACACTCCTTACTAGATGAGGTATTCCAATAATGAGATGAAAGCTAGGAAGAGTAGGAGATACTCTCCACCTCCACACTTTAGGAGAGGTCCTCCTCCCTCCTCCTGCACTAGGATCAACAGAAAATGTTTCTAAATTCAAAGGTCTACAAATTCTTATCACTCCAGACCATCTCAAAGCAGTAGCAGATAGTAGCACAGTTCCTAGGGTAGCAAACAACAACAAAGAAAGCAAAGCAGCTAGCAGACATCTGAAGAAAATCAGCAAGAAAAATCAAGTCCAGAAAGACCACTATCTCCAGTTTATGATCCAGAAATGGATCCTAATTCTAGAATGTCCAGATTCAATGAGATTATAGCACTTTCACAGATAAGGAAAGCCACGGAAGAAGGAAAAGATACTTCTCCATTTTCAACAATGTCTTCCTATAGGAAGAAAGAGATAGAAAGGTATGAAAGGAAAAATCTTTTTTATGTTGATACTTATATGAGTCTTCATCCAGAGGTTGTAGTGCTTAGAGCTACATCAGTCAAGATACTTGGTATTGAAGACATGAGGATGATGACTCAAAGAGAAGTAGAGGACTCCAAAAGAATAATGGTCTTCTAAAAACCTGCTCCTTCTTCAAATGCTCTAAAGAAAAACTCAGAATTTTCTGATTATGTATTTTTGAATTTTATTATTGTCATCTGTATATTCACAAGGCACAATTGTTTATATCTGCTGAAGTTCTATAATTTTGCCAGATATTTTTTGCTTTGTAATTTTCTTTATTTTTATTTTTATAGTGACCTCACTCAAATAGGGAGAGATTGTTGGAACCCTACTTGTGATTTGGGCTAGGTTCACTATTAGGATTGATGACCCAACATGTATAGTCTAGGTTCATAAGTTAGTTCAAGGGTTAAGGTTAGTCACATTAGGTTAGATTGTTGAAAACCTACCTTCATAAGACCTCAAAGACAGAAGATTTTTGAGACAAAGTAGTTTAAAGATTGCAGAAAAGGTGTTCGACAATATCTGAACTCAGCTCGACGATCGTCGATCTCAGATCGATGAACTCAGAGTTCCTTCTCTGAGTTGAGCTCAACGAAAGTCTAGCTGAGGTCGACGAACTCTGATCCTTCCTCAGAATCTTAGCTCGATGAAGTGCCTTCTCAGTTCGGCAAACTTGGAGCTCAGATTGGCAAGTATATTTTATGTTCGACGATCTTGGAGCTCAGCTCGATGAAGGAGAATTATCATTTCGACGAACTTGGAGCTCAGGTCGATGAAATCTTTGTTGAGTTCGACTAACTCCTTCCAGGTTCTATTCGACTAATCTTCTATGTAGTTTCTCAGTTCGACTAAAGTAGTTTGATTTCAAATATTAAGACAGAAATACTCTGTTAATTAATGTTCAATATTCTTAAGAATATAGTCGTTTCCTGACAACATTAATTATGGATCACAAAGTTATTACTCTACCATTTTTACTGGGACAGTTAGGGAAATACATTCAAGACAAAATCAGTCATTCCAACTGCCAGAAATTATGCAAAAGATTTCAAGGAATTGGAAATTCAATTGTGTTTGAATCAGCAATTAATATATAAAGAAAATTTTTCAGAAGATTGCCACCAGTTAAAAAGAACAAGTGGAAGAAGAAAGAGAAAATCTACAATCAGAGAACAAGAGACAGAGACAAAGAAACATCTTGTTCATCATCTTCTTCTTCAAGCTTTTCTTTCAGCAACACATATTTAGTCTGAGACCAAAAGGTTCAATCTCTCAGAATCATTTTACTGGAAGAAGAAGTTATCTTTGAAAGCCTACACCTTGAAGTAAAGCTTCCACTCCTGATCAGATTTATACAACTCAGGGGGAGCTTTGACAACATCAACAAAACCCACTAGTCTTCTCTGAGATTTGAGACAAAGAAGACAACATATTTTTATTTTCTTTCACTGTGTACAGGGTTATAACTCCCTTCAAAAGTTAAGCTTTTTGGTTCTCAAGTCACCTGATCAAAAGACTTGGTTTGGTTTTTAGGCACCTGATCAAAAGCTCAAATGGTTGTTAGATCTCCCTTAGAAAATAGATCTTCTGGTGACAGGGCACATGATCAAAAACCTGTGGTGACAGGGCACCTGATCAAAAACCTATGGTGGCAGGGCACCTGAGCAAAAACCTGTAGTGGATTCCTACCAGGGTGGTAGAAGAGTGGATGTACCCACGTTTATTGGGGAACCACTATAAACTCCTTGTGTTGTCTGGTTGTGCTTTACTAATTTATGTTTTGTGTTGTGATATTTCTTTATGTATATATATATATATATTTATATCTTTATTACATAAGAAAACCCTTAATCATCCCATGGTGTAACATTTATATCCCAAATTGTCCTTATTAATACATGTTGTTAGGGTTTAGCAAAGGGTCATTTTGGTCTTGCCACCCATTAATTAGGGGTTTAGCACCTAAAGAATCCTTTACCATATCTTTATCACCTAAAGACTCGCCAGTCAGCTTTCACCCTTGACAAATCTGTCTCAAATACCACATATCGACTGTCATCCGCCGAAAGCAACTCCTCACAGCGCCCGTTGTGCTCATCGTGTCGTTGCATCCGCAAAAAGCAACTCCCGCCTTGACTGCCACCCGCAAAAGATAGTCCACGACGCTCCTTCTCCGTGTCCTCGCTTCCAGCCTTCACTCCATCTCCATAGAGGTATAACCATCCTTCTCCTGCCTCAAATCTCCACCACGGTGCTCCCACTTCATCGATGGTGCTTCTCCTACATGGATTTCTACTTCGTTTTCCTTCTTTTGATTTTCCATTCATGCTTCTAATTTTCCATTTCTGCGTTGGATTGGAGAAGAACTTCACCTCTCCATTCTCCTACCTTAAATCTCCACCACGGTGCTCCCCCTTCATCGACGGTGCTTCTCCTCCTCGCGGTAAGCTTCTCCAAAATGGATTTCTGCTTCGTTTTCCTGCTTTTGATTTTCCATTCCTGCTTCTGATTTTCCATTTCTGCGTTGGATTGGAGAAGAACTTCACCTCTCCATTTTTATTTTGATTCTCCTGCTTTTGATTTACTATTTCATTTCTGCGTTGGATTGGAGAAGAACTTCACCTCTCCATTTTTATTTTGATTCTCCTATTTCATTTCTGCTATCGATAAAATGCAAACCATTGGATTGGGGAAGAACTTCACCTCTTCATTCTTCATTCGGCTGTTGCTTTTTTGTGCTTCCTTTGAACTGCTTCACTATGTGCAGTCTCTGGCACATTGGTAGCCATGAATAGATAAAACACAACTACAGATAGTTTGATTCATGTAGAACTGCTTCACTATGTGCAGTCTCTGGCACATTGGTAGCCATGATTTGATAAAACACAACTGCACATAGTTTGATTCATGTTCACTATGTGTAGTTATACAGGAAATTTCTACTCAATGTGCAGTTGTGTTTTATTAAATCAGTTAGATGAATGCTCACGTGAGTAGTATTCATTCTAGCAGGTCGGTAATAGTGAATCCCGACATAAATAATAGAGGTATCATAGTTCCTCAAATTATATATAATTTCAGCTCAGAAAGTAATAGTGAATCCCGACATAAATAATAGGACTGTATGCAGGTAAATTCCAATGTAGTGGCTCTTAAAATAAATAGGGCAGGAGTCATTCAAGAGACTGCACTAAATTATACCAGTCAAGGGATAAGATTCGTAAAGCACCAATAAATCTTCCTGTCTTAGAAACAATTTATTTAAAAACAGTAAATCAAACTATGTCACCATAAGTTGAGAGGGAAGCATAGATTTAATTAATATTGTCCACATTATGTCGCATGTATAATTTTTAAAAACTGAACAACTGAAACTCCTAATTAAGACCACAACAACTATAGATGTTCTTTTAGAAAAATCTCAAAAATAATTAAAGGCAAAGAGATCAAACATGTTTTCTATTGGAATTAAAATTATTAAGAAAATATAAGTTGGAAGGAGCATCACGAAGAAGCCCTGTTAGGAGCACATCCAGGTGATGTTTTTTGGATTCTTGATAGGATGATAGGATCATTTACTTAATTTTTACCACTGTTCTGTCGTACTAAATCAGATTTTATGTTCGCCTAAATATGCACCCATGCAGTGCAGAGAGGTTGCATTAGTGCTTTCTTCGTGATTTCTCCTGTGCAGGACATTGCATTAGTAATCAGTTTAAAGCTTTTTATGAGCTCTGGGCTCAATTTCTTCATGCTCTTCAATATGTGATAAAAGCATGAATGTAGATTAACATATAATATTAAATATGTGATGATTCATATTTTTATTGGGTTGCACTCCCAGCACTTATTTAATTATAATCTCTTCCCAGCATTCTTTCAATTTCAATCTCTTGGTACTGATTACAATTTTAATATGAAATTGTATCAATTTTAATATAAAATATGCATCAACAAAATTTTAATATGTGTTGATTCATTTTTTTGTTGGGTTGCACTCCGTTGCTATGAAATTCAAAATTGTAATATTACAACACAATTTTAATCACATAAGTGCTGGGAATGAATGAATAATGCAACTTTAGTTCAGTAACCAACTAAAATTAAGAGTTGTAATATTACTATTTCAATCCATTCTTCAACATCAAAGAACAACTTAATTGTTGAGTAGTAATACTAAGATTTCAATCAAGTCTTCAACATCAAATAATATTTAGGTAAATAAGAAAACAAATATGAATTATAAATAAGAGGAGTCATGGAAAGATGACTTAATATCAGCGACTTTGGTTCATTTTTTTCTCTCAAAACCCGCTAAAATGTAAGATATCATGAATCTCTGTAGGATTTTTAACCGAAGGCATACAACGTGAGAACATGAATTGATCCTTTCAGTTTAGCCGAAGGCCGTAGTGCTATGTAATATTACAATTTCATTTTATAGAGTTTTTATATGTGATAAAATGAAATGGCGAATCAGATAGGATTAGAGGGAGAAAATTGCATTTAGATCCATAATGAACCTAGAGGTAAAATTCTTCCTGCAACCCTAATATATTATTACAAATCGAGATTGATTGATTATTCATAGTTTGATTACATAGCAACTCAAACACATACAGATGGGAGACCAACATCAAGCAGGGGAGTCATCATCATTGATAACTTAGGTTGGGCCAGTATAGCGTAAAAGAGGGAGGCATTCGAATTTGACGACAACGCCTGAGCAGGCTCGAGAGTCAACACGAGTGCGTGTTAGTAATTGGCGCCAGACATTGAGTACAGAACAACAGAGTGCAATGAATGCGAGGCGAAGACAATTACGTGCATCGTTGGCTTTATAATCAACCTTGGAATTCCAACCAACTGAGTCAGAAGATCCAAATCAGCTAGATGAACTTAATGATAATCATCCATCGCCTACCACGAGGACAGGTCGTCGAAATATAGCAATAAATTACCATTCGTCCGACAACGTCAGCATCTTTCGGCTCCCACAACCAACAACTTGCCCAGACTGTGTAGCTCGATTATTTCATAAAGAATCAAAAAATTTATGCTGCAAACTTGGCAAAGTAGTTTTACCTCCCATCCTTGTACCCCCGCAGTTGATTGCTCTTTATAGTGACCAGACCACAAAAGGCATCATTTCAGGAAAAATATTCGTGCATACAACCACGTATTCTCTTTCACATCCATGGGTGTGACGCTTGACGAAACACTCCCCGCATTCAACCAAGGTTTGTACACATTCAGATCGCATGGGGCTATATATCATAAGATTGGTTCTCTTATTCCTACTCCGGGAAACAAACCACGATTTCTGCAGATGTTCATCCATGAAACTGAAAATGAAATCTCACATCGTTTGGAGGAAAGTAATGGACTTGATATAAAAATATTGAATGAGATCAAATATTTCCTTGATACTCACAACCTGTATGTCATGACCTTTAGACAAATTGCTCAACATTAGCAATTACAATCATGTCAACTACTTATTCGTGAACGACGGCCTAGCGACCGATAATACATCCTTCCTACCGCATCTCAGGTGGCTGCAATATTGGTGGGTGTAGAAGATTTTGCAGAGTCTACCGATAGGGACATCAAAATTCATTCTACAGCAGGACATCTAAATACAATCAAATAATACGCAGGTCATTACGATCCACTTCAATACCCACTTTTACTACCCCATGGTACTTTTGGTTGGGAATTAGCTTTTCAGACAGATTAGGGGTTGCGCGTTAGTTGTTGCGACTTCTATGCATACTTGCTACATGTTTTAAAATTTCTACTTATTACTTCAAAACTTCATGGATTAGATTTTCAATGTTACTAAGCTATGATCAATTTGTGCATTATACATATAATAATATCAATACTCCTTCATGGTGGATGACTGTTTCAACAGTATGTCATAGATAACTACATCAAGATTGAGACTCAGAAATTGAAATGGATTAGCCTGAATCAAAATAAGATTCGTGCAGAGCTATATCAGGGTTTGCAAGATTACTTAAATGCTGGTGAAAATGATGCAGGTACACTCACTTGCTTATTGGTGTTCCTCCCATACTTTAGTAGATATAGATGTTCATTACCTTCTTTCGTGAAATTCCTTCTATTTAGGAAACATTGGGCGACGAACCGTCCTTCCATCCTCCTTCATTGGAAGCCCCCGAGATATGTATCAGAGGTATCAAGATGCAATGTCAATCGTCCAACACTACGACAAACCAGATATATTCTTAACCATGACATATAATCCTAACTAGAATGAAATAAAAAATGAACTATATCCAGGACAATTGCCACATGATCATCCAAATCTCCTTACGAGAATTTTTCGAGCAAAGTATGAAAATTTGAAAGATGAAATCTTCAATAAAGGTATCCTTGGAAAGGTGGTTACGCACGTTCACATCATTGAGTTTCAAAAAAGAGGTCTACCCCACGTACATATGTTAGTTATTTTTTATGCAGAAGATAAATTAAATACTCCAGATGAATATGATTCGTTGGTCAGCGCTGAGATACCCAATCAAGAGGAGGATCACCCTTTATATGATGCAGTTCCAAAACATATGATACATGGCCCATGTGGTCCCTACAAACCAAATGCACAGTGCATGAAACATTTTGGGTGCAACAAAATATATCCTAAGCCTTTTGCAGAATATACTGTCCAAGGGAATGACTCATATCTTGTATATCGGCGTCGTCTTGACAATAGAACTATTACAGTTGGTCGTGGAGTTATTGTGGATAATAAATGGGTCGTACCATATAACCCGTGGTTACTCTTAAAGTATGATTGTCATATCAATGTGGAAATATGTAGTAGTATTAAAAGTATCAAGTATTTGTATAAGTATGTTTATAAGGGACATGACTGCGTGTCATTTGAAGTTCTCCCTGCCCCTAATTATGATGAGGTGAGCAAATACATCAACGGTCGTGGGGTTTGTGCACCTGAGGCTTTGTGGAAAATATTTAAGTTTGAGATGACGAGGATGTATCCCTCTATTTTGAGACTACAAATTCATCTACCAAATCAACATCAAGTTCACTTCGATAGTGACCAAACAATTTCAAATGTCCTGGCAAATAAGAGGAACTCCAAATCGATTCTAACTGAATTTTTTAGTTTGTACAATGATGACCAAGAGCTCGAGAAGTACTTATATAAAGATTTTCCAAAGTACTACAGATATTTAACTACCGAGCGCAAGTGGATACCGAGAGTATCAACCCAAAGGATTATTGGTAGGATATATGCAGTCAATCCAATGGAAGGTGAAAGATTTTACTTGTGGCTGCTACTCAATCATGTTAAGGGTCCAAAATCATTTGAGGATTTAAAGTGTGTGACTGTTATTCAATGTACAACATTTTAATAGGATGCAGAGCGACACAGACTTCTTGAAGAGGATAATAGCATTCTACATTGCCTGGCTTAAGCAAGATGTTTTAAAATGCCAATTTCATTGAGAAAACTTTTTGCTACAATTTTGTTATACTGTGAACCGACCTGTGTACAAGACCTGTGGGATGAGAACTTTGACAGTATGACTGAAGATTATAGCTCAGCAAGCACTCCAAGTAACACTTTTATAAAAGATAGGTTACTTCATAATTTAGATGACATTCTGCAGCAGCATAAAAAATGGTAACAGATTTTGGTCTGTCGTCTATAAATGAAGGTTTTCAGGGTTTGCACAATTTCCCCAGCCTAATAGAACATAAATGGTCATTCTCAATATCTGATGATGACATTAATTTAGTTCACTCAATTAATCCAGAACAATTGTTAGCATTCTACATAATCGGTACAGCTATACGAAAACGATAAAATGCAATGTTTTTCTTAGATGGTCCAGGAGGCACGGGAAAAACATACCTTTATCGGGCATTTCTAGCAACTTTTAGTAAGGAAGGGTTCATTATATTAGCAATAGCTTCGTCAGGGATCGCAGCAAACCTGCTCCCAGGTGGGAGGACTGCACATTCAAAATTCAAAATACTAATCAGATTTGAAATAATGTCAACATGCAAATTTAATAAGCAGTCTGATTTGCGTGATTTGATACAACAAGCCAGAGAAATTATTTGGGATGAGGCCCCAATGATTCATAAGAAGGCATTTGAGACTCTGGATCGATCTTTTAGGGATGTGCTTGATGTCAATCTGCCCTTTGGTGGCAAAGTTATGAACTTTGGTGGTGATTTTCGTCAACTAACACCAGTGGTTGTAAATGGAACCAAATCTCAAATTATTAGCGCGAGCATCGTTGAATCGTATCTTTGGACAAATGTTCACATTCTTAGCTTAACTGTGAACATGCGAGCTCATGATGATCCTCATTTCTCAGAGTTCCTACTGCGTGTGGGTAACGGTGATGAGCCGGCTGTGCTAGATGATATGATTCAAATTCCAAACTCCATGGTCATACCTTGGGAAGATGAACGTTCTGTAAATATATTGATTGATGCAATATATGGAAAGTAGAGCAATAATAATGCCTTTAAATGAGGATATCAACAGAATTAATGAAAAATGTCTTGAAATATATCCGGGGGAATGCAAAACATACTACTCTTTTGATTATATTGTGGATGACACCCGTAATTTATTTTTTCCAGAATTCTTGAATTCAATAAATCCGGGAAATCTACCACCTCACGAGCTCAATCTCAAGAAAGGTTCACCGATAATGCTGATTAGAAACATTGATCCAAAAATTGGATTGTGCAACGGAACAAGACTTACATGTGTAACATTTTCAAGAAATGTTATTAAAGCTGAAATATTGAGCGGAGAATTTAAAGGGCACAGAGTATTTCTACCACGAATTCCCTTGAAGAGTGCAGAAGATGTTAAGCTGCCATTCGAGCTCACCCGTACGCAATTCCCAATACGTTTGAGCTATGCTCTGACCATCAACAAATCACTGGGCCAGACAATTTCAAATGTTGGAGTATATTTACCGAATGATGTTTTTAGACATGGTCAACTGTATATGGCATTGTCAAGAGGAG
The DNA here is from genome assembly GCA_039583875.1 of Platanthera guangdongensis. Taxonomy (NCBI): domain Eukaryota; kingdom Viridiplantae; phylum Streptophyta; class Magnoliopsida; order Asparagales; family Orchidaceae; genus Platanthera; species Platanthera guangdongensis. The sequence goes on along the minus strand of CM077158.1, from coordinate 196,255,814 downwards.
TTTCTGCAAACAGCACCAAAGTGATGGTTAAAAACGGTACATTGGATGGGCATGAAGGAGTATATACTAGAAATGTTGTGTTCAAGGAAATATTCACAAAATTACATGCATCAGGCCAAATTACATAAGTTGTAAGAATTAATGTAACTTTTGTAATATTTATGTGTTTTATTGTTTTATTACATATCTCAGGTAAAATTATATGCATCAAGCAAAAATACATGTATTAATTTGCTCCGTGAAATGTATTAATCAATCTGCTCTTTTATTTTGATTGTTGCGTGCCGAATATTTTACCCGCAGAATTTTTATCCTCAGGACCAATGTCGTCGCCCACAATCAAATTATGTTTCTAAAGTTGTTTTGCTGAAATTGTGTTAATGCTACAAAACTTCAAATAATGATGTGCATGAATTGTTTGTACTTTATTAATTCTTCTAAATATACTTTAAAGATTTCACAACCATTATCTCTAACTTATGTTTTAAATTAGGCAAATTTTATCAAGCATTACTTAATGTCGCATCATAAAGATAAAATGTGTAAGCAGCTTACTTATTTTCTCTTTCTAGATTTTTGGGCTACACTACGGTTACATAGCATAACACATTGAATAATATTTTTTGTAGATGGCATGCCTGATAGCATTGAAGAATATTACAAAGACAAAGACGGTAATTTACCATTACCATATCACTTAAGGCCTAAATCAGAGTACAATAGGCTCCGAAAAATCATAAAAAGGGTGCCAAGGGATCTAAGCGATGATGATCAATGGGCTTTTGCTTTTCGTGAGTTATTCACTCCGTCAAAATATCTGGTTCCAAAGAACTACGACGAAAATGTCACTGCGAAGGAGTTGCTGGGAAAAAGGATACTAAATGATTTTGCTTAGATGTAGTTTTATGCAATTTATCTGTTTATCTTTTAAATTGTTCTATAGTTTTGTTATGGTTATGTTTGTGCTCATTGAACGAGAAGGTTATTATTATGGTAATGGAATGAGCAATGTTCAGCAGGTTATTGTTATGTTCATTTGTTATCATTTGCTTCAAGAATTGATCAACATAAACATTTGATTCAATATGATGGTTTATAAATGAGTTCATTATTTACATCCACAAATTCGATCTCTAACTTCCTTCTGTTTTCAATTTCAACTATAAATTATAATAGTATGTGTCTATAGAAATCATTGCCTTGATCGTCTTAACTTAGATATGTGTATTAGTCTTTTAGTGTTATATCGATGTTTTGTTTTTTTTTTTTTTAAGTATTACTTTCAAATTAGATTTCCAACACTACATAAAATATATCCCTATGTAAAAGCCACCATAGAGAATCTATATACAAAAGCCACCGTAGATATTTTTTGAGGATTTTTGTACATGTTAACAATAATATTAGCCTCCTCCGAATGTCACAGACCAGGACCGATGTCGCCTCTCATGATTGATTTCACCGCCAACGATCGATATCGCCACCCCCGACCGATGTCACCGCCCAGGACCGATGTCGTCGCCCCCGACCGATGTCGCCGCCCACGACCCATGTCACCCCCATGACTCATGTCACGCATGAAACCAATGTAGTCGTCCGTGACTAATGTCTCTCCCTAAGAACCAATGTCGCCCCCTACGAACAATGTCGCCGTCCTCGACCAATGTCACTACCCACGCCAAATGATAGCCGCCGACGACCAAAGTTGCCCCCCACGACCCCAATGTTGCATCCCCGGCCAATGTCGCTTCTCCCAACCAATGTCGCCCCCCACCCACGCCAAATGTTGCCCCCCACGACAAATGTTGCCCCCACGACAAATGTTGCCCCCCACGACAAATGTTGCCCCTCCCGACAAATGTCGCCCACGACCATGTTGCCCCCCACAACAAAATGTTGCCCGCACGGGGTCCCCCGTGCACGACTGCTTGTATGTATATATATATATATATTATATATATATATATATATATATATATATATAATATATATATATAATATATATATATATATATATATATATAATATATATATATATAATATAATATTATACATCACCTATTTTAATCCGCTGTAAAAACAAAGTAAAATTTAAAATACTCTATTCACCCCCCCCCCCCCCTCTAGAGTTAGTTAGATCAATCCCTCACTTTTAGTCCTACCTGACGTTCATCGAGCACCTAGCGCGGCACGTTAGCACTACCGCATGGCGGTACTTTGATTTCGAGAAACCATGCATTCATCAAGAAGGATACTGTTGCGTGTTAGCACTGGTAGCACCTTGTGGTAGCTACCACTCAACGCCACTATCTCGACACACTCAACTCTTTTCTTCTCAATGCTCTAGACACGATGTTGAGTGAGCTAGCGCGGGGCGGTAATAGCTAGCACTGTCCGATAGTTTTCGAGCACCATGTCAAATTAATTCATTGGTCTAGCACAGACGGTAGTACTACCGCTTTCTGATAGCTTCCCGAGCGCCATGTCAATTTAATTCCAGCTACCGCCCAACGGTAACTTCTAACGCTCGTCGGTATCAGCTATATGTGGCTTCTGCTCTTCACTTGAACCTGTCAACCTGCACACTCTATTAACAGAAGACGTGATCAAATACAATATGAGAGTTGATATTCTCAAACACCGGGCAAGTGATCGAAACATCGGTTCTAACAAACTCCCCATTTTGATAATATCAACTTCCGTTCATGAGAAATAATAATGAGATAGAATGCATATAAATAATACGAGTAATAGGCTATCATCAGGTTGCAGCAGGTTCTATATATGGTTTCCCTTCACTGGCTCCCCTATCTACATGTTCGACATGCTCCCCCTATCTATGTGCACACCGCCTACATGTGACCTCTCCTAGCCCGTGAATCATGAACAGTACTCATGAACAGTTTATTCTCCCCCTTTGATAATATCAAAAGGGTGGTCAAGGCCAACCAGACATGCAAGATAAAAAAAAGTAGAAATGATGAGCGTTGAGTCAAACATCAAGTAGTACGCACACAAACGGAAAGATAAACATGACACGCATAGAGGTGACTTAACAAAAATACATATCAGAGAATTTCAAACACATGAGTTGTAACACCCCTATCCGTCACATAGCATTTAGTAGTAGGTCCAGTAGAGGCCCGACGCCATATACTACAGATAGACCGAAGGGTTACGAAATGAAACTATTCTTCCAATAACACATGTCTTACACAGAGTACATTCTTACGAAAGTATTTTTACAAAGTTGAAGAGAAAGAACCCAGCCGCAGCATGAATGTCCACTAAAAACCCCAAAACAGGAATGAGCGTACAAATACACAAAGTACTTGGCCTTATGGCCTTACAAGAGTTTACTTATACAAATAGTGTCTTCCAAACATCGACACGCAGGCCGGTCACACATGAGAATAAAAGTAAACATTAGCATAGGACTTCGAGGGTCGGCTCAGCAACAAGGGCTTTTGCCCGCTATTTGCCACTACGCTCTGCAGCACCTGCAATCAAAAACCAACGTAGCGGTGGCAATCAAAAGCGACGGTCAGCTAAAGCTGACCAAATTATAACGACCCTGCCCCCTTTACTCGGGGCAGCGATGCTCCTTCCCTGCACTTTACTAGTATAGCCAAACAATATAGTGAAATTACACTTCACCACAGGCGTAGGCACGCACGACCACACACCCCGTGCTCTCAGGGCACATTCTCAGTGAACCCGGTCAAAATCTGTGTTCTCACCACCGCCCCTTGGGCGGCAAATCTTGTGAGCATTATAGTCTTTCTGGCCTAAGCCTAAGACCCTCCATCTATGCCAACGGCAAGTGCCACGTACTTTAAGTCGCTTTAACCGGACGACATACAGTAGGTACGGTTCCGCCTAACCCGTTGTTCACACCGCCCTGTCAGTTTAAGCCATAGGTGCCGGTCAAACTTCCCCGAGTCCCAAACCGATCACACACTTTACATAACCTAATTATGTGCATATTGGCTCCCAGACCACCAAGATGGCAGAATCACGCTTCTGTCCAGTTTTTCGAGTGCACCTTGGAGTTGGTCCCCAAGGTTCCCTGTTGCAATTGACCGCTAGAAAAATGCGAAAACAACCATCGGCACGGAGTCTTATCCGACCATTCATGCATAATGAAACATCACTGATCCAGACCAACTTGTCCGGGTAGGCTTCACACACCATGCTTATGTTTGTTATTCGATTCCAGACTCTACATACAAAACAACTGGGACTATTCATGTCTACCCGAAGGAATACCTCACACTCACAGCATACTCGCGAGAGCAGGCTTCTTATGCAAAAAGGAAAGAGGACTTCACATGTCTAAGAAGAGAATTGTTACCCTTGGCTTTCTGTTTGGCTCCATGAAGATCTAGACGGATGAAATGCACCGCAACGGCCTCGTCTCCGTAGATCTGGACTCGGCTAGTGATTTGGGGCTCCGAAGCTCCACCGGTGGTCGGAACTCTCCTCCACCTTCTTCCTTGCTCTCCCCTCTCTCTAAAGCTTTAGAAAGAGAAAGTTCAAAGTGGAATGAGGGTTTCAAACCCTATTCCCGGCTTTAACTCAGCAAGGACATCCATGGGCCCTTGGATCCCAAAAGAAGGAAACGGACGACCACAATTCGCACTAAAAATAACATTACTAGGCAGAACACGGCTTGTGGCACGCCCGTGTCCAAGGCCGCGTGCCTCAATCGATGTCAAAACCGACGCATCCCGAACACGACACAACCACTTGTCACGCCCGTGTCACATGCTGTGTGTCAGACATGGCCATGCACATGGCCGTGTTCCAGGCAGTGCTCCATAGCCGACACAGATGACTAAACATAGAGAAGGACACGGGTTCATGACACGCCCGTGTCACTTTTGACACAGTCATATCAACCAGAACACGCCTGAGCTCCAGACCGTGTTCCTCCCCCGACACAGCCCGGCTAACAGCCCGAGCAGGACACGGCCCTGGACACGCCCGTGTCGCAGGCAGTGTTCGCTGTCTCAACAATCGTCAAGTGTATTTCGTCGACCACTCGGAGAGTTCGTCAAACCCGAACACGACACGGCCCAGGACATGCCCATGTCCCAGGCCGTGTGACCCTTACCAAGCCCCAAACCTGGCTATAAACGCCGTCCGTCCCACTTTTGAGTTTCAAGACATTATAATTCTCTCCCTCTTAGAAGAATTTCGTCCCAAAATTACAGAAAGGAAAAGATACTCAAAACCTAAACAGTACCTGAGTGGAATAACTCTGGGTACTCCACAAGCATGTTCTGCTCTCGTTGCCATGAGAGCTCCTCCTGACCACAATTGTCCAAACGGACCTTGACCATCCTGATGTCCATGTTATGCAGTTTCTTGACTTCTGAGTCCTCAATGCGAACAGGGTTGACCTTTGTCATCAGCCCATTATCAACTGATACTTGATCGACCGTAATAACTTGAGAAGGCTCTTGCACCGCCTTCCACAACACCGATATGTAGAGTATGTCGTGTAGACCACTCAGTTCCACTGACAGCTTTAGTCGATAAGCTGCTTTGCCAATTTGCTCCAGAATCTCAAATGGTCCAATATACCTCAGGCTTAGCTTCTTCAAGCGCCGTACCCGCGAGACACCCTTGAATGGCTTAATCTTCAAATACATGCGGTCGCCAACAACGAACTCAACGTTCTGATGCTTGGCATTATAGTATTTAGCTTGCCTGTCCTGAGCGATCAGCAATCGTTCTCGAATAGTTCGTACCAACAAAGTTGCTTCTTCCACTTCTTGCCACTTGTACAGCTTCGACTCACCCGCTTCCAACCATGACAACGACGTACGATATTTCCTACCATAAAGGGCCTCGAAGGGTGCCATTCGAATGCTTGCTTGGTAGCTATTATTATAAGCAAATTCCACCAAGTATAGGTGATCGTCCCACTGCTTCCCGAAATCCAAGACACACATGTGAAGTATGTCTTCCATCATCCTGTTGACTCTCTTAGTCTGACCATCCGTCTACAGATGAAAGGTCGTACTGAAACGCAGCTTGGTTCCCATCATTTGTTGCACCAACCTCCAGTCATTGGACGTGAAACACCCATCTCAATCACTCACGATACTGTGGGGCACACCGTGAAGTTGAACAATGTTATCCACATAGAGTTTTGCCAATTTCTCCACCGAATCATCTTTCCTATTCGGAATGAAGTGCGACACCTTCGTCAATCGATCTACGATCACCCAGATGGCGTCGTTTCCCTTCTGCGACCTTGTCAACCCATGCACAAAGTCCATTGAAATATCATCGAACTTCCACTCAGGGATGGGAAAGGACTTCAAGAAACCTCCAGGCTTCTGGCACTCCGCCATCACTAAGGCGCAAGTTTGACACTTCGCCACATAAAGTGCCACGTCCTTCTTAAGTCCTGGCCACCAGAACAACTTCTTCATATCACGGTACATCTTCGTGCTCCATGGGTGAATCGAGTACTTGGTATGATGAGCCTCGTACATCAAATCCACCCGCAGTTTGCCCACATTTAGGACGCACAGATGACTGTCCTTCCATAACAATCCATCCTTAACAATAAATTGGGAATTTGACCCATCCACAGCCTCATCCATGATTTGCTTCATGTTGCTATCCAAATCCAGAGCCTGCCAAATCCGATCAGCCAGGTCATACTGAACTTCTATCCAGTTCAATTGTGCTTTGGCGCTAGTCTACTTGTCAAAACAAGAGATCTCTAATGCCTCCAACTCCCGAATCAAACGCTCGTCATGAACCGACAACCAGTTGGCTTGCGCAGGGGCCCTGCGACTCAATGCATCCGCAACCGCATTGCCTTTCCCAGGCACATAATGAATCTTGAATGTGTAGTCCCCCAAGAACTCCATCCATCTCCGCTGCCACATGTTTAGATACTTTTGATCCAACAAGTACTTCAGGCTCTTGTGGTCGGTATAGATGTCGACCTTCACACTGTAAAGGTAATTCCTCCACAGCTTCAGGGCAAATAACACGGCCGCTAACTCCAAGTCATGGACCAGATAATTCCTCTCATGTACCTTCAGCTGATGCGAGACATTAACCAATTACACTTCTATGTTGCAGTAGAACACAACCTAATCCATTGCTGGAAGCATCACTATAGATCTCAAAGCCTTTGGTCCCACTCGGCGAACTTAGAACAGGTGTTGTGGTCAGCCGACTTTTCAAATCTTCGAAAGCTTGTGCGCATTCAGGCGTCCAAACAAACTTCTGCTCTTTCTTTTTCAGAGTCGTGAGGTGTAACGCTATTAGCGAGAAGTTCTCCACAAAGCTCCTGTAATAGTTGGCAAGCCCCAGAAAACTCCGGACTTCCGCTACCGTAGACAGCACAGGCCACTCCCGTATAGCCACTATCTTCGCCAGATCCACCACAATTCCCTCTCCACTAACTATGTGAACAATGAATGCTGCCGAGGACAACCAAAACACGTATTTGGAGAACTTGGTGTACAGTTGGTTCCTCCTCAGCGTCTCTAACACCAAATGCAGATGCTTAAAGTGATCCTCCTCACACTGTGAGTACACCAATATATCGTCGATAAAGATGATCACGAAGTGGACCAGGTACTCTCTAAAAGTTTTGTTCATCAGATCCATGAACACGGATGACACATTATTCAGCCCAAATGGCATGACGGTAAACTCATAATGCCATATCTCGTGCTGAAAGCTGTCTTGGGGATATCACTTTCTCTTATCCTCAGCTGATAATATCCGGATTTAAGATCCAATTTAGAGTACAGACTAAACTAGGCACACAATGAGTACATATACAATGCTATAAGAGTAAGGAAGTAATCAAGTGAGACAAACATTGAAAAACATCATGAGTTGGAATCGTGTGCTAGTACGTATTATGCTAAAGAGAAGGATAGTGTAATTGCAGCCCAATTCTTATGTGCAGAAGTCTTAGACACAGTAATGACATGTTTTCATGTAGCATCGATAGCGAGATAACACCAAGGGAAAGTTAGCATATTGTCCATGGATATCTCGATCGTCTAGGAACCTAACATAAGAGAAATAAGATGAATAATCACCTCATATGTCATTAGATGTCATACCTAGGCAAACAAACTCGGGCACTAAGCTAAAGATAGAGTCGATGCACAAGATCGACGTGACTCTTTAACCAAGGTGCTCATCCTCATAATGCTCATGAAGACTTATCAGGAAGAATGAGTAGTGCTTGTGGGGACCGTGACAAGAGATGTGATAGCTTGTATAGTTTTATTTTGTTAGCGCAGAGCTATCTCTTTAAACAAAAAAAATTTAAAGGTTCACGGAGCCCCAAGTCAATCGAAATCTATCCACAAAGATAGATGCACTTTAACTTGTATACATTGAGAGTTCCTTAACTGAAGGTTAGCTACTCACCTAAAGTGGGGTGAATAGGTCTTTGAGCATTTATTGAATATTTTGTTGATTTCTAATTATACTAACTAGAGCTTGTCCTTAAGTCCTACAATAACAAAGAAAAACAAGCGTACAGCAAACACAAGGATTTATAATGGTTCCCCAATTGGGTACATTCACATTCCCTCCCACCTATCAAACTTATTTGTTGGACTCGGCACAAACTCCACCACTTATGATCCTCAGACCTTACACCTCATGTCCTCAGCCTTATACACATATTCTTTTCAGAATCCAACTCATAACCACAATGGTTCCTACCACAGATCTTTGCAGAGCTTCTACAACTCAGTGATCCAGAGATCACCTACCTCAGCCTTATTTCTAAGGCCTGCACTCAGGCTTTTCATCCCTACAGCTTCAGCCACACAACCCTACTCTCAGAGTATTGCAGCACTCCTATAACTCAGTACCCTTTCAGGTACCTATATCTCAGCCTCCTCCAAGGCCTACAATCTCAGTGATAATCGTGTCACCTACAACTCAGTGATCCACTGATCACCTACATTAGGCACAAGGCCCTACACTTAGGCTGGGAGGACAACCCTACCTCAGATCCACACTTGAATCCTACCTCAGAGAGAGCAGCAATCTCCTACCTCAGGAACTTAAGCCTATAACTCAGATCCTCACTTGGATCCTATCTCAGTGCCCCAACAGGGAACCTACCTCAGTGACAAATTTGTCACCTATAGCTCAGGCACAAAGTACCCTACACTCAGATTCAGGAAACCTGAATCCTACAGGAAATAAAACAGTAAGTTGAAGAAAATAAAAATAATTGACTCAGAGAAATAACTCTGAGTCAACTGGACTGAGTAGATTTCAGTCCAGCTCTCTTGATATAGAAGGAATCAGCCTTCTTCTACAACTATCACTTTTTCCTGCTGCACAAATGAGCAACTTCCACCTTGCTGATGAGATGAATCAGCTAAACTATTCTATTGAGAACAAACTTGCTGATCTTTGATGTGATTCAACTATCCTTATTTGCCTTTAGGCTATCTTGACTAGACTTTAGCTTTCAAGCTTGATCGGAAGTAAATGTCCAACCGCCTCTTTTCAATTTCTCTTGTTCTGTGTTCGTTTGATTTGTTTTCCCGAATCCCTTTTCTGTTTCCCCTTTTATATGTGTTGATTTGAATCAACGACACCATAGTATGTGGGCCTGCCAAGGATTGGTGAGCGCCAACTCCATCAGAAAGGGAAAAAACATCTTTCGTCACTGTAGCAGATTTCCCGCAAAGGCTGCCGTCAATTTTGAATTTGATGACGTCAGCAGTGGTCATCAACATCTAGACTTAGAAAATTTTCAGAATCCCATCAAGCATTGAGTGGTGTTAAGACACTCAACGCCATTAGCTTTGGCTCTCAGCGCTTCTGGACTTATAAAATTCTCTGGCTTTGTCTCAGCGGTTCTGTCTCTGTAATTTTAGCAGTTTCTCATTATCAGCTTAGACAAGCCTTTGTCTCAGCGCTTTCTTCTTATCTGCTGTCTCAGCGGTTTTTGCACTTCACTGTCTCAGCGGTTTTCTTCTTAACTGTCTCAGTGCTTCCTTCTTTATTAGAAGCGTTGAGTGAACTTGCTTCACTCAATGCTTCTGGACTTGGAAAAAAATCCAGCTAATTTGTCCCCGCTGTCACAGCCATCTCAATGTTATCTTCTCAGCTGTCTCAGCTGTTTCAGCTGTCTCAGCGGTCTCAACGCCATCTTCTCAGTTGTCTTCAGTTGTCTCAAAGCTATCTTTCCAGCTGTCTTAGCATTCTCAACGTCTTCTTCTCAGTGGTCTCAGCACTTTTGACTTAGACAGATTTTCTGGCTTTAACTTGACAAGCTTTGAGCTGCACTCGACGAACCGCAAACTGAGCCCGACTAACTTTGATCTTCTCAGCAGTCTCGGTGCTTTTTGCCTTAGTGAATTTTTCTCTTGATTTAGCTTGACAAGCGTTGGGCTGAGCTCGACGAACTTTAGCCTGAGCTCGACCAACTACAAACTGAGTTCGATGAATTTTGAATCCTGAGTTCTTAAGCTTAACCCAAGGAATGCCTAGTTGAGCTCGACGATCAGCGAGCTGAGTTCGACAAACTCTGAGCTGAGTTCGACGAAAATTGAGTTTACTGCCCAAATCATTTTCTTTACTTGTCCAATCATGGACTACCTGCATGCAAGAACTAGAGCACAAATCAAATACATTATGTGTGTATGTCATTGACCCATTTGACTTCTTACAAATCTAGGATATTGGGATCAATAGACCCAACAATCTTCCCCTATTTGAAGAAGTCAAAACAATACAGGACAATGACAACACAACATTTCATCATAACAAAATTTAATAATAGGTAGCATACTGAGAAGTGTTACCATTTCTCCAGCCTGTGGAGAATTACTTACTCCCCCTGGAATGTTGTCATCCTTACTGTTTGAAAGAAATAGTGCCTAACAACCTAGAGGGGGGTGAATAGGTGTACTTTCCTTTTTAATTTTAAGGCAGAAACTTTGTACAGCAAATACAATTCTACAACTATCACAACACAGCAACTACAGAAACAAACATACACAGAGTGCACACAGTATTTATAGTTGTTCCCCAAGGTCTGGGTACATCCACTTTCCCCCTTCGCCTATCTAGTAATGTACTAGATTCGGCCTAACTTCAGCACTTCTCCTTAGATCCTCAGATCTTACAGCTTAGAACCCCAAACAGGTTCCTATAACTCATAGTGTCCCCACTCCTACAACTCAGGCAAAAAGCCATACCACTCAGTCTTCAATAAGACCTACACTCAGAGAACAAAGTCTCCTACAACTCAGGTATAAAGCCCTACCTCGGTCTTCAACAAGACCTACACTCAGAGCACACATTCTCCTACACTCAGCCTTTATAAAATATGCTTACAGCTCAGATCTATATAAGATCCTACAGGAATTTGATTATACAAAGTAATTAACCACAACCCTGACAGAGAGAGATTAGTTGATTGGCTTCTTGATGAGTTCTTGGAAGAACTTGGCAGAGATCAACCTCCCTTAGCTTTCTTCAAAGCTTCTTGAATTAGAACTCAGTAGGGTTGAATCTCCTGTGAAGATGATCTTCTATCAACTTCTATCTTGAGATTCAGATCTCAATCTGAATCTTACTTAGCAGCCTGGTTCAGCAAATGTACTCCTTAGAAGGAGCTCTCTCTCTCCAACTTCTTAGATCTTCTGTCGAAGGTCTTCTTCTTTTGTGTTGTTAGATCTCTATGTAGATCTTCAATCTATTATTGATCTTCAATGAATAATCTGTTGATTGATTTTTCTTTTCACCCTGTTGAAAGAAAAAGCCTTTATATAAGCTTTCTCCATGGTGACCGGCTGATCTGGTTTCTAACAACCTCCTGACAGCTCTGACAGTTGCAGTTGACCGGTTGAAATGGCAGCTGTCAAGTCATCCAGTCACTTCTTGAAATCACTGTCACTGTCTGAAAGTGTCGAGACAGATAGTCATTATGTGTTGACACAAATATACTAAGTGTCGACACAAGTAGACTAAGTGTCGACACTAGCCTTGATGGTGTCGACAGAACTCCTTGTGTTGTTGTAACAGCTTCTCGACACTGCTTCTTCAGAATGTGTCGACACTGATTCTGTGTGTCGACATAAGCCTTCTGTTGTATGTGTCGACACTGATTCTGTGTGTCGACATACGTACTTCTTCTTTAATACTTAGTTGAATTCTGCTGTGTGTCGACACAACTCCTTTGTGTCGATACATGTCTTCTTGTGTTGAAAACTTACTGAGTGTCGACACATCTCCTTTGTGTCGACACATGTCTTCTTGTGTTGAAACTTGCTGAGTGTCGACACATCTCCTTTGTGTCGACATACGCCTTCTTGTGTTGAAACTTGCTGAGTGTCGACACATCTCCTTTGTGTCGACACATGCCTTCTTGTGTTGAAACTTGATGAGTGTCGACAAATCTCCTTTGTGTCGACACATTTGATGTCGACAAAGCTTATCTGAGTGTCTACACTGCCTCTAAGTGTCGACACAGATTATGTTGACAATTCTTCACAGTGTGTTGACACTGCCTGTATGTGTCGACACTTTTCTTCTGGTGTCGACTCTGCCTTTCCTGGTTTCGACACAATTACTCCAAGTGTCGACACAGCTTCTCTAGGTGTCGACACAAGCCTTCATAAGTGTCGACACTTCACCTCTAGGTGTCGACACATGGACTTAGAAACTTTTCTGCATTTCCTGCAATTACTTAACCTGCACATATAAACTCAAAGCACATCAAATACACCTTGATGTATATCATTGAGTAGTGTGAGGCTTCTTCAAATCTGGTACACGTTTTCCAATGTATCCAACAATCTCCCCCTTTTTGGAGAAGTCATAACCCTTAGTCAATGATATACACCATTCATAACAAATACTCAATATGATGTATAACAGTATTATATGATAGGGTAAAAACTAAACATGTATAAACAATTAACTCAGAATAACAATGTAATAGATTGAACATTAAACATTATTTTATTAATCAAAAGTTTACATGGAGTTTAATGCAAATGATTACAAAGTTGTAAACTTAAGAAAATTCTATCCTATGGCTGCTCTGGCTCTTTGATAACAATGCCCTTCCCAGATTGAATCTTGGCTTGAACTGGAGCATCATTGTCATCAGCAGGCTTCTTTCCCTTAAGATCTTTCTTCTTCTGTTCTTCAGCCCTTATCTTCTGTCTCTCAAAAATATGATAGAGCTTAGGGAAATGCTTGCTAGGCTCCTGTGCATTAGGAGGTAGCTTCCCTAATTTAGCCTTCCTTCTGTATTGTACTTTGGCTTCTTGCCTAGCTTCATGTTTTCTTCATTCATGGTCAGAGTACTATTTGCCCCTCTCTAGGAAATTATCCTTTGCAGCCTTCCAAGTAGTCAATATGATATTCCTAGAAGTTGGGCTCCATTATTCAAAATCAGGCCTTAACTCTGCCTGTTCTCTGAACCTCTTCTTAGATAATTGAGCTTCTTGCTCCTTTAATACTGCCTCTGGCACAGGCTGTACTACTTTCTCAAAAATAATATTATGATTACCCTCAGGAGGGCTATACATAGATTGTACCTCCTGATGTATCATCTCAAAATCAGCTAGAGGGTAGATTACTTGTGCAACTTCAGCTGGCTCACCTCCAAAATATGCAGGATTTGTCCCAGATTCTGCTACATTATCATCATCACACAAGGGTGGATATCCAAGGGTAGCTCTGATGTTGTTTTAAATCCATTTAGTATGGTCAGAGCCTGCTTTGACTAATACTCTCTCCCCCTTTATGACTTCTCTTTCTATATGATCCCTAAGATCATCCTTATGAAACCTGATCTGAGCATTCAGATAGTTAACACCATCTTTATAAAAAGGTTTTAACCTTTGGAGCTTTGCAGTGATAACCTTTTGAGAATCTTCAATGGCAGTTTTAATAGCAGTGAGGCTTTCTTATAAGTGCTTGTCAAACTCAGCCTAGGTAGTAGTCCTTGCTGCAGTCTGAGCAGCTGCAATATTCTACATTTCAGTTACTATCACATTATGTGATTCAGTTAAATTGTCATTCATTCTAATCTGGTTTTCGAGGACATATCCTTGTTTCACTGCCAAGTCATCAACCTGCTCTTTATCTGCTCTTGATGTGTAGCCAGATATACCACTGCACTGCCTCCTTTGTGGAAACAATCAGTCATTTCTTTCTTAGTTTGATTAACTTCAAATCTAATAGATTTTATATCTTGAGCCAGATCAAATTGAATTGATTTATGTCCTTCATCCATATAAGTTTGGAGAGCCTTCCTTTGCTCATCCATCTTGATCTGCAAAGCCACCAATAATGAACTATAATCAGCAGTTGGGGCAGGCTGTGGAACAATGGTTTGCAGTGCTTTCTTGTAGGTCTGGCTTCTCCTTTTGAAAACCTGTAGCTTTCTTTTCTTGGCTCTAGCAGCCTCTTCATCTTCAGAGTCAGAAGTACTAGCAATGTCTACTCTATCCTGTGGAGTAGGGGGTAATTCCTTTTCTGCTCTTGGTAGCTCCTCAGTCTCTTTACTAGTAGTCTCCTCCCGTGATCTTACATGCTCCCCCTCAAGGTTAGCAGACTCCCCCTCAACAGCTGCTCTCTCTCCCTCAAAATCAGTCTGTAGTAAATCAGGGAACAGCTCTTCTAGAGTAAACTCCTGTTGAGTAGGGACTGGAGAATCTCTGATCTCAGTAGCATTATCAGCAACTAATGTGTCCTCCATGACAACATCTTGTGGTCGACTATGTAACTGAGTTTGCTGATCAACATCAAGTAATGATTTAGTCAATACTTCATCCTCAATATTGAAAATAGATTGATTAACTTCATTGATTACCTCAAGAATTATTTGGGTTGCCCTTTCACTATCTAAGTGAGTTGGCTCATCCACATGTTGAGGCTCCCCCTGGAGTGGATCTAGGTGAATGAGGCTAGCAGATGGTAGCTCCCCATGCCTTTGTGCATCTTCAGGTCTTACTGGTGACTGTCCAACATTTCCACCCTCTTCATCATCAGAACTAAAAACCACCTGCTCCTCTGAGCTACTAGAGGATTCAGGAGCCACAATGGCTTTCTTCTTCTTCTTCTGATGAGAAACATCCTTTTCAGGAGTAGGCATTTCCTTGGTTAACACTCTATCCCACCTTGAGATAATTCTAACATCCATTCTCCTCATATGGTTTATCTTAGAACCTACAGCTTGGTTCATCACTTCTAGAATACTTCCAGCTAAGTATAAACTCATAATCCTACCCAGATTGGGCTTCTTCAGACTTTCCTTTATCTTATCAAACATTACTGCTGACCAATCAGTTTTAAGTTGGAAAATTATCCTTGTCATTAAACTGAACATGTGAGTTGATATTCTATCATGCCCACCTGGCTTGCTCAGAATTACTTTGCCTACTATTTCAGACAAGAACTTGCCCTACATGTTCATGCCTTTCCTATTAAAGACTAATCCAATCTTCAGGCTTGAATCAAGTCCACACTATTGCAGTGCCTCCCTTGTCTTTGATGCAGGTACATCTTCCTCTTCTTTTGTAACGCCCCGAAACTCAAAGGAGCGAAGGGGGACGTTTTGGGCCAGTTTGGGTTCTGGCTGAAGGCACACGGCCTGGGACACAGGCGTGTCCCAGGGCGTGTCAAGCGTGTGTCGACACTTAGTCGTGAAGTCGTCGAGTTATACTCGACGATCGTCAAGAATGGGCACACGGCCTGCGACACGGGCGTGTCGCAGGGCGTGTCGACCCGTGTCGACGATCGTCCCGGGGAGTCGTCGAGATTCACTCGACGATCGTCGAGACAAAGAACACGGCCTAGGACACGGGCGTGTCCAAGGCCGTGTCATCAAGTCGTCGATCTTCCCTCGACGAAATGTCCCGTGTACACGGCCTGGGGTCCAGGCGTGTCAATGTGACACGGGCAAGGACACGGGCGTGTCCTAGAACCCGTGCAGTGCTCGGGTTGAAAATGGGGGAAAAATCATGGTGTATACGGCCGGCTACACGGCCGTGTCAGGTGGAACACGGGCGTGTCAGCTCGAACACGGGCGTGTTCGATACCCGTGTGAGGTTCCAGGTGATTCGATTTTGAAGGCGAATGCGGCACACGGCCCTGGACACGGGCGTGTGCCAGGCCGTGTTCGGTCCAGATTGGGCATTTCAGCCCCGAATCAAAGCCGTTCGTTTTCTTAGGTTGAGATCCAACGACTGGGGGTTGTTCCTGAGAGGATATACCCGTGAGTTGACTTAGAAATCCATCACTTTCCTTCACTTTTCATCTCTCTAAGTCCTTAGAGAAAGAGGAGAGCCAAGAGTGGAAGAGGAGCTAGATCCGCCATTGGAGGAGCTTCGGAGCTCCGAATCGCAAGCCGACTCCGGATCCACGGAGGCAACGCAAGTGCGGTGATTTCCATCCGATTACTTTTCAATGGCGCCAAAGAAGAACTCAAGGGTAACGATCCTCATCTTGAGCATGAATAGCTCTCTTTCCTAGCATAGGAAGCCCGCTCTCGCGAGTTTGCGGAGAGTTGGAGGCGTTCCTTCGGGTAGATATGTGAAGTCCCCGATGTTTAGAGTCCGTATGCGAGAACGGACATAGGCATGATGTGTGAAGCCTACCCGGACATGTTAGTCTGGATCGGTGATGTTGCATTGCATAAGGCCGGAGAAGACTCCGTGCTATTGGTTGTTTTTCGGGTTTTCTACGCGGTAGATTGCAGCAGGGAGCCTTGGGGACTAACCCAAAGGTGCACCCGGAAAACTGGGCGGATACGAGATCTTGCCAACTTGGTGGCCTGAGAGCCAACTTGAACATAACGGGGTTATGTGACTTGCGATAAAATGGGACTTGGAGGAAGTTTGACCCGCGCAAATGGCTTAAATTATCGTTGCGATATGAGCACGGGTTAGATGGAACCGTACCCGCTTTATGTCGTTCGGTTAGAGAGACCTAAGGTTACGTGGCACTCGCCGTTGGCATAGATGTGAGTCTTCGGCGGTCAATGGCTTAAATTGTCGTGACCCAGGCCAGGAAGACAAATTGCTCATAGGTTTGGCCGTCTAAGTGGCGGTGGTGAGTCCGGAATGTTAATGGCTTTAATTGACGTGACATCGACCGGTTCACCGAGAATGTGCCCTGAATGCACGAGACGTGTGGCCGTACGAGCCAACGTCTGTGATGTAATGGCTATGGTTATATATATGGCTCGCTTATGCTAATGAAATGCAGGGAAGGAGCATCGCCGCCCCGAGTTGGGGGCGGGATCGTTATAATTTGGTCAGCATTGCTGACTGTTGCCTTGTTTTGCCACCGTGCGGTGGTTTGTTGCTTGCAGGTGCAGCTGGACCAAGCGGTCAATAGCGGGCTAAAGCCCTTTTTGCGAAGCTGGCCCTCGAAGGCCCAAGTAGAAGTGTTTACTGCTTTATTCATGTATGACCGGCCTGCGTGCCGTGGTTTGTAAAACATGTAATTTTCAAGTGAAACACTTTGTAAGGCCTTAAGGCCGGTTTTGGGTATTTTTGTATAACATTCCTTTTGGTATTAGCGGACATTCATGCTCCTATGCTGGGTTCTTGTTTACAACTCTTATAAACTGCTTCCGCTAGAATGCTCTGTGTAGGACGTTGAGATTGGTTGGATGGTTTCCATACGTAACCACCCGGTCTGACTGTGGTATATGGCGTCGGGCCCCGGCCGGACCTACTGTTATATACTATGCGAGGGATAGGGGGTGTTACAATTTGGTATCAGACTACTGGTTTTGGTCGGGCTTAAAGTGAATCCGTGGGCGAATTATTTTTAAGGGGTGGTGAGCACATTGTGTGCGTCATCGTTATAATGGTAAAAAGAACCCATGAATGTCCACTTAGGAATGAAAATACTCGTGTTTGAGGAATTTGCGTGTTCCTATAATTGTTGTTTGCAATTTACTTGGTCGCTTAACGGTGTTTTGTACCACTATAGGTGACCAGAAGTGGTGTTGGGCTGTCAGAACGCCGAGTTTCTGAGGCTAGTAGTGCACCGGATGTTGCTCCTGCAACACCTTTGTCGGCTGAAAATATACGATTGGTGGCTGAAGCGGTGTTGGTCGTGATTAATGCGCAGCCTGGAACGCAAGCGCAGCAGCCCGCTCCCGTGATGGAGAAAGAACCTCTGCGAGAGGCTGAGCCGAGGAGGGTGGAGCAAGTGGTTGTAGAACCGGTAGTTCCAAGGAGGGCAACTGAGAGTCAGCTAAAGCATGTAATGAGCTTTAACCCTCTGTTATTCTCGGGGTTGGGAACCCCATCTCAGGCTGAAGACTGGCTCTCTAGGGTGAAGAGAGTCATGACGGCGACGGAGACGGAGGAGTGGCAAATGACCACCATTGCTACGTTCCTGCTGGACGGTGAAGCGAGGATGTGGTGGGAAGGATTGTAGCTGCATCATTTGAGAGGTAGACAACTGATAGACGTTCCGATGGAAGAGTTCTCGGGATTGTTCTTAGCAAGATACCTCCCTTCTACTCAGAGGATTTCAATGGAGAATGAGTTCCTGAAGTTGGTGCAGGGTGAGAGGTGCGTGGATGAATATCTCCACGAGTTTACGCGGTTGAGTCGTTATGCTAGCTCCACCATCATGGATGAGGAGCGCAAGACTAATCGATTCTACGAATGCTTGAGGGATGAGTTGAGACTGCTACTGTCGGGGCCAATGACGTAGGGTTTCTTAACCTTGGTCAATACTGCCCGGTTCTTGGAGAAGGACATGAATAGCGTGCAAGCGAAGAAAAGCTTGGGTGCAAAGAAATCTGAGTTCAGAGTGCCGACTGCTTCAAAGTCCGGCTATCGGAGGTCTTTCAAGAAGCATAGGACTTCGGGTCCAGCTCCTTCTGGCGCTTCTTGCGCGACTACGGGTCGGACCCCGGGTGCGTGTTTTACATGTGGAAAGACGGGGCATTTCGCCCGTGATTGTTGGAGCGAACGTCCTAAGTCCGAGAGGAGGCCAGGAGCTACATATGAAGAGAAGGGAAAGACGGTGGAGTCGACCGCGTCCCATTATGCTCCTGCCCAACCAAGGGTCTACAATCTTGGCCAACAGGAGGCCATTAAACAAGCTGATGTGGTGACAGGTACGATTTAATTTATAGCAAGTCAATTTCTTTATATGCTTGTTATGCACATGTTACCTTACCACTACTTGTTTAGGATTTGTATTAATTTGTGAAAATCCGGCACGAGCACTCTTCGATACGGGAGATTCACACTCCTTCTTGTCCGAAGGATTTATATCACGCATCAGAGTCCCTTCTTCGATGGCGAAGGACAAGTTGGATGTGTTGTTGCCCAACGGGTGTTCGATGCGAGCGGATAGGATCTGCGATGTTAAGATTCGTATTGGGGAGCAGGAGTTCGACCTGCGGGCGTCTTTACTTCCATTAGTGGAGTTCGACGTCATATTTGGCATGGACTGGCTCTCGGAGCAGCAGACCCATATAGATTGCGGTAGCAAGGAAGTCAAGCTGGGAGCAAGTCGTGAGATGACTTTTACGGGCTTAAAGGGGTCGAGCAAGACGTTGATGTCTGCTCTTCAGGTGGTGAAGGCGGTTCGTGCCGGAGCAGAACTGTTCTTTACACTAGTGGAGGTTGCAAAGCCGAAGCCCGCTTTGGATTGTATTTCAGTGGTATCGGAATACCCTGATGTGTTCCCCGCAGATCTTCCTGGAGCCCCGCCTCAGCGGGAGATAGATTTTACGATTGAGCTAGTGCCAGGTGCAAAGCCTGTGTCACGATCTCCGTATCGGCTAGCGCCTAAGGAAATGGCGGAGCTGAAAGTTCAACTGCAAGAGTTGTTGGAGTAAGGGTATGTGCGCCCGAGTTCTTCGCCTTGGAGCGCACCGGTCCTCTTTGTTAAGAAGAAGGACGGAAGCTTGAGATTATGTATTGATTATCGGGAGCTAAACAAGCTAACTGAGAAGAACAAGTACCCGATCCCTCGGATTGATGATCTCTTCGATCAGTTAGTCGGGTCGACGGTGTACTCGAAGTTGGATCTCAAGGCTGGGTACTATCAGCTGCGAATAAGGGAGAGTGATATCCCGAAGACAGCGTTTAGTACGAGATACAGGCATTATGAGTTTACGGTCATGCCGTTTGGGCTGACTAATGCGCCGTCAGTATTCATGGATTTGATGAACATGACATTCAGGGAGTACTTGGACCATTTCGTGATCGTCTTCATCGACGATATTTTGGTGTACTCGCAAAGTGAGGAAGATCACTTCAAGCATCTTCATTTGGTGTTGGAGACGCTAAGGAGAAATCAGTTGTATGCCAAGTTCTCGAAGTACGAGTTTTGGCTATCCTCAGTGGCGTTCCTCGGGCATATAGTGAGTGGAGACGGTATTGCTGTGGATCCGGCGAAGATTGTTGCGATACGGGAGTGGCCTGAGCTTGCTACGGTAGCAGAAGTCCGGAGCTTTTTGGGGCTTGACGGCTATTATAGGCGCTTCGTAGAGAACTTATCGCGGTTAGCATTACCTCTCACTACTTTGACGAGGAAGGATCATAAGTTCGTTTGGACGCCGAAGTGCGCGCGAGCTTTTGAGGAATTGAAGTGTCGGTTGACCACGGCGCCTGTGCTGAGTTCGCCATGTGGAACCGAAGGCTATGAGATATATAGCGATGCTTCAGGCAGCAGTTTGGGTTGCGTGCTACTGCAGCACGGAAGCGTGATAGCTTATGGCTCGAGACAGCTAAAAGTGCACGAGAGGAATTATCCGGTCCATGACTTGGAGTTGGCGGCCGTGATATTTGCCTTGAAGCTGTGGAGACACTATTTGTACGGTGTGAAGATTGATATCTACACCGATCACAAGAGCCTAAAGTACCTGATAGATCAGAAGGATCTGAATATGCGGCAGCGTAGATGGATGGAGTTCCTGGGGGACTATACATTCAAGATCCACTACGTGCCTGGCAAAGGGAATGCGGTTGCGGACGCGTTGAGTCGCCGAGCCCCAGCTCAAGCCAATTGGCTATCGGTGCATGATGAGCGGTTGGTGCGGGAGTTGGAGGCGTTGGAGATTGTTTGTGTGGATAGACAATCAAGTGTTGAAGCAGTGCTGAATTGGACTGAAGTCCAATATGACCTGGCTGATCGGATTCGGCAGGCTTTGGATATGGATGCTCATATGAAGTAGTTCATGATAGAGGCCCTGGATGGGTCAAATTCCCAATTCGTCGTGGAGGACGGATTGCTTTGGAAAGACGGTCGTCTGTGCGTCCCAAGTGTGGACAATTTACGGGTGGAGTTGTTGTACGAGGCGCACCATACCAAGTACTCGATTCACCCGGGGAGCACGAAGATGTACCGTGATGTAAAGGAACTATTTTGGTGGCTGGGTTTGAAAAAGGATGTGGCGCTATACGTAGCGAAGTGCCAAACCTGCGCCTTGGTAAAGACGGAGTGCCAAAAGCCGGGAGGATTTCTTAAGTCCTTGCCTATTCCGGAGTGGAAATTTGACGACATCTCTATGGACTTTGTGCACGGTTTGCCAAGGTCGCAAAAGGAGAACGACGCCATTTGGGTGGTTGTTGATCGATTAACGAAGGTGTCGCATTTTATTCCGCATAGGAAGGACGATCCGGTGGAGAAGCTGGCAAAGCTTTATGTGGATAATATAGTACGGCTTCATGGTGTGCCCCGCAGCATCGTGAGTGACCGAGATGGGCGGTTCACGTCCAATGATTGGAGGCTGGTGCAGCAAATGTTGGGAACAAAGCTGAAGTTTAGCACAGCCTTCCACCCACAAACGGATGGGCAGACCGAGAGGGTGAATAGAACCATGGAAGACATGCTTCGCATGTGTGTCTTGGATTTTGGAAAGCAATGGGAAGACCACCTTTATTTGGTGGAGTTCGCATACAACAACAGCTACCAAGCAAGTATTCAGATGGCGCCTTTCGAGGCCCTATATGGTAGAAGATGTCGCACGCCGTTGTCTTAGATAGAAACGGGTGAGTCAAAGTTGTATAAGCGATCGGAAGTAGAGGGTGCTACTTCTTTAGTGAGAACCATTCGGGAGAGGTTGCTTATCGCTCAGGACCGGCAAGCAAAGTACTATAATGCCAAGCACAGGAACGTGGAGTTCGCTGTGGGCGATTATGTATACTTGAAGATCAAGCCGTTCAAGGGTGTCTCGCGGGTGCGGCAATTGAAAAAGCTAAGCCCAAGATACCTTGGACCATTTGAGGTTCAGGAGCGAGTTGGGGAAGCGGCCTATCGGCTGAAGCTTTCAGTGGAGCTAAGTGGTTTACATGATGTATTCCATATTTCGGGGCTTCGGAAGGCGGTGCAAGAGCCTACGTAAGTGATCGCGGTTGATCAAGTGCCGGTGGATAGTGGGCTAACGACAAAGGTCAAGCCCGTGCGGATTGAGGACTCGGAGGTCAAGCGACTACGCAATAAAGAGATCAGGATGGTCAAGGTCCGGTGGGACAATTGCGGTCGTGAGGAGCTCTCTTAGGAGCGAGAGCAGACTATGCTTGACGAGTATCCGGAGTTGTTCCGCTCAGGTACAAAATTTTGTTTTTGTATGTCTTTCCTTTATGTAATTTCGTGGGCAAAATTCTTTTAAGAGTGGGAGAGTTGTAACGCCCCGAAACTCAAAGGAGCGAAGGGGGACGTTTTGGGCCAGTTTGGGTTCTGGCTGAAGGCACACGGCCTGGGACACGGGCGTGTCCCAGGGCGTGTCAAGCGTGTGTCGACACTTAGCCGTGAAGTCGTCGAGTTATACTCGACGATTCGTCGAGAATGGGCACACGGCCTGCGACACGGGCGTGTCGCAGGGCGTGTCGACCCGTGTCGATGATCGTCCCGGGGAGTCGTCGAGATTCACTCGACGATCGTCGAGACAAAGAACACGGCCTAGGACACGGGCGTGTCCAAGGCCGTGTCATCCAGTCGTCGCTCGTCCCTCGACGAAATGTCCCGTGTACACGGCCTGGGGTCCAGGCGTGTCAATGTGACACGGGCAAGGACACGGGCGTGTCCTAGAACCCGTGCAGTGCTCGGGTTGAAAATGGGGGAAAAATCATGGTGTACATGGCCGGCTACACGGCCGTGTCAGGTGGAACACGGGCGTGTCAGCTCGAACACGGGCGTGTTCGATACCCGTGTGAGGTTACAAGTGATTCGATTTTGACGGCGAATGCGGCACACGGCCCTGGACACGGGCGTGTGCCAGGCCGTGTTCGGTCCAGATTGGGCATTTCAGCCCCGAATCAAAGCCGTTCGTTTTCTTAGGTTGAGATCCAACGGCTGCGGGTTGTTCCTGAGAGGATATACCCGTGAGTTGACTTAGAAATCCATCACTTTCCTTCACTTTTCATCTCTCTAAGTCCTTAGAGAAAGAGGAGAGCCAAGAGTGGAAGAGGAGCTAGATCCGCCATTGGAGGAGCTTCGGAGCTCCGAATCGCAAGCCGACTCCGGATCCACGGAGGCAATGCAAGTGCGGTGATTTCCATCCGATTACTTTTCAATGGCGCCAAAGAGGAACTCAAGGGTAACGATCCTCATCTTGAGCACGAATAGCTCTCTTTCCTAGCATAGGAAGCCCGCTCTCGCGAGTTTGTGGAGAGTTGGAGGAGTTCCTTCGGGTAGATATGTGAAGTCCCCGATGTTTAGAGTCTGTATGCGAGAACGGACATATGCATGATGTGTGAAGCCTACCCGGACATGTTAGTCTGGATCGGTGATGTTGCATTGCATAAGGCCGGAGAAGACTCCGTGCTATTGGTTGTTTTTCGGGTTTTCTACGCGGTAGATTGCAGCAGGGAGCCTTGGGGACTAACCCAAAGGTGCACCCGGAAAACTGGGCGGATACGAGATCTTGCCAACTTGGTGGCCTGAGAGCCAACTTGAACATAACAGGGTTATGTGACTTGCGATAGAATGGGACTCGGAGGAAGTTTGACCCGCGCAAATGGCTTAAATTGTCGTTGCGATATGAGCGCGGGTTAGATGGAACCGTACCCGCTTTATGTCGTTCGGTTAGAGAGACCTAAGGTTACGTGGCACTCGCCGTTGGCATAGATGTGAGTCTTTGGCGGTCAATGGCTTAAATTGTCGTGACCCAGGCCAGGAAGACAAATTGCTCATAGGTTTGGCCGTCTAAGTCGCGGTGGTGAGTCCGGAATGTTAATGGCTTTAATTGACGTGACATCGACCGGTTCACCGAGAATGTGCCCTGAGTGCACGGGACGTGTGGTCGTAGGAGCCAACGTCTGTGATGTAATGGCTATGGTTATATATATGACTCGCTTATGCTAATGAAATGCAGGGAAGGAGCATCGCCGCCCCGAGTTGGGGGCGGGATCGTTATAATTTGGTCAGCATTGCTGACCGTTGCCTTGTTTTGCCACCGTGTGGTGGTTTGTTGCTTGCAGGTGCAGCTGGACCAAGCGGTCAATAGCGGGCTAAAGCCCTTTTTGCGAAGCTGGCCCTCGAAGGCCCAAGTAGAAGTGTTTACTGCTTTATTCATGTATGACCGGCCTGC
Source organism: Platanthera guangdongensis (assembly GCA_039583875.1). Taxonomy (NCBI): domain Eukaryota; kingdom Viridiplantae; phylum Streptophyta; class Magnoliopsida; order Asparagales; family Orchidaceae; genus Platanthera; species Platanthera guangdongensis. The sequence goes on along the minus strand of CM077158.1, from coordinate 196,231,255 downwards.
GTGCCGTGGTTTATAAAACATGTAATTTTCAAGTGAAACACTTTGTAAGGCCTTAAGGCCGGTTTTGGGTATTTTTGTATAACATTCCTTTTGGTATTAGTGGACATTCATGCTCCTATGCTGGGTTCTTGTTTACAACTCTTATAAACTGCTTCCGCTAGAATGCTCTGTGTAGGACGTTGAGATTGGTTGGATGGTTTCCATACGTAACCACCCGGTCTGTCTGTGCTATATGGCGTCGGGCCCCGGCCGGACCTACTGCTATATACTATGCGACGGATAGGGGGTGTTACATCTTTAGTTCTAGGTAGATGTAGAATCTTTCTTAGACTTTTCTGGGTGATTTTTACTTTTGTCCCATGGATTGTGGACTTAATCTTGAGTCCAGTTTCATCAAGTGTAGCTGCACTAAAAAAATCAAGGACCTCCTTCTTCCAAATCCGGATTGGTTCGGAAACAAGATACTCTAATCCAATCTTTGCAACTAAGGTTACAACACCTTGGATTTCTAGTTCTGCGTCATCAAAGGCGTGTCACACGAGCTCATAACCTTCATTGATGTACTCTTCTAGCTTGGGTGCCATTAGGGTTTGGAGAAATTTTGAATTTATAGATGAGAGATGTCGATACACAAGTTTGGTCTCGAAACTATGGTGAGCGTGTCGACAAACAATGGTGAAGACCTATTTATACCTTTCTAAAATCGAAGGTGAAAAGGCGCGTCAAAATACTTGAAATGTGTCGACACTGTTGAAAAGTGTCAACACTTACTTCTAATGTCTCGACAACTATGTGTCGACACAAAAATAGTCGATAGAATATATGTGTCATCGGCACTATTACATCTCAGCTCAACGATTAGTCGAAACTCTACTCGACGAATTCTGTGTAAATCCTAAGTGTCGACAACACCCTGGATGTGTCGACACCTACTCTGGATGTGTCGACACTAATTCTCTGAAGTGTCGACACTGACTGCCTAGATGTGTCGACACCATTTCTCTGAAATGTTTACACCACTTCTATGTGTCGACACAAACAACTCTGTATGTCGACACTATTTTACTTAACCAATTTTTAAACTATTCTAAGATTAATATTCCTAATTCAATTTTAAAATTATTGAATTTGGTTTCATCTAGTGGCTTAGTAAACATATCAGCTATCTGACTATCTGTCTTAACATATTCTAGTGAAATGTCTCCTTTTTCTACATGTTCTCTAAGAAAATGGTATTTAATTTCTATGTGCTTAGTCCTACTATGGGAGAGAGGATTATTTGCAATAGAAATGACACTTGTAGAATCACAAAATAAAGGTGTTCTACTTACTTGAATACCATAGTCTTCTAGTTGGTGTTGAATCCACAAAAGTTGTGCACAGCAATTTCCTGCTGCCACATATTCTGACTCAGCTGTGGAGATAGTCACACTGGTCTGCTTCTTACTGCTCCATGACACCAGCCTTCCACCTAGAAATTGATAGGTTCCTGTAGTACTCTTCCAATATTCCTTGCAGCCTGCAAAATCTGCATCTGAATAACCTGTCAGTACAAAATCTTCATTCCTAGGGTACCAAAGGCCTAGATAAGGTGTGCCCTTAAGATATCTCAAAATCCTTTTGACTGTTGTCAGATGAGATTCTTTAGGGCATGCTTGGTACCTAGCACAGACACATGTAGCATACATGATATCTGGTCTACTAGCAGTCAAATACAGTAGGGAGCCAACTATCCCTCTATACAAAGTTTCATCTATAGGTTTCCCTACATCATCTTTGCTTAGAGACATGCTTAACCCCATAGGAGTTTTCATGGTAGTGGATGATTCCATACCATACTTCTTTATCAACTCTAGGGTGAACTTAGACTGGCATATGGATAAGCCATCTTCAGTCTGTCTAACTTGGAGACCCAAGAAGAACTTAAGTTCACCATACTGCTCATTTCAAATTGTCCTTGCATAAGTTTTGCAAACTTTCTGCAAAGAGTACTTTCTGTAGACCGAAATATTATGTCATATACATATATTTGGACTAAGATAATCTTGCCTTTAGATTCCCTAAGGAATAGAGTCTTGTCTATTTTCCCCCTTGAGAATTTCTTCTTAATGAGGAAACTAGACAGGGTTTCATAGCAAGCCCTTGGGGCTTGTTTTAACCCATACAAGGCCTTCCTAAGTCTATATACATAATTAGGTTTAAGAGAATCAACAAAACCTGATGGCTGCTCTACATAGACTTCTTCCTTCAGATTTCCATTCAGAAAAGCTGACTTTACATCCATTTGATATACCTTAAATCCTTGATATGTTGTATAGGCAAGGAACATCCTGATTGCCTCCAGTCTTGCTACTGGTGCAAAGGTTTGATCAAAATCAATACCTTCTACTTGTTTATATCCCTTTGCAACAAGTCTAACTTTATTCTTTATGATATTTCCATTCTCATCTAATTTGTTCCTAAAGATCCACTTTGTTCCAATGATATTGTGGTCTTTGGGTTTAGGAACAAGCTTCCAGACTTTGCAACTCCTGAACTGGTTCAGCTCCTCTTGCATGGCCTCAATCCAATGAGGGTCTAGAACTGCTTCTTGAATTTTCTTTGGTTCCACTTGTGATAGGAAACTGGAGTAAAGAACTGTACTTATATTCCTGCTCCTTATTTGCACTCCTTGTCTGGGATCTCCAATTATTTGATTGGCTGGATCATCCTTTAAGTGTTTATTTGCTGGAGGCAGCCTGTCTTCAGGTTGTACACCTTTAGTCTCTTCATTTAGCTGCACCTCTTGGTCTTCTTCAGCATCAGGAGAATCTTGTACTCCCCCTAGACAGCAGCCACCATCTTCCACTTGCTGACTTGCAGAAGAACCTTCTATTATGGTAAGCTTGTCCATCCTCTCAGTTACACCTGTAGAGCTGCAAATACTACTTGGCAATTCACAGTTGATGAGTCTTGCTTCATCAAAAACTACATGTACAGACTCTTCTACAACTTGAGAAATCAAGTTGTAGACCCTATAAGCCTTACTATTGTTGTTGTACCCAACAAAGATCCCCTCTTGGGATTTGGCAGCAAACTTGGTTAGATAAGACTTTCCATTGTTAAGTATATAGCACTTGCAACCAAAGATCCTGAAATAGGATAAATTTGGTTTTCTGCAAATCACAATCTCATAGGGGGTCTTCTTGTGGCTTTTGGTGATAGTAGCCCTATTGATTACATGACATGCAGTGTTTATTGCCTCAGCCCAGAAATATTCTGGGAGAGAAGTGTCACTCAATAGGGTTCTACCAGCCTCTATCAGTGTTCTATTCTTCCTTTCAACAATACCATTTTGCCGAGGTGTTCTTGGTGAGGAAAATTCCTGAAAAATCCCAAACTCTTCACATAGTTTTGTCACACTTTCAGACTGAAATTCAGTACCATGGTCACTTCTGATTTTGACCACTGTACTGTCCAATTCATTCTGAATTTGTTTAACAAAACTATATAAGATACTTGGGGTTTCAGATTTTTGTCTTAGGAAGAACACCCAGGAATATCTTGAATAGTCATCTACAACCACAAATGTGTAGACCTTCCTACCTAGGCTGTGAACTGGCATAGGACCAAAAAGATCCATATGCAAGAGGTATAGACACCTCACAGAATCCTTGTCCTCAAGGCTATGAAAGTTGGATTTGGTCTGCTTGCCTTTTTGACAAGCTGAGCATATCTTATCCTTTATACACTTAACTTGAGGACCATTCCTCACTAACTCTTTGCTAAAGAGTTGGCCAATTGTATTATAGTTAAGATGAGCCAGCCTCTTGTGACATTTAACACAATGTGAGACTTTCTCATCAGCTACAAGACAAATAGGAGAAACATTGTTCTCACATACAAAGTCAAGACAATAGACATTTCTCTTCCTACATCCTGTCAGAATGATCTTTTGATCACTTGACCTTTTGATATGACAACCATCTTTGACAAATGAGATGTTATATCCTAAATCACTCAGCTGACTTATGCTAATGAGGTTATGTTTCAAACCCTTTACATAAGCCACTTGAGTAATTGTAATCAGGTTACTAGAAATGTTACCAAAGCCTTTGATGATTCCTTTTTCTGAACCACCAAAGGTAACTTTAGGGCCATCCTTGATAGGTGTATAGTCCTTCAGCAACCCCTAGTTCCAGTCATGTGCCTGGAACATCCACTGTCCAAGTACCATATAGGGGCATGGCCACTTGGACTCACCTGCAAAATAGATTACTTAACCTTAGAACCCAAATAACTCTTGGGTCCTTGGTGCAGGTTAGTCTGACTTTTAACAAAACTACCTGTAGCTCTTCTAGCAGGCAGTTTTCTACTCTCCTTGACACTTGAATTGTGCCAACAATCTAAGGCAAAGTGGCCTATCTTGCCACAACACCAGCACTCAAACTTGTTGTACCTTTGTTTAGGTACTACCCTGGCTGAAGTATCTACAGCAGGCTTTATGTTTTGTGCTGGGGCTTTGCCCTTAGATTTGGACCTAGCATTTCAGGCAGGTTTTTTAAACCCCAATCCAGTCTTACCCTTTTGTGGTACAAACTCATCTATCAAGGGTAAAACAGATTTAGGTTTAGAAAAACTTGCAACTATCTCTCTCTATTTCTGAAGTCTAATCTCCAGATTTCTGATCTGATCATTCTTAAATGTAATAGTACCCATCTAAATAACATTAATGTTTTTCAGTCTGGCTATTTCATTCAGTTTCTGATCTAACAACTTGTCTGAATCAGCAGCAGCCAATTTAAGACTAGCAATCTCCTTTGCCTGAGTTTTGGCCAAGGTTTTGCTTTTCTTCAAGGCCTGCAACAAGTCCCTATATTCATCAATTAAATGAAGAATATCTCCTTCAGATTCAGATCCACCCACATCACTTGATGTAGATGTATCTGATTTTGACTCAGTACTATAAATTGAACTAGAAGAACAACTTTGTACCTTACTTGGTCCAGGCTGATCCTGGATCTTGTCTCCTTTAGATAAAGCCATCAGTCCCTCGCACTGATAGTCCTAATGCTCATAAATTGAGTTCATTAGCTGCATGAACTCATCTTCTTCCTCTTCAGCAAATAATCCAATGTAGGCTTCAGCTTCTGATTCTGTTTCTGAAGATGACAGATCAGACAGACTCTTGTCTTTCTTAGCAACAAAGGACTTTTCCTTTTTGCCCTTAAACTGAGTCTTCTTTTTGTCAGCTGACTCCTTCCTCTTTTCAGGACAGTCAGCCACTACATGTCCCTGTCTATTGCAGCAATAGCACACAATCTTTGATGATGTAGCTTTGCTTGGTTTGGACCTGCTTCTGTCATTCCTTGATGACTTTCTTTTTTGATACTAGTCATCTTTTGGCTGAGAAGTGGAAGGCTTAGACCTCCACTGCTTCTTATTCGGAAACTTTTGAAAATGCCTAGTAAAAGCAGCAAAGTCTTCATCACTTTCACTGCTATCTGAATTCTTGCTTTCTGAATTATCTGTCACAGCCTCAGCAACTATTTGAGGTGGAGATGGAGACTTGATTTTATACTTCCTAGTGGCTTCAGTCCTGAAGGCCACAGATCTTTCCGTGTACTCCACTCTAGTAGTCTTCTCTTCCTACTTTCTAGCCATTAACTGGATCTCATACGATAACAGTTTTCCAAACAAAGTTGGAGGAGGTATGTCAGCTAGTTTAGCCACTTCCCTAATGTCACAAATCTTGGTGTCTCAGTCCTTAGTTAGGGATATTAAGAACTTATCATTCAGCTCATAGTTGCTAAATTCTCTTCCATAGGACATCAATTCATTGACTATCCTATAGAACTTCTTGTAACATTCTATAATGCTATCAGACTTTCCTTGTCTGAAGTTTTCATATTCCTGATTTAACAAGGAATTCTTATCTTGTCTTACTTCTTCTGATCCCTCCATATAAACGATTAATGTGTCCCACATTTCTTTAAAGGTTTTACAATGAATTAAGTTCTGAAATGTTGCATCATCAATATCACTAACAATAATATTCTGGGCTCTCTTGTCCATAGTGGCCAGAATGATTTCATCTTTAGTCATTTCAGAGAAGTCCTTGGGAGTTTTCTGATTTGCATCCAGAATGGATATCTTCATTGGCACATATGTGCCTTCTTTAACTGTAATATATATCCTTGCGTCAGAAGCTTCCATAAAGAGTCTAACCCTCTCTTTCCATATGCCAAATATCCTTTTCTACATATTGGCAATTTCATGGACCCCAACTCTTTGTGATTCTCACTAGAACCCATTTTCTTGATTCTTGTTTGTTCTGAATCTGCCTTCAAGATCTTACTCAGACTGTTATGTCCCTTTTCGAGTAACCTGGCTCTGATACCACTTGAAAGAAATAGTGTCTAACCACCTAGAGGGGGTTGAATAGGTGTACTTTTCCTTTTTAATTTTAAGGCAGAAACTCTGTACATCAAATGCAATTCTACAACTATCACAACACAGCAACTACAGAAACAAACATACACAGAGTAAACACAGTATTTATAGTGGTTCTCCAAGGTCTGGGTACATCCACTTTCCCCCTTCGCCTATCTAGTAGTGTACTAGATTCAGCCTAACTTCAGAACTTCTCCTCAGATCCTCATATCTTACAGCTCAGAACCCCAAACAGGTTCCTACAACTCAGAGTGTCCCCACTCCTACAACTCAGGCAAAATGCCCTACCACTCAGTCTTCAATAAGACCTACACTCAGAGAACAATGTCTCATACAACTCAGGAACAAAGCCCTACCTCAGTCTTCAACAAGACCTACACTCAGAGCATACAATCTCCTACACTCAGCCTTTATAAAATAGGCTTACAACTCAGATCTATACAAGATCCTACAGGAATTTTATTATACAAAGTAATTAACCACAATCCTGACAGAGAGAGATGAGTTGATTAGCTTCTTGATGAGTTCTTGGAAGAACTTGGCAGAGATCAACCTCCCTTAGCTTTCTTCAAAGCTTCTTGAATTAGAACATAGTAGGGTTGAATCTCCTGTGAAGAAGATCTTCAATCAACTTCTGTCTTGAGATTCAGATCTCAATCTGAATCTTACTTAGCAGCCTGGTTCAGCAGCTGTACTCCTTAGAAGGAGCTCTCTCTCCAACTTCTTAGATCTTCTGTCGAAGGTCTTCTTCTTTTGTGTTGTTAGATCTCTGTGTAGATCTTCAATCTATTATTAATCTTCAATGAATAATCTGTTGACTGATTTTTCTTTTCACCCTGTTGAAAGAAAAAGCCTTTATATAAGCTTTCTCCATGGTGACCAGCTGATCTAGTTTCTAACAACCTCCTGATAGCTCTGACAGTTTAAGTTGACCGATTGAAATGGCAACTGTCAGGTCATCCAGTCACTTCTTGAAATCACTGTCACTGTCTGAAAGTGTCGAGACAGATAGTCATTACGTGTTGACACAAATAGACTAAGTGTCGACATAAGTAGACTAAGTGTCGACATTAGCCTTGATGGTGTCGACAGAACTCCTTGTGTTGTTGTAACAGCTTCTCGACACTACTTCTTCAGAATGTGTTGACACTGATTCTGTGTGTCGACACAAGGCTTCTGTTGAATGTGTCGACACTGATTCTGTGTGTCGACACAAGTACTTCTTCTTTAATACTTAGTTGAATTCTGCTGTGTGTCGACACAACTCCTTTGTGTCGATACATGTCTTCTTATGTTGAAAACTTGCTGAGTGTCGACACATCTCCTTTGTGTCGACATATGCCTTCTTGTGTTGAAACTTGCTGAGTGTCGACACATCTCCTTTGTGTCGACACATGCCTTCTTGTGTTGAAACTTGCTGAGTGTCGACACATCTTTTTTTTGTCGACACATGACTTCTTGTGTTGAAACGTGCTGAGTGTCGATACATCTCCTTTGTGTCGACACATTTGATGTCGACAAAGCTTATCTGAGTGTCGACACTGACTCTAAGTGTCGACCCAGATTATGTTGACAATTCTTCACAGTGAGTTGACACTGCATGTATGTGTCGACACTTTTCTTCTGGTGTCGACTCTGCCTTTCCTGCTGTCGACACAATTACTCCAAGTGTCGACACAGCTTCTCTAGGTGTCGACACAAGCCTTCATAAGTGTCGACACTTCACCTCTAGGTGTCGACACATGGACTTAGAAACTTTTCTACATTTCTTGCAATTACTTAACCTGCACATATAAACTCAAAACACATCAAATACACCTTGATGTATATCATTGAGTAGGGTGAGGCTTCTTCAAATTTGGTACACATTTTCCAATGTACCCAACATTGTTCCACTTGGCGGTACTTCTCAGCCTTTGACTTCTTTCCTCCCCATTTTTGACTTCTACAGTATGGATCATACTGATAGGTTGTTCTCCCCATATCTATCTCAGCTGTTGGGCTAGCTCCCCTTCAACAGTTGCACACCATCTTCAGTGTTTGGAGGAAGAGCTTGTTCTACCTGCAAAATAAACAATGCAGCATATGATAGAAAAGAGAATTGAAACTACACAAGATTCAACATGCCCAATTCAAATTTGAAGGTGTTGAACTTAGCTTCATCTAGTGTCTTACTAAAGATATCAGCCACTTGCTTGTCTGTGGAGACATACTTAAGGAAGATGTCTTCCATTTCCACATGTTCTCTAATAAAATGATACCTAATTTCTATATACTTAGTCCTGCTATGGTAGACAGGATTCCTAGCTGTTGAAATTGCACTAGTAGAATCACAAAAGATTGGAGTTCTACTTATCTAAACATTGTAGTCTTGAAGTTGATGCTGAATCCACAGCAACTGAGCATAGCAGCATCCATCTAAAATTTACTCTGACTCTGCTGTTGAGATTACAATACTTGTCTGTTTCTTGCTGCTACAATAGACAAGCCATCCACCTAGAAATTGACAGGAGACTGAAGTGCTCTTCTTGTCCTCCTTGCAGCATGTAAAATTTGCATCTGAATAGCCAGTTAGTTCAAATTCCCCATTCTTGAGGTACCATAGGCTAAGATCTGGGGTGCCCTTTCGATATCTCAAGATTCTTTTCACAGCAGTATAGTGAGACTCTTTAGGGCAGGCCCGATATTTAGCACAAACACATGTTGCATACATAATGTCATGCCTACTTGTTGTGAGGTAGAGAAGGGAGCCAACTATATCTCTATACAGAGTTTGATCAACAGGCTTCCCTGGATCATCTTTGCCTATAGGCATACTTGAGCTCATGGGAGTTCTTATGGTGGAAGCATTCTCCATGCCATATTTCTTGATTATCTCCCTGGTGAATTTTGACTGGAATATGGATAGACCATCATCAGTCTGTTTTACTTAGAGTTCCAAGAAAAACTTCAATTCACTCATACTACTCATCTCAAACTTCCCATGTATAAGTTTTGCAAACTTCCTGTAGAGGTTGTCATCAGTAGAGCCAAATATTATATCATCAACCTAAATCTAGACTAGGATGATGTTTCCCTTAGATTCCCTTAGGAATAGAGTATTGTCTATCTTCCCCCCTTGAGAATTTATTCTCAATGAGGAAGGTAGAAAATGTCTCATATCATGCTCTTGGGGCTTGCTTAAACCCATAAAGAGCTTTCTTAAGTCTATATACAGCAGTAGGAGAGTGAGAGTCAATAAAACCTGAAGGCTGCTCTACATAAACCTCTTCCTTCAAGTCTCCATTCAGGAAGGCTGACTTGACATCCATTTGGAATACCTTGAATCCCTAGAAGACTGCAAATGCAAGAAATAGTCTGATTGCTTCCAACCTTGCAACTGGGGAAAGGTTTGATTTGATCATAATCAACCCCTATTCCTGTTTATGCCCTTTGGCCACCAGTCTGGCTTTATTCTTGATTACAATGTCATTTTCATCAAGTTTATTTCTGAAAATCCACTTGACTCCAATAGCATTGAGTCCATTTGGTCCGGGAACCAGCTTCCAGACCTTGCACCTTTTGAACTGGTTCAGTTCTTCATGCATTGCACCAATCCAGAATGAGTCTTGATTTGCTTCTTCAAATTTCTTAAGCTCTTCTTGTGATAGGAAGCTGGAATAGAGTGCTGTGTTAAGACTGCTGCTTCTGGTTAGTACACCTTAGCTAGCCTCACCTTTTATCTGCTCTAGAGGATGATCTCTAAGATATTTGACTGCAAGGGGCAGTCTGACTGATTCCTGCTGATTATCATTTTCTTCAGCAGGATGGTCTTTATTTCCAGGTTAACTGCCATGTGCTTCCTCTGGACAGCATCCATGTCCATAATCTTCTAGCAAAGCTGGGTCTTTATGTTTGATGGAGAGCTTTTGCAACATGACTTCTGTTCCTACAAAGCTAGGCAAAGAGCTTGACAGCTTACTGTCAATCATGCATGACTCATCAAACACTACATGGACAGACTCTTCTATAACTTGATTTGTCAAGTTATAGACTCTATATGCCCTACTATTACTGTTGTACCCAACAAATATCCCCTCATGGTATTTGGCAGCAAAAATAGTCATTTTTGACTTACCATTGTCCAAGATGAAACACTTGCAACCAAAGATCCTGAAGTAGTATATGTTTGGTTTTTTGCCCTTCAAGATCTCATAGGAAGTATTCTTGTGGCCTTTGGTGATAGAAGCCCTATTGAGCACATGACATGCAGTGTTAACTGCCTCAGCCTAGAAATATTCATTGAGAGAAGTGTCATTTGATGCTATAAGATCACGGCAGTGAACCGGTCGCACAAGTAATATAAAATGGGGGTTTTCCCAAGTATCGATCTCACAAGGAACACAGTAAGGTGGAGTTAATTTCGAGGAGGACTTGAGATTGAAGTCCTTAGGTCAGAGCTAACTAAGGGGGGGTTTTGATGTTGCGGAAATAGAAAATTAAAGGTTAACAACTACTCCTATGCAACGCCACTATGCGTTGCTTCGCGAGGCGGGATGGAAGACTAGTCGGGCCGCTATGCACCGAATCGCTAGGCGGATGGACGAGTAGGCTTGCGGATGAGGTGGTTAGAACGGCGGAATGAGGGTCGTGAGCACCTCTTCGCTACGCACGCCACTAGCAATTACTAGTGCGCCAAGGGTGGATGGTGGTGGATAGAATATGGCGCAACTCAAGCAAATAACGAAAACACACAAAATCACATAGACATGATTGTATAAAATCGTTTTACAAACTAAGCATACTTCATCAATATAACTAAAGTTAAACACCAATACTCAATAAGAAAGCAAGAACAAGTCAAGAGATCGACCGAATCCGAAGCCTTGCTGAGGATTCACGGTTGGAATCGTCGGGTTATCATTCCGCGTCCAAGCTCGGTCCTCAACTACGTCCGGGGTAGAGAAGGGCTGTCACCACCTTCCAATGGCCCGTCTTCTTCGTCTCACGATAGCGGACTAAGTTTTCTAGCTTTCCTTTGCTTGATGGCTATGGCGTCAAACCCTACGTGAAGCTCACGGATGAAGGAGAAGGCCGAGAGGAAGCTCCAGCTCAGATTTGGCGGTGAAAGCTTGCCCGGAGCACCTCCCTAGGGTGGAGATTGAAGGGGAACGACGGAGAAGGCGAAAAACGGTGGAGGAAAATGAGCGATCTCCGGATTCTCTGATAAGGGCGAGACCTGCACTATTTATACAAAAGCAGAAAATAACAATGTGCACGATCACAGGCGCACGACCAGTGGTCGTGCGCACTATGTCCTGTGCTCGTGCACACTGGCATGGAATATCAGGAAGAAGAACTGGGATAACGCGCACGAGTAGTGGCGCACGACCCATGGTCGTGCGCACTAAGTCCAATGGTCGTGCAATTACCCCAGACAGGACTCCAGAAAAGAGGAATAAATACACACGATCAGTGCCGCACGACCAGTGGTCGTGCGCAATATGTCTAGTGGTCGTGCGCTTACCCCAGGCTGATTCTGGAAAACGAAGAGTAGTGTGCACGATTAGGGGTGCACGACCGGTGGTCGTGCGCATTAGATCCCATGATCGTGCGCAGTATTCCTGTTTCACAACCATCCCGGAACACGCACACGACCCCTGTACCGAAAGGAAAAAACCAATCACTAATCTGTGCAGACATTCCAGACAATCACAAAATGGAGTACAAACTATAAAAACGACAAAATACACAACCATGGGCTTAAATGTGCACTTCATATGGAAATATAGGCAAGAAGAAATATATATGATAATGAACTAAAAGTGAAGTGCAAATGCGTGAAAACTAGCCCAGATGAGTCCGAAAATAGGTATAAAAAGTGGACTCATCACACCCCCAGACTTAACTGTTTGCGCGTCCCGAGCAAACAAAATCTAAGCAGATAGGGAAAAATACTAGTTAACAAAGAAATTGCAATACGAAGTACCATGCGAAGTCGCATGCTCGCGCGCGTAAAAATATAATAGAAGAAATTTCTAAGTATACAAAATAGTTTATACTTTTCACAATGCGTATCAAAATTTTATTATTACTCAAAAATGGAATCACGGTGAATCATCCGGTCACGCGTAGGGAGAAAGTAGACTAATCGCTAGGCGAGCATTGCCAAAGATCAGGGCTCGGGATAACCTCCAAATGAATCCACCAATGTCGGTGACCATATGCTTGCCCTTTCACACTCTCTCCACGACACTAGTTGGACTCAAGCACGAATCCGTAGGACTTGGAGTATAATATAGGCTTAGGTGAAGGTGGGGTATATAAAGGTAAACAAGACGGACACGCACACCCAAAATAAGATCGCCCGAAAATGTACACAGCTAAACTCAATGGACAAACACGTGCGACGCATCACCAGACCTGGACTTTTGACGGTGCGCGCAAGCCCATAACGAACACAACTCAACCACATTGCACAACTCAGCAATAATAGATATACAAATACATTTCTTTTTTTTGTATTCCACATTGTGAATTTTCTTTTTATTTACTATCATTTTTTTTCTTTTCCCTTTTTTTTATTTTTTCTTTTATCCAAATAGCCAAAACAAAATAGGAAAACGCGACAACACCACAAGCTGCACAAACACCAACAAAACTGCCCACACAAAACGGATATAAACTAAAACAAAACAAACTAATCGAGCGATCACATTCAGATGTGCGAGTAGGAAAGGCAATATAGCTATGGTAGCGAGGCGAAGGGATTTCAAAGGAAGGGACAGGCTCAACGGGGATAGCAATGGTTAGATGTCGGGAATGGTACAAGGCTCAAACGCGAGAAAGTGACGGTAACATCCCATTTCCAACTAGACCCCTAAGAGTGGTTTTGGCCATGACTAGGTCATGACAAAACCCTGGGGAGCCAGAAATGGGCCAAGAGATAGGAGGCCAAGGTAGGGATCACCATGGTCTGCAGATAGTAGAATTCTGAACAATAGTTTAGGATGACAATGGGGCTTCACCATGACCCCAAGACCCTACCACAACACTCCCAAACATTTTGGGAGACCCATTAGAGCCAAAAGGACCCATTAGGGCCAACCCAAGAGGCCCAGTTGACCAAGGTCAACCCTAGCCCTGAATAGGTCAACCTAGCCCACTTAGGGCCAATAGACCCACTCCTAGTCTAGAGGACCCCACCTATGCCCTCCTAACCCTAAAGTGAGGTCAATGGGTCACTAAGGACACATTGGGGTCAGCCCTAGAGGCCAGGTTGACCCAAGTCAACTCAAGCCCTAATCTGGTCAAAGTACCCTTACTAAGGGTATGTGACCTCCAAAGTGCAGGGTAACCCCACATAACCCTACCTAGACCCTAAGGGAAGTCAATGGGTCACCAAGGATCCATAGGGATGGACCCTAATGGTCATGTTGACCCAAGTCAACTCTAGCTCTAAAATGGTCAAAGTGACCCTACCAAGGGTCAAGTGACCTTTAAGGTGCCAAGTCAACCCTACCCAACCCTACATAGACCTTAGGGGAGGCCAATGAATCACCCAGGACCCAATGGGGTCAGCCTAGATGGTCAAACTGACCAAGTCAACCCTCATTGAGGGTCAAGTCAACTTAGCCCAAAAAGGGCTAACCCAAGCTCAAGCCACTTCTCCCTTAGGCCAAACCCATTCCCATGATCATCATAATCCAGTGGGCTGCCTTTAGCTTGTGGGGTTGACTAGTCAACCAGAGGTGACTAGGAGAGAGAAAAGAGCTCCTCTCCATGATAATGGAGGAGAGAGAAAATGGGGAAGAGGAAAGGGAAGAGAGAAGCCGGCCAAGGAAGGCCAACAGCCACCAGTGATGGCTGTAATCAACTCCTCTAGGGGAGAGGAGTTGATTCCAGCCATTTCCCGGCCACCAAGGGGTGGGTTCAGCCCCCTCCACACAACCCGAGCCACTCCATTAATGGTGATAATGGCCATTGAAGAACCAGCCTCTCCCCTCCCCCAATTGCCATTTAAACACCTTCAGGGAGCCGAGGGGATCATTTTGGAGCACTTACCTGGAGTAGACGAGCCATTCCACTGTGCAGTTGCAGAAGCCGAGCGCCGCCGCCATCGCTAATGGCATCCCGCCGCTCCTCTCGCATCCAGGCCGCCAGGAAGGTCCTCCTCCTCTCCTTAACTCGCGGGTAGATCCTAGGAATCGTTAGGCTTGAGTTTCGGGCTCAATTGAGCCCGATTGAATCCGGGATTTCTCCTGGTTTCGGCAAGAAAATTTCTTGCTTAATCCGCCGGAAAACGCCTCTCCGGCGGCGGAGCCGCCGCCTGACGATAGCCACCACCTCAACGGAGGTGTTGGTGGCGGTGGCCGGCCGGGGAAGGGGCTGGATCGCCGGCGGCAGGGCTTGGAAGTCGCTCCAGGCAGAACAAATCTCAGCCGTTGGCTCAGTGGGGACGATGACCAGATGCCGTCGATCTGCGCCAAGATTCGCGCGGCATCAGATCAAATACTATGGGAATTAAATAAGAATCATTTCATTTCTGTCACACTGGATGTATTTAATGTATTTAATTTTTAAAAATACTTAGGGACCCTGATTGGAAATTTGCCCAACATGAACATTGTAGCTTAGGGTGTCTAGTTTGCAGCAAAAATTGTTTGGACCCTTTTGGGTCACTGGTTAGACCAGGGCACCCATTTTGGTGGGACATACCCTTAGGGCTAGGCAGTCACTAAATTGAGTGCCCACTCTTCACCCAAGCCCAAATTGGCTGAAATTTTGGCAGGGAGTCTATCCTAGACATACCTAGGGCCTGCCCAAAAATGGGAATTTTTGGGGAAAATATTTCTATAGTTTTGGTAAATATTTAATAATTATTAGATAAATTAAATAGGTGCCCTAAACACATCCAAACCCTCCCAAATTTTGGTGAGTGGTCCCTGGGCTCCAATTAGGTTCCTGTATAAAATTTCATTTGATTTGGATGTGTGTTGATTAGGTTTTGACCCAACCATATTTATACCCTATGAAGGGCATTTTGGTCAAAAGTGGCACTTTTGGTTTTGAGTGACCAAATCACCTCAACAGAGGCTGAAATTTTGGCCACTGATATAATTTGACTTTTTACACTCACTTATGGAGTTTGGAGTGGATTGGACTAGGGTAGCCCTAGAATGTTAGGGTAGGCCCTTTAGGGTAAATCTCTAGGGTTTGAAGAAAACTGGGGTCAAAAGACCTTGGGTGGACTTGAAACTTGGGGATGATGTCCATAGGGTTGCTATGGTCCTGTGGTTAAAATTTTAGGGCTTTTGGAAGACTTAAGACCCCTTAAATCCATAACCCTAGTTTAGGGCACTAGCTTTGAAACTATAAGATCTAATACCAAAACTTTCTGAAAAGGCCTGAGGTTTTGAATGGGTAGTTGCTTAGGGTATACATATCTCTGGAAATTTTATAATAAATTTTGGATGAATATTTTTGGTACTTTATTCACAAAGTCATATTTTACAATTTTCACTTAGGAATTTTTGCAGAAAATTATACTTGATTAAACCTGATGAAACTTAGCAAAGGGGCTTATAGTCATGATACCCATCTCTGTAAATTTTTATGGAATTGTTGAAGAATGATATTTGGTAGCTGCTTCTTTAACTATTTAATTCTATGAAACTTTGGAAATTTTATTAATGACATTTAGATTGTCTGAAAAATTTTAATTCCTTCATCATGATGTTTCTAGTTCCTTATGAAGCCCTAGTAATTTTTACATAATTATTGGAGACATATTTGTGGCACTTCCTTCATTATATTTGATTTTAGGAATTACTTAAATAAATCCTTTAGAGGTCAAGAACTATCTGGAAAATTATGAAAGTTGGCAACCAATAATATTTCCCTGTTATTTAGTGAATACAAATTTTAGGAGGCCATTACCTGAGAAAATCTTATGGTTCATGTTCAAATTGACTATGGCCTAGTTTTTGAGGAAAATTCAATAAATAGTAGATTAATTGGGAAAAATATGATTTTCTGAATTTAGTCTATATTTATCATAAAAGACCTCTAATAATTATCATAAGGGTACTGTATGAGTATTCCATGTACTTACCTTTTTACGGGTCACGTAGCTTAAGTGGTCTGCATATAGCAAAACTGCAGGATTTCATTTGGATATGAATTAGGGCACGTATGATGGGTCTTGATGGTTTGCTGTAAGGACAAGTGGAATGGGCTGCATTTTTGGAAGATGAGTGAGTAGGGTGTGGTTTGTCTAGGGTTTAAAGGCGTTCGGGTCCGACGAAAGATCGTCCTACCCAAGGAGAGTTGGAGTCAAATCACCCTAGGATTAGCGTATCGAAACATGAGAAAATAATGGGTAAGGGAATCAACCAATAATAAAATAAGTACCTTGCGAAAGGGAACGCTGGGCGTAATCCCAACACAGTTCCTAGTGCCCCTTGAGAGCCCTTCACAGGGAATACCGAGGGCAGTCCTGGGTTAACGTAAACTGTTTAACAAGCTGAAAAGAGTAACTTAGTAATTAGGGTTGCACATTTCACAGACACTGATGGCACCAGAGGTTGGATAGGAGCTTCGGCTCGGATGGTTAAAAGGCGGACCTTGAGTCCGGGGAGCTTCGGCTCGATTGCTTGAGACGGACGTGTTGGTCCGGGGAGCTTCGGCTCGGTTCTTGATTACGCTAATTTGCATGTGCATAAAAGGAAAGGAAATTAAGGTGGTGGGTCTTCGGTATTGGAGGGTCGATGCACCGACACCAA
Source organism: Platanthera guangdongensis (assembly GCA_039583875.1). NCBI lineage: Eukaryota > Viridiplantae > Streptophyta > Magnoliopsida > Asparagales > Orchidaceae > Platanthera > Platanthera guangdongensis. The sequence continues at coordinate 196,214,060 of CM077158.1, read as the reverse complement.
TACGTTGACTCGGCAAGTGTGGTTAGCACTTTGCCAACAGAAGTCCGGTGCGCCAGCCGGCAAGAGTACGCAGGAGTCCGCTTCGTGCACCAAGCGTTGAGGCGTACGATAGGTCTGACCGGTAGTGCTTTACTGGTTTAGAGGTGGGCGAGGCCCAACCCACCGCTTCCGTCTGCCACTACGGAGGTATCCTGGGAGGTTACGGCTCCAGAAAGGGGGAACTAAAGGTCTGTGTGCACAGAGTCGGGTGTGTGTGTTGCACTTGCATGATCCATCATACCCACTTGCATGTCATAGCATAATCGTTACCTTAAACCTTGACACCTAAAGTATAAGCGGAATGGGACGCTTATACTTTAGGACCTGCAAAACGACCCCTTAGTCTATAAGCTTGTGTGGGCAAGTTTATAAATTAAGGTTAATTTTGATATATTTAGTTACTGCTGTTTGACCACCGACACCCCAGCGTATAAATCGGTATGGGACTTTTTATACGATGGGAGCCTTGCAAAAGACCCCTTGGCTTATGTGTTTTTTCCACATAAGTGAAGGTTACATTTCAGTTTACAGTTTATTGTCTTTATATGCTATAGAACTTGCTAGAATAGGACCGCTGCCATCTGCTTTTGATATTCTCCACCTTCAAGTCCTCCCTTTTCTTCCTCTCCGCTCGGTGCCTAGGAGCCGTGGGGAAGGGGTGGGGGATGATAGGACTTAGTCTTTTAGACTAACGGTTTTCGAACCGCATCATTTAGGGGATCGTGGAGACCAGCATGGAGGAGCAGCCCCAGAGACCGGTGCGCTTGGAGGTGGGGCAGTCTAGCTCCGGAGTTCATACAGCCGGGACTGTGAGTCTCGACCTTGAGTAGTTTTTCAGCTTTTGCTTCTGCATGAGTGATTTTGTAGTGAGGATATGTTGTACTGGGCATAAGCCCGTATTTTGCTACTCTGGTGTTATTTTCTGTGGACACTCCCTTCGTGGAGCTATATTTATATATGTCATGTGATTCTCTGTGGACAGATAGTTTCCATTTTACTTCATTTTGCTACTTTTATGTGATCGAGATGGCCGGCAGAATCGGCGCTTTGTGGTGATGACTCTTCAGGGCGTGAAGGGGTCACCGCAAAACGGCGGTTCTGGGCCTAAGACCCCGGTGTCCGAAAAGAAAAAAAAAGGGGGGTCTTACAGTGACGGCCCACATCACGCACGCACTTGACTAACCAAGTACCCATGCTTTGAGAGTAGCTAGGGGCAAGTTCTTAGCCAGCGAGAAAGACTATCCGTCCTCCCGACTCGAGCAATACGGACCTAACGGCCATCTACACACATCCCTAAGCTACCGTCGGATTCACACCGGATTCACCAACTTTTGAGTAGAATAAAAAGTATTTACGCAATTAGAAAAATATAAAACTAAAAGCATACAGAAAAATTAAATCTACTCCAATTTCTACACGAGACGAGAGCAATTGACTAGAAACACAACAAGACCAACATTTTACTCCGTCTCACAATCCTATGTCAGCACCATAATTTTCCCAAATCTAACGAAGAAATGAGTTTAACTCGCAGCACACTAACATATAAGCACGCGCTCATGTGGGTGCAGTGGTGTGTGATGCAATGAACTAATCAAAATAAAACTATAAGGGCTTCTAGTATGCACATGAGATGTGCACGTGCAAAAGGTAACCAAACTAGCTCTCCCCCAGACTTAAACTAAGAAAAGCAGCATATAATAGAGAAATTAAAATCATAAAAAGCTAAGGGAAGAGGTTACCCAATGGTCAGCTTGTGAGCATACCAGAAGACGCGTGGAAACCTGAAGCAGGCCCGCTATACGAAGAATCAGAACCCTACTAATGCAATTTGCCAAGAATACCTGCAGGGGTGAGCTCCGCAAAAATAAAACAAAATATACAAAAAGAAATGCTAAAACTAAAATAGACAAGAAAAATAAAATGCAGAAAATGAAAGATAAGTACTGGGGTTACTGTCATCCCAGCACGACTTATTCGACTACGAAAAGGTTCTAGCTAATGGGCCTATGAAAAGAAAAATGCACAGGTAACTGTTCCAAAATACGTTTCGGTAACGGGTACCGATACGGTGATAGAACAGTTACCCCTCTACCTAAATAGTAATGCCTGCCCAACACAGGTAGAGGAAATAGGAAGTAAGAAGAGAAGGAGCGCTGGTCCTCACTCTTCTCACCACAAAACACATCCTTGCCTAGCAAGATTTTGTCCACCACAAGTTTGCTGGGGGAGAAGGTGACGGTAGGGGCTTCCACTACGAAGGAGGTAGGAACCTCCTCACAAAAGAGGATGCACTCGTCGATAGCCTGAGCGCAAGGCTCAACGTCAACCCAACTTACCCGTGGAGATTCAACCTGCACAGGCTCAGAAAAGGAAGGTTGGTCAAGAAATAAAAGAGACGAAGAACATAAAGAAATAATCGGGGGAGTGATCCCGGTTTCACTCCCCAAAGGCTGAGGTAGAAAAATATCGTCAGTAATCTCGACAATGCTACAAGGCTCGGCTGGATCCATAGAGGCCTCCACCAAGACTTGGACTTCCTCCTTTGGTATCAAGGGAGAATCCTCGACACCAAGAAGGTTGTCCTCCTCCATGGGAGTGGAAACAACCCATGTATCACAAGCCTCAACTTGTGTTGCATCGTTGAAAATGTTGCCAGATGCAACTGAAGTAGAATGCACAAAAGGTGGAAGAACTTTGCTTGGATAAAAGTCAAGCGCAGGTTCCTCATAAAGAATCGGCTCCACGCTTGGAGATGTATGCATAAGAGAGATGGGCTCAGCCATGTCGAAGCCTAGACCAGTCACACATCTGGTGGTTGTGTCCATATCATTCCCTTCAACAAATGAAGGTGACAGGGACATATAACCAGATGATGAAGGTGTGCCACCAAGGGTAGGATTCGGGATGATACGGATGTCCGGCTCATCATCCTCTTCCATAACACGGAGGTACTCGGCACAATCCTTCAGGACATGATCTGTTCTACGACAATACAAACACTTTCTCTGATTACTCTGCGGTCCTTGTGGGGCCAGAGAGGAATAGGATAACGGTGTATGTGGCGAGGACGATTGACCATAAGCTCGGGGCACAGTGTTCGAAAGGCTGTACAAATACAACATCTCATGCATTGTGCGCTGAGGCTTATGCTCAATATCTCTCGTAGGGCACTCATGACTAGCGTGGGAAGGCTTCCCACACCAACGACATTGGGCATACGAATATCCCCACATGGTGTCGAAACAGCAGATTCAAAATAAATTGTGCAAATTACTAAATCCAACAATATATTACTACAATTGCCTAAACAAACAATAGAAAGGAAGGCAAAACAGAAATAGAACAAAACAAAAGCGATTTACAGAGGAAAAGGAAAACAATCTCACGTCTCCCTCTCCAGAAACTGACACGACTGTGTTCCCCGGCAACGGCGCCAAAATCTTGATGCTATAAGATCACGGTAGTGAACCGGTCGCACAAGTAATATAAAATGGGGGTTTTCTCAAGTATCGATCTCACAAGGAACACAGTAAGGTGGAGTTAATTTCGAGGAGGACTTGAGATTGAGGTCCTCAGGTCGGAGCTAACTAGGGGGGGGGGGGTTTGATGTTGCGGAAACAGAAAATAAAAGGTTAACAACTACTCCTATGCAATGCCGCTATGCGATGCTTCGCCAGGCGGGATGGAAGACTAGTCGGGCCGCTATGCACTGAATCGCTAGGCGGATGGACGAGTAGGCTTGCGGATGAGGTGGTTAGAACGGCGGAATGAGGGTCGTGAGCACCTCTTCGCTACGCACGCCACTAGCAATTGCTAGTGCGGCAAGGGTGGATGGTGGTGGATAGAATATGGCGCAACTCAAGCAAATAACGAAAACACACAAAATCGCATAGACATGATTGTATAAAATCGTTTTACAAACTAAGCATACTTCATCAATATAACTAAAGTTAAACACCAATACTCAACAAGAAAGCAAGAACAAGTCAAGAGATCGACCGAATCTGAAGCCTTGCTGAGGATTCAAGGTTGGAATCGTCAGGTTGTCATTCCGCGTCCAAGCTCGATCCTCAACTACGTTCGGGGTAGAGAAGGGTTGTCACCACATTTCAATGGCCCGTCTTCTTCGTCTCACGATAGCGGACGAAGTTTGCTAGCTTTCCTTTGCTTGATGGCTTTGGCGTCAAACCCTACTTGAAGCTCACGGATGAAGGAGAAGGCCGAGAGGAAGCTCCGGCTCGGATTTGGCGGTGAAAGCTTTCCCGGAGCACCTCCCTAGGGTGGAGATTGAAGGGGAACGGCGAAGAAGGCGGAAAACGGCGGAGGAAAATGAGCGATCTCCGGATTCTCTGATTAGGGCGAGACCTGCACTATTTATACAAAAGCAGAAATCAACAATGCGCACGATCACAGGCGCACGACCAGTGGTCGTGCGCACTATGTCTGTGCTCGTGCGCACTGGCATGGAATATCAGGAAGAAGAACTGGGATAACGCGCATGAGTAGTGGCGCAAGACCAGTGGTCGTGCGCACTAAGTCCAATGGTCGTGCGATTACCCCAGACAGGACTCCAGAAAAGAGGAATAAATGCACACGATCAGTGGCGCATGACCAGTGGTCGTGCGTAATATGTCCAGTGCTCGTGCGCTTACCCCATGCTGATTCTGGAAAACGAAGAGTAGTGCGCACGATCAGGGGCGCACGACCGATGGTCGTGCGTATTAGATCCCATGATCGTGTGCAGTATTCCTGTTTCACAACCATCCCGGAACACGCACACGACCCCTGTACCGAAAGGAAAAAACCAATCACTAATCTGTGCAGACATTCCAGACAATCACAAAAGGGAGTACAAACTATAAAAACAACAAAATACACAACCATGGGCTTAAATGTGCACTTCCTATGGAAATATAGGCAAGAAGAAATATATATGATAATGAACTAAAAGTGAAGTGCAAATGCGTGAAAACTAGCCCAGATGAGTCCGAAAATAGGTATAAAAAGTGGACTCATCATCACTCAATAGTGTTCTCTCAGCTTCTATGAGATTCCTGTTTTTCCTCTCAGCTAACCCTTTTTGTTGGGGTATTCTTGGAGAGGAGAACTCTTGATGAATCCCTAGCTCTTCACAGAATATATTCATAGCAGCAAACTGAAACTCAGTTCCATGGTCACTTCTCATTCTGACCACAGAGCATGCAAGCTCATTCTGAATTTGCCTGACAAATTTTGTGAAGACCTCAAGGGTTTCATATTTTCTCCTAAGTAAGAACACCCAAGTAAACCTGGAATAGTCATCAATCACCACAAGGGTGTAGACCTTCCTACCTAGACTATGAACAGGCATAGGACCAAACAAGTCTATATGCAGGATATACAAGCATCTTATAGAGTCCTTGTCCCCAATGCTCTTGAAAGAGGTCTTAGTCTACTTACCCTTTTGGCAAGCAACACAGATACCCTCCTTGAAGAATTTCATTTTGGGACCATTCCTAACAAGCTCATCACTGAAGAGCTGACCAATGGTCTTATAATTCAAACGAGTCAGTCTCTTGTGCCACTGGACACAATATGAGACTTCCTCATCTGCAACTAGGCATATAGGGGAACTATTTTCTAATCAAGAAAAATTCAAGCAATAAACATTCTCACTCCTAGTGTCTGTTAAGATGACACTTTGGTCACTTAACCTCTTAATGTGGCACTTATCCTTGTGGAAGGAAATGTCATAACCATGATCACATAGTTGGCTTATGCAAATGAGGTTGTGTTGCAACCCCTCCATATAAGCCACCTTTATGATGGTGATTATGCCATTTGAGATATTACCATAGCCTCTAGTTATCCCCTTGTCTGAGCCTCCAAAAATGACCTTGCGTCCATTCTTTACTGGAGTGTACTCCTTCAATAGCTCCTTTGTTCCAGTCATGTGCCTGGAACAACCACTGTCCAAGTACCATTTAGGGGATTTGGTACTTGAACTAACCTGAAAAGAATGCAACTCACCTTACCTTAGGACCAATTTCTGTTGGGTCCTAGGTTCACATTAGCACTGAAATAACCATGCCTTCCTGCAGAATTCCTGACAGGTTGGCAACCTCTGGACACTGATGGATTATGCCAGCAATCTAGAGCATAGTGGCCCACTTTGCCACAAAACCAGCACTCATAGATATTATATCTCATTTTCTATTTGGGACCAGCATTTGGTTGTACTGCTTCCTGAATATTGGGGAGATGTGTTGCTCTATACTTCTGCCTTCTTTCAGCAGCAATTTGACTGAAGGACAGTCTTTTTGTTGGCTGTATTGGTCTTCCTTAAGAACCACCAGTTGTATGTCTCTTTTCAGCTAACATGCATCTGATAGAATCTGAGATTGCCATTCCAGCCCTGCAAGAAGACTCACCTTGAGTCACAACTTTTGTTGGATGATTTAGATTTTTAGCAGCAGCAATATCTTTGAGATTTGGGGCTGGGGCACCAAAAATAAATGGTCCAAGATGGGTCATTTGAATTTCCTCATTGGTAGTCTTAAAGGCTTTCACATGGCTATACATTCCACCATGGTTGGGGCCACATTGGTCCATACCAGTGGATCTGTCGTTCTCCCAGTGACCATAACAGCTTTCATGGTCAAACCATTTAGAAGGGAATAACACTCTCTGTAAAGGAATTTGAGGCAGTGAGTCTAGAGGCACAATTGGTGCCTTCCCTTTTCCCTTTCCTCTTGGATTAAAAGGTCTAGCAGCTCCCTTAAATCTCAACTCTTTCTTACCAGCTTGGGTAAGGTGGGTATCAATTAAGGGTAGCGTAGTGCTTGGCTTAGAAAATTTGCTCACCAGCAATTTCTCATTTAAGAGATCATTTTCAAGTTTCTGGATAAGTTTCTCATTTGAGAGTCTTACCACAGACTCACTGTCAATGATTTCCTTGATCCTAGCTACTTGAGCAGCCATGTCAGTGAGGGCCTTTTCTTGGTCTTCACACCAGCTTTTAAGACTAAGAAGCTCTTTTTCCTGCCTCTTGACAAGTAGCTTGCATTTCTTGAAAGCTTCTAGAAGTTCTCCATACTTGGCAATTATGAAGTTTACACCATTCTTAGAGTCTGAATCCCCTTCATCTCTTGATGATTGAGCTTTAGAGACTAAGTCAGCCTCATGACTAGAAATAAAAGAATGCGGTTTAGCATGTACCTGAGTCTGACCAGGCAGATCCTGGCTGCTTTCTTCATCTATCATTACCATCAATCCATGGCACTAAGCATCTCATTCCTCATCTTCATCCACCTCTGAGTCACTATCTGAGTGTGATAGACGGGCCCTAATCCCTATTCTAGCAGCAAGGAACTCTTCAGGCTCCTCTTCAGCAATAACAATAAGCCCAATGTATGCTTCATCTTCTTCACTGTCTGACTCAGAGGAAGAGTCTGACCAGGTGATGCGTGTAAATCGGCAAGCGCACCGGTCGCATAAGTAATAAAGTTTTGGGAATAAATCCCCGAGTGTCGGTATCTTGAGGAATGCAATTAGCGTAAAGCGGCAACAATATAGAAAATATTGAAATGAGAGTTATAAATAGAAAAAAAAGGTAAAAATAGGTCTTGGGATATTATGGGTGTTTGATCTACTAAACTAGTAAAAGCTATGTGGGTCGAAGGCACCGCTTCGTAAGGTTGAGTGGGTGTTTCGGCCATGATGCCGAACTTCGGTTGGGCGAGTGGACGGAAATCTAATGGATTGAAGTGCTCTTGTGTGGAGTGCAATCGGGTGAGACATAGGAATGGAGTGGATGTGGTGTGAGCGAGGCGCATTCACAGACACTACTCACAAGCATAAGAAAATACTAACATTTCATTAGATATAAAATAAACTTGATGTTCATGGATGGAAGTGTTCATTACAATGCTTAAACCATTCCATACTACAGAGGAAGGGGAAGAGGAGTAAACCAAAAGAGAGTGAAGATCCACCGCAGGTCGTGGCCGGAGTAGCGAGTTGTCAATCCACTTCCGGGCTCAGTCCAAGGAGGCTTCCGGTACCAACGAGCTGTCACCTCGAAGGCCTTTAAGTCTGTTCTCTAGGTTATCTTCTTCACCAACTCCGGTGGAAAGATTGGAGTTGTAGTCATTAATGGCCAAGGGCTTCGCCGGAGAGTTTGAAAAGCTTCGGAGGAGTTGGCTATGGCCTCCCGACGAATGTGGAGGTGATGGAGCAGCTGGAGAAGTGAAATAGCGATTCTCGTGCACTCTCCGATCGCAGCAAAAGACAGGCATTGACCTAAATCGCAGAGCAGGGCCTTAAATACGGAGGCAGCAGAAGTAGTGCGCACGACCAGTGGTCGTGCACACTGTCGGTCGATGATCGTGTGACTTTTCCAAATAGACCTTCAACCTGGATAAGAAGCATCAGCATATATGCGCACGAGCAGTGGCGCACGACCAGTGGTCATGCGCACTATGACCAGTGCTCGTGTGATTACCTAGATAGGATTAGGAAAATGAGAGTGTAATGTGCACGATCGGTGGCACACGACCAGTGGTCGTGCGCAATAAGTCCATTGGTCGTGCGCAGTATTCCTGCATCGTCAGGGTCTCCCGAGAGGTTCCGGAGCACGCACACGACCCCTGCACCAGCAGAAGAGGCAGATAGGCCACCAAAACGTGCACACCACATCTCCGAGATAGGGCTAAAGAATAACAAAATATAGAAACACAGAAAGCACACAGAAATGGGCCTACAGTGCACTTAATCGTGAAATAGGCACATAAGCAAATATAAGCAATAAAGGCTCTCAAGTGTAGTGCTAAGACGATAAAACTGGCCCACATGAGTCCAAAAATCAGTGTAAAATGTGGACTTATCACACCCCCAGACTTAACCATTTGCACGTCCCGAGCAAATCATCACTCCGTGGACTACAAAATAGCTATCTGGCTCAGAAATTTCAAAAAGAAGTAAGACGAGAAATCAAATACATCATGGGCATAGAAGATATAATAGAAAAACTTTTTAATTATACGACGTAGTTTAAACTATTCGACAGACGTAAATAAATATTGTAATTGCTCAAAATTAGAATTCTGGAGAATCTTGCGATCATGTGTAGGAAGAAAGTAGGCAGACCACTAAGGTGAGCATTGCCAAAGCTCGGGACTCAGGATCACCTCCAAAGGAATCCACCAATGTCGGGGACCATATGCTTGCACGTTCACACTCTCTCCGCGGCGCGGGTTAGACTCAAGCGTGAATCAGTAGGACTTGTAGGAGAAAATGGGGCTTAGGCGAAGGCTTGGTAGTCAATGATAAACATGAAGGCTACACGCAACCAAAGCGAGCGAATAAAACCCAAACCAATACAGCCACATAGAAATGAATGGGGCACACGCCCCCAGACTGAGCTTGAAAACTGGGTGTGAACATGGCCGAGCCCGACCAAAATAAAAAAAAAGGATGGGGATAGAATTCTCAAAGCAATTCTTTCAGATTTTTCTCTCTTTTGCGCTTAGCGGCTTTTTATTTTTTTGTTATTATTTTTTTTTCTTTTTTGAGCTTGCAATCCCCAAACGTAGCAATCAAAACGTGAATGAATTCAGCACCCCCAAAAACAATGTCTACCTATCACAACCTTGGCAAAACAGTAACTACAAATCAGCTCAAGCATTTGATTGCGATGGTGGGTTTAGCTTCAAACCTTGGTGAATGTGAGTGGAGCTGGATCAAAGGAAGGGTAGGCACAAATTTGGCATGCAACGGTTAACAGGTAGGAAAGGCTAAACAAGGCTCAAACTAGCCAAAATGAAGGCCTACGTCATGCTCATGCTTGACTAACCGTGCACCAATGCTTCGAGAGTAGCTTAGGGCAAGTTCTTAGCCACCAAGAAAGATGATCCTTCCTCCCGACTCAAGCAATACGAGTCTAGTGGCGGCTACACACATTCCTACATTATCGTTCGACTACTCCAGATTCAGATTTTGAGTAGTACAAACAATATTTACGTTTGTAGAAGAATATAAAGCTATGAGCATAAAGAAAAATTAATTCTATTCTAGTTCTACACAAACCATGAGTACTCGATTAGGAGCACTGCATGAGTTTCGAACTACTCAATCCTAAAATCCTAAGCCAGCACCACTATTTTAAAGTTTACACAAAAACAATACATTTGACTCGGGTTGTACGCGTGGGTAAGAGCGCACTCGTGTGGGTAAGAGCGCACTCGTGTGGGTGATTCAGTGTGTGCAACAGAAATTAAGAAATAAGTAAACAAGAAACTGGTATGCAACAGAAAGTGTGGTGTAGTGACCACAGGCATGCTCTCTCCCCACCGCCCCAGACTTAAAGTCTACAACTAGTAAAAATAAACATGCCAAAGATGATAAAAAGCTCGGGTAGGAAGTACCTATGCTCAAAATTGAGCATACCAGTCATGCAATGAGATGTCCAAGTACGGGCAAGTTGCCGCTCCTCAAAAATTCCCGCACCTGCGATTGAAGTATGCAAGCCAAACAAAATATGGACATATATATATATATATGTGAATAAAGAAACAGAACTCAAAACACAGCATAGGACCAAACGGTCCAACTTGGGTTGTCTCCCGAAAGCCCTTTTGTTTACCGTCCTTAAGGTGGACCAAGTACCTGTATTAGCAGTTCAAATAGTATATTAAAAAACATTCGGCTCCCAGATGGGTGCCCACAAAAAATAAAGTTGTCTCCTTACTCAAAAGATAAAAACAATAAAAAGAAACAAAAGGCGTGGTAGACGAGCTCTGCAGTGAAATCCACTCACTCCCCCTCACTATCGCTGTCGTGAATCTCGATGGGCGACGGACGTGGACCAGGCGCTGATGGAGCGACAAGAGTGGGCGGTGGTCGAATGTTCAACCCGCCTCGCACTGCTTGCTGATAAATAAAGTCTTGCATCCAAAACTGGGAAGCTTCCAGATCAGCAAGGCGCTCGGACAAATATGGGACGCCCTGCTCTTGAGCTGAGCCGAACTGGCGGCTAGATTGCCCCTAATGCTTTAAGGGAGGCCTCAGTTTCTGTTGACTCTACTGCGGTGGCACTCCCACACTCCACCTACACAGAGCAGAAGATTCACCCTGCTCTCCTTCATCTTCCTCTTCATCTCTACTCGCAGGCGCATCACCAGGCATGCGGACAATAAACTTTCGGCCACCTTTTATCCCAACCACACGCAGCAAATGGAAACTCACCAGGTTGGCCCTGGAGATCATGGATGGGGCAGTGACCTGCACCATCGGAGGTAGCTGGCTCCAAACTCCCAAACTTTTGGCGATGCGGGTAATGTAGTAAGCACCCCCGATTGCACCTGCGAAGCCATAAGTGGCTTCGTGGTGGAAGAAATAGGCCAGCATATACTCCAGATGGATGGGGTACTGCTGCTGCATGCTAAATAAGGAGATTAAATCCTGCCATCCTACCACATTCTTGCTCAGGGCCCTAGCAGTGAGTGAGTGACTAAGCAAATGCTGCATATACCTTAGAGCGGGGGAGACACTCTTCGTTGACTTGGCACGGCGCGCTACGTACTCCTCGTTCCCTCCGGTCAGAGAATGCCAAGCGGACCGCGGAGTCACACCCTCTGGAAAATCAATGCACAATTCGGGGAAATTAATCTAGGATGCCTCCACCTCGGTATAGACGCCTGCATGAATGGAAAGCTCCGGCAGTGTGACAGTGAAGACATTTCCCATCATCCGAAAGGAACAAGTGGGGAGATAGCAGTTGTCCGCCGTTGTCTCCCAAGCGAATGTGGAAAGGAACTCCAATGTCAATTCCTGGAAGCCAAGCTCGTCGCACTCGAACAACTTGCTCCAAAAATCGAAAGAGTAGAGAATGAGCACGGCCTCTGCTAATGCACCGTCATCCCCAATGGAACGCAGCTCATTCCAGTCAACAAGCTGCTGAGAGAGGAATGGCTTGTCCTTCAAGGAATTATAGCATGAGTATGCTCTGCCTTAGAGAAGGTTCCCATTCTCCCCAAGATCTGAGCAGGGGTTGCTGAAGCATGACCGGATCGTTGATAGGCCTTTACTACAGGGCGGCGTCCAGGCTCCATTACAGCACAGTGAGGAAGAGAGATCTGAAGTTGAGGGATCTTACCGGAGGAGAGAGAGCTGGACCACCAGAGAGGAATCAGAAGGGGAAGAGCGTCAACAACGCACGCGCAATGGACCAAGCGGGAGATTAGGGCGCACGCACATTGGACAGCGGATGGAATTAAACAGAAACTGGGCATGCGCACGACCAGTGGTCGTGTGATGATAAGTAGTGAGCACGACCAGCGGTCGTGCGCAGTGAAATTTTGCACACGCCCGAGTTTTCAGTCTATTTCACAATGCTGACCACGTGGTGCAATAGAGAGCTCATCACGCAGCTGGGCTACCACACCCAAATAATGAAATACAAACAAAAATTGAACGAAAGAAACACTATCCTAAATACATGTTGGGTTTATTGTCTCAAAACAGGACTTATTCAAAATCTGAGCATTTCCTAACTGATGGGCGAATGAAACTGGAAATGCTCAGGCAGAGGTTCATGGTCGCACTGCGATAGCGGGTACCGGAACGGAGATAGCACATAAGCCCCAATACCTATATACGTATACCTATCGTAAGTGTCAGGCATGGGCAGACAGTAACTTGGGAAGCTCATCGGCTCCAACTCCACCTGCATCTGGTTACAATAAGTCCTAGGCCGCATTACAGGCCCTTGCACTAATTGGACCAATTCCACAATGTGGTCCTGCATGGAAGTAGACACGAGAGCAGGGTCAAGAAATAAACTAGAAGAATAACATAAACGAACCTCGATCTTGGGGATGATCCCGGAGTCATCCACCATTGGTGGAATTGTGGGTGCTTCCAAACAGCTATCTAGGCTAGTACAGGAATGTTCTAAAGCTGCATCTGGCTCGTCCATGCCTCGGGCATCCTCACATAGGGTGGAGGTCGCAACCTCTGCCACGGAGTCGTCCTCCTCGACTGGATCTAACAGAACGCTGGAAATGCTAATTTCCACCTGCGATTCAATCTCAACAGCACTGTCAGAAGAACAAAGAATGCTATGCAAAGAAGAAGGTGAAGGCACGAAGCTCGGTAGGATGTTGAGCGCTGGCTCTCCACAACCAATAGATTCTATGTTAGGTGATGTATGCACTTTAGGAGTATAAATAGCAGTGTCGGAATGGGGATAAGCACATGTATCGGTGCACATACCTGGGATGTCTTCTCCATAACAGAGAGATGGCAATGGTGCATACCCCGATACAGAAGGGATGCTGCCCAAGGTTGAAGTGGAGATAATCCGAAAATCCGGCTCGTCATCCACTTCTAACTCAGCTAGGTAAGCGGCGCAATCCTTCAATGCATGATCCCAGCTTCGACAAAAAAGGCACTGCTTAGCTGGCTTCGGCGGTGCAACGGGTGCTGAAGCTGAATAATTGTAGTGTGGCAATGGCTCCGCAGGTCGGTAGCTAACCGACTTATGTCTACGATATGTAGATTCCTGAATTTCTTGGATACTATACTTCTGAGGGCATCTATCGCTAGCATGAGAGATGTTTCCACAATGAAGGCAACGGATATTGAAATTGGCCCACATTGCAGAGATTTCAAATATAAAGGATACAACTACTTGGCATAGATTCTGCGAATAAAACTAATAATTCCATCTGACGGAATAACAACACAAGAGAAAAGGGATCAAAACAAAACAAAACAATACAACTCGTATAACGAAATTCTCAGTCATCCGGAGTCGCTTTACAGTTGCATTCCCCGGCAATGGCGCCAAAAACATGATGCGTGTAAATCGGCAAGCGCATCGGTCGCACAAGTAATAAAGTTTTGGGTATAAATCCCCGAGTGTCGGTCTCTTGAGGAATACAATTAGCGTAAATCGGCAACAGTACAACAAATATTGAAATGAGAGTTATAAATAGAAAAAAGGGTAAAAAGAGGACTTGGGATATTGTGGGTGTTTGATCTACTAAACTAGTAAAAGCTATTCGGGTCGAAGGCAACGCTTCGCAAGGTGGAGTGGGTGTTTCGGCCGTGATGCCGAACTTCGGTTGGTCGAGTCGACGGAAAGCTAATGGATTGAAGTGTTCTTGTATGGAGTGCAATCAGGTGAGACACGGGAATGGAGTGGATGTGGGGTGAGCGAGGCGCATTCACAGACACTACTCACAAGCATAAGAAAATACTAACATTCCATTAGATATAAAATAAACTTGATGTTCAGGGATGGAAGTGTTCATTACAATGCTTAAACCATTCCATACTGCAGAGGAAGGGGAAGAGGAGTAAACTAAAAGAGAGTGAAGATCCACCGCGGTTCATGGCCGGAGTAGCGAGTTGTCAATCCGCTTTCGGGCTCAGTCCAAGGAGGCTTCCGATACCAACGAGATGTCACCTCGAAGGCCTTTAAGCCCATTCTCCAGGTTATCTTCTTCACCAACTCCGGTGGAAAGCTTGGAGTTGTAGTCGTCAATGGCCGAGGGCTTCGTCGGAGAGTTTGAAATGCTTCGGAGGTGTTGGCTATGGCCTCCCGACGAAGGTGGAGGTGATGGAGCAGCTGGAGAAGTGAAATGGCGATTCCCGCGCACTCTCCGATCGCAGCAAAAGACAGGCGTTGACCTAAATCGCGGAGCAGGGCCTTAAATACGGAGGCAGCAGAACCAGTGCGCACGATCAGTGGCGCACGACCAGTGGTCGTGCGCACTATCGGTCGATGATCGTGCGACTTTTCCAAATAGACCTGCAACTTGGATAAGAAGCATCAGCATATATGCGCACGAGCAGTGGCGCACGACCAGTGGTCGTGCACACTACGGCCAGTGCTCGTGCGATTACCTAGACAGGATTAGGAAAATGAGAGTGTAATGTGCATGATCGGTGGCGCACGACCAGTGGTCGTGAGCAATAAGTCCAGTGGTTGTGCGCAGTATTCCTGCATCATCGGGGTCTCCCGAGAGGTTCCGAGGAACGCACACGACCCCTGCACCAGCAGAAGAGGCAGATAGGCCACCAAAACATGCACACCACATCCCCGAGACAGGGCTAAAGAATAACAAAAATATAGAAACACAGAAAGCACACAGAAACGGGCCTACAGTGCACTTAATCGTGAAATAGGCACATAAGCAAATATAAGCAATAAAGGCTCTCAAGTGTAGTGCTAAGACGATAAAACTGGCCCAGATGAGTCCAAAAATCAGTGTAAAATGTGGACTCATCACCAGGTCTTCTCCTTCTTGGCCACTAGGGACCTCTCTTTATTTTTTCCATTGCGGTGCTTCTTCAATCTTTCTTCTTTCCTCTTTACTGGGCAGTCAGCAATTACATGCCCAGGATTGCTGCAGCAAAAATATATAATGTTAGAGGAAGATGTTTATTAGAGTTAGGAGCATACCTGTCCTTCTTAGAGGATTTCCTTCTGTGCTGAGAGGAGGAAGAAGGCCTTATGTTCTTCCAATGCCCCTTCTTCATGAATTTCTGAAATTGCATGGAGAAGGCAGTAAGATCCTCATCAGATGTATGGTTGTCAGATGAGCTGGACCTGGAGCTCTCAGATTCTGACAAAGAAGTTCTCTTCACTAGAGATATCTTCCTTCTGCTCCTGGTTGAAGCATCAGATTTGAAAGCCATAGATTTCTCCTTGCTCTGTGACTTGTTGTTCTTCTCCTCTTCTTCCTTCCTTACAGCAAGTTGCATCTCATAGGACAGTAGCTTTCCAAAGAGGGTTGGAGGTGGTGTGTCATCTAGCTTGCCCATCTCCCTGATGGCACAAACCTTTGTGTCCCAATCCTTGGGGAGGGAACTGAGAAATTTGTCATTCATCTCATAGGTGCTGAATACCCTTCCATATGTTCTCAGTTCATTGATAGTTCTGAAGAATCTGTCAAAACTCTCAACAATGCCCTCAGACTTTCCTTATCTGAAGGCCTCATACTCCTGGTTGAGCATGGATTTTCTGTCATCCCTCACCTCTTCTGAGCCCTCCATGAACACTAATGAGCCCAATTTATATAGGGTTTTTCGGACTCATCTGGATTAGTTTTCACGCGTTTGCACTTCACTTTTAGTTTTATATCGTTCATATTCTTCTAGCTTTATTTCTGCATGAAATGCACATTTTGGCTCGTTGTGGTGTGCAATTATGCACTATTCTGTTGGGGGTAAGCACATGGCGCTCCCCAAGTCTCTCTTTTAGTTTTTTTTTTCTGTTCTGTTGGTTGGTGGCTTGTGCCCCCATTGTGAGGTTTGTTGTGCAGGTGGTCAGAAAGCCCAGCCTACAGATTGTCTCCTGTGTAAAACGCACGGTCGTGCGTTTTCTTCGCGCACTGTTTCAGCGTAATCATGTGTTTTACTCAGTGGTTTCCTGGGATTTCTGATCTGCCCATGCGTTTTGTTCCCGCACGGTTTGTTCCAAACCGTGCGAGAAGGAATCGCACGTCCTGCCTGTTTTGGCCTTATTCTGGGTGCTCTGTGGTTACCCATGCATTTTGGCCTCGCACGGTTGATTCCAACCATACGTAACCATTTTTCTCATGCTTATTGTTGGGTACATTGGTTAAATGTACCTGATTTGAAGAAGCCTCACCCAACTCAATGATATACATCAAAATGTATTTGATGTGTTGTTGAGTTTACTTGTGCAGGTTAAGTATTTGCAGGACTGAAGCAAAAATTTCTAAGTCCATGTGTCGACACCCAGAGGGAAAGTGTCGACACTTAAGAAGACTTGTGTCGACACCCAGGCAAGCAGTGTCGACACTTGGAGTCATTGTGTCGACACCTGGGATGCAGAGTCGACACCAGACACAAAGTGTCGACACAAGGAGCTGTGTCGACACTCAATGAAGAAAGTACAGTAAAGCAGTATCGACACTTAAAAGCAGTGTCGACACCCAGCGAAGCTGTGCCTACACCAGAAAGTGTCGACACTTGGAGCTGTGTCGACACTCAATAGAAGAGTCAGCACTTAAAGAAAGTGTCGACACAAGACAGTATGTGTCGACACTCAGCTGAAGACTCAACACTTGAAGAAAGTGTCGACACATGGAGCTATGTCGACACTTAGCAAAGAACAAAAATATCAACAAAATATTCTAAGTACAAGTGTCGACACTAAGGGAATGTGTCGACACTCAGCTGAAGTCTTAACAGAAAAATCAAGTGTCGACACAAGGAGCTGTGTCGACACTCAGCAAGTATCAACATATAAGACTATGTGTCGACACCAAGAAGTAGTGTCGACACTTAACAGATTCAACACAAGAAGTTGTGTCGATACAAATGAGATGTGTCGACACTTAGAAGAATTCAGCAAAAGATAGAAGATCAAGTACTTGTGTCGACACTCAATTCCAGTGTCGACACATGCAGAAGAAACTGTGTCGAGACATAGTATCTACAACACAAGGAGTTGTGTCGACACCTTGTAGACTTGTGTCGACACTTACACAACTTGTGTTGACACTTGGTCTATAAGTGTCGACACTTAAAGACAGAAAGTCTCGACACTTTCAGACAGTTAGAGAACTTTCAAGAACTGACTGTATGGCATGACAGCTGCCGTTCCAGCCGGTCTACAGCACCTGTCAGAGATGTCAGAATTCAGTTATGGGCCGGACCAGCCGGTTACCATGAAGAAGGCCTATAAATAGGCTCATACAGTCTACAGAAACTGTTGTTCAAGTAATTGTTGAAGTGGTACACATAGTTGTTCAAAGTATCAAATCAAGAAGATCTAGCTATCCAAGAGCAGATCTAAGAAGTTGGAGAGAGAGGGCTCCATCCAAGAAATCAGCCGTTGGAACTAGGCTGAGAAGAAGGATTCAGATTCATTCTGGATCTTAAGAAGCAGAGGTCAAGGATCAACTGCAGAAGGAGTCAATCTAATTGAGTTCTACTTTCAAGAAGCTTTGAAGAAAGCTAAGTCAGATTGAATCCAGCTGAGTTCTTCCAAGAACTCATCAAGAAACTCTCAACTCCCCTCTCTTGTTACTGAGTTGCTGAGTTATCATTTGTAAATTCATTTTTATCTTGTAGGATCCTTTGGATCTGAGTGTTTGTAAGCCTGTAATTATAAAGGCTGAGTGTAGGGCTTTGGAGCCTGAGTGTAGGAGATTGGAATCTCTGAGTGTAGGCCTTTTTGTGGCTGAGTGTAAGCCTTGTTGGCTGAGTGTAGGCCTTTGTGGCTGAGTGTAGGCTTTGTGGAAAAGCTGAGTTGTAGGGCCTTGGGCCTGAGGTGTAGGAACCAGTTTGGGTTCTGAGACAGTGGTGAAGTTTGGCCGAATCTAGTACACTACTAGATAGGCGAAGGGGGAAAGTGGATGTACCCAAAGCTTGGGGAACCACTATAAAACTCTGTGTCTGCTGTGATTGTGATTTGCTGTGTATGTTGTGTGATAAAATAGTTAGAATTCTGTGATATTAACTGATTGCTGCCATTAAAGTCAAAAAAGAATTTGATCACCTATCCCCCCCCCCCTCTAGGTGTTTAGGTACTATATCTTTCAAGTGGTATCAAAGCGAGGTTCCTTAAAAAGGACTAACAGTCTAAGGAGATACTGATTGGCAGATTCAGTCTAAGTCAAATTACAGATTCAAGAAAATCAAGAAACATGGGTTCCTCTGAGAATCACAAGGAATTGGGATCCATGAAATTACCCATATGCAGGAAAGAG
This sequence comes from Platanthera guangdongensis, assembly GCA_039583875.1. NCBI lineage: Eukaryota > Viridiplantae > Streptophyta > Magnoliopsida > Asparagales > Orchidaceae > Platanthera > Platanthera guangdongensis. Next base: position 196,195,290 of record CM077158.1, on the reverse strand, counting down.
ATCTTTGGGATTTGGAAGGAAAGGGTAAGGCTGTTTATGGAAGCCTCAGACCCTAGGATATACATCACAGTAAAGGAAGGGTCTTATGTACCCATGAAGATATCAGTTCTAGATGCAAATCAGAGAACCCCAAAGGATTTCTCTGAAATGACTAAGGATGAGATTGTCCTAGCCACCATGGACAAAAGGGCACAAAACATTATAGTGAGTGTCATAGATGATGCAACTTTTCAGAATCTTATACACTGTAAGACAGCCAAAGAGATGTGGGATACTCTTATTGTGTATATGGAGGGTTCTGAAGAAGTTAGACAAGATAGAAAATCCTTGCTAAATCAGGAGTATGAAAGTTTTAGACAAGGAAAGGTTGATAGCATAACTGAGTGCTATAAGAAGTTCTACAGGATAGTGAATGAACTCATGTCTTATGGAAGAGAGTTCAGTAATTATGAACTAAATGACAAGTTCCTAAGGTCCCTAACTAAAGATTGGGACACAAAGATCTGTGTTATTAGAGAAATGGCTAAGTTGGGAGAAATTCCTCCACCTACACTGTTTGGCAAATTGTTGTCATATGAAATGCAATTGACAGTGAGGAAAGAGGAGGAGAAATCAACAAGAACTGAACACAAGGAAAGAACAGTAGCTTTCAAGACAGAAGCCTCCAGAAAGTGCAGGAATAAGTCACCAACTCCACCTCCAAAGGTTGCTGAATCAGAGTTAGATGAGTCAGTCAGCACAAAGTCTGAAAGCAGTGAAAGTGATGAAAACTTTGCTGCCTTCACTAGACACTTTCAGAAATTCTTGAAGAAGAAATAATGGAGGACAAGGCCTTCTACTTCACAAGGAAAAGAAGACTTCTATCAGAACAAAAAGTCTTCAAAGAAGGACAGGAAGAGGACTAAATCTAGCAAGGCAACTGTTTCAAAGATAGTGTGTTATTGCTGCAATAGACAAGACCATGTTGTTGCAGATTGTCCTGAAAAGAGAAAAGGGTCTAGTGACAGGAAAAAGACTCATTTCAAAGGCAAGAAAGAGAAGTATTTGGTTGTCAAGAAGGAGAAGACTCTGTCAGATATCTCTTCTTCAGAAACTGAGTCAGATGCTGAGGCATACATAAGGCTGTTTGCTGAAGAAGAAGTAGAAGAATTCATGCAGATCATGGAGTCTATATATGAACAAGAAGACAGTCAATGCCAAGGGCTAATGGCTTTGACAGAGAGTGACAAAATCCTGGAGCAGCCAGGACCCAGTAAGGTACAAAGTTCAACTTTAAGTTCAGTTTCTTGTGCCAGTACAGAATCAGATTCATCATCATCAAGTGATGAAAGTGTATCTGAGTCTGAGGATGATATTCATCAGCTAATAGATGAATATAAAGTGCTGTTGCAAGCCTATAAGAAGAGCAAGTCCCTAGCAAAAAGTCAGGCAAAGGAAATTGCTGATCTCAAAGCTGCTGCAACAGATTCTGAGAAGTTATTTGATCAAAAGCTCAATGAGATAACCAGATTGAAGCACATTACAGTGATTCAGAGGGGGACTATCACCTTTAAGAATGATCAAATCAAGAGTCTGGAGATTAATCTTCAGAAGGAGTGAGAGCTTGTTGCTAGGTTTTCTAAACCTAAGTCAGTGTTACCCATAATTGATGAATTTGTTCATCACAAGGGTAAAGCTGGACTGGGCTTTACTAGACCTGCAAGGACTGAGCAGTCCAAGTCCAAGTCCAAGGGCAAAGCCCCAACATTCAACAAGTTTTCTGTAGATAAGACAACAAAGACAGTACCTAAGCAAAGGTACAATAAGTTTGAATGTTGGTGCTGTGGCAAAGTTGGCCATTTTGCAATGGACTGTTGGCACAATGCTAGTGCCAAAGTGAGTTGCAAATTACCTGTTGGAAAGCCAGTAGGTAGTTTTGTCAAGTTGCAAACTAACAAGTACCAAGGACCCAAGAATTCTTTGGGTTCTAAGGTTCATTAATCTGTTTTGCAGGAGAGTCCCAGTGGCCATACCCCAACATGGTACTTGGACAGTGGATGTTCCAGACATATGACTGGAACTAGAGGATTACTAAGGGACTACATTCCAATAAAAGATGGTCCAAAAGTAACTTTGGTGGTTCTGAAAAAGGAATCATCAAAGGGTTGGTAACATTTCTAGCAACTTGGTTACCATTACTCAAGTGGCTTATGTTAAAGGGTTGAAACACAACCTAATAAGTATAAGTTAATTAAGTGATGTAGGGTATGACATCTCATTTGTTAAAAATGGTTGTCATATCAAGAGGTCAAGTGATCAAGAGATCATTTTGACTGGTTATAGGAAAAGGAATGTCTATTGCTTATACATTATGGTTGAGAACAGTGGTTCTCCAGTGTGTCTTGTAGCTGATGAGACAGTCTCTCATTGTGTCAAATGGCATAAGAGGCTTGCCCATCTTAACTACAAGACTATTAGCAAACTCTTTAGCAAAAAGTTAGTGAGGAATGGTCCTCAAGTTAAGTGTGTAAAAGATGGTATTTGCTCAGCTTGTCAAAAGGGCAAGCAGACTAAATCCACCTTTAGAAGCATAGAAAACAAAGATGTTGTGAGGTGTTTATACCTCTTGCATATGGATCTCTTTGGTCCAATGCCAGTTCACATCTTAGGTAGGAAGGTCTATACCTTTGTAGTTGTAGATGACTACTCAAGGTTTTTCTGGGTGTTCTTCTTAAGACAGAAATCTGAAACACCTAGTGTCTTCCATAACTTTGTCAAGCAAATTCAGAATGAACTAGACAGTACAGTGGTCAAGATTAGAAGTGAACATGGTACTGAATTTCAGTCTGATAGCATGACAAAACTATGTGAAGAATTTGGGATATTTCAAGAATTCTCTTCACCTAGAACACCTCAGCAAAATGGCATTGCTGAGAGGAAGAATAGGACCTTGATAGAGGCTGGTAGGACCCTATTAAGTGATACATCACTGCCAGAATATTTCTAGGCTGAAGCAGTTAACACTGCATGCCATGTTATAAATAGGGCTACCATCACTAAAAGGCTCAACAAGACCCCCTATGAAGTTGTGAAAGGCAGGAAACCAAACCTATCCTACTTCAGGATTTTTGGTTGCAAATGCTTCATACTTAACAATAGGAAGTCTTACTTGACTATGTTTGCTGCCAAGTCCCAAGAGGGAATTTTTGTTGGGTACAGCAACAACAGTAAGGCTTATAGAGTCTACAACTTGACTACACAAGTTATAGAAAAATCTGTGCATGTAGTTTTTGATGAGACTAAACTTATTAACAATGAGTTGTCTAGTAGTGTATGCAGCCCCATAGGTTTAACAAAGAAGATGGACAAGCTTACTATAGAAGAAGTACCTGCTGCAAGACAGCAAGTAGAAGACAGTAGCAGTTGTCCAGGGGGAGAACTACATGTACCAATTGCTGATGAAGTTCAAGGTATACAGCATGATGGAGATGCTGAAGAGGTTCAACCAGAAGTTAGGATGCCTCCAGCCAATAAGCATCTTAGAGATCATCCAGTAGAGCAGATTATTGGAGATCTAAGACAAGGAGTACAAACCAGGAGCAGAAACATGAATGCAGCAATCTACCCCAGTTTTCTATCTCAAGTTGAACCTAAGAAGTTTGAAGAAGCCATACTAGATCCACAATGGACTGAAGCAATGCAAGAAGAGCTTAATCAGTTCTGAAAGTCCACCTAGTGTCAACTATGTGCACCTATGGGGGGGGAATAGGTGACGAGTAGTGCTTTTGCGAAATTTACGAGAGTACCTGCACAATAAAAATAAAGAGCACAACACACAGAAAACACAGCAAATTTATAGTGGTTCCCCGACTTGGGTACATCCACTTTCCCCCTTCGACCTATCTCCCCAACAAGGGATGACTCGGTCACTTCTCCAACGGGATTGAAAATCCAATCCCTTCACTAACGGAAGGAGCCCTTCCACACGTGAGAGTCAACACTCCCACAAACCGGGTTGCACCCAACCCTTACAACACGGAACAAAAGTTCCTTTACAACGAAATTAAATATAGAGTGTATGCGTGATACAAACTTCTTTTGGAGACTACGGTGTTCCTCTTGTTCGACGACGTGTTCTTGAAGTCGATGAAGAGTCTACAACCTTGGTCTCTCTTGGAGAGGATCTCCCCGGAACCGGCGGTGGCACACGAGCGGCGGCTAGCTTCGGGATCGGCGGCTACGATGATGAGCGGCTGCTGAACTTGGAGATCCAAACTTCGTAGCGAAGCAAACTAGGTCTACCAACGGTCACTCTAGGATCGGTCGTCTCGATCGATTCGGACGGGGAGTTTTCCCGGTCAACAAATCGAGAGACAAGAGATCTCTGGATAGACACGTGAGACACAAGCTTTGCTAAGCTTCTGTTGCCGGAGATCACGAAGGAATCTCGAATGTTGACGGCGACCAACAATCCCGAGCGTGACGGCGGCGGCGGAGAGGAGTCGCGGAATTAGGGTTACGAGGAGGCTCGGTTTCTTTCTCGTTTTACGTACTTCTTCTGTTCAAAATACCCATGTATTTATACACTGTAGATACTACACATTTGACCGTTGTGGGTCCCACAGGTATAACCCCGAAATCCGATTCAAACTGGTCCAGAGGCAGAATCCGGTCCAGCAGCATCCTGAGAAAAAGCCAAGTGAAAATCGGCGAGAATCGCAGGCGATTCTCGACGAATCGGCGAGAATCACCAAGTGATTCTCGACGATTCGTCGAGAATCGTTAGTGATTCTCCCCGAATCACTTATTGATTCTCAACGAATTTCACTTTGTATACATGAGCTCCTTGGCCACTGGTTCGGCGAGAATCACTAGTGATTCTCGCCGAATCTTACTTGGCACCATTTTGAGGTAGCCAGAAGGAGTCGGCGCGAATCACTAATGATTCTCGTCGATTCGGCGAGAATCATTAGTGATTCTCGCCGAATCGGCGAGAATCACTTGGTGATTCTCGTCGAATTTTCCTTGGACGAATTTTCGTCTTCCACCCAGGAGCTGCTCCTTGATCCATCCATGCTCCTTGTCTTCTCTTGCATATGAACGGCCCTGTACTTGAAAGTAAGTGCACTCCAATAGAGAGAGTACACGTAGGCCAACACACTGATCTGCTCAACGAGGGATTACGTCTTGCAGACCCGTGTATATTGACCTACTGCACCCTGACATTGGTGTGCACTTAGCGTGGAGGAGCTGCAAGTACAACTTAAGATGTTTCATCAAATACATTGTGAATTCATCTTAGCTTGACAGGTGGCTTTCTCAAATCTAGGTAATCGTGGATACAATACCCAACAATCTCCCCCTATTTGTACGAAGCCAAAACCCTACTAGCTAAGATGAATAACACATATCAAATAATAAATATTGCATTCAGAAATTAAACATGCAGCACAATAGAATATATGCAATCAGATCAGGACTTGAGTCATTCACAAATTCAAATATATATACCAATATAAATATATACACATATAATCCAGAATTGTTTCTATGACAACAATAATCATTAAATGTTCTTAAGAGACAATGTGACAAGCTATAAGTTTTTTGACTATTTTTCCTTAGCTAAGTCACCCTTAGGATTTTGAGCCAAGTACTTCTTGCTTTGCCTCTCCATGTATTCTTTGGGCTTCGGGTAATACCTAGGAGGAGCAACTTTATCTGGATCCTTGTTGTTTCTGAAAAGATGTTGCGTTTCGCTTCAAACGTTTTGTGCGTTTCCCACTCATACTGGCTATATACTTCGTTTCGATTGATCTCTCCTCTTTCTTGTAGCCAGAAGGTGTCTAAGATTATGTTCCTTGAAACTGGACTCCACCTTTCGTTTCGTACATCCTCCTCATTCATTCGAGTTTCTCTTTGCAGCCTGTGTCTCCTTGGAGGTCCCTTCTTGAACTTTTCTCTTTCCCTGGCTTTTGCTAAGGCCTCTTGGTCAAACATGCTCCTCAGATTAGCTTTGGAGAGAGCCCTAGCATCAGCGTCATGTGTGGGAATATCTGCAGCAGCACTTGCACTTACATCCTCAGCAACACTTACTTCCTCAGCATCCTTAGATGTCTCAGGGACATGAATACCGGCAGGGTTGTCAGGCAGAACGACGCCTAACGTACTAGCACCTGTTGGAGCATCCACCAGCAGCTCTCATAGACATATTTGCTTGATTGTGCGAAGTTTGTGTCCATGCTTTCTTGAAGCTCGGCCAACTTAGCTATATACTCTTTCTCCCCCTTTTTGGCTTCGACAGCTATGCAGTTGGCATATGAGTGCAGGAGTCATCAATATGCTTGGTGGTCTTGGAAAATTCAGTGATCAGGGTCTGCTGATTGGCATTTAAAGTGACCATATTACCATCAAACTTCTGAATGTTGTTGGCTACCAACGTGTGCGTTCTGATTTACGACAGCCCAGAGTATCAGTATTCTTTTTCAAGCCGGCCATTAAGAGCGTGACAGCTTCGCCGGGCCCGCCGGGTATACTTCTCTTCAAATTTTCTTCTCCATTACGTCCAGTTTATGGTTGATTTCCACCATATTCTTAAGCATGAGATTTTCAGAAGTCTTAATCCTTTTCAGCAGTGTTTTCTGAGCTGTATCAAAAGAAGCTTTAAGTTCATTCACTATACCTTGAATGACATTGACCGTGTGAGTGGCCAGCTCATCTCGTAACGGTATAGTCGGAGGCACTTCTTGGCCTTGCTCTTGCTCTTCAGCAGACGCATCGGTAGAACTGGATACAATCACTGGCTCTAAAGGTGGAATGTTGGCGGCCTCTGTAAATTATCTAACTCCCCTCCACGGGTGCAGACTTGTCAGATGGAGGTTCAACAGGATCCGGAGTTTCAAATACTTCATGTCCCTCATTCTCATCTTCCTCTCCGTCCTCATCCAAGAATTCATCTATATCAGCAGTCTCTTCCAATTCTCGATCAGCAGTCTCCAGTGCTTCAGCTTCGGTTCCTTGAGTGTTTCTGTTCAGTACCTCCTCATCCTCCAGCTCTGGTTCACTTACTTCATGAATTTCGGCCACCGCATCCCTGGCCATCTGGGCAATTTCAGATACTACATCCGTATGAGGGGGTAGAGTCTCCCCCTCGATTCCTGCAGTCACGGTATCAGGAATTTCACCGGGGGAGACTGCTGGAGATACTTCCTGTTGCTCTTCCACAGCAGGCTGCCCGATACGCCGCTCCCATCTATCAAACACACTTGCATCCATCCTTTTCAAGTAGTGGAGAGGGACTCCTTTGCTCATGTCGAACTTGTCTCCATTGAGCTGGTTGAGATATAGACTTATGATGCGGCCGAAACTAGGAGTGCCCAGAGTGTCCTTGATCTTCTCGAATAGCAACTCCCCCCAGTTGAACCTCTTGCGGCAGACAACAGCTATGAGAATCTTGAACATATCACCTGAGATATGGTCATGTGAGCCCGGCTTGCAGATGAGCACTTTTCCAATAATGTCAGAGAGGAGCTTCCCTTCTTCATTCATTTCCTTTCTCTTTATTGATCGAGTTCCTCGAGGAAGACCGCAGAACAGGAGAGTTCTGGTTTTGTCCTCGTCCTCCAGATAGTCCTCCTGCTCCGAACTAGAAAGCTGCAGGTAGCGAGTCAGCTTGCTGGCAGACATCTTTACTTTTGTCCCAGCCACCTTGCTCTTGATTATGGAGTCTCTATCTCTGAGTCTTGCGGTAGAGAAGAACTCCAGCACCTCTTTGTCCAGAATTTTGCAAGGGTGCTCCAGGACGAAGGTTAGCCCAGCCTCTTCCAGCATTAGAATGATATTGCGGAATTCGTCCAAGGCGTGAGAAAATCCAGTTCGAACCAGATCGCAGCCAGAGACCAACCCTGCAGTCGTCCTTGGAGCCATTGTAGATCTAGAGAGAAGCCCTACTCAAAACGTTAATGAACTTTCAAAAAGAAAGCACCACTAGTGAGAGCGGCCAAGAGCGGGTGAGGAAGAGGTTACCTGAGGACTTATATGGAAGTGAGGTGAGGAGCGTCGGGAAGACTTTCGGTGGATGGAAGGGTTTCCTGTGGGGTTCGGCCTTGCTAGAACGTTGCGAAAACCTTCTAGAATTGAGATGGACCTTGCGAGAACCTTGCGGTCACAGGGAGACTTCACGATTCGACGAGAGCTGCTGCGGGTTTCGGCGAGTCGGAGGGAGAGCTCCTGCGGGTTGCGGCGAATCTACGGAAGAACTCGGGAGAGCTCTTGCGGGTCGTCGGGAGAGCTCTTGCGGGATTCGTGAGGAAGGCGAGGGTCGTCGGGAGAGCTCTTGCGGGATTCGTGAAGAAGACGAATAGGCGGAAGAACTCTTTCGGCGGGATTTTTCTAATTCGTCGGGATTCGGGGTGAATGCCAAGGGTCGGCGAGCTCCTTCGGTGGGATTCCTAGTATATAAAGTGAAATTGAGGTTTTTCTTTACCACTTGTAATTGAGGGGTTATCTTTACTAGGAATTGAAAGGTTCCGAGGTTCCGAATTGAAGGGTTTTTCTACTGGGAATTTCCACGTTGAGAAGCATAGCAACATTTTCAAATTCTTCTGATGTCAAGTTAATATAAGATTAATAAATACATGTTTATTGTAACGACAATCTATTTGAATTTGAGCGAGACTTCAAACACTTCTTGATGTCAATTGTGATTTGTCGAGATTCATGATGACATAACTTCGTTAACCCATTATAGATGTGTAATGGTTTGCATGCATCGAGTTAATCTCTCCGTAGAGGTGCACACATACCTGATATGCATAAGTATAAGGATACACGTGGATAGAAATATATATATGTATATATATTTTGAATGAGGATGCAACATGACACAAGTCCTTGAACTGATCAAAATTACCTGGGATTTTGAGAGTCATCGTTTAGTCCCACAGGTAGAACACATTAGAGGCTCAAAGTGAGTATGCTCAAACAGGTAGCACATCTGTTATTGCAGACGCTAGTTCCAAGTTAGTCTTGAGCCACCTACTGTCTAGTTCCCATCATATTCCCGGGAACCTAGACTACCCTGCAAGAGAGAATTACTTTACCTTAGGAACCCAAATCATATTGGGTCCTAGATTCCTGTTAGCATGAGCACGCCACTGCCTTCCTTTAGAAAACCTGTCTGGAAGACTACCTCTGTCCCTAGAATGTGGATAAGCCCTTGCCGTGGGCACAGAGGGGTTGTGCCAACAATCGATGGCAAAGTGTCCCACTTTGCCACAGCACCAACATGGATGAATGTTGTATCGCCGTTTCCGACCTGATCTCGTGACTGATGTAGTCACGGTCCTAGGTCTAAACGGGATAGGGCATGATCTTGTCACAAAAATTCCTCTTCCATCGTGACACGTGGAAGGGTGGAAAGAATGCATGTTGTGAGCGTTATGAGGCCGGGAAGGTGGTGCCATTCTTTCAGGCATCTCCCTTAAAGGGGCCCCATGGAACCTGACATCATGACTTCTATCCTCTCTATCCCGTGTCCTCGAGTGGTGAGAAGTCTTCTGTGAGCTGGGACATGCAGACCCACACTGTGTTGAGGCAGTGTGATAACTCTAATTTTGTCCATGTTTTTATGTTATTTTTATTTAATAATTAATTAGTTTTTAATTATATTTTGTAATTTTATTATTGAATTTTTCTAATTTCTTATTTCAGGGCAATCTGGGCTGCAAACTTCAATTTGGAGTCTATAGGGTTGACCAGGAGACAAAACTGGGCAAAAGCAATAATTTTTCAAAAGACACGCCATAGTCACGGGCGTGACCGACATGGTCACGGGCGTGACATCCTTGCGAGAACCCGGCTCGTGGAAGGAGTTACCTGCCACGTCAATTAAAATTACACGCCTTAAGGTCACGGGCGTGACCATCATTACACGGGCGTGTACTCCAGGCATGACATCCAGTGCCCTGCCCTGATTTCCAGTCAACGGCAGTTTTACTTTTCAACAAGTCACGGGCGTGACACATTTGACACGGGCGTGACATACCCCGTGACAGCCCGGCGTGCCGACTTAATGCTGCAGTTTCACTCGCTGGGAGTTTTCTCAAGACACGCCCATGGTCACGGGCGTGACCAGGGGCGTGACCCCTCCAACAACGACCGGAGTTATTCCCGCCGTTTCTGCTTCCCGCCATTTTTCTACAACCGTCAAGACACGCCCTAGGTCACGGGCGTGACCTAGGGGCGTGACCAGCAAATTAACGACTTTTGGCGGTTTCGCGCCAACGTTCAGAAGACTTGAAGACGACGGTTCCGAGACCGACACGCCCTAGGTCACGGGCGTGACCTAGGGGCGTGACCACCCAGCAACTTTTTCTATAAATTCCAGACAGCTTCAGATGGCCGGGAAAGAGAATTTTTGGGAGCTTAATTCTGTTTTACTTACGGTTTTTCCTGCATTTTCAATTCCTAGTGTAGTCTATATTTCCAAGTAATTTTTATAATCATGTCTCTCCTCTATCTTTCTTGTAATTCTCCCATCATGATGAGTAGCTAATTTCCCAATTAGCACTTGATCATGATGAACTTTGGAATGGAATAAAATTCTTATTTTTGTCTCAAATTAGCAAGCATTCTATTTTCTAAACTTTGGTTTATCTTTGATTTAATTTTTCTTCGAATTCATAAGTTGCAAATTATGTTTATTCGAGCTTAGATTCGTATCCTAGATTTACCGAGAGGTTGTGGATACGAGTAGATCACTCAAGGATAAAGAGAATTTCTTGCACCCCTCGAGAGAGGAACGCAAAATTCTTCCGCCTTGGAGTCAACTCCATTAGTGAGGTTCACCGCCTAAAGCAAGCTTAGGTCTTTCGACTGGCCGAGAGGTCTTAATCGATCTACCTAAGGTTAGTCGAGTGCGTATTCTCGAGAGAGGCGCTTCGTAACTTTGGAACCTCCGCGGTCGAAGTTAATAATTTAGATGCTTGTGCTCTTTAATTTCGTGGATTTTATTCTAGCCCAAAGTGATTCTAGATCAAGTGCTAGCCTTTTATTCATCGAATTTCTCCTCTTCATTTAACGTTCGTTTTCGTTTTCCGCAAAACCAATTTTCCGATCGATAAAATAATAGTTCGTCCTTGTGAGTACAAATACTCAACGGTCCCCGAGTTTAAATACGATATTTCATATACTAAATTTCGATAGGTGCACTTGCCTAGTTGAGAGTTTAGTTTGGATCATTTTTCAAAACTTATAAATCCACATCAAGTTTTTGGCGCCGTTGCCGGGGAACTTTTTTTTGTTGATATTTTGAAAGCAAGGCTCTATTAATTTTATCATTTTCTTTTTGTTTTAGCAATATCAAAAATCAAAAAAAAAAATATTTATTTTGTTTTATTTTGGTGTATGACCCGAGGGAATCCGTCGCCTCTTTTTGATTTGGATCCGGAAATCGAGCGAACCCTTCGGCATCGCTTACGATTTCAAGTTCTGAATTTTCAAGATACGGACTCCTTAGGAGACACTCCTAATCCTTCATTAATCCTCTCTCCGTCACCGCCTTCTTCTTCTCCTTCTTCATTTAGTTCTTCTTCTCATTCTCCTAGATCTCCTTCTTCTGCTTCTTCCAATATGGGTGAGCCAAATGCGGTTGAACAAAGGACTATGTCCTATTATGCCCGTCCAAACTTGGACGAGACTCAATCTAGTATTGTTCGCCCCGCTATTGCCCCCAATAATTTTGAGTTGAAGCCAAGCATCATCCAAATGGTACAACAATATGTACAATTTGATGGGCTTCAAGATGAAGATCCAAACGCGCATATTTCAAATTTCTTAGAAATATGCGATACTTTTAAAATTAATGGTGTATCCGATGATGCCATCCGGCTAAGGTTATTTCCATTTACATTGCGCACTAAAGCCAAGCAGTGATTGGGTTCTCTACCAAGAGGATCCATCACAACATGGGCTCAAATGACGGAAAAATTTCTTACGAAATACTTTCCGCCGGCTAAAACGGCTAAATTGCGCAATGATATCACTTATTTCTCCCAAATTGATTCGAAAACGTTATATGATACTTGGGAGCATTTCAAGGAATTGCTTCGTCGATGTCCTCATCATGCAATTCCGGATTGGTTACAAATCCAAACCTTCTATAACGGCCTAAATTCTCAAACTAGGCAACATATTGATGCCGCCGCCGGTGGAACGCTTAATAACAAAACACCGGCGGCCGCACAAGAGCTTATAGAAGGTATGGCTTTGAATACCTATCAATGGAGTACACCTCGGTCTAAACCACCTAAACCGGCCGGGATGTATGAAATCGATACGGTTTCAAGTTTGTCTCTCCAGGTTGAGCAACTGCAAAAACAGATGAACGAGATGTCTGCTTCCTCGTCCAAATCTACATGTGAGCCCCAATATTGGAGCCTTCTACTATTGCCGAGCATGTGGATTACATGGGTAATCCGAATCGGCCACCTTATAATCCGGGTAACAATTTTGGCAATACCTATCACCCGGGTATAAGGAATCACCCCAACTTCTCTTGGAGTAATCTGGGGAACGCGGCGCGCCCGCCGAACACGATTCCACCCGGCTATTTTCCACCGCAAGCTCCCAAAGCTCCCAATCTCGAGGAATTGTTCACTAAATATACAACTACAAATGACGCCAACATCCGGAATCTCACCGGATCTCTTCGAAGTTTGGAGACGCAAATCGGGCAAATCGCTAAAATGCTCTCCGATCGTCAACAAGGAGCGCTACCGGGCAATACAGAGCCCAACCCCAAGGAGCATGCAAAAGCCATCACCCTACGGAGCGGGAAAGAGGTAACCACTTCTCCAAATCCGGTTGATACTTCTCCAATTCCGGTTGATACGGAGGTAATAATTTCTCCATCTTCTCCTCCGTCTAAGCCTTCTACGCTTAATAAACCAAAAGCTTATCAACCACCTCTTCCCTATCCATCTAGAATGCAAAAATACCGGGTGGATGAACATCACGGTAAATTTTTGGACATGTTTAAACAAATCCAAATTAATCTACCGTTTTGTGAAATAATCGCACAAATGCCGAAATACGCCAAGTACCTCAAGGATCTTTTATCCAATAAAAAGAAACTTGAGGATATCTCCACGGTTCAATTAAATGCGGAGTGTTCGGCAGTTTTACTTAATAAATTACCTAAGAAATTACCCGATCCGGGTAGTTTCTCCATTCCATGTTTGTTTGGTGATTTATTAGTAAAACGTGCGTTAGCTGATCTAGGCGCCTCAATCAATTTAATGCCTTATTCTTTAGTTAAGAAGTTGGGATTAGGAGAACCTAAACCCACAAGAATGTGCATTCAATTGGCAGATCGGTCTGTCAAGCTCCCTATGGGGATCATAGAGGATGTGCTTGTCAAAGTTGACAAATTTATCTTTCCGGTAGATTTCGTCATCTTTGACATCGAAGAGGACACCGAGGTCCCACTCATTCTCGGTCGCCCTTTTCTTGCCACCTCGCGCGCAATTATAGACGTTAGTAATGGGAAACTTCTCCTTAGAGTCGGAGATGAAGAAGTTACCTTTACTATTGACACGTCTATGAAAAACTCGCTCTCAAATGACGACTCATGTTATTATTTGGAGGCTTCTCTTGAAGAAGACTCTTTTCTTTTTTTTGAAAAATCTTTATCTTCTATTGATCATGAAGCCGATTTAGAACATTTAGATTTAATTGCTCATGAAAATAGTGATAATCTCTCGATCACGCATGCACCTATTTTTGAACTTTTAGACATTGGTAGTGCTCGTTTGAAAACTTCTTATGATGAACCTCCCGCGTTAGAACTAAAACAATTGCCTGATCATTTAGAGTATTTATTTTTAGCGGAGGATTCAAAACTTCCGGTTATTGTGTCGGCCTACTTGACCAATGAAGAAAAAATTAAATTATCTCATATTTTAAAACTTCATCGCCGCGCAATTGCGTGGAAGATCACAGATTTGAGAGGGATTAATCCCTCCTTTTGCACCCATAAAATTTTTTTAGAAGAACACGCTCACAAAACTATTCAAACTCAACGCCGGCTAAATCCTAACATGAAGGAGGTAGTCAAGGCCGAGGTCATAAAATTATTAGATGCGGGTATCATCTATCCAATTTCGGATAGCTCTTGGGTGAGCCCGGTCCAAGTGGTGCCCAAGAAAGGAGGGTTAATGGTAGTTCCTAATGATAAAAACGAGTTAGTTCCCACTCGAACCGTTACCGGATGGCGGGTGTGCATCGATTACCGTAAATTAAATGATGCCACCCGTAAGGATCATTTTCCTTTGCCGTTTATTGACAAAATACTTGAACGGCTATCCGGGCACTCATTTTATTGTTTTCTTGATGGTCTCTCGGGATATTTTCAAATCCCAATCGCACCCGAGGACCAAGAGAAAACAACCTTCACTTGTCCGTTTGGCACCTTCGCTTATCGAAGGATGCCTTTTGGTTTGTGCAACGCGCCGGCAACCTTCCAAAGGTGTATGCTAGCGATCTTTGACGAATTAGTGGAGGATATCATGGAGGTGTTCATGGACGATTTCTCCGTTTTTGGAGATTCGTTTGATTTATGTTTAGCAAACCTTTCCCGTGTACTCCAAAGATGTGAGGACACGAATCTAGTTTTAAACTGGGAGAAGTGCCATTTTATGGTACGGGAGGGTTTGGTCTTAGGCCATAAAATTTCTAGTAAGGGCATAGAGGTAGATAAAGCAAAAATTGAAACTATAGAAAAGCTACCTCCCCCTTCAAATGTTAAGGCCGTTCGTAGTTTTTTGGGGCATGCCGGTTTCTATCGCCGGTTTATTAAAGATTTTTCTAAAATAACTAAGCCCCTAACCCACTTGTTAGAAAAAGACGCGCCGTTCATTTTTGACGAAAATTGTTTGCGTGCTTTTTCTCTTATTAAAGAAAAATTGATTAACGCTCCTATCATGATCGCTCCCAATTGGGAGCTTCCCTTTGAGATAATGTGTGACGCTAGTAGTTTTGCCGTTGGTGCGGTGTTAGGACAACGCATAAATAAAAACTTTCATCCTATCTATTATGCAAGCAAAACATTAACCGCCGCACAGGAAAATTACACGACCACCGAAAAAGAATTATTAGCCGTAATTTTCGCATTTGATAAATTCCGCTCATATCTCACTTTGTCTAAAATTATTGTTTTTACTGATCATTCGGCTTTGAGATATTTACTAGCAAAAATAGATGCAAAGCCGCGATTGATTAGGTCGATCTTACTACTCCAAGAATTTGATTTGGAGATTCGCGACAAGAGAGGAGCGGAGAACTTGGCGGCTGACCATCTTTCGCGGTTGGAGAACCCAAATTCGGGGGAGCTCATGGAGGAGGACATTGACGACACTTTCCCCGAGGAGCGCCTTCTCGCCATTCATAAGGTAATCACCCTCCCCACTCCTTGGTTCGCCGATTTCGCAAATTATCTTGTTGCGAGACTCCTCCCGAATGATTTTTCTTATCAAGAAAAGAAGAAATTCTTTTCTGATTTGAAAAATTATTTTTGGGAGGATCCCTTCCTTTTTCGTGTTTGCGCGGATCAAGTAGTGCGGAGGTGTGTTTCTCATGAGGAAGGCGCACAAATTTTAAAGCATTGTCATGAAGGACCCGCCGGTGGGCACTATAAAGCTAATCGGACGGCTCGGAAGGTACTTGAAGCGGGCTTCTATTGGCCAAGCATCTTCAAGGATGCTCACGCCCATGTAAGTCGTTGTGAACAATGCCAACGCTCAGGTAATATTTCCCGCCGCGATGAAATGCCGTTAAATACATTTTTAGAAATAGAAGTTTTTGATTTATGGGGGATCGACTTTGTTGGACCGCTACCAACATCGCATGGAAATAAATATATATTGGTAGCGGTCGACTATGTGTCACGGTGGGCGGAAGCGCAAGCCTTCCCCACTAATGACGCCCGAGTCGTGACCCAATTTCTCAAAAAGCTATTTACACGATTTGGAGCACCGCGGGCAATAGTTAGTGATAGGGGCACCCACTTTTGTAACGCACAATTCGCTAAGGTTTTGTCTAAATATGGCGTTACACATAGGTTAGACACCCCCTATCACCCTCAAACAAGTGGTCAGGTAGAAGTAGTTAACCGTGAAATCAAACGAATTTTAGAGAAAACGGTTTCTACTAGTAGGAAGGATTGGTCGGTCAAGCTTGATGATACTCTTTGGGCTTATCGGACCGCGTACAAGACCGCTATCGGTTGTACGCCGTACCGATTAGTCTATGGGAAAGCATGTCACTTATCGGTTGAGCTTGAGCACCGCGCCTTTTGGGCGCTTAAATTTTTAAATCTAGATGAAACTTTGTCCTCCGAGCTTCGGAAATTCCAAATTAATGAGCTCGATGAGTGGCGCTCCTTAGCCTATGAAAGTAATAAACTTTATAAGGAGCGCACAAAATTTTATCATGATAAAAAAATTAAGCACCCTAAAGATTTCAAACAGGGAGACCAAGTTCTCCTTTATAATTCACGTCTCCGACTTTTTCCGGGCAAACTCAAGTCCCGATGGTCCGGCCCTTTTATTGTAAAAGAGGTATGGCCATATGGGACAGTGCTTATCTCGCACCCGGAACAAGGCGAATTTAAAGTGAATGGGCACCGGTTGAAGATATTCCTCGCCGGTGATACTACTAATGAGTACCGGGAGGAAATTAACCTCCCGAACCCTTAAACGAGTGCCCCGATTGGGTCGAGCTCAACGACCATAAACAAAGCGCTTGTGGGAGGCACCCCGTGCTTATCTTTTCTTCTTATTTTTTTTTTTAAATTAAATTTTCGCAGGTTTGAAGGACATCTTTTTCGGCGTGACGATCGAAGGAGTTGAGCGTCAAGTCTACGCGTTTCTTCAAGTCGGTAACTTTTGTTTTATTATTGTTTAGTTGACCCTTAAAAAAAATTTTTTTATAAACAAAAACACAAAAAAAAAATCAAAAGAAGAAAAAAAAAAAACAAAAACAAAAACAAAGAAAAAAATTTTTTTCTGCTCCGACACGCCTCTGTCACGGGCGTGACCTATGGGTCACGGGCGTGACCGAGACGTGTTTAGTTCGAGCGAAACACGAGAGTGGTTTCGTCGAGCGCAGCGCTCCGTTCGTCTTTCGGTCCTATCACGGGCGTGACCATCATTGGTCACGGGCGTGGCTAGCCCGAAATTTCGTTCGACGAAGAGAAGCTGGAAAACTTCTCTTCCTGCCCAGTCATGGCCGTGACAGTTAGTGTCACGCCCGTGACACTACCTAGTCACGGTCGTGACTAGCCCGAAAAAAAAAGAGAAAGAAAAAAAATTTTAAAAAAAATTAATTCTCGTTTCAGATACACGCCCCAGGGTCACGGGCGTGACCCTGGGCCGTGTCGTCGAATCCGAGGCGTGACCCCGGGTCAACGCCTCGGATTCCTTTTAGTTTTTTTTTATGAGACACGCCCATGGTCACGGGCGTGACCATGGGCGTGACCTTGGAATCCAATGCCAGTGCATTGGATTCCTGCGCCGATCACGCCTTACACGCCCAGAGTCACGGGCGTGACTCTGGGGCGTGACCAGGGAATCCGAGGCAGGAGGCCTCAGATTCTCCTTTTTTTTGTCCCGTGCTTGTCACGCCCCCTGTCACGGGCGTGACAGTGGGGCGTGACCAACCCGAAAACCCCTATAAATAGGACTTTTCCCCCTCTTCTTCCTCCACACCATCCACCCTTCTCTTCTCCCTTTGCTAACCCGAATCATTCCTGCCTTCTTCTTCCCCTCTACCAAAATGCCTCGCCACCACCCTCGCTCCACCGCTTCCTCCTCCGAGCACCCCGCGGATCCCGCCGCAGCGGAAGCCATGCTTCTTTTTCAAAACCAAACCCAGCAGGAGCGCAGCGAGCGCCTACGCGCCAAACCCCTTGGCGTGTTCCGCATTTTAGATTGGGCGATCCTCGCCACTTTTGGAGCTGCGGATTTGGTGCGGGGACTTCTGTCCACCCCTGGATGGAGTTCTCTCTTCTCTATTTTCGAGCATGCCTTTCTTGAACTCACCGTTGAGTTCTTGGCTTCCTTCGAGTTCCGCTGGGCGGCCGATGACGACTTCATCATCTTTCGCATAGGTGGGATGGTGCATCAGCTCACCATCCGCCAGCTCAATGTCGTCATGGGCTTCTGCTCGGAGGCTTTTTCCCAATCTCCCGCCTATCTCGATTTACTTACTGATTTCCCGACAGATTTCAACCTTCTCGCCTTTTGGGCGGAAATCAGTAGTGATACCGCCCCCTACACCCCAAAGAAATCCAAAGGCAGCCAACTCATTTCTCCCGCCTTACGTATTCTCCACAACCTCCTTACCTTCACTATTTCTTGTCGCGGCGATAGCCACGGGGTGGTGACTCGGGCAGACTTACTATATTTATATAGTATGTTTTACCGGGTCCCCCTCAACCTTGGTTATCTGCTCGCAATTTTCTTTCGGCACCAGGCCGAAAATGCGAGGTTGGGAGCAGTGCACGGCGGGAACTTCGTCACTTTCCTCGCGAAGCAGCTCGGCATTTGGGATGCTCTTCCACGTCTCAGCTGCGTCCAGACGCCGCAAGTTATCCAGTTCCAGACCCTTCAGGCCCTCGGCCTAGCGCGGCGACGTGATGGAGAGTTTGAGGCTATTCCCCCCGCAGTCGTTGGTGGAGATCTTGGCCTTGATTACGGTGCCGGTCCCAGTGGCACTATTCACTCTCCCCAGATTCCTCCACCACCGCAGGACCCTTCTTCCGAGCCCGGCCCTCAGAGCTATTGGGATCGTCAGTTTGCGTCTCTTCACACACGCTTAGATACGATGCATGCCGCTTTTGATGCTCGATTTGTGAGTTTTGACACTCGATTCACCACGCTAGCGACAAATCAAGCCTCCTCCATGGCACGTATTGAGCGTGAGTTTTCAGACCTCCGGACGCACTATCAGGAGCCGCGACAGCATAGCGATGAGGATTAGCCGGCTTTCTTTGGGTTGTAGACCACCCTATTGTATCTTTTCTTTTATCATTTTCTTTTCCTTTGTCATGTATCTTTTATTTTGCGTACAATAAAAAAATCTGTTTTGCTTCAGCTTTATCTTCCAGGTACTTTTTGGTGCTGCATGACCCGCTTCAGGGAAGTCTCCTATCTTTTCTCTTTATTTATTTCTTTTTCATTGGGGACAATGTCTTGTTTAAGTATGGGGGGATATTTCTCAAAGCAAAAAATAGAAATATTATTCTAATTTTCAAAAAAAAAAAGGGATTTTATTTCTTTTGTGCAATTTTGTTTTTGCTTATTTTACAAAAATACAAAAAAAAAAAAAAAAAATTTAAAAAAAAATATACAAAAAATAGGATTACTTTCAAAATTAGGGAGATCTTTATTTCTCTATTTACTCACATGCGAAATTCTAGGTATTCAACTTTTACATAAGTTTAGAAAATTTTTGATGCTTTAAATTGAATTTTGAATTTTGTAGTAGAACTGTTGGCCATGCTGTGTTTCTAGTTAAGTGCACATGTTAGTAGAATTTGAGTAGAATTAAATATTCAGCATACAATTAGATTTTTCTTTTTCTGAATGCGTAGAAATAGTTTATTTTACTTCTACTTGGAAACCGACAAAATCTAAAAATATTTTAGGAGAGTGTGTAGAAGTTTACTAGAGAGATATTTCGCGGATCAAGAAAGAGGTATTCTTTCTCGATGTCTAGAACTTGCCCTCTAGCTATTCTCAAGACTTTGCATAGGTTAAACTCATTAGTATGAAAAGGATTTAGGCATTTCTTTTGGCAAGTTTGAGTCTTTGCACCCGTACCTAACGTTTTACCCTTGCTAAGCCAATTTGAGCCTATTCCCTTCCTTTTGTTATAGCTCCACCAACACTTTACCAAAGCCTAAAAAGCATCCTAATTACACACCTAAAATCGAGCTTGAAATTATAGATAAAACCAGTTTATGTGTGATTAGGAGTCATTTTATTTTGGTGGCTTTTGAAAAAAAAATATACAATAGTTGTTCTATTTTTCACTTCTCCTCTAAAAAAAAAACCAAAAAAAAAAAACAAAAAAAAGAAAAAAAACAAAAAAAAAGAAAAAAAAGAGGAAGTTGAAAAAATATTCAACATATTGAAAAAAAAAACAAAAGGAATTGGCGAAGTTTTTCAATTTATTTTGTGCAAGCTCTCTTTAGGTTTTGGTGTGTCTACCCATCGCATTTATCTTTGTTTTTCCAAACCAAAAACCTAAGCCTACATTTCAACCTACTTAAGTCCTACTGATTTGTGCTTATAAGTTAACCTAGTGCCGTGGCGAGAGTGTGAAAGGGCAAGCCTATGGCCATCGACATTGATGGATTTCTTTGGAGGGTATCCCGATCTTCGATTTGTGCAATGTTATCTTAGCAAACACGCTACTTTCTCCCTAAACATGATTCGAAGATTTATCGTGTTTCCATCTTTGAAGTAAAAATAATAAGTGGAAACACATTTTAGAAAATTAAAAAACTAATTTGTATGCTGAGTAGGTTCTTCTACAATAATTACTACAAGCATAGGCATAAGACTTCGCATTCTACTCCTTATATTCAATTTTCGTTTTTAGCGTTAAAATTTTTCTACTCTACATGTGAAGTTGTTTGCTCGGGACGAGCAAACGAGTAAGTATGGGGGTATTTGATAACTCTAATTTTGTCCATGTTTTTATGTTATTTTTATTTAATAATTAATTAGTTTTTAATTATATTTTGTAATTTTATTATTGAATTTTTCTAATTTCTTATTTCAGGGCAATCTGGGCTACAAACTTCAATTTGGAGTCTATAGGGTTGACTAGGAGACAAAACTGGGCAAAAGCAATAATTTTTCAAAAGACACGCCATAGTCACGGGCGTGACCGACATGGTCACGGGCGTGACATCCTGGCGAGAACCCGGCTCGTGGAAGGAGTTACCTGCCACGTCAATTAAAATTACACGCCTTAAGGTCACGGGCGTGACCATCATTACACGGGCGTGTACTCCAGGCGTGACATCCAGTGCCCTGCCCTGATTTCCAGTCAACGGCAGTTTTACTTTTCAACAAGTCACGGGCGTGACACATTTGACACGGGCGTGACATACCCCGTGACAGCCCGGCGTGCCGACTTAATGCTGCAGTTTCACTCGCTGGGAGTTTTCTCAAGACACGCCCATGGTCACGGGCGTGACCAGGGGCGTGACCCCTCCAACAACGGTCGGAGTTATTCCCGCCGTTTCTGCTTCCCGCCGTTTTTCTACAACCGTCAAGACACGCCCTAGGTCACGGGCGTGACCTAGGGGCGTGACCAGCAAATTAACGACTTTTGGCGGTTTCGCGCCAACGTTCAGAAGACTTGAAGACGACGGTTCCGAGACCGACACGCCCTAGGTCATGGGCGTGACCTAGGGGCGTGACCACCCAGCAACTTTTTCTATAAATTCCAGACAGCTTCAGATGGCCGGGAAAGAGAATTTTTGGGAGCTTAATTCTGTTTTATTTACGGTTTTTCCTGCATTTTCAATTCCTAGTGTAGTCTATATTTCCAAGTAATTTTTATAATCATGTCTCTCCTCTATCTTTCTTGTAATTCTCCCATCATGATGAGTAGCTAATTTCCCAATTAGCACTTGATCATGATGAACTTTGGAATGGAATAAAATTCTTATTTTTGTCTCAAATTAGCAAGCATTCTATTTTCTAAACTTTGGTTTATCTTTGATTTAATTTTTCTTCGAATTCATAAGTTGCAAATTATGTTTATTCGAGCTTAGATTCGTATCCTAGATTTATCGAGAGGTTGTGGATACGAGTAGATCACTCAAGGATAAAGAGAATTTCTTGCACCCCTCGAGAGAGGAACGCAAAATTCTTCCGCCTTGGAGTCAACTCCATTAGTGAGGTTCACCGCCTAAAGCAAGCTTAGGTCTTTCGACTGGCCGAGAGGTCTTAATCGATCTACCTAAGGTTAGTCGAGTGCGTATTCTCGAGAGAGGCGCTTCGTAACTTTGGAACCTCCGCGGTCGAAGTTAATAATTTAGATGCTTGTGCTCTTTAATTTCGTGGATTTTATTCTAGCCCAAAGTGATTCTAGATCAAGTGCTAGCCTTTTATTCATCGAATTTCTCCTCTTCATTTAACGTTCGTTTTCGTTTTCCGCAAAACCAATTTTCCGATCGATAAAATAATAGTTCGTCCTTGTGAGTACAAATACTCAACGGTCCCCGAGTTTAAATACGATATTTCATATACTAAATTTCGATAGGTGCACTTGCCTAGTTGAGAGTTTAGTTTGGATCATTTTTCAAAACTTATAAAATCCACATCACAGTGGCAGTGAATATGAAGGGCTCAGAATGAGCCTTAGATATTTCCTCATGGGTGGCCATGATGCCCCTTGCACTATGGACGTTTCCACATGGGGACAAATCACCCTTGCAGTGACCACGACCATTCCTGTGGTCATACCTGAAGGCATGATGAGTTGCCTTCCTGCCTGGAGTGGGGGGTCGGAATACCGTTTCCCCATTTCTCCACGAATTGACAATCCGGGATATCCACCCGTTTTCTTGCTTTCTCTTAATGGCATCAATCTTGGAGAAGTTTGATACTATTCTTTTCTCATTCTCCAGACTACTCTCTGGAGCTGAGATCTTAGAGTCCTTGGCCTTGTTGGACGCCAATTGGAGGACCAACAAGACCTTCAGTCGAACAATCTCTTGAGCTTGCTCCTCAGCAAGTAGATTGCTTGACTGAAGGGCTCTCTTCAGGGAATCAGCATTTTCTGAAGGAGGGCAGTTCCTGTCTTCAGAAATTTCAAGAGATACGGGGCAGGATGAGGAAGTCACCTGCACTTCTGTGTTATTGTCGTTAGATCCAGTGACTATAGTTTCATCCACATCAGAGCTGCTTTCCTCACTGTCCTCTTCAGTCTCTGACACAGACACTGGAGCTCTGATGCAGTCCGAAGGATCCTTGCCTTCATCTTCAGAAGTGAGGACTCCTACATACGCTTCATCCTCTGATTGACAGCATAATCCAGCTTTCTCTGACCCCCCCATCAGCTCTGAGATCATCATCCACAGAGATTTAGCCGTTCTACATTTTTCCAATCTAGAGCGAGAGGCTCCAGACCAGACATCCATGATGATTTGTCGAATCCTCTCGTCCAAGTGAAATAGTGATAGTTCCGTCTCTGACATCTCAGCAATGCCCATGGGCACTTGGATCCCAGAGTCAGAGGTCTTCATGGGGATAAACGGACCCTCTTCCAGAATGAAGGATGCTCGAGGATCGATAGCATCAAGGTGAAATGATACTCTCATTCTCCAGATGGGATAATAATCCTTTGTGCATGCAGGGAGTTTGAGTGGCGGAATCTCATAATCCAGATCCATGCTTTTGACACTGGTGGCAGGATTCTACTCAAGGTGTTAACCTTTTAGAAGAGCAACCTCCCTCTGATACCACTTGAAAGTCCACCTAGTGTCAACTATGTGCACCTATGGGGGGGGGGGGAATAGGTGACGAGTAGTGCTTTTGCGGAATTTACGAGAGTACCTGCACAATAAAAATAAAGAGCACAGCACACAGAAAACACAGCAAATTTATAGTGGTTCCCCGACTTGGGTACATCCACTTTCCCCCTTCGACCTATCTCCCAACAAGGGACGACTCGGTCACTTCTCCAACGGGATTGAAATCTAATCCCTTCACTAACGGAAGGAGCCCTTCCACACGTGAGAGTCAACACTCCCACAAACCGGGTTGCACCCAACCCTTACAACACGGAACAAAAGTTCCTTTACAACGAAATTAAATATAGAGTGTATGCGTGATACAAACTTCTTTTGGAGACTACGGTGTTCCTCTTGTTCGACGACGTGTTCTTGAAGTCGATGAAGAGTCTACAACCTTGGTCTCTCTTGGAGAGGATCTCCCCGGAACCGGCGGCGGCACACGAGCGGCGGCTAGCTTCGGGATCGGCGGCTACGATGATGAGCGGCTGCTGAACTTGGAGATCCAAACTTCGTAGCGAAGCAAAATAGGTCTACCAACGGTCACTCTAGGATCGGTCGTCTCGATCGATTCGGACGGGGGAGTTTTTCCCGGTCAACAAATCGAGAGACAAGAGATCTCTGGATAGACACGTGAGACACAAGCTTTGCTAAGCTTCTGTCGCCAGAGATCACGAAGGAATCTCGAATGTTGACGGCGACCAACAATCCCGAGCGCGACGGCGGCGGCGGAGAGGAGTCGCGGAATTAGGGTTACGAGGCGGCTCGGTTTCTTTCTCGTTCTACGTACTTCTACTGTTCAAAATACCCATGTATTTATACACTGTAGATACTACACATTTGACCGCTGTGGGTCCCACAGGTATAACCCCGAAATCCGGTTCAAACTGGTCCAGAGGCAGAATCCGGTCCAGCAGCATCCTGAGAAAACGCCAAGTGAAAATCGGCGAGAATCGCAGGCGATTCTCGACGAATCAGCGAGAATCACCAAGTGATTCTCGACGATTCGTCGAGAATCGTTAGTGATTTTAGTGATTCTCCCCGAATCACTTATTGATTCTCAACGAATTTCACTTTGTATACATGAGCTCCTTGGCCACTGGTTCGGCGAGAATCACTAGTGATTCTCGCCGAATCTTACTTGGCACCGTTTTGAGGTAGCCAGAAGGAGTCGGCGAGAATCACTAATGATTCTCGTCGATTCGGCGAGATTCACTAGTGATTCTCGCCGAATTGGCGAGAATCACTTGGTGATTCTCGTCGAATTTTCCTTGGACGAATTTTCGTCTTCCACCCAGGAGCTACTCCTTGATCCATCCATGCTCCTTGTCTTCTCTTGCATATGAATGGCCCTGTACTTGAAAGTAAGTGCACTCCAATAGAGAGAGTACATGTAGGCCAACACACTGATCTGCTCAACGAGGGATTACGTCTTGCAGACCCGTGTATATTTACCTACTGCACCCTGACATTGGTGTGCACTTAGCGTGGAGGAGCTGCAAGTACAACTTAAGATGTTTCATCAAATACATTGTGAATTCATCTTAGCTTGACAGGTGGCTTCCTCAAATCTAGGTAATCGTGGATACAATACCCAACAAGTTCAAGAGGTGCAAGGTCTGGGAACTTGTTCCGAAACCTAAAGACCACAATATAATAGGAACCAAGTGGATCTACAGGAATAAGATGGATGAACAAGGGGTCATCATTAAGAATAAAGCAAGATTGGTTGCTAAAGGATATAGGCAAGAAGAAGGTATTGACTTTGATCAAACCTTTGCTCCAATAGCCAGATTGGAAGCCATAAGGATGTTCTTGGCCTATGCAACCTATCAAGGATTCAAGGTTTACCAAATGGATGTCAAGTCAGCATTCCTGAATGGTAATCTTAAGGAGGAAGTCTATGTGGAATAGCCTTCAGGTTTTGTTGATCCAACTCTACCTCATCATGTCTATAGACTTAGGAAAGCTTTATATGGGTTAAAGCAAGCCCCTAGGGCTTGGTATGAAACTCTATCTAGTTTCCTCATTGAGAACAAGTTCTCAAGGGGGAAAATAGATAAGACTCTATTCCTTAGGGAATCTAGAGGCAAAGTTATACTAGTCCAAATATATGTAGATGACATTATATTTGGGTGTACTGAAAGCAGCCTTTGCAAAAAGTTTGCAAAACTTATGCAAGGTCAATTTGAGATGAGTAGTATGGGAGAGCTAAAGTTTTTCTTGGGTCTCCAAGTTAAACAGACTGAGAGTGGTTTATCCATATGTCAGTCCAAGTTCACCCTAGAACTCATAAGGAAGTATGGTATGGGTTCATCCAGTACCATGAAGACTCCTATGGGGTCAAGTATGTCTCTCAGCAAGGATGATGCAGGAAAACCTGTAGATGAAACCTTGTATAGAGGGATAGTTGGCTCCCTATTATACTTGACAGCAAGTAGACCAGATATCATGTATGCTACATGTGTCTGTGCAAGGTATCAAGCCTGCCCTAAAGAGTCTCATTTGACAGCAGTCAAAAGAATATTGAGATATCTAAAGGGCACTCCCTATCTAGGCCTCTGGTACCCTAGGAATGGAGATTTTGAACTAACAGGTTATTCATATGTAGACTTTGCAGGATGCAAAGAAGATAGAAAAAGCACTACTGGAACCTGTCAATTCCTAGGTGGGAGACTAATTTCATGGAGTAGCAAAAAGCAAACCAGTGTGGCTATCTCCTCTGCAGAGTCAGAGTATGTGGCTGCAGGAAGTTGTTGTGCTCAACTTCTGTGGATACAACATCAGCTAGAGGACTATGGATTTCAGGTAAGTAGAACTCCACTCTTCTGTGATTCTACAAGTGTTATTTCAATAGCTAATATTCCTGTATCCCATAGTAGAACAAAATATATTGAAATTAAATATCATTTTCTTAGGGAGCATGTAGAAAGAGAATATATTTTATTAGAATATGTTAAAACTGATAATCAAGTAGCTGATATGTATACTAAGCCCCTAGAAGAAGCTAAGTTCAATAGATTTAAAATTGAACTAGGAATGATAAACTTAGAGTAAGTTTACAGAATTGAAATTGGCTAAGTAAAAAGGTGTCGACACATAGACAAGTCTATGTCGACACAGAATAGTGGTGTCGACACTTCAGGAAATAGGTGTCGACACATTTAGGAATTTGGTGTCGACACTTTAGAATATTAGTGTCGACACATGCCAAGTAGGTGTCGACACATCCAAAGTGGTGTCGACACTTAGTATTTACTCAGAATTTTCTAAGTAAAGTCTCGAAAATGTGTCGAGTTATGTTGTGTCGACACATAACCAAGTGTCGACACATAAAATCTGTTGACTAAACTTGTGTCGACACATATGTGTCGAGACATTATAAGTCAGTGTCGACACTTATTGCCAGTGTCGACACATTTTAAGTTAGCTGTCCCGCCTGTTCATCTTCAAAATCAGAAAGGTATAAATAGGGTTTTGTCTTAGTTTGTCGACACGCTTTCAAAGTTTCGAGACCAAACTTCTGTGTCGACACCTCTCTTCTCTTAAGACAAATTCTACAAACCCTAATGGCGCCTAAGCTAGAGGAGAACGTCAACGAATGATACGAGCTGGTGCGCGGCGCTTTCAATGATGCTGATCAAGAAATCTAGGCTGTATTAACCCTAGTTGTCGATTCTGGGTTAGAATATCTAGTGTCTGAACCTACTAAGATATGGAAGAAAGAGGTACTTGAATTCCTCAATGGAGCAAAGGTGGACGAATCTGGATACAAAATCAAATCCAGAGTTCATGGTGAGAAGGTCAAGGTATCACCAAAAGTCTAAGGAAGATTCTACAGCTTCCAAGAACTCAAGAGGAAGATGAAGTTACTGCATCAAAGACCAGGGAAGCTCTAACCTGGTGTGGACTAGACTCTAAGATGAAGATTGGTTCTGTTTTCAATAGAAAAGGGATGAACAATCAAGGCAAATTCATGTCTGAGATAGTTGGCAAGGTACTTTTAAGCAAGCCAGGAGGGCATGACAGAGTGTCTGCCTCTATGTTCAATATAATGACCAGGATTATCTTCACTTTAAGAACTGATTGGTCAGTTATAGTATTTGAGAAAATCAAAGAAAGTCTGAAGAAGCCCAACCTGGGTAGAATCTTAAGTCTCTACCTAGCTGGTACCATACCAGAGGTAATGAGTACTGCTGCTGGAAGCAAAATAAATCACATGAGGAAAATGGACATGAGGTTGTTTTCTAGATGGGACAGGGTGTTGACTAAAGAGATGCCAACCCCTGACAAGATAGTTGCTGAGAAAGACATTCCTCCAAAGAAGAAAAGGAAGACTGCTCCAGTGGCTCAAGTGTCCACTAGCAGCTCTGATAGTGAAGAACAGGTTGTCTTCACTCCAGATGAGCATGAGGAAGAGCCTGCAGTGAAGTCTCCTGCTCCTCAGGATGATGCTGAGATCCAGGGGGAGCTACCACAAGCAAGCCCCATCCACAAGGATCAAAGCCAGGGGGAGCTTCAAGTTGTAGAAGAACCCACTACACTGGAAAGTGAACAAGCAACTAATATTATCTTAGAGGTAATCACTGAACTAAACAATTTAGATTTTCCTATGGAAGATACTGATTTATCTGATGTTCATCAGCAAACTCAGCAGTATAATCAAGTCCCAGATGTTGTCTTGGAAGACACATCTGTTGCAGCTCCAATAGTTTCTGATCCAGTGGTTGAAGAGCACGGAATTTCTCCTGTTCCTTCACCACAAGAGTATACAATGGAAGATTTATTTCTAAATCTGGATCAACATGACTTTGACATGGACAAGGCTGTTGCTGAAAGAGAGAATGCTGCTGTTGAGGGGGAGCAAGTGCAGATTCTGGAAGAGCCTATAAGGCAAGAACCTGAGAAAGCAACAGATGTGCAACCTGAGAAGCCTCCAAGCCCTAAGGAGAGGGTTGACATAGCCAGCTCCTCAAAATCTGAAGATGAGGAGGCTACAAAGGCTAAGTAAAAGAAACTTTATATATTCAAGAGAAGAAGCCAAAGTTATAAGAAGGCTCTACAATCTATTGCAACACAGCCTATAGTTCAGCAAACACCAACAGTTGATTATAGTGCTTTAATGGTGGCAATGCAGATTAAACTGGATGAACATAGAAAAGCAATTGAGAAGTATGTGGATGAAGGGCAGAAATCATTGCAATTTGATCTGGCCCAAGATATCAAGTCTATAAGGTTTGAAATGAACCTTAACAAGAAAGAGATGACAGACTGCTTCCACAAGGGTGGAAATGCAGTGATGTACTTGGCAACACACCAGGAAAAGATCAAAGCACAAGTAGATGACATATCATTGAAGTAAGGGTATGTTCTTGAAAATCATATAAGGATGAATGACAATCTTACTGCTTCCCATAATGCTATTGTCACAGAATTAAAGAACCAGGCTGCTGGACCTTCTACTTCTACTGCTGCTGTTAAAGCTGAATTTGATAAAGTATTCCAAGAAGAACTCTCTGCTGTTAAGACTGCTATCCAAGCCTCCCAGAAGGCCATATCTGAACAACTTCAAAAGCTCAAACCTTTCTTTAAAGATGGAGTCAGATACTTGGATAATCAAATCAGATTTCAGAAGGATGATGTCAAAGATCATATGGCTAGAGAAGTCATAAAGTGGGAGAGAGTGTTAGTCAAGGCAAGCTCTGACCATGCTAAGTGGATATCCAATTCTATCAGAGCAACTCTTGGATATCCTCCTCTGTGTGATGACAATGATGTTGCTGAATCTGGAATTAACCCTGCCTAACTTGGAGGTGAGCAACCAGAAGTAGCTCAAGTCATTTATCCTCCTCCAGATTTTCAAATGGTGCATGCTGATGTACAGACCATGTACAGCCCACCTGGGGGCAAGGACAATATGATTATTGAAAAGGTTGTTCAGCCTATATCTGAAGCCATGCAAGAGGCATTGCAAAAAGAAGAAGAGACTAGATTGTCTAAGAAGAGGTTTAGGGAACAAGCTGAATAGAGACCAGATTTTGAGCAATGGAGCCCTACCTCTAGAAACATTATATTAACTGCCTGGAAAGCTGCCAAAGACAACATTCATGACAGGAACAAATGGTTCTCTGAAGCTGAATGGAGAAAACATGAATCTAGACAGGAGGCAATTGTCCAATATAGAAGGAAGGCAAAGATGGGAAAGCTACCTCCTACTGCCTAGGAGCCTAGCAAGTACTTTCCTAAGCCATATCATTATTTTGAAAGACAAAAGATCAAAGCAGAAGAGCTTAAGAAGAAAGATCTGAAAGGAAAGAAGCCTGCTGATGCTGAAGCTGATGATGCTCCTGTCCAAGCTAAAGTTCATGCTGGCAAAGGAATAGTTATCAAGGAGCCAGAACTGAAATAGAATTAGAAGTTTCTTAAAATTTACTGTGTAATCTTTTTGATGTAAAACATTTTTGTGAACTTCTGAAAATGTATAAGACAGATATTAGAACAATATATGATTAATTTATTTCATGTTTGTTCTGTGATAATGTCTATGTCTATTTCATATTTGTTCTGTGATGATGAATTTGTATACATGTGAAATTGATACATGTTTATGTTTACCCTGTTGTACATTATCCTGCTTTACATCATTTTGTAATTTTAATTATGAATGGTGTATATCATTGACTAAGGGTTATGACTTCTCCAAATAGGGGGAGATTGTTGGGTACATTGGTTAAATGTACCTGATTTGAAGAAGCCTCACCCAACTCAATGATATACATCAAAATGTATTTGATGTGTTGTTGAGTTTACTTGTGCAGGTTAAGTATTTGCAGGACTGAAGCAAAAATTTCTAAGTCCATGTGTCGACACCCAGAGGGAAAGTGTCGACACTTAAGAAGACTTGTGTCGACACCCAGGCAAGCAATGTCGACACTTGGAGTCATTATGTCGACACCTGGGATGCAGAGTCGACACCAGACACAAAGTGTCGACACAAGGAGCTGTGTCGACACTCAATGAAGAAAGTACAGTAAAGTAGTGTCGACACTTAACAGCAGTGTCGACACCTAGTGAAGCTGTGTCTACACCAGAAAGTGTCGACACTTTGAGCTGTGTCGACACTCAACAGAAGAGTCAGCACTTAAAGAAAGTGTCGACACAAGACAGTATGTGTCGACACTCAGCTGAAGACTCAACACTTGAAGAAAGTGTCGACACATGAAGCTATGTCGACACTTAGCAAAGAACAGAAAGATCAATAAAATATTCTAAGTACAAGTGTCGACACTAAGGGAATGTGTCAACACTCAGCTGAAGTCTTAACAGAAAAATCAAGTGTCGACACAAGGAGCTGTGTCGACACTCAGCAAGTATCAACATAGAAGACTATGTGTCGACACCAAGAAGTAGTGTCGACACTTAACAGATTCAACACAAGAAGTTGTGTCGACACAAAGGAGATGTGTCGACACTTAGAAGAATTCAGCAAAAGATAGAAGATCAAGTACTTGTGTCGACACTCAATTCCAGTGTCGACACATGCAGAAGAAACTGTGTCGAGACATAGTATCTACAACACAAGGAGTTGTGTCGACACCTTGTAGACTTGTGTCGACACTTACACAACTTGTGTCGACACTTGGTCTATAAGTGTCGACACTTAAAGACAGAAAGTCTCGACACTTTCAGACAGTTAGAGAACTTTCAAGAACTGACTGGATGACTTGACAGCTGCCGTTCCAACCGGTCTACAACACCTGTCAGAGATGTCAGAATTCAGTTATGGACCGGACCAGCCGGTTACCATGAAGAAGGCCTATAAATAGGCTCATACAGTCTACAGAAACTGTTGTTCAAGTAATTGTTGAAGTGGTACACATAGTTGTTCAAAGTATCAAATCAAGAAGATCTAGCTGTCCAAGAGCAGATCTAAGAAGTTGGAGATAGAGGGCTCCATCCAAGAAATCAACCGTTGGAACTAGGCTGAGAAGAAGGATTCAGATTCATTCTGGATCTTAAGAAGCAGAGGTCAAGGATCAACTGCAGAAGGAGTCAATCTAATTGAGTTCTACTTTCAAGAAGCTTTGAAGAAAGCTAAGTCAGATTGAATCCAGCTGAGTTCTTCCAAGAACTCATCAAGAAACTCTCAACTCCCCTCTCTTGTTACTGAGTTGCTGAGTTATCATTTGTAAATTCATTTTTATCTTGTAGGATCCTTTGGATCTTAGTGTTTGTAAGCCTGTAATTATAAAGGCTGAGTGTAGGGCTTGGGAGCCTGAGTGTAGGAGATTGGAATCTCTAAGTGTAGGCCTTTTTGTGGCTGAGTGTAGGCCTTGTTGGCTGAGTGTAGGCCTTTGTGGCTGAGTGTAGGCTTTGTGGAAAAGCTGAGTTGTAGGGCCTTGGGCCTGATGTGTAGGAACCAGTTTGGGTTCTGAGACAGTGGTGAAGTTTGGACGAATCTAGTACACTGCTAGATAGGTGAAGGGGGAAAGTGGATGTACCCAAAGCTTGGGGAACCACTATAAAACTCTGTGTCTGCTGTGATTGTGATTTGCTGTGTATGCTGTGTGATAAAATAGTTAGAATTCTGTGATATTAACTGATTGCTGCCATTAAAGTCAAAAAAGAATTTGGTCACCTATTCACCCCCCCCCCTCTAGGTGTTTAGGTACTATATCTTTCATTTTTATTACTTATTCATGATCGCACGATCGTGCATTTCCTTCACGCACATTTCGGGCCGGTCGTGCTCGATCATTTCACAAAATACTAAGTTCTGTTTTTGCCCGTGCGTTTTTCTTCACATACGGTCTGTGCCCGTGCGTTTTGCTCGTGTGTTAAGAAAATTCTGCGTGATTTCTATTTAAACCGCTATTTTTCAGGGTTTCAGAGACCGGATTTTGCAGCTGTTTTCTTCCACTGGAAGGGGGTTTTGCCCCGTTCTTTGTCCTCAAAGCTAGGGCTTTGCTCCCTATGAAGTTCCCTTGCATCTATGGCGTAAACAAGTGAGTTTCCACTCTACGATCTCCGCAAAGTAAGGAAGAAGTGAAGGTTTGACGTGGACAACATAGACCAACGAGAAGACGGGCGCTTAGGAAGTGGTGACAGCCTTCCCCGACCCCGGACGCAACCGATGAGTGCCTCGCTGGACACGGATTGACAACCCGGTGCTTCCTCCCACGTCTATGGCAAAGACTCGTTCGTTGTTTGTATTTCTACCTTTCTCTTCCACATTTCTAGGTTTTCGTATTGGATTTTCATTATTATTTGATGCAAGAACTTTGATGAACCTTGGGCTTAATGTTATTTACTATTGTTCATGCTTGTGAGTGATGTAGTGGTTTGTTGGCTTAAGTTACTTATGGTGTGAATGTTTGTGTTTGCCACACTAGCAAGTGCTAGGTGTGAGCGTAGCGAAGAGGTTCTCTTGACCATCATTCCGCAATCCTACTCGGCCATCCGCCCAGCGATTCGGTGCATAGCGGCCCGACTAGTCTTCATCCCGCCTGGCTAAGCGATGCATAGCGACATTGCATAGGAGAAGTCGATAGTGCTTTATTTTTATTTTCCGCAGCAATCAAAACCCCCCATCGTAAACCCCAACCTAAGGACTTCAATCTCAAGCCCTCCTCGATATTAACTCCCCCCATACTGTGTTCCTTGAAGAGATCGATACTTGGGAAAGCCACTCATTTTATATTACTTGTGCGACCGGTACACTTGTCATTCTAACGCATCAAGTTTTTGGCGCCGTTGCCAGGGAACACAATCGTGTGAGTTTTTGGAGAGGGAGATAGTAGATCGATGCCCTTTTCCATTTATATATTTCATGTTTCTTCTTTGCTTTAGTTTTTAGAATCTGTTTCTTGTTTTTATTTATTCCTCTTCTAGTTTTAATTTTTCTATAGCAGGTTTTTCTATTCTTTTATCTGTGGTGTGTAGTTAATTGTTGCTTAGAAACTTTCTGTTGGTGAATTCTTCTTGTAGCACCATGTATTCTTATAAGAATATCCGTTGCCGATGGTGCATGGATTATAGGCATGGTAGTGATGAGTGCCCCACTGAAGATTGGGAGCATAATTCTCGTGGTTCTGTGTATGGAGCATCGTCTCCCTATGGTACTTCATACACCCAACCCAGTTCTTATGGTCACTCCTCTTCTACTCATTCATCTTTTTCTTATTCCTCTCTAGTCCCACCTGGACCGAGGAGTAAATGAAAATGATGTTTGTGTTGTCGTAGCACCAACCACATGTTGAAAGATTGCGCAGAATTTTAGCGCCAGTTGGAGGAGGATGAAGAACCGGGTATCCGATTCACTCTATCACCCTCTCAAATGGCCGCCCCTTCTGATTTTGATGATATATTCGTAGCACCACCTTGTCTATAGGGGACTGCTGCAGATATGTCCATTAGACTTTCTGATGATCGATGTGACGACATTATAGCGTCGTCTCTCCCCATGCACTCTTCCCCTCTTGTTGATTCACTGTCGGAGGAACCAGCACATATTTTCTTTTATGTTGTTGTTCCTCCGCTTTCTTTGCAAGAATTATCTATCCCTATTTTTAGTGAGTTGGTTGATGACGTTAGGCCTGATTGCGATTCTGAGCCTGAGGTTGCGCCCATGTGTGACGCGGACGTTATTCTCATCAATGGAGAGTATTACATCTTGGAACATGTGGACACACTGAGGTTTGTTGATGAGTAGATCCTCTCTGATGAGGAAGTTCCCACTTCCTTGTTAGATGAGGAGGTCCAAACCACCACCGAGGACCTCCTGTTCTCCGATTCCCCTCGTCATGACTCAAATGACACCGACAGTGATCTATGTCTGGATCTTGCTGGGAGTGAGACCGGGACCACTCCCCATATTTCTGATTATTTTACTTCTTCTTTTATTTATTTCTTGATCCACCTTCTTTATCTGAGCCTAGGCGGGTTGAGTCTTCGCAGGTGCTTCAGGAGGACTTGGAGCTTTCTGCTCGAGTCGTGGATAAGAGCATCCTCTTTCGTGAGGAGGTTGATTCCTCCTTAGTTATGGAAGCTCCATTATTTGCTTTCTACTCCTACTGTCTCCGTGTAGACAATGCCTTGTTAGGCAAGGATATTTTTTTGGTGAGATAAGTGAGGACCAGAGCTCCTCCTCTTCTTACTTCCTATTTCCTCTGTAACACCTCCCCTGTAATGACCGTATAATATGGGTCCGGCCGGGGCCCCACAACATACGAACGCCACAGCTTTAGTATTATAAGTTGATATAGCTACCCAACCTCAAAACACTTGCACAACACAGCGGAAACAAAGCACAACTAGAAGTTATCCACTAACCAAAAGAGTTACAACTAAGGCCTTAAGGCCTACCATAAAAGTCCATACTCAAGTAAAATTACAATCATGAATGTGCATAGCACTCCTAGTCTACCTCGGCATGCAAGCCGGACAAAAGAGTCTCAAACAAACATCATCATAAATGTAGTGCTACAAAAGAGGGAAACACTTCATGGGGCTTAGGCCTTTCTGGTCGGCGTGCTAGCTCCTGCATGTGATCCTTGCCCTGTAAAAATTATTAGTAACGTGGGTCAGCAAAGGCTGACCTCAAACTGTGTAACAACACATCTCCTCCCGGCCGTCCCTAAGGGACCCCGGGGAACCCTCCAACCTGCAAGTCAGCACTTCATATGCAATATAAATATCTATAACAGAAAAGCTTTAAAACAGACTTGGATGTCTCAATCATCAAACATGTTCTTTATTGGTTGAGCATATAATAAAAGGGCCTACTATGCAACATGAATGCAACACCCGGGCTTCACCCAAGGAACCCTACTACGTATGCATCTAGCACAACATCACAACATTTGGGTACTCACATTTCCCCTTTGGCATAAAGCCGCAAACACTAAGGGAGACACGACTCCCTCAAACGGCACACAGGCCGCCACATGGAATTCTTGCCAAGGCCCCACCCGCTCGAGGGCTTAGCCCCGGGCTTGCCTGCAAGCTCTGACATCTCATGTCAGGATTCCAACAAACACAGACTGACCGATTCTAAGAAGCCTTGCTGGACCCCACCCGCTCATGGCCTCATTGCCCGGGCTTGCCCCAAGCTTGGCATTCTCGTCAGTCTCACAGAAGGGGACTAGTCTCGCCGGGACACTCTCCACACATGACGCACATATCATGGGATAGCCAGCCGACCACGGAGACACAACAACGCCTTGGCACATCACAATCCAAGACTAAAATCACCATAATCCCTCATTTGTACTGCAGCGTTCCCGCACACCAAGGAAACCATCTCCAACTTGTGCAGAGCTAACCTTGTCCACCAAGGAAACCATCTCCAACTCATACGGAGCTAACCTTGTCCCTCAAGGAAACCGTCTACCGCCACGAGGAGCTAACCTTGTCCGGTTCCGACCACACGTACTCTTTCAAACAAAAGGGAATCACCACCACATCAAAAACGGCTTCTTGCCGCAACGGAATCTCTATGAATCCCTAAGTTCGTATGCAACATCAAAGAGTCGGACTAACGGTCGCGACTACGGCTTCACCCACCATGCCTAATCCACTAGCGAAGCGGATCTCTAATGCAAAGTATGCCGGGGACGGACTCAATCGACCCGGAGGTTCCTCTTGAACCTCGGCAACCAAAACACCTCTCATTCGAGTGGTTGGTGCCCAAAATCTAGAAGAAAACGATGCTAAAAACATGCATCCTAAGGACCGAGAGGAGAGATGTCGTTACCTTCCGACTCCTCTTCCTTGCCATGGTAAAATAGCCGGATGAAAACCTTCGCAACGATCTAATCTCCACGGATCTGGACTCGGTTCGCGATTTGGAACACCGAAACCCTTCCTACAGCCCAAGACCTTCTTCTCCTTCCTCATTGCTCTAGCTTCTCTCAAGAACTTAGAAAGAGAAGACTTGGAAAACAATGAGGGTTTCCAACCCTAAAATCGGACTTAACTTCCCGAGAGATGGCCTGAACCGTTAGATCCCAAAACCAGAAAAGAATGGCCACGATTCGCCTGGAAAATAGAAAATCTGGGCCGAACACGGCCTGGCACACGCCCGTGTCCAGGGCCGTGTGCCTCATTCGCCGTCTCAAATCGACGCGCCTGGAATCGCACACGGGCATCCGACACGCCCGTGTTCAATCCGACACGCCCGTGTCCCCAGTGACACGGCTGTGTGGCCGGCCATGTGCCTCCAACGACACGGCCCCAAAACCAACCCGAGAGGTGACACGGCCTGGGACACGCCCGTGTCCCAAGCCGTGTGCCAAGTCTCGACACTCATCGACAGGCTTTGTGTCGACACCGCGGAAAAACGTCGAGCGAAGATCGTCGACCAAGCGGGACACGCCCTGTGATACGCCCGTGTCACAGGCCGTGTGCCCCAGTCTCGACACGTTGTCGAGCGAAAGTGTCCACACTTGGGCCGAGTGTCGACACGGCCTCAACACGCCCTGCGACACGCCCGTGTCGCAGGCCGTGTGCCCCACTCTCGACACTTTGTCGAATGAAAGTGTCGACACTTGGGCCGAGTGTCGACACGGCCTCGACACGCCCTGCGACAAGCCCGTGTCGCAGGCCGTGTGCCTCCTGCCAGAAACCCAAAAATTTTCCAGAACTACACACTGACTATCTTGCAAAACTGGGGTGTTACAACTCTCCCCCACTTAACAGAATTTCGTCCCGAAATTTCAAAACAAAAGTGGTACAAAACTTAAATTGTACCTGACAAAAAGAGTTCTGGATAGTCTTCTAGCATGGCATGTTCTCGCTCCCAAGAGAATTCCTCACGACCGCAGTTGTCCCATCGAACTTTTACGAGTCTAACTTCTTTATTTCGCAACTGTCGAGTCTCTGAATCCTCTATAGCAATTGGGAGGACTCGCGTTCTCAAGTCTTCCTCAATCGGCACCGATGTCGGCTCAATCACTATACTAGCCTCCACCAAGGCCTTCCTCAAAATGGAGATGTGGAAGACGTCATGTAATCCACTCACATTTGCGGACAACGCCAACCGATAGGCTGCTTCTCCTACCCGCTCAACAATTTCAAAAGCCCCAAAAACCTTAGACTCAACTTCTTGAGTCAGCGAATCCGTGAGACGCCTTTGAACGGCTTGACCTTCAGATAAACCCAATCACCAACTGCAAATTCCAACTTCCGGTGACGAGCATTAAAATATTTTGCTTGCCTGTCTTGCGCCACCTTCATACGCTCTTGGATGGTCTGTACCAACTCACAAGCGTCAACTACCACATCCTTTCCCAAAAGTTTGGTGTCTCCCGCCTTTGCCCAAGACATTGGCGTTCGACACCGCCTCTCATACAAAGCTTCGTATGGCGCCATTTTTATGCTTGCTTGAAAACTATTGTTGTACGCGAATTCTACCATGAAGAGGTGATCCTCCCACTTCTTGCCAAAATCAAGAACGCACATCCTTAACATATCCTCCATAGTACGGTTCGTTCTTTCAGTTTGCCCATCAGTTTGAGGATGGAACGTTGTACTGAACTTTAGCTTCGTGCCCAAGCTCTTCTGAACCAATCTCCAGTCCTTGGACGTAAACCGTCCATCGCGATCACTGACTATGCTTTTAGGAATTCCGTGCAGTCGCACGATGTTGCGAACATACAACTCCACCAGCTTCTCTACGCTGTCCTCTTTCCGATTTGGGATGAACTGAGCCACCTTGGTTAGGCGATCCACGATCACCCAAATAGCATCATTACCATGCTGCGATCTAGGCAAACCATGCACAAAGTCCATGGAGATGTCCTCAAATTTCCACTCAGGAATTGGAAGGGGCTTCAGGAACCCGCCCGGTTTCTGACATTCGGCCTTCACCAAGACACATGTTTTGCAACGATTCACAGACAAAGCTACATCTCGCTTCAACCCCGGCCACCAAAAGGATTTCTTCATATCCAAGTACATCTTTGTACTGCCCGGGTGAATGGAGTACTTTGAGAAGTGAGCCTCAAACATCAACTCCTCACGGAGATTGTCAAACTGCGGTACACAAACCCTTCCATCCTTTCTCAAGATTCCACCAATCATCTCCCAGGCGCTGCTCTCGCCATTTTGAGCCTCCAACACAAAAGGTTGAAACTCCACATCCAATGGAGTTGCTTCCCGAATACGATCGGACAAGTCGTTTTGCACTTCAATCCAGTTCAACCGAGCCACGCTAGACTCGCCTCTCGCAACACATTCCAATCCAAGGGACTCCCATTCCCGTACCAACCGCTCATCATGAGCTTCGATCCAATTTCCTTGCCCCGAG
Source organism: Platanthera guangdongensis (assembly GCA_039583875.1). Taxonomy (NCBI): domain Eukaryota; kingdom Viridiplantae; phylum Streptophyta; class Magnoliopsida; order Asparagales; family Orchidaceae; genus Platanthera; species Platanthera guangdongensis. The sequence goes on along the minus strand of CM077158.1, from coordinate 196,156,411 downwards.
TACTTCCTACTCAAGGCATCCGCCACCACATTGGCTCTACCCGACGTATACTGAATAGCCACTTTGTAGTCTCCAAGAAACTCAACCCATCTACGTTGCCGCATGTTCAAGTCCTTTTGGTCCAGAAGGTACTTCAGACTTTTGTGATCCGTGAAGATCTCCACCCTTGTGCCATACACATAGTGTCGCCATATTTTCAACGCGAAGATTACCGCCGCCAACTCCAAGTCATGGACGGGGTAATTCCTCTCATGAGGTTTCAGCTGTCTAGACCCAAAAGCTATCACCTTCCCATGTTGCACCAAAACGCAACCCAAACCGCATCTCGATGTGTCACTGAAGATCTGAAATCCCTCGATCCCTTGCGGTAGACTCAGGATTGGAGCCATCATAAGCCTCTCCTTCAGTGCCTCAAATGCTTGACTGCACTCTTTGGTCCATTCAAACTTATGGTCTTTACGAGTGAGAGAGGTGAGGGGTAGAGCTATCTTCGAGAAATTCTCCACGAATCTCCTATAATACCCGGCTAGTCCAAGAAAACTTCGGACTTCCGCCACAGTCCTCAACACCGGCCAATCTCTGATGGCCTCCACTTTCGCTGGATCCACTGCCACCCCATCACCATTAATCACGTGGCCCAAAAATGCCACCTTGGCTAACCAGAACTTGCACTTTGAGAACTTTGCAAACAATGATTCTCCCTCAACACTTGCAGGACCACTCTCAAGTGGGTCTCATGCTCCACTTCAGACTTGGAGTACACCAAGATGTCATCAATGAAGACAACCACAAACGAATCCAAGTAATCCCGAAATACTCGATTCATCAGATCCATGAACACCGATGGTGCATTCGTCAACCCAAACGGCATCACCGTAAACTCAAAGTGTCCGTACCTTGTCCCAAAAGCAGTCTTGGGTATGTCCTCGTCCCGAATTCGTAGCTGATAATAGCCCGACTTCAAGTCCAGTTTTGAATATACCACTGACCCCACCAATTGGTCGAACAAATCATCTATCCGAGGAATCAGATACTTATTCTTGATGGTCAATTTATTCAGCTCTCGGTAGTCTATGCATAGGCGCATGCTACCGTCTTTCTTCTTTACAAACAACACCGGTGCGCTCCACGGTGAAGAACTGGGTCTAATATACCCTTGCTCCAACAGTTCCTATAACTGTACCTTAAGTTCCGCCAACTCCTTTGGTGCCATCCTAAATGGAGGACGTGACACCGGTCTAGCCTCCGGCACTAACTCGATCGAGAAGTCGATCTCCCGCAGAGGAGGCGCTCCAGGAAGTTCATCCAGAAACACATCCTTGAACTCTGCCACAACGGGCACTTCCTCAATAGATAGTTGGGAGAGACGAACCTCCAACAACGCTACCAGCGCCACACCACCCTGGTTAACCGCCCGCATCATTTGCATGGCCGTAATTAGGGAATGGGCTACTCCACAAAGGCCCACAAATTTGACTTCCGCTTGCCCCTTACTCTTTAGGGTCACTACCTTGGATAAATAATCAATGCTGGCGCGCTGCTCTGCAAGCCAGTCCATGCCCAAAATGACATCGAACTCTACTAACGGTAACACTGCTGCTTCCAAAACGAAGACAACTCCGTCTAGCTGCCAACAAATGCGCCCTTTAGCCCCGGTGGTCATAGATGACCCATTGGGCATGCGCACTTTCAGCTCTGCTCCCGACGAGAAAGACCCAACTCCTATTTTTCGGACGAAGCTCTCCGCAAGAAAGGAGTACGATGCTCCCGTATCGAACAATACCCTAGCGGGGTATCCGGAAACTAACACGAAGCCTACAACAAGACATCTCACAAAATGGGGTCTAAAAGTATGAAGCACAAATGCAAACTTAAATTTTCTTCATACCTATCACCACATCGGTTTGACAGATCGCTTCTTGCTGTCCAAGGTTGTAAGCCCTTGGTTGCACCGGTTGGAACCGAGAAGCGCTCGACTCCGCCATCTTTCCTTTCTCTGCAGCACTGGGGCCCGAGCGCACAGACTGCTCCTGCTTTGTCTCTTGCCCCGCTCCCCCTTGCTGACAAGCACGGGCTATGTGCCCAACCTTCCCGCAGTTGTAGCACGTCGGTGGTCCCCTAGAGTGAGAACCTCCTGGTGCCAACTTGATCTTTTCACCGGACCCGGAAAAGTGAGGCTTCTTCCTCCACCTACTCCCATCAGACTTTACATGAGATTGGGAAGTCTTCCCTTCCCCTTGCTTGGGAGTAAAACCCTTTCGACGCTGGGTTCGCTCCAGATCATTCTCCAAACTCCTCGCGGCTTCAACTAGATCATTAAATCCCGCCCTCTTCATGGAGATGAGGGGTTGTCTCAGATTTTCCCTCAACCCTTGGTAGAAGAGGTTATCCCTCTCTACATCATCCGCCATTGTCATTCACGCATAACGACCCAAACGGGTGAACTCTTGCACGTATTCGTCCACCGTCTTGTCTCGCTGCATTAGATGCAGAAACTGCCTCTGCAGGGCCAACCGCATAGAAACTGGAATATATCTCTTTAGAAAAGCGTCCCCAAATTCCTCCACCGACGGGGTGCGTCCAGGGAACTGGCGGCCACTAAGGCTCACCCACCACAACTTGGCGTCTCCTTCCAACATGAACGCCGCATACTCAGATTTCTTTTCCTCTGGCATCTCCGCCGCCCTCAAAAGTTCTTGAATACGAACCCACCAATCCTCCGCATCCGTTGGCGTTCCAACACCCTTGAAAGACGGGGGATGGAAACTCAGGAAATACTTCATGTGTCGGTCTCCATGTCCTACCACCACCCTTTCCGCCAAAGGCTCCACTCGCCTGGCTTCTCCGCCTGGCACGGCCGTCGCCATATCCGGTGTAGCAGGGGTTGCTACCTGGGCTGCAGCCGCCGCTTGGGCTGCCACCATCGCTTCTGCAAGCATACGGCAGAAGTCGGTCGGGTTTACACCAGTGCCCAGAAGACCTGGAGCAGTGGCACTGCTCGCCGAGAGTTCATCCCTTGCTCTTGAAGTGCCCGCCTCGTTGCTTGCACTCTTCAGGAAAACAAGTGTTAGAAAGTAGAGACAAGAAGCGAAAAGTAGAGAACAAGCGAATAAACTTTTGAATAATTGAAATTTTATTATCCAAAAAAAGGTATCTATTACAAAGGTATGCCCTCCTTTATATAGAATGGAGGAGAGATGAGAGAATACAAATAAGAGATGTGGGACTAAAATTTACAGGACAAGCGGACTGTACAAAACAACCCGCACAAGCCGCGCGGTTAGACAGCAGGGCTAACCGCACGGCTACCACCAGAGAGGAAGAGAGACTGTCAGGGTAGACCGCCAGACCGCCCGGTCTCCAAGCCGACTGAGACAAACCGCCAGACCGCGCGGTCTGGAACCCGCCAAGACAAACCGCCAGACCGCCCGGTCACCAACTTTAACACTCCCCCTCAAGCTGGAGCATATATATCGATCATGCCCAGCTTGTCACAGATGTGGAAAAAGGAAGCGGACACTGGCTTGGTGAAGACGTCTGCCAACTCGTTGTCGGACGTGACAAATGGAGTGCAAATCTGTTTCTTCAATATTTCTTCTCGAATAAAATGACAGTCGACTTCTATGTGTTTTGTTCTCTCATGAAAGACCGGATTTTTGGAAATGTGTATCGCGGCCTTATTGTCACAGAACATAGGAAGAGGATAGTTGTAAACCTCTCCTAAGTCAAGCATGAGAGCCCGCAACCACTTCAACTCACATATAGTCGATGCCATGCTACGATATTCAGCCTCTGCACTAGACCTGGAAACGACGGACTGTTTCTTGCTCTTCCAACTCACAAGATTGCCTCCAACAAATGTGCAGAAACCTGAAGTCGATTTGCGGTCCCCTTTGTCATCCGCATAGCTTGAATCAGAGTAAGCTTCAACCCTTAGGTGACCATTCTTCTGAAATAGGAGTCCTTTCCCTGGAGCAGCTTTAATATACTCTAATATCCTCAGAGCATATTGTAGATGACACTCCCTCGGAGCTTGCATGAACTGGCTCACCTTGCCAACAGCATAGGAGATGTCGGGTCTGGTTACCGTGAGATATATGAGCTTGCCCACCAGACGCCGGTATCTCGTAAGATCAGAGAGAAGAGGTGAGTCATCTATCCAAGTTTTGTCTTCTCCAGCAGCCATAGGACAACGTGCAGGTTTAGCACCAGTGAGTCCTGCATCCTTTAAAAGATCAAGAGCATACTTCCGTTGTGAAAGGACCATGGAGTTGGGCTTTCTAGAGATTTCAATCCCCAGAAAGTATTTCGGGGAGCCCATATCCTTTGTAACCAGATGTTGACGAAGGTGTTTCTTGGTCATCAGTATCCCATCCTGGTCATCGCCAGTAAGAAGAATGTCATCAACATAAACCGCAAGAACAACAAGACCAGAGGCGGTTTTCCGAACAAACAAGGAGTGATCTGCTGAGCTTCGTGTAAAACCAATGGCCGCAACAATGCCACTGAACTTGTCAAACCAGGCACGAGGACTCTGCTTGAGGCCATAAATAGCCTTCTTTAGCCGGCATACCCGTGTCTCCCCCTGAGCAACATACCCAGGAGGTTGCTCCATGTAAACAGCTTCCTGCAGATCTCCATAGAGGAAGGCATTCTTAACATCTAGCTGCGAGATGGGCCAATCCCTGTTGACAGCTACAGAGAGAAGAACCCGAATAGTGCTGAGGCGAGCCACGGGCGAGAAAGTGTCAAAGTAATCAACCCCATAAGTTTGGGTAAAACCCTTGGCAACCAGGCGAGCCTTATAACGATCCACACTACCATCCGGGAGAAACTTCACCACGAAGACCCAGCGACAACCAACAACATCGGTGCCGAAAGGAGGTGGAACAAGGGTCCAGGTACCCCGTTCAGTGAGAGTAGCAATCTCCTCATCCATGGCAACTTTCCAGTGAGGAATAGTAAGGGCCTCCTGGTAGGAACGGGGGGTGGTAGTGGTCGAGATAGCCAGGGCAAAGGCTCGGCGAGCAGGGTAAGGCGATCGTAGGAAACAACCGCAGCAAGAGGATGGTGGGTACAAGACCGAACCCCTTTGCGAAGAGCAATCGGGAGATCCAGGTCAGCAGGAGCCTCAGTTTCCGGAGTATCCGTGGTGGAGAGAGCTGGCCCGGGATTAGAGAGAGATGGCAGCGGAGTGGAGGGAGAAAGCGGAGTAGAGGGTGGAGATGAGGAGGATGGGGAAGGCGGTGGAGTGGGTGGAGAGGGCGGAACCTCAGTGGGAGCAGAGGGAAGGGATGAGTTGGTATGAGAAGGAGGAGCAGGAGGAGGAGAAGAGGAAGCGGGAGAGAAGTAAGATGCATTGGCAAAGAAGGTGACATCCGCAGAGACAAATTGCTTGCGGGTAACAGGGTCAAAGCAACAATAGCCTTTCTGAGTGGGAGAGTAGCCCAGAAAGACACATTTGGTGGCACGGGGTGAGAGTTTATCACGAGTGGCAGCGGGAGAGTGCACAAAAGCGGTGCACCCAAATATGTGTAGAGGAAGAGGAAAGGGATCCTTGTCCGGATAAAGAATGGAGAAGGGGGTAGCACCGTGGAGAATGGTGGAGGGAAGGCGATTGATGAGATAGCAGGAGAGAAGGACAGCATAGCCCCAATAGGAGCGAGGAACATGCATTTGATTCATCATAGTGCGAGCGACATCAAGGAGGTGACGGTTTTTGCGTTCCGCCACCCCATTTTGTTGGGAAGTGTAGACACAGCTGGTTTGACGAATAACACCATGGTGAGTGCAAAAGGAGGAGAAGTCGTGGCTAAGATACTCCTTGGCATTGTCAGAACGAAGGATTTTAATAGACGTAGCAAACTGAGTTTTAACCATCGAATAAAAGGAGGTCCAAACAGAGAACAACTCGGAGCGATCTTTAAGAAGATAGACCCACGTAGCCCGAGAGAAATCATCAATGAAGGTGACAAAATAGGAACTGCCCCGACCGATGGTGAGGGTAGGAGCGGGACCCCATATGTCAGAGTGAACGAGGTCGAACGGTTGGGAAGAGCCCCGACTTTGCGTTGGTGGGAAGGAGGAGCGGTGATGTTTGCCAAGTTGACATGCATCACAGTTTAGAGGAGGATGATGAGGAGGGAGGTGCGGCAGGAGCTGACGTAGAATGCGGGGAGGAGCATGTCCAAGGTGAAGATGCCATTGGAGAAGATCTGTAGAGGAGGAGGAGAAGACGGATAGAGCAGAAACGTTGTCGAGGAAGTAGAGGCCACCACTCTCAGTCCCGGTAGCAATCGTCCGTTGGGAGTCCGGATCCTGAAAAACACAAGAGGTAGGGGTGAATGTGACAGAACACCGTAGTTGCTTGCATAAAGAAGTAACCGATAATAAATTGCACGGAAACTTGGGCACATAGAGGGTATCAGCCAAGCAGAGAGATGGAGTGACTTGAACCATGCCCGTCCCATGGACCGGGGAGGGAGATCCATCAGCGACAATGACCGGGGGCAACTGAGCCTGTGTGTCAAGTAGAGAGAAACATTGAGAGTTGCCGGTCATATGACTTGTTGCACTAGAGTCGATGAGCCATCCTCCGCGAGTCACAACATGAGCACTACCAGAAGAGGTGACCACGGAGGCGGATAGGCTGGAGGAGAAAGCCATGGAAGCAAGAGAGTAGCAAACCGCGACGAGAAGAACAAGCCGCGAGAAGAGAATAGAGCACCAAGCCGGGCGACCAGAAAATAGGTCGGGCGGCTAGAAAGGCCGCTTCCAAGAAGTCGAGCAAAGCAGAGGGGAAGAAGTCGCACGACCTGAAAAAGTCGGGCGAACAGAGGAGAACAAGTCGCACGGCCAAAGATGAGGCCGAGGCGACTAGCAAGCAGGAGCGGGTAGAAGGCAACAAGAAGGAAGCGGCAAAAAAGCGGGCAAAGGTCCAGCGGGGAAGAGGTCGCGCGGACTGAGAAGACCGAGCGAACAGAAGAGAAGAGAAGAGCAGGTGACCGCGACCAAGATGCGGGTGAAAAAGGAACAACCCGCACGGTCAGGCAGATCACAGCAGCAAACCGCGAGTATAGAGACAAGACACGCGGACAGAGACAGACCGCAACGACTAGGAAGTCGGAGAGGCAAGAAAGAACAAGGAGCGCGGCGACAACGAAACAGGTCGCGGCGACAAAGAGTAGTAGGAGAAGAGAATCAAGAGGAAGCAAGCCGCGCGAACTGGGCGGCAGACAGAAACAAGCCGCGCGGATAGAAACAAGCCGCGCGGATAGAAGAGAGGGCAAGCCGCGAACCAAGTCGCAGAATGCGGAAAACAGGTCGCGAACAACAGAGGGCGCACAGAATCAGGAGGAAATGACCGTGTCCTCTGATACCATGTTAGAAAGTAGAGACAAGAAGCGAAAAGTAGAGAACAAGCGAATAAACTTTTGAATAATTGAAATTTTATTATCCAAAAAAGGTATCTATTACAAAGGTATGCCCTCCTTTATATAGAATGGAGGAGAGATGAGAGAATACAAATAAGAGATGTGGGACTAAAATTTACAGGACAAGCGGACTGTACAAAACAACCCGCACAAGCCGCGCGGTTAGACAGCAGGGCTAACCGCACGGCTACCACCAGAGAGGAAGAGAGACTGTCAGGGTAGACCGCCAGACCGCCCGGTCTCCAAGCCGACTGAGACAAACCGCCAGACCGCGCGGTCTGGAACCCGCCAAGACAAACCGCCAGACCGCCCGGTCACCAACTTCAACAACAAGAAATAAGGGATTAGACTCCAATCTCAAGACTGAAACATAAGGACACTCACAGTCCCGTGTTACTCTTGTGTGGATAACTTCTCTACGCACTGACCTTGAATCAAACCTGGCTCTGATACCAAATTGTAACACCTCCCATGTAATGACCGTATAATATGGGTCCGGCCGGGGCCCCACAACATACGAACGCCACAGCTTTAGTATTATAAGTTGATATAGCTACCCAACCTCAAAACACTTGCACAACACAGCGGAAACAAAGCACAACTAGAAGTTATCCACTAACCAAAAGAGTTACAACTAAGGCCTTAAGGCCTACCACAAAAGTCCATACTCAAGTAAAATTACAATCATGAATGTGCATAGCACTCCTAGTCTACCTCGGCATGCAAGCAGGACAAAAGAGTCTCAAAAAAACATCATCATAAATGTAGTGCTACAAAAGAGGGAAACACTTCATGGGGATTAGGCCTTTCTGGCCGGCGTGCTAGGTCCTGCATGCGATCCTTGCCCTGTAAAAATTATTAGTAACGTGGGTCAGCAAAGGCTGACCTCAAACTGTGTAACAACACATCTCCTCCCGGCCATCCCTAACGGACCCCGGGGAACCCTCCAACCTGCAAGTCAGCACTTCATATGCAATATAAATATCTATAACAGAAAAGCTTTAAAACAGGATTGGATGTCTCAATCATCAAACATGTTCTCTATTGGTTGAGCATATAATAAAAGGGCCTACTATACAACATGAATGCAACACCCGGGCTTCACCCAAGGCACCCTACTGCGTATGCATCTAGCACAACATTTGGGTACTCACATTTCCCCATTGGCATAAAGCCGCAAACACTAAGGGAGACACGACTCCCTCAAACGGCACACAGGCCGCCACATGGAATTCTTGCCAAGGCCCCACCCGCTCGAGGGCTTAGCCCCGGGCTTGCCTGCAAGCTCTGACGTCTCATGTCAGGATTCTAACAAACACAGACTGACCGATTCTAAGAAGCCTTGCTGGACCCCACCCGCTCATGGCCTCATTGTCCGGGCTTGCCCCAAGCTTGGCATTCTCGTCAGTCTCACAGAAGGGGACTAGTCTCGCCGGGACACTCTCCACACATGACGCACATGTCACGGGATAGCCAGCCGACCACGGAGATATAGCCACGCCTTATCACATCACAATCCAAGACTAAAATCACCATAATCCCTCATTTGTACTGCAGCGTTCCCGCGCACCAAGGAAACCATCTCCAACTCGTGCGGAGCTAACCTTGTCCACCAAGGAAACCATCTCCAACTCATACGGAGCTAACCTTGTCCCTCAAGGAAAGCATCTACCGCCACGAGGAGCTAACCTTGTCCGGTTCCGACCACACGTACTCTTTCAAACAAAAGGGAATCACCACCACATCAAAAATGGCTTCTTGCCGCAACGGAATCTCTATGAATCCCTAAGTTCGTATGCAACATCACTGAGTCGGACTAACGGTCGCGACTACGACTTCACCCACCATGCCTAATCCACTAGCGAAGCAGATCTCTAATGCAAAGTATGCCGGGGACGGACTCAATCGACCCGGAGGTTCCTCTTGAACCTCGGCAACCAAAACACCTCTCATTCGAGTGGTTGGTGCCCAAAATCTAGAAGAAAACGATGCTAAAAACATGCATCCTAAGGACCGAGAGGAGAGATGTCGTTACCTTCCGACTCCTCTTCCTTGTCATGGTAAAATAGCCGGATGAAAACCTTCGCAACGATCTAATCTCCACGGATCTGGACTCGGTTCGCGATTTGGAACACCGAAACCCTTCCTACAGCCCAAGACCTTCTTCTCCTTCCTCCTTGCTCTAGCTTCTCTCAAGAACTTAGAAAGAGAAGACTTGGAAAACAATGAGGGTTTCCAACCCTAAAATCAGACTTAACTTCCCGAGAGATGGCCTGAACCGTTAGATCCCAAAACCAGAAAAGACTGGCCATGATTCGCCTGGAAAATAGAAAATCTGGGCCGAACACGGCCTGGCACACGCCCGTGTCCAGGGCCGTATGCATCATTCGCCGTCTCAAATCGACGCGCCTGGAATCGCACACGGGCATCCGACACGCCCGTGTTCAATCCGACACGCCCGTGTCCCCAGTGACACGGCCGTGTCCCCAGTGACACGGCCGTGTGGCCGGCCGTGTGCCTCCAATGACATAGCCCCAAAACCAACCCGAGAGGTGACACGGCCTGGGACACGCCCGTGTCCCAAGCCGTGTGCCAAGTCTCGACACTCGTCGACAGGCTTTGTATCGACACCGCGGAAAAACGTCGAGTGAAGATCGTCGACCAAGCGGGACACGCCCCGTGACACGCCCGTGTCACAGGCCGTGTGCCCCAGTCTCGACACGTTGTCGAGCGAAAGTGTCAACACTTGGGCCGAGTGTCGACACACCCTGCGACACGCCCGTGTTGCAGGTCGTGTGCCCCACTCTCGACACTTTGTCGAGCGAAAGTTTCGACACTTGGGCCGAGTGTCGACACGGCCTCGACACGCCCTGCGACACGCCCGTGTCGCAGGCCGTGTGCCTCCTGCCAGAAACCCAAAAATTTTCCAGAACTGCACACTGAATCTCTTGCAAAACTGGGGTGTTACATCCTCTACCTGGGTTGTACAAGTATTATTATTTAGATAGAGGGGTAACTGTTTTATCGCCGTATCGGTACCCGTTACCGCAATGGATAATGGAATAGTTACCTATGCACTTTTTATTTTATAGGCCCATTAGCTAGAACTATATAGAATTTAATAAGTCGTGCTGGGATGACAATAATCCCAGTACTTATCTTTCTTTTTCTGTGCTTTTATTTTCATTTCTATTTTAGTTTTAGCATTTCTTTCTGTATATTTTTCTTTTGTTTTTGCGGAGCTCACCCCTGCAGGTATTCTTGACAAATTTGTATTGACGGGGTTGTGATTCTACATATGATGGGCCTGCTTCAGGTTTTTCACATGTATTCTGGTATGCTCACTAGCTGAGCATTGGGTAACTTCTCCCCTAGCTTTCCTTTTTGATTTTCATTGTTATATCATTATGTTGTGATGCTTAGATTAAGTCTAGGGGAGAGCCACACGTTGTTACTCACTCACGTGCACATCTCATTTGCATTCTAGAAGCATTTATTGTAATATTTTGATATGTTAATCTACATTGCACACCACAGCACCAACTTGAGCGCGTGCTTAGCTTTTTGCGTGCTGCGAGTTAAACTCGTTTCTTTGTTAGATTCGGGAAAATTATGATGCTGGCTTAGTATTGTGAGATGGAGTAAAATGTTGACATTGCTGTGCTCCTAGTCAATTGGCCTAGTCTTGTGTGGAAATTTGAATAGAATTAATTTTTCTATATGCTTATATATTTATATTTTTCTATGTGCGTAAAATATTTTTTATTCTACTCAAAAGTTGGTGAATCCGGTGTGAATCAAACGGTAGTGTAGGGATGTGTGTAGCCGTCACTAGACTCATTTTGCTCAAGTTAGTAGGAAGGATTATCTTTCTCAGTGGATAAGAACTTGCCCCAAGCTACTCTCGAAGCATTGGTGCATGGTTAGTCTAGCGTAAGTGTGATGTAGGTCATCATTTTGGCCCGGTTGATCTTTGTACCGTTCCTAACATCATATCCTTGCTAAGCCCCATTGTGCCTACCCATTCTTTTGATTCAGCTCCACCATTATTTCACCAAAGCCTCATAGCCGATTCTAGTCGTACACCCAAGTCGAGCTTTAGTGTTTTATATTATCATTTTGGGGTGTTGATGTGGTGATATTACATGTGAATATGTGGATGTGCTCCAAGGTTTATATTTGATGAAATTGTAGAAATAAAAACATTAAAATATATATATATCTGTGTGAAAAAAAAACTGAAAAGAAAGAGTTTGATTGAAAATCCTTTTGGAGGTGTGATTATATTTGGAGTAGGCGGTGCACATTCCCATATGTTAAAACTTAAGTCTGGGGGTGTGGTGTACCCACATGTATTTTGGATTAGTAGATTGTGTCTCTTTTTATGATAGCTCATTTGGGTTAGGTGCATAGTCTTCCTGTTTATCTTTGTTTACCTCACCGTAACCCAAGCCCCATGATTATCCTAATGTCCTACGGATTCACGCTTGGGTCGAACTAGTGCCGTGGAGAGAGTGTGAATGCGTAGGCATATGGTCCCCGACATTGGTGGATTCCTTTGGTGGTGATCCTTAGCCCTGGTCTTTGGCAAAGCTCACCTTAGTGGCCTTTCTACTTTCTTCCTATTCGTGACCGGATGATTCACTGTGATTCCATTTTTGAGTAATAATAAAATTTTGATACGCATTTTGAAAAGTATAAACTATTTTGTATACTTATAAATTTCTTCTATTATATTTGTACGCGTATGAGCATGCGACTTCGCATGGTACTCTGTATTGCAATTTCCTTGTTAGCTAAATCATTTTCCTTATTTGCATAGATTTTGTTTGCTCGGGATGCGCAAACAGGTAAGTCTGGGGGTATGATGAGTCTGATTTATATAGGGCTTTTCAGACTCATCTGAGTTAGTTTTCACGCGTTTGCACTTCAGTTTTAGTTCTATATCGTTCATATTTCTTCTAGCTTTATTTCCACATGAAGTGCACATTTTCGCTCGTTGTGGCGTGCAATTACGCACTATTCTGTTAGGGGTAAGCACATGGCTCCCCCCAAGTCTCTCTTTTAGTTTTTTTTTTCTTTCTGTTCTGTATGTTGGTGGGTTATGCCCCCATTGTGAGGTTTGTTGTGCAGGTGGTCAGAAAGCCTAGCCTACAGATTGTCTCATGTGTAAAACGGACGGTCGTGCATTTTCTTCGGGCACTATTTAAGTGTAATCGTGTGTTTTACTCAGTGGTTTCCTGGGATTTTTGATCCACCCATGCGTTTAGTTCATGCACGGTTTGTTCCAAACTGTGCTAGAAGGAATCGCACGTCCTGCCTGTTTTGCCCTTATTCTGGGTGCTCTGTGGTTACCCGTGCGTTTTGGCCTCGCACGGTTGATTCCAACCGTGCGTGACCATTTTCGCACGGTTTTATTACTTATTCATGATCGCACGGTCGTACGTTTCCTTCACGCACATTTCGGGTCGGTCGTGCGCGATCATTTCACAAAATACTGAGTACTGTTTTTGCCTGTGTGTTTTTCTTCACGCACGGTCTGCGCCCGTGCGTTTTGCCCGTGTGTTAAGAAAATTCTGCGTGGTTTCTATTTAAACCACTGTTTTTCAGGGTTTCGGAGACCGGACTTTGCAGCTGTTTTCTTCCACCGGAAGGGGGTTTTGCCCCGTTCTTCATCCTCAAAGCTAGGGCTTTGCTCCCTATGAAGTTCACATGCATCCATGGCGTAAAAAAGTGAGTTTCCACTCTACGATCTCCGCAAAGTAAGGAAGAAGTGAAGGTTTGGCGTGGACAACATAAACCAACGAGAAGACGGGCGCTTAGGAAGCGGTGACAGCCTTCCCTGACCCCGGACGCAACCGATGAGTGGCTCGCTGGACACGGATTGACAACCTAGTGCTTCCTCCCACGTCTACGGCAAAGATTCGTTCATTGTTTGTATTTTTACCTTTCTCTTCCACATTTATAGGTTTTCGTATTGGATTTTCATTATTATTTGATGCAAGAACTTTGATGAACCTTGGACTTAATGCTATTTACTATTGTTCATGCTTGTTAGTGATGCAGTGGTTTGTTGGCTTAAGTTACTTATGGTGTGAATGTTTGTATTTGCCACACTAGCAAGTGCTAGGTGTGAGCATAGCGAAGAGGTGTTCTCGACCCTCATTCCGCAAGCCTACTTGGCCATCCGCCCAGCGATTCGCTGCATAGCGGCCCGACTAGTCTTCATCCTGCCTGGCGAAGCGATGCATAGCGGCATTGCATAGGAGTAGTCGATAGTGTTTTATTTTCCTTTTCCGCAGCAACCAAAACCCCCCATCATAAACCCAACCTAAGGACTTCAATCTCAAGTCCTCCTCGATATTAACTCCCCCCTTACTGTGTTCCTTGAAGAGATCGATACTTGGGAAAGCCACCCATTTTATATTACTTGTGAGACCGGTACACTTGCCGTTCTAACGCATTAAACACCACTAAGGTGTCACACATCTCCTTTGAGGTCTTGCAGTGCACCACATTCTGGAATGTAGAATCATCTACTGCACTGGCAATGATATTTTGAGCTCTCTTGTCCATGGAGGCAAGGAGGAGCTCATCCTTGTTCATTTCTTCATATGATTTAGGAGTGTGGATGTTGGCATCTAGAACTGACATCTTCATGGGGATGAAGGGTCCCTCTTGGACTGTGATGTAGATCTTAGGTTCAGCAGCTTCCATGAACATCCTAACCCTTTCCTTCCAAATCCCAAACCCTTCCTTTCTGTAGATTGGCAAATTCATGGCTCCCAATTCCTTGTAGTTTACACCAGACCCCATTACTTATATTTTAGCTAACCTTGGAGGTATACTCAGATTGTTAAATCCTTTTTGAGTGACCTCCCTTTGATATCACTTGAAAGTTCCTTAACTGAATGTTAGCTACTCACCTAGAGGGGGGTGAATAGGTCTTTGAGCTTTTATTGAATTTTTTGCTAATTTCTAATTATACTAACTATAGCTTATCCTTAAGTCCTGCAATAACAAAGAAAAACAAGCATGCAACAAACACAAGGATTTATAGTTGTTCCCCAATAGGGTACATCTACTTTCCCTCCCACCTATCCAACTTATTTGTTGGACTCGGCACAAACTCCTCCATTTATGCTCCTCAGATCTTACACCTCAGGCCCTCAGCCTTACACACAGATTCTTCTCTGAATCCAACTCAGAACCACAAGGGTTCCTACCTCAGAGCTCTATAGAGCTCCTACAGCTCAGTGATCCAGTGATCACCAACCTCAGCTGATGGAGACGATAGCCTGCAACCTATTGAAGATGATGAAGGATCGTTCGCGGAAGATCCTTCTACATCTCCAACAAAAGACTTGCATCGCCATGGTGATCGTGTGAAGCATCGCTACAACCTCCGCCCGCGGAGCAAGACCATGTAATATTATTTAATTGAATAATTTTAATATTATTTGAATTTATTGTGCTATTTGTTTGGAGCATGTTATTATTTCATTATGGTTTAAAAAAATTAGAGTTTATATTTTTAATGTTGGGTTGTATGTTGACAAAGTATAATGTAAGCCTATATATAGGCATGTAATGTTTTCATTTGGTTAAGTTGAATGAGAATTTGAAAACCCTAACTCTTCTTAAAGAATTTTCTCCTCCTCCCTCTCTCTTCTAAATTTCAGCCAACCATAGCCCCCTCCTTATATCCGCTAACCACACTTCCACCCTGCTCCTTCCTTTCTTCAATTCGGCCATAACCCTAGTCGCCTCCTCCACTAGCCACCAAATCCCCACCACCATCCTTCCTCCCTCACTCAGCCCAGCCACCTCTCACATCCACTGCCACCTTTTCTCTCTCCAAAATAATAGCCTCACAGTTTTCTCCACCATCCCTCTCCAACAAAACCGACCACCCCTCATATCACAAACCCAACCACCCCTCTCAAACTCAAAATCCGACAAGCCACCTTCAAGGATAAAACCTGACCACACCCTTGTTCTCTTGGTGGTGTTTTCATGGACCATCGACCAAGGTGTCAAGCGACAAAGGAGGACGAATTTCCTCTCAATCCGGCGTATCTCCGGCAGAGGCGTTGAAGAGTGATCCAAGTTAAATAATCAGAATCATCCATTCCGATTTGGGTAATGAAAAATTCCTACCTTTGTGTGTTTCTTTTCCTAGATATTCTTGTGGTGGAAATTCTTGGTGTTGGTTTTAAAATCGCTAAATAATCGTGGTTTCTTCGATTGGTTTTTGTGTTCCGGATCGTAAATTTTGGTAGATCTCTTTTGCTACAACTTTCGCTCGATCAGACCGGGTGGGTCCTTTTAGCCGGAAAGGATATTAGCCTATCGCCTCTATTCGATCCTAAACGGTTTGGCTACTCGTACGTTAGCATTAAAGTGATATAATTGCTGGGATTGTGCGCGGCGTAGAAATTTGTGCGAGTGTAGAATTTAAATTGTCGAGAGACAAACGTGCTTATTTCGTAGATTTCCCGGCGTCGACGCGTAGGCCTACATCAATTTGGTATCAGAGGGAGGTTCGCGTAAATTTCCCAATTGGCACCCTCCCCCTCTTGTCGTGCACGTCGACACACACTTTTGTATTGCACGTCGTTTTATCATAATTATAAAAATTATATAAAAACAATTTCCCGGTCTGCCAATAGTGGCCTAAAATTCTTATTTTCCTGCAAAAAATCAAAAAAAAACTTTAATAGACTTTACTTTCTTTTCATTAAGAAAATTAAAAAAATATTTTTGTTCCCCTAGATAGTAAGCGGAAACAATTCCTTCATTGTCTTTTTCTTTAGACCAGACTACTTTTTAGTTGCATGTGCACTAGATTAGGTACGGGGTATTCCCCGTCTTCTTCCAATATGGCGGACGAACAGGATGAGGGTCATGGTCTCACTGCACTTGAGGAACTCCGCCAGGATTTCACTGAACAAATGACGGCTATTAAGGAGACGCTTCACGATCTGAGATTAAGTGTCGCGGCTCCCCGTAATCAACCCGCAAACCAATGCGCAGAAGGAAATATTAATCCTAACCTAAACAATAATAATGAACAAGTTCCTCAAGCACCGTTCGAGTTTGATATTACTAGGGTCGTCCGGTTCAAACCCCCATCATATGATGGATTGGGAGAACCCCAAGTTTTCCAAGACTGGGTTATGGAGATAGAGTGCAACTTCGAGTGGTATAACCTGAATGACGTGGTTAAGGTGTGAGTGGCGAGAATGAAATTATTGGTTAGGGCTAAGATATTTTGGTTGAATGAGGAGCGATGTCAGAGAGTCGAGAATGGCTAGTTACCCATTACTTGGGAAGACATGAAGGCCTTGCTGACAGAGCAGTACGTCCCCATGTACCATCGAACACAGATGTTTGATGATTTGGCTACCCTTAAGCAAGGAAATCAGTCGGTTTCGGGGTATGTGAGTTTACTTAAGGACATGATAGTTAGGTGTGGCATGAAAGAGATGCCCGAGGTCACCCTCTTTAGGTTTCGTAAGTGGTTAAACCCCGACATTCGGGGAAAATTACTGTGTTATGGTCACACCGACCAACTCATCACTTTTAATGCTGCATTAGATATCGAGAAGCACAACGTGTATAAAAATAAGTCTCGCTCGTTTTAGAAGGGAAAGTCCATCTTAGGACCACCTCCCACTTCCACCTATAAGGATAAGGGGAAGTTCCGGTCAACCAACTCGAGCTCCATAGTTGTGACTGCTAGGAATAGTAGAAACCCAATGAGTGAGAGAGTCCCGGTAGGAAGGGTCAACAAAACGAATGCCACTTATTTCGCTTGCGGAATTCAAGGTCATTATGCTAGTGAGTGTCCTCCTAAGCCCAAGCCCCAACCCTATTGGATTCCACATGTGAGTCAGACGATCTTATTTATGAGGCAGGAGAGGATATCGAGTCGGAAGGAGTGCCAAGCGATATGGAGGATGAATCCCATATGATGGTCATGAGGTGTATTCTGGTGTCTCCACGAGCGTTAGATGACTGAAATAGGACGAATATTTTTTTGTTGAATTATAAGAGTGGAGAGAAATGGTGTAGGTTGATCATCAATAGTGGTAGTTGTATGAATGTCATTTCTGAAGCTACGGTGACCAGAATGTCTTTAGTTGCAGAGCCGCACCCTCACCCTTTTAAGGTGGCATGGGTAGATAAGTCATCCCTCCCAGTGTCGAAGCGTTGTTTGGTACCCCTTACCATCAAAGCTTGTTCTGAAAAGATTTGGTGTGACGTCATCCCTATGGATGCTTCTCACGTTTTATTAGGTCGTCCATGGCTTTATGATCATGATGTTACCCACTTTGGTCAAGCTAAAACTTATGAATTTAAATTTAATTGCAAGACAATAATTTTAAAACCCACTCTGCCTAAGGATCCTTAGGTCCCCTCTAAGGATACGATTGTCACGGTCGAAAAGAAAGCATTAAGTCTGATAGGTAAGAAGGAATTTGTGCGTACTACCTTTATGGATGGTGTCGTGTATGCGTTAGTTTGTTTGCAAATTAAGGAAGATGTGTCGTCATTTGAGAGTTTACCACCGGCGTTGAGGAAACTCCTAGAAGAGTTTAAGGATGTGTATCCGGACGAACAACCATCCGAGTTACCCCCCATGCGGGACATCCAACATGCGATAGATTTCATCCCGGGTTTCTCATTACCCAACCTTCCTCGCTATCGGTTAAACCCTTCCGCACACTTAGAGTTACAGACCCAAATTTCAGATTTATTACAAAAGGGGTTCATCGATCATAGCAAGAGTCCGTGTGTCGTACCCGCCTTACTTGCTCCCAAGAAAGACGGCTCTTGGAGGATGTGTGTGGATAATAGAGCGATAAATAAAATTACTATTAAATATTAGTTTCCCATCCCATGCTTGGACGATTTGTTGGACATGTTAGCCGGTGCCACGATTTTATCAAAATTGAATCTTAGGAGTGGCTACCATCAGATCCGAATTAGGGAAGGTGATGAATGGAAGACTACCTTTAAATCTAAGGAAGGGCTCTACGAGTGGTTAGTTATGCCATTTGGGCTTTCCAATGCCCCGAGCACGTTTTCTAGGATGATGACTCACGTCTTCCAACCTTATATGGGACAATTCATAGTAGTGTACTTTGATGATATTCTTGTATTTAGTACTTCTACGACCGATCATGAGTCACATTTTAAGATTATCCTTACCAAGTTGAGGTCGGAGAAATTATTCGTTAATATTAAAAAATGTACTTTTCATGTGTCATCTGTAGAGTTCCTTGGTTATATGGTGAGTTCGGAGGGCATACATGTAGACCCTAAGAAGGTCCAAGCCACTAAGGATTGGTCAGAACCCTCCAACATTAGGGATGTTAGGAGTTTTCACAGCCTATCTACGTTTTATCGCCGATTTATTAGAGATTTTAGTAGTATCATGGCCCCCATTATAGAGTGCATGAAAAAGGGTGATTTTACATGGACGAAATCGACCGCTAAAGCATTTCAAGTAATTAAATCATGCATGTCGGAAGCTCCTCTTTTTCGATTACCGGATTTTAATAAGGTCTTTGAGTTATCTTGTGACGCATCCGGAGTTGGTATTGGTGGTGTATTGAGTAAGGAAGGCCATCCTATTATATACTTCAGTGAGAAACTTGCGGGGCCAAAATTGAATTATTCTAATTATGATCGAGAGTTTTATGCGGTCATTAGGTGCCTCCAACATTGGCGGCATTACTTGCGTCCTAAGGAATTTGTTATTTTATCTGATCATGAGGCCTTGAGATTTATTAATTCCCAAACTAAAGTTAGTCCAAGACATGCCAAATGGGTCTCCTATCTTGAGGAGTACACATTTATAATAAAACACCATAAGGAAACTCTCAACCGTGTGGCTGATGCCCTTAGTCGTGTATCTTTATTATTATCTATGCTAGAAGTTAAGGTGATTGGGTTCGATAGAATTAAGGACGAGTATGTCCATTGTCAGGATTTCAAGGAAATCTATTTATCCACTCAAGAAAACTCGCCCACGACCATTTCGACCTTTTATATTCGTGACGGTTATTTATTAAATCATTCGGAGCTACGTATTCCACGTTCTTCCCTACGTCATTTCATCATTTGGTAATTGGATAGTGGTGGGTTAGGTGGACATTTTGGCCGTGACAAGACCATCGCATTAGTAGAAGACAAGTTTTATTGGCCCGGTAATAACTCTATGGTTAATAAAATCATGGGAAGTTTTCGAGCGTGCCAATTAGCTAAGGGTAGCAAAACAAATACGGTACTTTATACCCATCTTCTGATTCCTTCCATTCCCTGGGAAGGCGTTAGTATGGATTTTATTTTGGATCTGCCTGTCACGTTTAGACGTCATGATTCTATTCTGGTAGTAGTAGATCGGTTTTCCAAAATGGCTTATTTTATTGCGTGTAACAAAACCAACGATGTGTCACATGTTGCAAAATTATATTTTAAGGAAGTAGTTGGACATCGGGGCGTTCCAAAATCGATAGTGACCGATAGAGATGTGAAATTTACTAGTTATTTCTGGAAGACCTTGTGGAGGATTATGGGCACCAAACTTTTGTTTTCTTTGGCCTACCATCCTCAGACGGATGGGCAAACGGAAGTGGTAAACAAAAGTTTAGGTAGTTTTCTACGTTGCTTGGTGGGAGACCACAAGGGTACATGGGACCTTATCCTTTCTCATGCTCAGTTAGCGTATAATAATTCCAAATATAGGTCCACTGGTTTGTCTCCGAATGAGATCGTACACGGATATAAAAGCACCAGTGCCACTTGACTTGATTTTGTTACTGCCATCTTATAAGTCAAGTCAATTTGCACAGGAATGACACGCTAACCACACAATACACATCTTATCAAGTTCATGCTAACGTACATAAAAGAGAATCTCACTTTAAGGTTGGCGATTTAGTCTTGGTGCATCTCGTCCCTGAACGGTTGCCTTCGGGAACTATAAAAAATTTGACGAATCGGCGAGCTGGACCTTTTTGGATCTTAAGGAAATTAGGAGAAAACGCATATCTTTTGGAGTTACCCACTGATTGGGGTATTTCTCCTATATTTAATGATTTTGATTTAACGTCATATGTTTCTACGCCACTTGAACTATCTAACTATTCATTTAGCTCCACTACATTTTCTAATGGGTTGGGGGGTGAGCTTGTGTCTGGATCACTCTCTCCATCGGTCTCCAATGGAGGTACGTTGGTTGCTGATGAAGAAAATTTTTCTCCTTTATTGTTTAATGCTTTTCCCAGGTTTCCCAGGACAAACTTTTTGCCCGACAGGATGATCAAGGATGAAGTGCTTTCCTCTCCAGGTGGTAATGTTCGCCACTACTTGATTCGTTGGCGTGATCGTCCGGCCTCCGATGACTCATGGCTTCTGAAATCGGAGGTGGCTCTCTTAGATGATGCTCTACTGCGGCAGTACCTTCGGGACCACTCATCAGTGATGAGTACTTTCGAGCGGGAGAGGATTGATGGAGACGACGGCACCCAACCTGTTGAAGGTGATGAAGGCTCGCTCGTGTAAGATCCTTCTCCGTCTCCAACAAAAGACTTGCGTCTCCATGGTGATCGTGCGGAGCGTCGCTACAACCTCCGCCCGCGGCGCAAGACCACATAATATTATTTAGTTGAATAATTTTAATATTATTTGAATTTATTGTGCTATTTTTTTGGAGCATATTATTATTTCATTATGGTTTAAAAACATTAGAGTTTATATTTTTAATGTTGGGCTGCATGTTGCCAATGTATGATGTAAGCCTATACATAGGCATGCAATGTTTTCATTTGGTTAAGTTGAATGAGAATTTGAAAACCCTAACTCTTCTTAAAGAATTTTCTCCTCCTCCCTCTCTCTTCTAAATTTCGGCCAACCTTAGCACCCTCTGTAGACCCCCCCCCCCCCCCCCCGCTAACCTTTTGCCCGAGTTGGGCCGGTGGGTTACTACTGGCCCAAGACGTCCACCCAGTGCTACTTAGGGGAAACAATCCACCCTATCTAAGCACTAGATGGCCACCTTGCTCGCCTCGAATCACAACATTCACAACCCATCGGAGTATAGCAGAAACATTAGCAGGAAACCACTACAGATATACATAACACATCATATAGTAATACAGAGGTTCTAGGGATGAAGCCTAAGCGTTTAAATAAGCCCGTGGGCTATACATGTACTACATATAACCTTCATACTCTCACTCCCTATATTTCTCAGTGGTACTCACGTCTCTAAACTCTGAGGACGGCAGGGGTGCATCTGCTCGAGTAGTCCTAACCACTGGCATAATCTCCTGCGATAGCGGGTCACTACGATGCTCTATTTCCTGTGAATGGTTATTTAGATAACTGTTAGTTACAGAACTAAGTGGAAACAAATCTCCTCCCCAGATCCATATCCTGGGGACGAGCACACACCTTCCCAACAAAAGTAAATAGCCGAAGCAAAGAGGGTTAGCATAAAATTTCATATATGTATAGCTAGGAGCAACTATAAAAGAGTGTAGGATAGTATAACAGGAAAAAGAAGCAGGAATATAAATCAGTTATAACAAGGCTCCACTAGCTCATCAGCACATCAGGTTTTCACATTCGAAATTCTATCGCAGGCATTCATAGCCGCACACACACCGCAGGAATTCATAGTCGCGCACACACCGCAGACATTCATAGCCGCGCACAAAAACCCTATGTCGACATAATTTGGACCGCTTCTGTTCTAGCAGGGTAGCGAGCCCCGCGGGCCTCACCGATGTGGCCGTCAGTGACATTGGCCAGTCCTGCCACTTCTGGGGGTGGTCGTACCGCACGACCCAAGGCCCTAACGTACAACCTTATATACTCTTGGATGTGAGCGAATCTGGCGAATCGTTTTGACCGAGCAGCAGAGGAAAACCCGACGGGGAATAATATAATGGTCGGTCACCCGTGGTACTCATCTCCCTATTGCCTTGAGACGTCTACCTTCCCGCACCAGTATGAACGGTCTGCGAGATGGACTGACCCGCCACTATTTCACCGCAAGCAATTTACAAACAATCAAACAAAAGGCAATCATAATATACACTGAGTCTACGTCGGCCTACCCTACTAGGCTTTAGAATTCGGGCGTCGGCACTTAGCTCTACTTTCAACAAGGAGCGTGGGAGCGCATTATTTTGGGCTAGACCTAGAGGACTACTTCAACTCCGGTTATCCCCAACAACGGCTCAGCTTTAACAACGATTTCTCGTCGGAGCAGGATCCGGGATTATAATAGTAAATTGCAATGAGGACAAATGTGGTGATTATGCTGCTTATTTAAAGTGTTGGAATGAAATGTGACCAGTACGAGACTGGAGTAGTACAACATAGAAAGTACTGAAATAAGCTTGACTAGTATGAGACTGGAGTAGTATTGAAATGAAAGTACTTAAAATAAGCTTGACCAGTACGAGACTGGAGATTTATTGAATTGAAAGTACTAAAATAAGCTTGAACAGTACGAGAGTGGAGATGTACTGAATTGAAAGTACTAAAATAAGCTTGACCAGTACGAGACTGGAGTAGTACTGAAATGAAAGTACTAAAATAAGCTTAACCAGTACGAGACTAGAGATGTACTGAATTGAAAGTACTAAAATAAGCTTGACCAGTACGAGACTAGAGTTGTACTGAAATAAGCTTGGCCAGAGACTGGAGTTGTACAGAATTGAAAGTACTAAAATAAGCTTGACCAGTACGAGACTGGAGATGTATTGAATTACTTATTTGATTATAAAGGGGGTGGTCGCACGCTCCAATTTTCATCTTCTAGGGAAAATGAGCGGAATACGTTCCGAGCGTGACCCTAGGCTTCCAGATTTTAGGGAAAAAATCAAAACCTATCCCCATGACCCCAAATTTTGATACAACCCTTAGGAGGGCCTCAAATGAGTCTAGTAATTTTTTTATAGTTTTTCAAAGTATTTTGAGCTTTTAATTTAGCCAAACAATTTTTATTTTGGCTTTTAAAAATACTAAATCAACTCCAACAATTCTCAACATTTTTGTGGAGGAAGCCCTCATAATGGGGCACATTTTTCATGTTGGTCACTTGTCCCCTATGTGCCTAGGTTTGACCCAGAAATTTCTACAAATTTCTGATAATAAATGGTCTGCAATTAGTAGATCAAAAAGATCCTGCGGCTGAGATCGAGCCACACAGCGCAACAGGCCAGCGTTTTCCGACAGCGGATCGGCCACGGATCCGCTGTGGGGGGCGCAGAAGAGGACGCTGGGGCGGGGATTAAGGAAAATGGGGCCATTTGATCTCATCTTGAGATCGGACGGCCGCTGTGCTTCCTGGCTGCGTGGAGGTTGGCAGCCTCCACCACCGTCGGTTAGCCTCTGCCAGCCGCCGTTGTCGGCCCCGATCGACTTGCCGAGGGCCGGCGACCCTCGAGGTGGTGGTCCGGTGGCCTGGCGCCGCCGGCCGCTACCGGAAATCCTTACCCGAGAGCCTAGGGTGGCGGGGCAATGCTCCCGGCACCACTGTGCCACCCCTGCTTCTCGGGTGGTTGGTCGCCTACCGCTCTACCCCCGGCTGGAGCACCGGGGGTCGGTCTTCTCGCTAGCGGTGGTCCGGTGGACTTTCACCACCGGCCGCTACCACCGGTTCTAAACAGAGCTTTTCTCTGTTTTGCGGCTGCCGCCGGAGCCGCGTTTTCCGACGGCACCGCCGCTCTCTGGCGCTGGAGTTTGTCGCCCACAGTGGTATAGCACTCCCGCAGTGCCACCACCGGCGCTGGGGGACAGTCTTTCCTCCTTGTGCACCACCCAGCCTATAGCATGGCTCGGGTGGCGCTGGCGGCGCTCTGGTCGCCGGGAGCCGCATGCACATCATCCAGAATATGGAATGGGGAGGGAGAGAGTCTCCACCTGAGTATGATGGGCTCGGTAGGGGCTGACCTGGTCGGTCATGCCAAAGGTGGTGGTGGTGGAGGGGGAGGCCCCTTGGTTCGCCTTTTCCGGCCGTCTGAGCTCCGGCAGGGGGTTGGGCAGGGGGGAGGGGGTTGCTCAGAGAGCTTGAGGGGGAAGAGGGGGAGAGAGGGTCTTTTATAGGCTAGTAGGGAGGGGACTCCCCTTCTCTACTTGGTGTGAGATTAATCCCTCCTTAGGGTGGGATTAATCCCACCCTCCAGCTGTCCAAGGATAGCTGGAGGTTAGGGAGATTTCTCCCACATGGGGGAAATGGGGTTAAGTCCTTTGGGCTTGGGCTTTATGGTGGGAAAGAGAGAGAGAGGGATAGTGGTGTGAATGGGCCTCCGCTTATAGTGGGTTGTTTGCTGGTTGGGGGCCCAAAGTGGGTGAGGGGCAAGACCCTAAGTGGTCATGAAGAGTGGGTGGGGCCCCCATTTGGAGAAAAATCGAAAAATGCATTTTTATGGGGGGGTTGACCAAGTCAACCCTACGGTGGGTCCCCCTTACTGGTCAAAGTCAAAGTGGGTCCAAGTCATCGAGGACGGGTCAAAGTTCGGGTATCGTGTCACAATTTGTGTGTGCACGCTTTTTGGTGCACGACTATACTTGATTTGACCACGAGTTGACAAATTGTCGTCAAAATTGATTGGGGCGACTTCCGTTGACTTCGTATTGAACACACGAGTCCAACGCCACTGACTGGGGTTGAATCGGAGTCTGTTTGGTGAAAGTCAATAATTTGCGCGTCGTAGCACGCTAAAACGGTCGAAGTGTCTAAATCTGTCATTAGATGTCGGATTCTGACGCGACGGGTCCCGATGTACCCGTCTAGGTTATATAAGGTCACATGAATCGACAGAACCCAATTCAGAGTTCTCTAGCTCGATATCCAAAATCTCTCTCTTGTTGCGTTTTACGAGGAATGGCCACATCCACTATATGACCTCGGGGTCCAACTGAATGAGTTCTGATTCACTCGTATCGACTATATGAGGTCACAGGAACTGACAGAACTCAATTTGGAGTTCTCTAACTCTATTTCCTGCCTAGGGTTATCTCCCACCGGGTCATGGGTAGGGTTCGGGCCACTTTTATTGGGCCCACTAGGGCTCTGGTGGCCGAATAAAAGTCGGGATGTAACAATCCAATAAAAATAAAAGGATTTTCGTCCCCGAAAATTTGCTTGAAGTATGGGGAAATAGTAACATACCTGGGGAAAGAGCTCTGGGTGCTTCTCTCGGAGGAGTGCTTCAGGTTCCCACGTGAACTCCTCTCGTCCGCTGTTTGATCATAGTATCTTAACCATCGGGATGGTCTTGTTACGTAATGTATTCACCTTGTAATCTACTACTCTAACGGGTTCGAGCTAGACGGATCTATCTGACTGTAGTTACACCGGTGTGGTAGGAAGGTGCTGCTATGGTTGCCGGAGGACTCGTCTCAAGGAAGAGACATGATACACATCGTGAAGATTCCCCATCTCTGGGGGGCAAGGCTAAACGATAGGCGACGGGGCCAACACACTCTATCACCGGATAGGGGCCTAAGTAGCGGGGATCTAACTTTTTCTGTTTTCTCAACCGGGAGACACCATGCATGGGATTTTTTTCAAAAACACCATCTCCCCCACGTTGAACTCCACTGGTCGGTGTCGTGCATCATAGTACTTGGCCTGTCATCTCTGCGCTTCCCGCATTCGCTCCTGGATCAGCCGTATCGCTACTGTAGTGTCATCAATGTAAGCCACTCCTAAGGCTTCCGGATCCTCTTCCTGAGCCCAAGTCAACGGGGTTCGGCAATGTCTCCCATACAACGCTTCGTACGGAGCCATCTTAATGCTACCTTGGTAACTGTTATTGTAAGAGAATTCGACTAGTGTCAGTAGCTGCTCCCACGACTCATTGTGTTCCACTATGCACAATCGAAGAAGGTCCTCCATCACCCGGTTTGTCCTCTCCGTCTGTCTGTCTGTCTGCGGGTGGAAGGTGGTGCTGAAGGCCAATTTGGTTCCCAAGTATGCTTGTACCCGCCTCCACTCATTATATATGAAACACACATCACGATCTGATACGATGGACTTTGGTACTCCATACAATCTGACCACTTGCTCTAGGAACATTCTGGACAGGATATCCACTTCGTCACCCTATCGATTTGGAATGAACCGCGCTACCTTGGTGAGTCGATCTACGACCACCCAAATTGAGTTCATTCCCATCGCGGGAACGAGGTAAGTCGTGGACGAAGTCCATGGAGATATCTTCAAACTTCCATTCTGGTATCGGCAGGGGCTGTAATAGGCCTCCTGGACTGCGGCATTCGTCTTTAACCATCTGACAGGTCTGACACTGGGCCACGAAGTTGGTAACATCTCTTTTCATTCCAGGCCAATAAATGGTCATGCGCAGGTCCACGTACATCTTAACCACGCCAGGGTGAATCGAGTACCTGGACTGTTGGAACACCCTATTACTAATTTGGGTCAGGATCACTATGTCTCTAGGATTTTGTGTTTTGACCTCCTGTATAGATTTTAGGTCAAAATAGAATTGAGTCTAAGGGTCAGTAGGCTAGGATTGGAAGCAGCTCTGAAGACCCAAGTTTTTGTAGTGACTAAGTCCAAATCGTCGAGCTCAGCACGACGTTTCGTCGAACTCCGGTCGACGATCGTCTAGCTCAACTTTGGCAGATCCTCGAGCTCCATTCGACGATCGCTGAGCTCAAGCCTCAAAATATCGTCGAGCTCTGGTCGACGATCGCTGAGCTCAACTTCTCAATATCGTCGAGCTCCATTCGACGATCGCTGAGCTCAGGTCGACGATTTTGACTCTGAACTGGATCCTTATCTCTGAGCTCAGTTCGACGATCTTTGAGCTCAGATCGACGACTTCTTTGCTACTTGCATTTTCATT
The DNA here is from genome assembly GCA_039583875.1 of Platanthera guangdongensis. Taxonomy (NCBI): domain Eukaryota; kingdom Viridiplantae; phylum Streptophyta; class Magnoliopsida; order Asparagales; family Orchidaceae; genus Platanthera; species Platanthera guangdongensis. Next base: position 196,129,077 of record CM077158.1, on the reverse strand, counting down.
TTCGCTGAGCTCAGCTCGACGATAGCAGAGCTCAGTTCGACGATTTCAGTTGACCTTCAGAATTCTAATTCAAAATCAGATAGAAGTTATTCTGCATTTAAGACAGAAGATCTGCCAGCCGTTTTCATTTACTTCTGGAGCAAGTTTCAAGGGATTTTCTAAGGAACAAATCAGTGGACTTTCCTTTAGAACATATTATACAATTAAGGCTGTAATTAATTCAGACCAACGGCTATCTTTGACAGAGCAATTTTCTATTCAGACTCAGAGAATAAAAGATAGAATGTTTTTGAATCAGATAGAAGACAGACAAGAACAAGAGAATAAAAAAAGACAAGTAGAGGACACCTCTCTATACACAGAGACTCTCTCAATCTTCTGTCAACAAGAATTCAGAAGAACACTCATTAAAAAGAGATCAAGCTTTCAAACATTCTTCAGATCTCTTCAGCTCTCAAGTGTTTAAGGCCAACATCATCTCAAGACTCCAGACACTCAACATTTCAGCTTGCTGAAATCATCATCTGCTGGAGATCTATTTTTGAAGGCCTATCACCCTCAGCAAAGCTCATCTTCCTGAAGACTTCAAGGACTCAGGGGGAGCTTTGAAATCAATCCACATAGTCTTCTCAGTTGCTTGAGAAAGAGAAGACTGCCATAACTCTCTCACCCCCAATCTGTAAAGGGTTTTTCAAACTCCCTTCAAAAGTTTGAATCTGGTTTTTGAGCACCTTGTCAAAAGCTCATTGGTGGCAAGACACCTGATCAAAAAATCTGATCTGGTTTTTGAGCACCTTATCAAAAGCTCATTGGTGCCCAGGACACCTGATCAACTCATCCTGCAGTGGATTCCTACCTAGGGTGGTAGAAGAGTGGATGTACCCAAGTCGGGGAACCACTATATTTCCTTATGTCATCTGGTTGTGCATGTTTTCTTTTTGTTTCTGGCCTAGATTTTCTTGTGCTTAATATCTGCATAGCTTAATTTTATTTCTGCTTCCCTGCTTACACTCATTACAACAATTGTTGTAAAGCTTTGCAAAAAGTTTTCTTTGTGTTTTCAAAAAGCACCATATACTCTATTCACCCCCCTTTAGAGTATATCAGATCTAGTTTCCCCTTTCAATTGGTATCAAAGCGAGGTTGGTTAAACATACCATATCTGTTTGGTTGTACAGGCTAACACCTGAACCCCAAAGATCCCAAACTAGATCCTTCTTTTATATTTCTCTACTAGATTTAGCTTGCACAAATCATGGCCCAAAACAAAGACTATGCTAGCACCAGACCTCCAGTGTGCAATCTGTCAAAGTTTGCACTTTGGAAGGCAAGGATTAAACTCTACATGAATTCAATTGACGAAGATATTTTTAATTCTGTTTTGACAGTGTGCCCAAGACCTCCAGAGAGCACAAGCACAAATGCTGTTCCACCTCCATCAGGAACAGATGCTGACATTAAAAGATGGAAAGTAGCTGATGCCAAGGCAATGAACATTCTAGCTCAGACAATGTCAGATGACATTTTTCAGAAGGTAGCTGAATGTAATTCAGCCAAGGAGATCTGGGACAAGCTTTCAGAAATTGTCTCTGGCTCAGCTGATGAGAGAAAGGACAGAAGATCTCATCTCATCTCCCAATATGAGAACTTCAAGAAGGGAGAAACTGAGTCAGTGGGAGACATGTACAATAGATTAAGTCTAATTGTCAGTGAACTGAGGACATTAGACAAAGAAATCTCACTGACAGAACTCAATGACAAGATCCTAATGTGCTTCCCCAGCACTTGGGATTCAAGAATCTGGCCAATTAAAGATGCCAGAAGCCTAAATGAGATTACCACTGAAGCCTTGTTGGGTAAGCTCAAATCTTATGAGCTACTCATCAAGAACAGAGAAGAAGAACAAAAGGCTGCTTCTCCAGCCACAAGAAAGGAGAAGACTATTGCATTCAAGGCAGCTGAGGATCTGCCTGAAGAAAAGGCCACAAGCAATGATGAACTTCTCAGCCTGTTGGCCAAAAGATTCTATAAGATGGCCAGAAAGGACTTCAGAAGAAGATCATACAAGGAGCAAGATAAGCCAAGGTATGACAAGTCCATTGGCAATAGCAAAGACATTATTTGCTTTGGTTGCAGGAAACCAGGGCATATGGTTCCTGACTGTCCAGAAAACAAGAACAAGGACAGGAGGGACAGAAAAGAAAGAAGAAAGGAGAAGGACTCCAAAAGGCATGGAAATAACAAACCTTCCACCAGCAAAAATAAGCACACAAGGAAAGGATTTGTTGCTGAATCCTGGAGTGAGACTGAAGAGGAGTCACAGGCCTCTTCCAGCTCAAGTGATGATGAGGATGATGCAGAGGAAAAAGAATTCTGCATGATAGCAATCAATGCCTCTCAACACAACTCAGAGGAAGAGGAGTCAGAGTCAGACTCAGAAACTCAACCTGAAGAAGATCAGGTAATCAACTCTTTTGATTTCACTTCAGAAGATTTTAAGCTTGAATTTAAAGCACTATGTTTAGACCTGCTAAAGTCTGAGAAAGAGATCATCTCTCTCAGAAATCAATTGTCTGAACACAATGCTTTAAAATCAGAAAACCTCAAGCTCTTTCAGGAGTTGGAGAACCATAGGGAACAGATAGCTTCACTGAAGAGTGAACTCTCTGAGGCCAAGAAGCTTGAAGAATCTCTCAATGGGAGAAGCATCAAGCTGATGGACATCACAAGCACAGTGAACTCAAGATTCAACAGTACACTGGGCTTGGGTGCCTCATCCAGCCAACCTATTGTTCTAACAACCCCTATCAAGTTCATTTCTGACAAGGGAAAGGGAGTTGTAGAGGTTGCCAGGAAAAATTCTGATCTGCCTCAGAAAACTAAAGTCCAGTACAAATCGTCGAACGGAGATCGACGATCGCCGAATGAAGATCGACGATCGTCGAACGCAGCTCGACGATCTCAGGACAAATCGTCGAACACTGATCGACGATCTAAGCCAAGATCGTCGAACGCTGGTCGACGATCCCATATACCTGACCTCAGCCATAGTCGACCGTCGAACGGAGCTCGACGATCTGACCCAAGATCGTCGAACTCAGCTCCAAGATCGTCGAACAGAGGTCAGAGCTCTGGAAACTTTTTCAATGGCAAGTCAAAATTGAATCCTGAGGGTTCTTCATCCCAAACATTTAACCCTTATACTGAATGGATTTTACCTCCAAGGAGATATCATCCTGAAGGATATAAGAGTCAGCCAGGGATGTCTTTCATTTCTGAATTTAAAGGTTATCAACCTAGGCCCAAGGTAAACTGGGTCAAAAACAAGTGAATTGCTTAATGTGCAGGTGAAGACCTATCCAACATCTAACCAGCAATGGTATTTGGATAGTGGATGCTCAAAGCACATGATAGGGAACAAGGACAACCTCAATTCCTTTAAAGCCAAGCTTGGACCCAAAGTTATCTTTGGTGACTCCAACTTTGGACAAACTAAAGGATATGGAGCAGTCCAGATTGGTTCTGTAACCTTCAAGAAGGTAGCATATGTGGAAGGACTGAAGCACAACCTAATCAGCATCAGTCAGCTATGTGATGAAGGCTACCAGGTGAACTTCAGCAAAACTCTATGCAAGATCAAGTCAGAGGACAACACCACTGTGTTGACAGGTAAAAGGAAAGGTAACATCTACCTTGTAGATTTTCTTTCAACTTCTATAGATATCTGCTTATTCAATTCAGTTTATAGACCAAATGTTTTATGGCATAAGAGACTAGGACACCTAAACCTTAGAACTATTACTAGGCTCTCCAAGGACAATCTTGTTAGAGGACTACCTTCTGGCCCCTACAAGAAGGAAGGACTCTGCAAGGCCTGTCAATTAGGCAAGCAAACTAAAAATAGTTTTAAGTCACTTAATAAGAGTGATTCACCTAGGATATTGTATCTGTTACACATGGATCTATTTGGACCCATCACAGTACAAAGCCTAGGAGGGAAATCCTACACTTTGGTGATTGTAGATGACTTCTCTAGATTCACTTGGGTGTTCTTTCTAAGGAAGAAGTCTGATAACTTTAAGTGTCTGACAGAGTTTCTCAAATGTGTAAAGATTGAGTTCAATACTCACATTGCCCTGATCAGAAGTGATCATGGGACAGAGTTTGATTCTCTTCTTATGCAAGAGTTCTGTCAGAGTGAAGGGATCAGGCATACTTTCTCAGCTCCTAGAGCTCCTCAACAAAATGGGGTAGCTGAAAGGAAAAATAGAACCCTTATTGAATCTGCCACCACATTGTTGTCAGATGCTCATCTACCTCTATCCTTCTGGGCAGAGGCAGTGAACACCTCCAACTATGTGCTGAACAGAAGCCTGATACATAAACTGAAGGGAAAGACTCCCTATGAATTACTCAAAGGGAAGAAACCTAAAGTTGACTATTTCAAAATTTTTGGTTGCATTTGTTATATTCACAATAATGATAAGAAACATCTAGCAAAATTTCAAGCCAAAGCTGATGAAGGAGTGTTTCTGGGATACTCCATGATCAGCAAGGCCTATAGGGTATATAATAAATCATCATTAAAAATTGAGGAATCTATTCATGTTTCTTTTGATGAAACTAACATGTCTTTCAAGGAGAAGATTTCTTCTACCATAGAACCTTTGCAGGAACACACTCTAGTTGAAGATATGAACAAGCTACAGGTTACTCAAGAGGATGAAAGCAGTGAAGATGAGAGCAATGCTCAACATATTGAAACTCAACCTGAAGAGCCAGTTGCTGTACCACAAGAGGAAACAACAACACAGGTTGGTGAACAATCAACACCCCCTGTTGATTTAGTAACATCAAGAGACCATCCAATTACCCAAATAATTGGAGAAATCTCAGCTGGTGTGCAAACCAGAAATCAGGTCAACCAAAACCTGTTGCACACCTGCTTCCTTTCTCAAATTGAACCTCAGTCCATTCAAGATGCAGAGCAAGATCCACACTGGATCATTGCCATGTAAGAGGAGTTGCATCAATTTGAGAGGAACAAAGTATGGGAACTAGTGCCAAAGCCTAAGGATCATTCCATTGTTGGAACAAAATGGGTATTCAGAAACAAACTGGATGATCAAGGAGTAATAATAAGGAACAAGGCAAGGCTAGTTGCCCAAGGATATTCTCAAGAAGAAGGAATTGACTACGACCAGACCTTTGCACCTGTTGCAAGATTAGAAGCCATCAGGATATTCTTAGCTTATGCAGCTCGCAAAGGCTTCAAGGTTTATCAGATGGATGTCAAGAGTGCCTTCTTAAATGGAGACATCAAAGAGGAAGTCTATGTCAGACAACCTCCAGGTTTTATCTCTCCAACTCATCCTGATTTTGTTTATAGATTAAATAAAGCATTATATGGTCTCAAGCAAGCTCCTAGAGCATGGTATGAGACCCTAGCATGCTTTCTCTTGGAAAATGGTTTTATAAGGGGTAGAGTAGACCAAACTCTTTTCATTAGAACCCATAAGTCTCATACCCTACTAGTACAAATTTATGTAGACGATATCATTTTTGGTTCTACTGACTCAAAACTATGCAGAAGGTTTTCCAACCTAATGCATTCTAAATTTGAGATGAGTAGCATGGGTGAGCTATCCTTCTTCCTAGGATTGCAAGTCACACAACATGCTGAGGGCATCTTTATTTCTCAAACCAAATATGCTAATGAGCTGGTTAAGAAATTTGGGATGTCTGAGGCATCTTGTATGAAAACACCCATGCCTACCAATGCTGTACTGGATGCTGATGAACATGGGAAACCTGTTGATCAGACAACATATAGGGCAATGATTGGCTCTTTACTGTATCTTACAGCTAGTAGACCAGATATAATGTTTGCTACATGTATATGTGCCAGATTCCAAGTTAGCCCTAGAGAGTCACACCTCACATTAGTAAAGAGGATTCTCAGGTATGTTAAAAGTTGTCCAAATCTAGGTCTCTGGTATCCAAAAGATTCAGCATTTGAGTTAACTGGATTCTCTGATGCTGATTATGCTGGATGCAGAATTGACAGGAAAAGCACCAGTGGAACTTGTCAGTTCCTTGGTGATAGACTTGTCTCCTGGTTTTGCAAGAAACAAACATCTGTGTCAACCTCAACTGCTGAAGCTGAGTATATGGCTGCAGGCAGTTGTTGTTCACAAATACTATGGATTCAAAATCAACTCCTAGACTATGGTTACAACTTAGAAAAGTCAAAAATCTTTTGTGACAATACAAGTGCTATCTCCATAGCTCAAAATCCAGTCCTCCATAGTAGGACAAAACATATAGAGATTAGGCATCATTTCTTAAGGGATAATGTTGAGAAAAATAAAATTGAATTGCAGTATATCCCAACTGATTTACAAAGGGGAGATATTTTCACCAAGCCTTTGGATGAAAAGAAACATACCTTCTTCCTAAATCAGTTAGGAATGTTAGATGGAGGAAGTCTTAAATAAAACCCAAGATTTTGAAAGCTAAAAATGGACCAAGACTAGGCAAAATTCTGATTTTCCTTAGTGTCTAGGATTTCTCTGATCTCTGACCTGCGCTCGACGATTTCCCCACAGATCGTCGAACGGAGTTCGACGATTTCCAGAATCGTCGAACTGAGTTCAGCGCTCCTCAGACAGCATGAACTGTCTCCTTCGGTCAACGATCGTCGAACGGCGCTCGACGATTTTGTTCACTGAACGATCGTCGAACGGAGGTCGACGCCTTTCCAGATCGTCGAACGGAGATCGACGATTTTGGAGTCTCTTCAGATTCCTTTAGAAGCCTCGATCGTCGAACTGAGTTCAACGATCTTTCCTTTTCTGCGTCGAACCCTAATATAAAACTCTTTTTTCGTCGTCGTTCTCTCTTGCGCTTTCAATTTCTCTGCAAACTTTTCTTCCCTACAAGCAGCTCTACACTTAGTCGTTTTGTCTGTTGATTTTTTGCAGGTACCATGGCCGTTTCTGTTGCTGTGCTCGCCGCCATGAAATTTGATGCCGGCTTTGACATCGATTTCGATTCCTTCAACACAACCGATCAAATCTTCCAGGATATTCTCAGATTGTTCAAAGATCAGCATCTGTCTGCCCTTATGTCAACAAGAATCAAATTGGCCTCAGATGAAATTAAAGAATGGGTTTATACTGCCCACAACCTGGACAACAACACCATAGTTGGTTCCATTGGTGGCACCCAGGTACCTCTGACTCCAGCAGTATTGACAGAAGTTTTTGGCTTCAGGAATGGTGAAGACTCTGCTGACCTTTCTGGAGAAGAGTTTGCTGATGTTCTTGCCAGGATGGGTCATCCTGAGGGGAACCCTAGCAAGCTGTTTAAGAGAAACCTGTCTGTGGAAAACAGGTTTTTGGCTGATGTAGTAGGCAAGGTCCTTTTGGCCAAGCATTCTGCTCATGACACAATCTCCAGATATCAGCTCTGCCTTATGGGAGCTCTGGTAGATAGCAAAAGCCTGAACTGGGGAGAAGTATTCTTTGATTTGTTGAAGAAAAAGATCAACAAGACATTTGTGAACTTTGGAAGAATTCTGGGAATCTTCCTCCAGGCTAAATACCCTGCCCTGCTAGTCTCCTCTGGAGTGCACATCAATGCCTCTAAGAGACTCACCTGTGCCCTTTTTGGGAAATGGGACAGGCAAATCTCCAAGCCCAGCAGGCCCTCTTCTTCTGGCCCTTCAGGCACCAGGACTCTAAGAGTCACTCCACCCCAGGCCTCTGCCCCTGCAGAGGACCTGCCTGCTAGTGCTGCTGCTTCTCCTCCTCCAAGCTCAACCCTACCTCCACTTCCATCCACCTCTCCAGCCACCTCCACCATTACCATCTCCAGCCCATCTCCAACATCTACTCCATCTCCAGCAACAATTTCCTCTCCACCAGCAGCCCACTTCCACCCTCTTTTCTCCTATCCACCTCCAGATGTCACCTCATCCTCATCCCTTCCAACTTTCACTCTCCTGGATGACTCCTACATGGATGATTCCCCCTCTTCTCCTCCAGATTTGCCATCCTCCTCCACATCTTTCCAAGACCTTCTCCACCAGATTCTTGATCAACCCACCTTCACTCCCTCCATTTCCATCCCTGTACCCTCTATCTCTACTATACCCTCTCCTGAGCCATCCCTTCCACCCTTCAGCCCTCCACCTCCAACTTCCTCAGCCATCCCAATGCCCTCTACCTCTGCTCCTCTCATTGAGCATGTAGATCTCCCAGCCCTTGCTGATCAGTTGTATGAGCTCCTTGCACCTAGGCTCTCCCTTCTCATGGAGGCCTCCTTAGCTCCTCTGCAACAATCAGTGGCAGCTCTCTCTGCCAGGCTGTCCTCTTTCCTTACCCCTATAGCAGCACCCCCAGCAGTGTGCCTTGATGCACAGGTTTCTGCATCCAGGCAGGGGGAGATGCCCTATGAAGCCAGCTTCCAGGCTGCTGTTGCTGCTGCTGCTCCTCCTGCTGGTGTTTCTGTTGCTGCTGCTGCTTCTGCTACTGCTGCTGTGTCTGTTTCTGCTGCTGCTGCTATTCCTGTCATAGCACTAGACCTAAGGTCTCTGCTATCTACTTTTGATACTGCTTACTTCAGCTGCCTCACAGAGCCATATGCTGCCCAGCCCTCAGAAGATATGTCCAAGGCCCTAGTGCCCTTCTCTTGCTGTGACCCCAGAACCATTTCTGATTTTCTTCTGTCAGTGACTGCTACTTCTGATGTTCCTGCTGCTGCTGCTGCTGCTGCTACAGAAGACACTGCTGTGTCTACCTCTGAAGTTGTATCTGCTGCTGAAGAAATTGTTTTTGATGAGCCTATTTCACAGGATCTTTTGATGACAGAGGCTGTTGATTGTGAGCCTGCTGTAGAAGTTGTTGGTTCTGAAGCTGCTGCTGCTGCCCTCATTTCTGAAGTAATTTCTGTTGTAACATCTGCTGCTCCAGTACCTATAGTTACATCTGTTGCTCCTGCTTCTGTATCTTCTGCCCCATCAGCTGCTGTTAAACTAAAAGAGGATTTGATGAAAAGGATTGATGCCTTGTATGATGCACAAAGCTCTGAATCTGAGGATTATAATACTGCTTCTGATGACTCATCAGCCACAATTGCAAAGAAAAGAAAGGCAAGAAGTAAGGCCTTGAAGAGAGTTCCTCCTGCCAAAGTCAGAGATGACAATGATGTTCCATATTATATTCTGCACAATTGCCCAATCTCTGAGCATTGGATGCAATTCTCTAAGAACCAGTTGAAGGCTATGAAAAAGAAGAGGAAATATGAAAAAGATTCCACTCAGTTCAAGCACCCTCATCCTCCTCCACCACCTCCACCTGATGCAGGTGCAGGTGGCAGCTCTGCAAGCTCAGGCCCTGCTAGAAGCCAGGCTCCCTACCAGCCTCATGCCAGAACATATCAAAGGGAAGGCCATTCTAGGGGCTCTTACTCTAGAAGGGGAGGATATAGGGGAAACCAAAGAGAAACTCAGGTTTACTCTAAAGGACACTCCAGGCAGCATCCTTATCCTAGGGGAGGACATGTTCCATCTGACACATCTTCTGGTCCTTTTCCCTACAAGCTCAAAGATACAGTGACTGCCAGGACACCTCAAGTTACTACTTCCAACAGGTATGAGCCACCTGTTCCATTTGAGGATCCTGAGAAAAATCCCATGGCTTGGACTGCAAGAATGAAAGAACTGGCTGCTTTGGATCAGATAAAGAAAGCAAAAGAACAAGGGCTAGACACTTCCAACATATCTACTATGTCAGAGCAAAGGCAAAAAGAGTTAGAAAGATATGCCTCCAGTAAGTTTTTTGATGCAGACAGATACATGGAGTTGCATCCAGCTGCAGTGGTTCCCAGGGCTTCAAAGCAAATCTATTTGGGTGCAGCTGATGATACCAGATCCAAACAACAAGCTTTAGATCCTAACAGAGAAATTAAAATGGTAAAAGGCAAAGAAAAGGAATAACTCTGTAAGGTGATAATTCTTGACTTCTGTGACTGCCTTCTGGATATCATGTTTATATATCTCTGAGATGGTTCTGTGATGTTTAGCTGTGTTGTTTTTATGTTTCTGTGACTGTATTCTGTTGTTTGTTTTTCAAAATCTGTAAATAGTTTTCCTAACCCAAATAGGGGGAGATTGTTGGAACACCCTATTACTAATTTGGGTCAGGATCACTATGTCTCAAGGATTTTGTGTTTTGACCTCCTGTATAGATTTTAGGTCAAAATAGAATTGAGTCTAAGGGTCAGTAGGCTAGGATTGGAAGCAGCTCTGAAGACCCAAGTTTTTGTAGTGACTAAGTCCAAATCGTCGAGCTCAGCACGACGTTTCGTCGAACTCCGGTCGACGATCGTCTAGCTCAACTTTGGCAGATCGTCGAGCTCCATTCGACGATCGCTGAGCTCAAGCCTCAAAATATCGTCGAGCTCTGGTCGACGATCGCTGAGCTCAACTTCTCAATATCGTCGAGCTCCATTCGACGATCGCTGAGCTCAGGTCGACGATTTTGACTCTGAACTGGATCCTTATCTCTGAGCTCAGTTCGACGATCTTTGAGCTCAGATCGACGACTTCTTTGCTACTTGCATTTTCATTTTCGCTGAGCTCAGCTCGACGATAGCAGAGCTCAGTTCGACGATTTCAGTTGACCTTCAGAATTCTAATTCAAAATCAGATAGAAGTTATTCTGCATTTAAGACAGAAGATCTGCCAGCCGTTTTCATTTACTTCTGGAGCAAGTTTCAAGGGATTTTCTAAGGAACAAATCAGTGGACTTTCCTTCAGAACATATTATACAATTAAGGCTGTAATTAATTCAGACCAACGGCTATCTTTGACAGAGCAATTTTCTATTCAGACTCAGAGAATAAAAGATAGAATGTTTTTGAATCAGATAGAAGACAGACAAGAACAAGAGAATAAAAAAAGACAAGTAGAGGACACCTCTCTATACACAGAGACTCTCTCAATCTTCTGTCAACAAGAATTCAGAAGAACACTCATTAAAAAGAGATCAAGCTTTCAAACATTCTTCAGATCTCTTCAGCTCTCAAGTGTTTAAGGCCAACATCATCTCAAGACTCCAGACACTCAACATTTCAGCTTGCTGAAATCATCATCTGCTGGAGATCTATTTTTGAAGGCCTATCACCCTCAGCAAAGCTCATCTTCCTGAAGACTTCAAGGACTCAGGGGGAGCTTTGAAATCAATCCACATAGTCTTCTCAGTTGCTTGAGAAAGAGAAGACTGCCATAACTCTCTCACCCCCAATCTGTAAAGGGTTTTTCAAACTCCCTTCAAAAGTTTGAATCTGGTTTTTGAGCACCTTGTCAAAAGCTCATTGGTGGCAAGACACCTGATCAAAAAATCTGATCTGGTTTTTGAGCACCTTATCAAAAGCTCATTGGTGCCCAGGACACCTGATCAACTCATCCTGCAGTGGATTCCTACCTAGGGTGGTAGAAGAGTGGATGTACCCAAGTCGGGGAACCACTATATTTCCTTGTGTCATCTGGTTGTGCATGTTTTCTTTTTGTTTCTGGCCTAGATTTTCTTGTGCTTAATATCTGCATAACTTAATTTTATTTCTGCTTCCCTGCTTACACTCATTACAACAATTGTTGTAAAGCTTTGCAAAAAGTTTTCTTTGTGTTTTCAAAAAGCACCATATACTCTATTCACCCGCCCTTTAGAGTATATCAGATCTAGTTTCCCCTTTCATGGACTGATGGGCCTCTTGCATAATTTCTTTACGAATTCCTCCGGTACTGGAACGAATATGTGATGCTTGAATTGTAGAATCTCATCATACAGATTATAATCCTCTTGCGCCCCTCCTTACAGAGATCGGATGATCGGCATTACCACTGGGTAGATCTTTTGGGCTTCACGTATTCGGTCGCGAATGTCGCATTGGATCTCCATTCAATACAGCTGAGAATGGTACTCTTCTGGATCTCTTCGGGCAATCAGGGTAATCTCCAAGTCTATCAAGGACTGGAATAATTCCTTAGGGATCTGCTCCATCCAACTCCCGGCTATCGCAGGTTGGCCGCTCAAAGCGTCAGCGACTCTATTAGCTTTCCCGGGGTGATATTGGAGATTTATGTCATAATCGCATAGGAATTCTAACCATCGGCGCTGCCGGAGATTCAGCTCTTTCTGCGTGAAGATATATTTGAGGCTCTTGTGGTCGGAGAAGATCTCACATCTTACTTCGTACAGATAATGCCTCTATATTTTAAGGTCGAAGACAACGGCGCCCAACTCTAAATCATGTGCTGCGTAATTTAATTCGTGCGGCTTTAATTGCCGAGATGCTTAGGCCACTACCTTGCCATGCTGCATTAGAACAGCTCCCAATCCCTTTAGGGAGGCATCAGTGTAGATTTGGAATCCCTCGGTCCCTGTAGGGATCGTAAGGATTGGCGCAGAAGTCAACCTCTTCTTTAGTTTGACGAACGCAGCCTCACACTCTGGCGTCCATCGAAATGAGACGTCTTTCCTGGTGAGAGCAGTTAGGGGTAGGGCAATCTTAGAAAAGCCTTTGACGAACTTCCTATAGTATCCGGCAAGACTGAGAAAATTCCGGATGTCCGCAGCTGTCCTGAGTGGCGGCCAATTTTGAACTGCCTGGATCTTGGCTTAGTCTACTGCTACTCATTCCTTGTTTATCGTGTGGCCCAAGAATGCAAATTCTTCTAGCCAAAACTCGCACTTACTGAATTTGGCGAAGAGAGAGTGCTCCTGGAGTATTAATAGCACCATCTGCAGGTGCCCAGTATGGTCCGCCTTGGTCTTTGAGTAGATTAAGATGTCGTCTATGAAGACGATGACAAAGTGATCCAAGAAGGGCTCGAAGACTTTATTCATCAGGGACATGAAGGTGGAGGGCACGTTGGTGGGCCTAAAGGGCATCACTAGGAACTCATATAGACCGTATCGGGAGTTGAAGGAAGTCTTGGGAATATCTTCCTCTTGGATTCGAACCTGATAATAGTCGGATCTTAGGTCCATCTTGGAGAACACGGATGCACCTTGCAACTGATCGAACAGTTCGTCGATCCTAGGGAGGGGGTATGTGTTGCGTATAGTAAGCTTATTTAGTTCCATGTAGTCGATGCACAGTCGCAGTGTCCCGTCTTTCTTCTTGACGAAAAGCATCGGGGCTCCCCAGGGCGAGGAACTAGGACGGATGAATCCAACATCAATTAGTTCTTGTAGTTGGATTTTCAATTCAACCCGCTCTCTTGGGGCCATCCAGTAGGGTGCTCGTGATACTGGCCGTGCTCCGGACACGAGCTCAATCTGAAAGTCAACCTCTCGCTGGGGTGGCAATCCCGGGAGGGACTCAGGGAAAATATCTTGAAAGTCGCGGACTACTGGAACTTTGGCAAGCATCTGGGTTTTGTCTTCCATCTCGAAATAGATAAGGTATACTTCGTCCTTCTGCCAGATTGATTTCACAATTTCGTAGAAGTCAGAATACTGCGCGAGATAGAGGGCACACATGTCAACGTGACGCTCTGGCCATTTGCATTATGTAGCCGGACTTCTTGCATGGAATAATTTATCTGTGCCTGGTGCTCGGCCAGCCAGTCCATCCCTAGAATAATGTCAAATCTTATTATTGCAAGGATGGTTGCGTAGATCTCAAATTCTACTTCTCCCAGCACAGCCTGGAACGAGCACTTTTCCGTAGATGTCATATCCGACCCATCCGGTAGACGGATTCGTATAGATAGTCGGTTAAACGAATGACATTTTCTTTTATTGTGATGAAATCGCAGGAAACGAAAGAATGTGTCGCTCCTATTTCGAAAAGGGTCTTGGCAGGGTGTCCTTATACCAACAAGATTCTTGACGATATGGGAAATATATACATATATATCATCTAACTAATACAAAAGATGTAAGCAAGTAATATACAACATCAGTAGTAAGATCTGGTATCTCCCTATCGCCTAAAGTATATACCTATAACTACGTCAGGGGCCGGTCCGTGCTGCAAGTCCAGTGCGTAGGCCTCCAGGGGCGCTGCTCGGCCCTGCTGGCCTCTCCTTCCACATCTGCCTCTGCGACCTCTCTGACCCTGTCCCCATGCTCGCTGTCCACCCTGAACTGCTCCTAATTCTGGTGTCCCTGTCGCCTGTGGGCAAAAATCTCTCATGTATCCCGGCTGCTGACATAAGAAGCAGTTCCCTGCTATGGGAATATCTCGTCGGGCCACTGGTGTGGGCTGTGGTGTTGGAGCTGGTCTGATGTCTGGCTGTGTGGCTGGGGGTGCTGGTGGTACTGGTGGGCGCCTATAGGGTTGCCTGCGGCATAGCTGTCTGCACTCTCTATCCTGTCTGTGGGGAGCAACTCCTCTGTATCGCCTCTGGTCTCGTAGAATCTCTACCTGGCCTCTGCGCTGCTGAGCCACTGTCTGCTGGTCCAACTCCAATGCTTCTACATGGGTGGCTATGGTGTAAAAGGTGGCCTGAGAGTGCATGATCAGGGCCTGCCTCAGGTCATCTCGTAGTCCTCAGTAGAACCGAGAATCTCTATCTCTGTCAGAGGCAGCCAGATTCCCGACGAAGCATTCCAGGTGTATAAATTCTCTCCCGTACTCTGCCACTGTGCAGTTGCCCTTTCGAATGAGCAAGAACCTCTCCTGCAGCGCGGCTCGGTCTGCATCCTTGATGAAGAACTCTAGTAGAGCCTCAGAGAACTCCCCCCAAAGAATCACACTCAACGGCCGACCATGAAAAGTAGATCGACTAGCCGCTCTCCACCAATCCCTCGCGTATCCCTCCAAAAGGGTCACCACTAAAGAGACTGCAGCCATAGTTGGGCACATTATTCCGACTAATAGCTCCTCCACCCGCTCCACCCACTCCTCAATCTTGATGGCCATCTCTGTACCTCTGAAAGGAGGAGGACTCAGTCCTCGGAAAGTCGACAGCAGATCGATGGGTACTGTCATCTCTCGCGGTGGTTGTGCAAGGGCAGCCCGGAAAGTCGCTAGAATAGCCATCAGTGTCTGCCCCATACCTATCTCAGCAAATGGTACGGCCGCGGGAGCGATCGGGTCTGGAGGTGGGGTAGCTGGAACATATCCTTTGGACGAGGATCCCCCATTACTGTACTCCGGTATCTGGAGAAGTAGCAGGAAAGGGTCTCAGTATTTTGCAAAAGTAGGGGAAATTTTCAAAAATGACAACCAAAGCGGAAACAACGGTGTATGGGCATACTATCGTACAGTCTAGAATCCCTAATCCTCTACACTAGGGTTGACCAGGCTTCCACTGCAAGGTTCATCCCAAACCCAAAATGAAGCGAGGGACGGAGGGATCCTGAGACTGCTCCACACGGACGAATCGTGATCGCTCTGATCCATTTGTAAACCCCCCCCCAACCTTTTGCCCAGGTCGGGCCGGAGGGGTACTACTGGCCCAAGACGTCCACCCAGTGCTCCTTAGGGGAAACGATCCACCCTATCTAAGAACTGGATGGCCGCCTTGCTCGGCTCGAATCACAACATTCACAACCCATCAGAGTATAGCGGAAGCATTAACAGGAAACCACTGCAGATATATATAACACATCATATAATAATACAGAGGTTTTAGGGATGAAGCTTAAGCGTTTTAACAATCTCGTGGGCTATACATGTACTACATATAACCCTCACACTCTCACTCCCTATGTTGTTCGGCTGTACTCACGTCTCTAAACTCCGAGGATGGCAGGTGTGCATCTGCTCGAGTAGTCCTAGCCGTTGGCGTAATCTCCTGCGACAGCGGGTCAATACGATGCTCCATTTCCTGTGAATGGTTATTTAGATTATTGTTAGTCACAGAACTAAGTGGAAACAAATCTCCTCCTCGGATCCATATCCTGGGGACGAGCACACACCCACCCAACAAAAGTAAATATCCGAAGCAAGAGAGGGTTGGCACAACATTTCATATATGTATAGCTAGGAGCAACTATAAAAGAGTGCAGGATAGTATAACTGGAAAAAGCAGCAGCAATATAAATCAGTTATAACAAGGCTCCACTAGCTCATCAGCACATCAGGTTTTCACATCTGGAATTATATCGCAGGCATTCATAGCCGCACATACACCGCAGGCATTTATAGTCGCGCACACACCGCAAGCATTCATAGCCGCACATACAAACCCTATGTCAACATAGTTTGGACCGCTTCTGTTCTAGCAGGGTAGCGAGCCCTGCGGGCCTCAGCGATGTGGCCGTCGGTGACAGTGGCCAGTACTGCCACTTCTGGGGGTGGTTGTACCGCACGACCCTAGGCTCTAACGTACAACCTCGTGTACTCTTGGATGTGAGCGACATCTGGCGAATCGTTTTGGCCGACCAGCGGAGGAAAACCCGACGGGGAATAATATATCGATCGGTCACCCGTGGTACTCATCTCCCTGTCGCATTGAGTCGTCGACCTTCCCACACCGGTACGAACGGTCTACGAGAGGGACTGACTCGCCACTATTTCACCGCAAGAAATTTACAAACAATCAAACAAAAGGCAATCATAATATACACCGGGTCTAGTCGGTCTGCCCTACTAAGCTTTAGACTTGGGGCATCGGCACTTAACTCTACTTTCCACAATGAGCGTGGGAGCCTCATTATTTGGGGCTAGACCTGGAGGACTACTTCAACTCCAGTTATCTCCAACTAAGCCTCAACTTTAACAATGATGCTCTCAGAGCAAGATCCGGGATTATAATAGTAAATTGCAATGAGGACAAGTGGGTTATTATGCTGCTTATTTAAAGTGTTGGAATGAAATGTGACCAGTACGAGACTGGAGTAGTACTGCATAGAAAGTACTGAAATAAGCTTGACCAGTACGAGACTGAGTAGTACTGAAATGAAAGTACTTAAAATAAGCTTGACCAGTATGAGACTGGAGATGTACTGAATTGAAAGTAGTAAAATAAGCTTGACCAGTACGAGACTGGAGATGTACTGAATTGAAAGTACTAAAATAAGCTTGACCAGTATGAGACTGGAGTAGTACTAAAATAAAAGTACTAAAATAAGCTTGACCAGTACGAGACTGGAGATGTACTGAATTGAAAGTACTAAAGTAAGCTTGACCAGTACGAGACTGGAGTGGTACTGAAATAAGCTTGACCAGTACGAGACTGGAGTTGTACTGAAATGAAAGTACTAAAATAAACTTAACCAGTACGAGACTGGAGATGTATTGAATTACTTATTTGATTATAAAGGGGGTGGTCGCACGCTCCAATTTCCACCTTTGAGGAAAAATGAGAGGAATACGTTCCGAGCGTGACCCTAGGCTTCCAAATTTTAAGAAAAATATCAAAACCTATCCCCATGACCCCAAATTTTGATACAACCCTTAGGAGGGCCTAAAATGAGTCCAGTAATTTTTTTATAGTTTTTCAAAGTATTTTGGGCTTTTAATTTAGCCAAACAATTTTTATTTTGGCTTTTAAAAATACTAAATCAACTCCAATAATTCTCAAAATTTTTGTGGAGGAATCCCTCATCATGGGGCACATTTTTCATGTTGATCACTTTATCCCTAGGCGCCTAGGTTTAGCCCAAAAATTTCTAAAACTTTTTGATAAGAAATGATCTGCAATTAGTAGATCAACAAGATCCTGTGGCTGAGATTGAGCCGCACAGCGCAACAGTCCAGCGTTTCCCCACAGCGGATCGGCTACGGATTCGCTGTGGGGGGCACAGAAGAGGAGGCGGGGGTGGGGATTAAGGAAAATGGGGCCGTCTGATCTCATCTTGAGATCGGACGACCGCTATGCTTCCCGGCGGTATGGAGGGTGGCAGCCTGCACCACCGCCGGCCAGCCTCTGCCAGCCGTCGTCGCCGGCCCTGATCGACTCGCCAGGCATCGGCGACCCTCTGGGCGGTGGTCCGGCGGCCTGGCGCCGCCGGCTGCCGCCGGAAATCCTAACCCGAGACCCTGGGGTGGCGGGGCTCTGCTCCCGGCACCACCGCACCAGCCCCTCTTCTCTGGTGGTTGGCCGCCTACCGCTCTACCCCCGGCCGATGCCCCAGGGGTCGGGCTTCTCGCCGGCAGTGGCCCGGCGGCCTTACACCGTCGACCGCCGCCGCCATCTCTAAACAAAGCTTTGCTCTGTTTTACTGGTGCCGCCGGAGCCGCAATTTCCAGTAGCACCGCCGCTCTCCGCCGCTAGGGGTTGCCGCCCCCAGTGGTCTAGCACTCCCCCAGCTCCACCACCGGCACTCGGGGAGGGGCTTTCCTCCTTGGGCACCACCCAGCCTGGAGTATGGTTCGGGTGGTGCCAGCGGCGCTCCAGTCGCCGGAAGGCGCATGCACGTCGTCCACAATAAGGAAGGGGGGTGAGAGAGTCTCCACCTGGGTTTGGTGGTCTTGGGAGGGTCCGACCTGGTCGACCATGCCAAAGGTGGCGTTGGTGGAGGGGGAGGCCCCTTGGTTCGCTTTTTCTGGCCGCTTGGGCTCCAGCCGGGGGTTGGGCAGGGGGAGGGGGTTGCTTAGAGAGCTTGAGGGGGAAGAGGGTGAGGGGGGCCTTTTATAGGCTAGTGGGGAGGGGACTCCCCTTCTCTACTTGGTGTGAGATTAATCCCTCCTTAGGGAGGGATTAATCCCACCCTCCAGCTGTCCAAGGACAGCTGGAGGTCAGGGAGATTTCCCCCACATGGAGGATATGGGGTTAAGCCCTTTGGGCTTGGGCTTTAGGGTGCGAAAGAGAGAGAGAGGGGGGATAGTGGTGTGAATGGGCCTCCACTTATAGTGGGTTGTTTACTGGTTGGGGGCCCCAAAGTGAGTGAGGGGCAAGACCCTAAGTGGTCATGAAGAGGGGGTGGACCCCCATTTGGAGAAAAATCCAAAAATGGGTTTTTAGGGGGTTTGAACAAGTCAACCCTAGGGTGGGTCCCCCTTGCTGGTCAAAGTCAAAGTGGGTCCAAGTCATCTTGGTCGGGTCAAAGTTCGGGGGTCGTGTCACAATTGGTATGTGCACGCTTTTCGGTGCACGACTATGCTTGATTTGACCACGAGTTGACCAATTATTATCGAAATTGACTGGGACGACTTCCATTGACTTCGTATTGACCACACGTGTCCAAAGCCACTGATTGTGGTTGAATCGGAGTCCGTTTGGCGAAAGTCCAAAATTTGTGCGTCGCAGCGCGCTAAAACTGTCGAAGTGTCTAAATATGTCGTTAGATCTCGGATTGTGACGCGACGGGTCCCAATGCACCCGTCTAGGTTATATAAGGTCAAAGGAATCGACAGAACCCAATTCGGAGTTCTCTACCTCGATATCCAAAATCTCGCTCTCGTTGCGTTTTACGAGGAATGGTCACATCCACTATATGACCTCGGGGTCCAATTGAACGAGTTCTGATGCACTCTTATCGACTATACGAGGTCACATGAACTGACAGAACTCATTTTGTAGTTCTCTACCTCTATTTCCTGCTTAGGGTTATCTCTCGCCGGGTCATGGGTAGGGTTCGGGCCACTTTTATTGGGCCCATTAGGGCTCTGGTGGCCCAATAAAATTCGGGATGTTACACCCTCCTCCTAGCCGCCAACCAGACTTCCACCGTCCTGCTTCCTTTCTTCCATTCGGCCATAACCCTAGCCGCCTCCTCCACTAGCCACCAAAGCCCCACCGCCATCCTTCCTCCCTCACTCAGCCGAGCCTCCTCTCCCCTCCACCGCCACCTTTTATCTCTCCAAAATAATAGCCTCACAGTTTTCTCCACCACCCCTCTCCAACAAAACCGACCACCCATCATATCACCAACCCGACCACCCCTCTCAAACTAAAAATCTGACCAACCACCTTCAAGGATAAAACCCGACCACCCCCTTGTTCTCTTGGTGGTGTTTCCGTGGACCATCGACCAAGATGTGAAGCGACGAAGGAGGATGAATTTCCTCTCCATCCGGCATATCTCCGGGGGAGCCATTGAAGAGCGATCAAAGTTAAATAATCGGAATCATCCATTCCGATTTGGGTAACGAAAAATTCCTACCTTTGTGTGTTTCTTTTCCTAGATATTCTTATGGTGGAGATTCTTGGTGTTGTATTTAGAATCGCTAAATAATCGTGGTTTCTTCGATTGGTTTTTTTGTTTATATTGATCGTATTAATTTTCGAAAGGTTTGGCGAACCTTATAACTTTTTGTTGGGAGAGATCTACAATTTTCCGGATCGTAAATTTTGGTAGATCTCTTTTGGTACAACTTTCGCTCGATCGGACCGGGTGGGTCCTTTTAGCCGGAAAGGATATTGGTATATCGCCTCTATTCGATCCTAAACAGTTTGGCTACACGTACGTTAGCATTAAAGTGACATAATTGCCTGGAGTATACGTGGCGTAGAAATTTGTGTGAGTGTAGAATTTGAATCATCGAGAGACAAACGTGCTTATTCTATAGATTTCCCGACGTCGGCGCGTAGGCCTACATCATCAGCCTTATTTCTAAGGCCTACACTCAGGCTTTTCATCCCTACAGCTTCAGGCACATGGCCTTACTCTTAGAGTGCAGCAACACCCCTACAACTCAGTACTCTTTGAGGTACCTACAGCTCAGCCTCCTCCAAGGCCTACAATCTCAGTGACAATCTTGTCACCTGCAGCTCAGTGATTCACTGATCACCTACCTCAGGCACAAGGCCCTACACTCAGGCTGGGAGGATAGCCCTACCTCAGATCCACACTTGGATCCTACCTCAGAGAGAGCAGCACTCTCCTACCTCAGGAACTTAAGCCCTACAGCTCAGATCCTCACTTGGATTATACCTCAGTGCCCCAACAAGGCACCTACCTCAGTGACAAATTTGTCACCTACAGCTCAGGCACAAAGTGCCCTACACTCAGATTCAGGAAACTTGAATCCTATAGGAAATAAAATAGTAAGTTGAAGAAAATAAAAATAACTGACTCAGAGAAATAACTCTGTGTCAACTTTACTGGACTGAGCAGATTTCAGTCCAGCTCTTATTGTAGAAGGAATCAGCCTTCTTCTACAGCTATCACTTTTTCCTGTTGCACAGATGAGTAGCTTCCACCTTGCTGATGAGATGAATCAGCTAAACTATTCTATTGAGAACAAACTTGCTGATCTTGGAAGTGCTTCAACTATCCTACTTTGCCTTTAGGCTATCATGACTGGACTTTAGCTTTCAAACTTGATGAGAAGTAAATGTCCAGCTGCCTCTTTTCAATTTCTCTTGTTCTGTGTTTGTTTGATTCATTTTCCCTAATCCCTTTTCTATTTTATCTTTTATATGTGTTGATTTGAATCAATGGCACCATAGTATGTGGGCCCACCAAGGATTGGTGAGCACCAACTCCATCAAAAATGGACAAAACATCTTTCGGCGCTGTAGCAGCTTTCCCGCAATGGCTTCCTGCAATTCTGACTTTGATGATGTCAGCAGTAGTCATCAACATCTGGACTTAGAAAATTTTCAGAATCCCATCAAGCGTTGAGTGGTGTTAAGACACTCAACGCCATTAGCCTTGGCTCTCAGTGCTTCTGGACTTAGAAAATTTCGTAGCTTTGTCTCAGCGGTTTCAGTGGCTTTTCATTATCAGCTGAGGCAAGCCTTTATCTCAGCACTTTCTTCTTATCTATTGTATTCGCGATTTTTGCACTTCACTGTCTTAGTGGTTTTCTTCTTAACTGTCTCAGCGCTTCCTTCTTTATTAGAAGCATTGAGTGAACCTGCTTCACTCAATGCTTCTGGACTTGGAAAAAATCCAGTTAATTTGTCTCTATTGACTCAGCTATCTCAACGCCATCTTCTCAGCTGTCTCAGCTGTCTCAGTGGTCTCGGCGCCTTCTTCTCAGTTGTCTTCATCTTTCTCAATGCTATCTTCCCAGCTATCTAAGCTGTCTCAGCGGTCTCAATTCCTTCTTCTCAGTAGTCTCAGCGTTTTTGCCTTAGATAGATTTTATGGCTTTAGCTTGACAAGCTTTGAGCTGAGCTTGACGAACCGCAAACTGAGCTCGACGAACTTTGATCTTCTCAGCGGTCTCAGCACTTTTTTCCTTAGTCAAATTTTCTCTTGCTTTAGCTTGACAAGCGTTAGGCTGAGCTCGACGAACTGTAACCTGAGCTCGACGAACTACAAACTGAGTTCGATGAATTTTGAATCCTGAGATCTTAAGCTTAACCCAAGGAATGCTGAGATGCGCTCGACGATCAGCAAGCTGAGTTCGACGAACTCGGAGCTGAGTTCGATGAAATTTGAGTTTATTGCTCAAATTATTTTCTTTACTTGTCCAATCATGGACTACCTGCATGCAAGAACTAGAGCATACATCAAATACATTATGTGTGTATGTCATTGACCCATTTGACTTCTTACAAATCTGGGATATTGGGATCAATAGAACCAACATACATACGACCTTTGTACTAGAGTTTCGGCCAAATTTTCACACCTGGTATAATCACAAGTGTATCGTGACATTGATTATTTAGCATATTTCTATCGTGTTAGAGTATAGTGTCACGATTTATAGCATGTGTGCATTGTATTTTTAATCTTGAGTGCACTATCTAGGGATGTGTGTATCATGTGAAGTCATCCCTCTATCTAAGTCCTCACACATACCTAGAGGCATACAAACAGAAATGACCCCGTCTTGTCACACTCAATAGCTAAGAACTTATAGATTCATCCCACTATGATCGGAGGACAATGTTTGCATAGATTAAAAGTCTGAACTCAAACATCGTACGTACGCGTTATGGTCTAAGTCGCAGTCATGTGAGCCCAATAGAAAGGAATAATCCACAAATTTTGTTTTTGGTTTTTTTGACAGAAAAAACAAGTAAACAAAAAGGCACAATCAACGCTTAGCAACACGTTGAGAAGAATGAAACAGTACAAAGATGACCTGAAGATAGCATGATACACCATTTTGCATGTAACTGAGTATTTCGTGGAATGAAATATTGCCCGTACAGTGAATGAATGCCCATGAGAATACTCACCACACATTTCACCTAAACATTATGTCCACACTATAGCCCCGTACTAAGTGACGGATGGGCATGAGGTGCTGCATAAAAGCCATAGGGTGGGATGTGACTCCCATATACTTTCACTAAAACCAGCTCAGCCTACCACTTGTTTCCCCCAATATCAGACAAGGACTCACTGGAACCCTTCCCTGGTTAAGAACACGATGTGACTAACAGGTTGGCGGTCCTAGTGACAACATGCCTATGTCGCTGCTAGTATGAGACATAGCACAGTGAAACGTGTGTTATTGATGGTATTACCAAAGGTACTACAACACCATGTTTAAGAAAGTACCGCTGGCGTTAAGCTCATCGCGTCGCGGTAGCAGCGGAATATATAGGTTATGGGTAAGATCTAATCCCGCACGCCTGGACACTTCTCTTTCCTCGCTGTCGACACTCTTCTTCCCTGCAAGTCTTCTTCACTGTCACGGTTCTCACCCTTACTTTCTCTCAAATTTCTTATAGTTTAGATTTCGGAACTAAAGTTTTTGACTCCTCGTGTTTCTTTGATCATGTTCTAAGACGTTTTTTTCGATTTTTCTCCGGTTGATTCTTCTATTTTTGCTATGGATCACTTCCGTTTTTCATAGATCCAGCTTGTGTATTCTCTGATATTGTGTTTTTTTGTTTTCAAACTGCTGATTTACTTAAAAATCCCGTTTTTGGTAAGATTCGGAGACGAATCTTCATTCATGTTGCTTTCCATGATTTTTCATGTTAGATGAGTCTCTCTCTTCGGACCTAGGCTACCATCTCCGATCTACTCCACAAACGCATGGATCTATTATTTTTATCGTGTTTGGGAGGGGATTTGATCCCAAAAATGGGGGTTTGGGACCGATCCGGCGGAAGAGGGTGAAGAACAGTCCATCAAGCTACCGCCAGGCGATAACACATTATCGCCCCGTGGTAGATTCCAGTACCCGGCATCGAACCCAGAGAAAAAATTGTTTACCCCCTTTTTGTTTTGTGTATTTGCTACTGTGGCGGTTTCTTGTTGTTTTTTTGTTTACTTGCAGGAAACGGCTTCGTCGAGCTCCCAGTCTACACGTCGCAGTTTTTCAAAGAGGGCCAGAGTACTGGTCTCCACGTACCCAGCAATAGATGATGTAATGGTGAGCGTTGTGATGAACATTGACATTGATGACAAATTTGCACACATCTATAAGGCTTTGGAAAGATCGTGTGTGCTTGTCGTGATATCATCTGGGATCCCTTTCTCCTCGGCCCTCACACAAAAGTTTTATAACAAACTCTGGGATCCTGCGCCGACGCACGAGGGAGGAGGCGTTGTTGAAGTTGGTGACCGGGCGGTCTGGCGGTCTGTTTTGGCGGGTTGAAGACCGCGCGGTCTGGCGGTTTGTCTCAGCCGGCTTGGAGATTGGGCGGTCTAGCGGTCTTCCCTGGCAATCTCTCTTCTTCTCTTGTGGTAGCCGTGCGGTTAGCCCTTCTGTCTAACCGCGCGGCTTGTGCTGTTTTTTTTGTATAGTCCGCTTAGTCCTGTAAATTTTTAGTCCCACATCTCTTATTTATATTCTCCCATCTCTCCTCCATTCTATATAAGGGAGGGCATACCTTTGTAATAGATACCTTTTTCGGATAATAAAGTTTTAGTTTAAAACCATTTCGGTTTGTTTTTGTTCAGTTCTTACATGGTATCAGAGCACTCGATCTACTCCTCCTGATTATGTGTCTTCCTGTCCGCGCGACTTGTCGCGCCGGTTTGCACCCTGTCCGCGCGGCCTCTTCCTCTCCTTGTTGCTGCCCTCTGTGTGCGCGACCTTTTTTGTTTCCTGTTCCAAGTCGCTGCCTCCTATCGCAGCGACCTGTTTTGTCCTGCTTCTGTTCGCGCGGCCTGTCCTCTAGCCGTTTGACTTCTTCCCCTCTGCTTGTGTCTGTAGCTTGGTGGTGGCTTTTCTGGCCGCTGGTTTCCCCCCTTGTGACCGCTGCAGCCCTTCTTTTTCCTATTCGTGCGGGTTGTTTCCTAACCGCCCGGCTTCCTTTTTCCTGCTCCTATGGCTCTTTCGGATTCCTCTACTGCCACCACCCCTGTCACCAATCCAGCTTCGCCTCTTCTGCCTACTCCTTCCGGGAACCTTGGGACAGTTTCCAAGCTTGTTGGCTCCAACTACCCGAATTGGAGCGTCTCTTTCACCTTTCTTCTTCGCTCACAACGCAAACGCCACCATCTCGTTGATGACCCACCTCCTAACACTTCACCTCTCTTTGATGACTGGGATGCAAGTGACGCGCTTGTGCGTACTTGGCTCGCGAACAGTCTTTCCGATGAGTGCCTTCCCGTCATATGTCATGATGAGATGGTCAAGGCCGCTTGGCTTCATCTTGCCGCTCTGTACTCCAAGGGGGCTCAGACATCCCGCATGTATACGTTGTATGCGGACCTCTTTGCTCGTCCTACCTTGTCTCCTGTTGCTGCCTACCAACAGGTTCAGGCTCTTGGGGCTGAGATTCTTCAGAATCGCCCCTTTTCTGCGGATTTGGCTCAACAACACAAGCACTTCCAGGAGCTTTTGGTTGTGTGTTATCTACTCCGGCTTCCTGATACTTATGACATGAACCGCCAGCAAATTCTGGGTGAGGCCGAATCTCCTACCTTAGATGCCATCGCTGCCCGCATCGCTGTTGTCACCTCTCTCCTTCAGCGCCCACTTTTGCCCGCTCCTTCTCCACCACCGGACAACTATTCTCATCACACTCAGTGGAGTGGCTCTGGTAGCCGTAGTCACCAGTCCGGCGGCCGTGCTTCTTCCCGCTACCTCTATTCTCATTGTGGCCGAACCGGACATACTTTCGAATGCTGCTGGACGAAGCATCCCCATCTTCGCCCCTCCGGTGACTCTTCCAATCCGTCTGCCTCTGTTGTAACATCCTCAGGTAGTGCCCACATGGTGACTCAAGGTAAATGGCTCATCAACACTGGTGCCACTAATCACATGATGGGCAATCCTTAGTGCTTCTCTTTACTCGAACAACATGATCGGTTGCCCCCGGTCCTAGTTGCGGATGGTTCTCCCTCCCCGGTTCATGGGACGGGAGTGGTTCATGTTACTCCGTCACTTCGACTAGCGGATACTCTCTATGTGCCCAAGTTTCCGTGCAATCTGTTGTCTGTTACCTCTTTATGCAAACAGCTTCAGTGTTCTGTGACATTTACACCAACTTCTTGTTCTTTTCAGGATCTGATCTCCCACCGGACGATTGCTACTGGGACTGAGAGCGGCGGCCTCTACTTCCTCGACAACGTTTCCGCCTTGTCTGCCTTCTCCTCTTCCTGTATTGATCTTCTCCAGTGGCATCTCCTCCTCAGTCATCCTCCACTACGTCTTCTACATCAGCTTCTGCCATACCTCCCTCCATCTAGTACTCCTCTCCAATGTGACGCCCGTCAACTGGGCAAGCATCACCGTTCCTCCTTCCCGCCGAAGCACGGACGGGGCTCTACTCGTCCTTTTGATCTTGTCCACTCCGATATCTGGGGACCTGCTCCTACCCTCACCATTGGCCGGGGTAGTTCTTATTTTGTAACTTTTATAGATGATTTTTCTCGATGTACTTGGGTGTATCTCCTCCGAGATCGCTCTGAACTTTTAGATGTATGGATATCTTTTTATCAGTTGATTAAAACTCAGTTTAATGTTTGTATTAAAACATTTCGCTCTGACAATGCTAAAGAGTATCTGAGTCTTGCTTTTACCTCTTTTTGTGTGCAACATGGCATTATTCATCAAACTAGCTGTGTCTACACCTCCCAACAAAATGGGGTGGCGGAACGCAAAAACCGTCACCTCCTCGATGTGGCTCGCGCATTGATGACCCAGATGCATGTCCCTCGCTCGTATTGGGGCTATGCCATTCTCCTTGCCTGCTACCTCATCAATCGCATTCCATCCACCATTCTCCACGGGAAAACACCCTTCTCCATTCTGTATCCGGGCAAGGAGACTTTTCCTCTCCCTCTCCGCATCTTTGGATGCACTGCTTTTGTGCATACCCTATCTGCCACCCGTGATAAGCTATCCCCTCGCTCCACCAAATGTCTCTTTCTGGGGTACTCCACCACTCAGAAAGGCTATTGTTGATTTAACCCTGTTCTTCGTCAGCAGTTCGTCTCTGCTGACGTTACCTTCTTCGAGAATGCCTCCTACTTCTCGGCTGACTCCTGCTCTCTTTCCCCCGCTCCCTCTCCTCCTTCCCCGGCTTCTGACTCTCCTGCTATTCCCTTCGTTCCCTCATCTCCTACCTAGATATCCACCCCTCCGGCATCTCCGTCCCCTCCTCTCGCTCCACCTCTCTCTCCCACTTCTCCACCTCCGTCTCCATCCTCTCCGCCGCCGTCGCTCTCTTCTCCCAGGCCAGCTCTCTCTGCCACGGACGCTCCGGATCCCGAGGGGGCCGCCGACCTGGATCTCCCTGTGGCTCTTCGCAAATGGGTGCGGACATGTACCCTACACCCCCTTGCTGCTGTTGTTTCATATGATCGTCTTACCCCTTCTCGCAGGGCCTTTGGGCTGGCTATCTCTGCTACTGCCACGCCTCGTTCCTATCAGGAGGCTCTTGCTATTCCCCACTGGAAGCTGGCCATGGATGAGGAAATGGTGACCCTCATGGAGCGGGGTATATGGACTCTTGTTCCTCCTCCCTTCGGTACTGATGTTGTTGGCTGTCGCTGGGTCTTTGTGGTCAAATTTGGCCCAGACGGCACTGTGGATCGGTATAAGGCTCGTCTTGTTGCTAAGGGCTTTACTCGGACCTATGGGGTTGATTACTTTGACACATTCTCCCCCATGGCTCGTCTCAGTACTATCTGGGTCCTTCTCTCTGTGGCGGTCAATAGGGATTGGTCGATTTTTCAGCTGGATGTCAAGAATGACTTCCTTTATGGTGAACTTCACGAGGCCATTTACATGGAGCAACCTCCTAGGTATGTTGCTCAGGGGGAGACACGAGTATGCCGGCTGCAGAAGGCAATTTATGGCCTCAAGCAGAGCCCTCGAGCTTGGTTTGACAAGTTCAGCGGCATCGTGGCGGCCGTTGGTTTTGCACGAAGCTCTGCTGATCACTCTCTATTTATTCGCAAAACTCCTTCGGGGCTGGTTGTTCTTGCTGTGTACGTCGATGATATTCTTCTCGCTGGCGATGACCAGGAAGGGGTAGCCCTGATAAAGCGACATCTTCACCAACATCTGATCACGAAAGATATGGGCTCTCCAAAGTACTTTCTGGGGATCGAAATCTCTCGGAAGCCCGACTCCTTAGTTCTCTCTCAGCGTAAGTACGCCCTTGATCTTTTAAAAGAGGCAGGATTGACTGGAGCAAAACCTGCCCGATGCCCCATGGCAACTGGAGAAGACAAAACCTGGACAGATGATTCGCCTCCTTTTTCAGATAGTTCGCGGTACAGGCGTCTGGTTGGTAAGCTCATATATCTCACAGTGACCAGGCCCGACATTTCCTATGCTGTGGGCAAGGTGAATCAGTTCATGCAAGCACCTAGGGAGTGCCATCTACAGTCCGCCTTGTGGATCTTGGAGTATGTCAAAGCAGCGCCTGGGAAAGGATTACTTTTTCAGAAGAATGGTCATCTGAGGATTGAAGCCTACTCAGATGCAAGTTATGCTGATGACAAAGGGGATCGCAAGTCAACCTCAGGTTTTTGCACCTTTGTTGGGGGAAATCTGGTGAGCTGGAAGAGCTGGAAGCAGTCTGTTGTCTCCAGGTCCAATGCAGAAGCTGAGTATCGCAGTATGGCGTCGACCACTTGTGAGTTAAAATGGCTGCGGGCTCTCATGCTAGATTTAGGAGAGGTCTACAACCATCCTCTACCTATGTTCTGTGATAACAAGGCCGCCATATACATCTCCAAAAATCCGGTCTTCCATGAAAGAACAAAGCACATTGAGATCGACTGTCATTTCATTCGTGAAGAGATCTTAAAGGAACAAATTTGCACTCCCTTTGTCACTTCTGGTAAAGAGCTGGCTGACATCTTCACCAAGCCAGTTTCCGCCTCGTTTCTTCATGTTTGCGACAAGCTGGGCATGATCAATATATATGCTCCAGCTTGAGGGGGAGTGTTGTAGTTGGTGACCGGGCGGTCTGGCGGTCTGTCTCGGCGGGTTGAAGGCCGCGCGGTCTGGCGGTTTGTCTCAGCCGGCTTGGAGACCGGGCGGTCTAGCGGTCTTCCCTGGCAATCTCTCTTCTTCTCTTGTGATAGCCGTGCGGTTAGCCCTTCTGTCTAACCGCGCGGCTTGTGCGGTTTGTTTTGTATAGTCCGCTTAGTCCTGTAAATTTTTAGTCCCACATCTCTTATTTGTATTCTCTCATCTCTCCTCCATTCTATATAAGGGAGGACATACCTTTGTAATAGATACCTTTTTCGGATAATAAAGTTTCAGTTTAAAACCATTTCGGTTTGTTTTTGTTCAGTTCTTACAGGCGTGCAGTCCTGCATCGGGACAAATATAGTGACCATCCTCCATGTTGACCTTGATAGGAAATACATCTGGTTTACTAACTCACCTCACTTGGACATCGTAGAGTCATTCCGGACGAGCCGAGACTGGAAAGATGTTAACGAGGTCCTTCATGGCGTGGATAACCATCGTGATCTCATTAAAACATCAGACACGCTCACCCCTAATGCATGCATAATCCAGGACATACTTCGTCACTCACTCATGTATAAGGTCGGGGACACAAAGAAGATCATGATGCAACTCTCGATGGTGACATTCTGCATCTTGGGGGAGAAATCGTCTGATCTCTTTCTCTCAATGATGAGGTACACGTTTCGCCTCAATTCCCCTAATCGTTAGCGAATCAACACCATCCCATTGGGCGATGTAATTCAGAGCATGCTAATGGAGAAATATCCTTCCATAGACTGACAGCCCTATCCTATTGACAGTTACCCGCTAGTATACAAGGTAGGAGAAATTCCCATCACCCCGCGTGCAGAGATTGAAGAATTTGCGAAAGGTATCAGATTTATTTGCTAGAAACATCGTCCAGCAATAACGTGAATAGTCATCTATGATAACGAAGGTGTATCATTTTTCACCTAGACTACACGTATTTAGACGTCCAAACAAGTCCATGTGAATGAGTTCGAGTGTTCAAAGTGTGGAAACTTCAGTTTTGCTTTTGAAAGAGGTTTTAACAAATTTTCCCTTTTAACACGGACCACATAAGACATTTAAACTACCGCTTAAGTCGGGAAGTCCCCTAACAAGTTTCTTTTTCGATATTTTTACAATAAGCTTGCTACCAGTATGTCCTAGTCTCCTATGCCAAAGTCTAATTCCTCATTCTTAGTAACTAGGTATTTCAAATTAGGTGCGGAAATATCATCAAAACTAACAGTGTACACATTATGATTTCTGTGGGCTACAAGTAATATACTAGAAGTTTTGGCATCAGTAATCTTGCAAGTGTTTGTAGATGACTCAAATAAGACATTTAGACCTTTATCACACAGTTGGCTAATAAAGATGAGATTATGCTTAAGTCCATCCACATACAATACATTAGAAATAGAGAATGCCTTGTTACCTATAGTGCCGCTTCCAAGTATCGGTCCTTTGTTGTTGTCCCCAAAGGTCACCATGCCACCCTTCTTCTTCTCCAGGCTAAGGAACTTGTCTTTACCTCGCGTCATGTGCTTGGAGCAATCAGAGTCCAAGTACCACACGTTCCTTGTGTCCTTAGCATACCAACAGACCTAAAAAGAAGATGAGGGTAAAGATTTGGATACCCAAGTTGTCCCACCCATATGATAGGTGGAATACTTTGGTAGCCAGACTTGCAAATTCTTTTTAGCGCCTTTCCTCAGGCAGGAGCCAGAAGTGTGACCAAACATATGACAGTTTGCGCACACAATGTAAGCAGTAGACACTGCCTTTATCGGTTTGCTCGAGCTATTGCTTGAGGATGGGGATAGCCTTCCATAATTCTTAGACATATCTTTAGATGTATTAACGTTGGATTAAGGCTTGGAGTGATGGTGATTCCCGCTCGGTGGTGATGTTGGACTCACATATACTAGTCCAAACATCTCAGATCCATGACACTGTGCTCCCAAAAGCATATCCAAGGATTTTTGGCCTATTTCGAACTTTTGGACAACACAGTTGAGATCATGAATCCTCGCCTTCAGGGCGGTGTTCTCAGTAACCAACATTACACACCAATTGACAAATTGCTTTTTGCCCTCCTCTATCTTGACCAAAGACATTTGAAGTCTTTTCTCCAAGATATTCTTTTCATTGATGAGACTAGTTGTTCTCAATGTTGTCTTGGAAAGACTTGCCTTTAGTTCCTCGATCATTGTCATCGAGTGAGAACACTCTAGACATTCGATCTACTCTTTGCCAGTTCTAATAACTTCACTTTTTAATTTTTCCAAGTTCTTTTTTATTTTCTTGTTTTCGCCTCTCAAGGACTTTTTCTCAGAGATAACACTTTCTAATTTATCAACTAGATTTTCGTAAATTTCAAAAATTTCGGTATAAGTAGGTTGAGTTACCTCAGTGTCGCTCTGGACACTAGACTCATCGTCTGATTCTTCTTGATCCTTTCCCATGAGACATAGATTCGCCTCATCTTCACTTTTAGAGTCTATGGTGCTTGATTCATCATAGCCATCCTCATCCTAGGTGAGTGCCTTCAGCACCTTCTTCTTCCCTTTGTGCATGCTTTGTTTTTTTTCTCTTCCTTCTGGAGTCTTGGGCATTCTCTCTTTAGGTTCCCGGGCTTATGGCCGTGATAGCACACCGGTTGTGACTTCTCATCATCGCTTTCCATATCTTTTGATGGCTTGTTCCACCTTCTGCCTTCACCAACTCCTCTCTTCAGGAATTTCTTGAATTGTCCCTGCTTCTTAGGATTCTTCATGAACTTTTTGAATTCCCGAACGTAGAGGCTCTCCTGCTCATATTCCTCAGACTCTTCTGCAGCTTTCCTCTCTTTTGCGGCCTTCAACGCCAGTCCCTTCTTATTTCCATCCATGGGATATTCCTCATCTTGAATCTTTAGTTCAAGTTCGTGTGTCTTCAGATTGCCCATGAGGCTCTCTATCTCCAGGGTGCTGATCTCATGAGACTCAGCAATAGCTGTCACCTTCGGGTTGAAGCGAGGAGGCAGAGATCGCAGGATCTTCCTCACTAGGTAACCATTTGGAAAGTCCTTTCCGAGAGATCTTGAGGCATTGACGATCTTTGTAAAGCGAGTGTACATGCTATCCACATCCTCATCGATCTCCATCTGAAACTGTTCATATTCAGATTCATGTTGGAAAAGCTTCGACTTCTTCACCTGTGAGGTACCTTCATGAGTGAGTTCAAGAAGACGCCATATATTATAAGCAGTCTCACAGTTACACATTCTATTGAATTCAGTTTTGTCCAAGGTGCAAAATAGCGAGTTCATAGCCTTGGCATTATTTGTACATTTCAGCTTGTCTGCGTCATCCCACTTATCACGGGGTTTTTCTAAGACTTTATCACCAACCATGATAGTGGGAGCAGTGTACTTTGTCTCTATCATGGCCCATACATCCATGCTTTGAGTCATCAAAAGATTCTCATGTGTGTTCTCCAGTGACTATAGTCACTTCCCATAAGTAATGGAGATCTGCTGACACCTTGTCCCTCATTAAATGCGTGAACAGAGTTGGTCATTTTACTTCAGGTTTTTAAGCCCTTTTTGAAGTAACCTCCCTCTTTTACCACTTGTTGGATCTTGGGGCCAACCTTAGAGGGGGTGAATAAGGTTTGGAGCGTTAAGAGAAATTTAAAAATATTTCTTTCCAGGAATTAGAGTTCTGGAAGCTACTGCGGGGCGTTAGATAGCTAATGCTCGGCGGTAAGTCTTTGAACTTGTTTCCCTGTGTAGATCTAAGTCCAACCCCTACTAACACACAAATTCTCTAAGCAGTCACAGTACACATCCAAAAATGATCAATATAGAAGTAAACGATTTCATTACATGATTTCAAAATAACAATAGTTCTAGATGAGTAAAAAAAGGTGAACTCCGTGATGCCAGAGATCAAGGCGATGAGTAGAAACAAACTTTTGGTTGATATACCGATTCGCTCCACGGACTGGTTGGCTCTCTCCTTTTCCCTTCAGGAAAAGACTTCGAGCCTGCACTTCACCTTCATACAAGAAAGGGTCATAGAGTGCCACTAGATCCTCCCGATCTAGACGTCCTTATCCCCAGGATGATTTCCCACGGAGTCCTACCCGGATTACAATGACCCTTACCGGCTGATTTTCCTCTCCACAAGATTTAGAAAAACCAAAAAGAATACAGAATAAGAGATGTAAATATTTAAAAGGATGAAGTTCTCCCTCTTGAAGATATCTCCGTAGAACGATCCTCGACCGATGCTTGAGATCTTCATTTGATGGAAACCGGTCAACTCTTCATATTTGATGTAGATATTGGATCGCAAGAAAGCGTAGCAGAACCCTAGATTTCACGAACTCCTGTCCTTCTAATATCTCCAGATGTAAGGCACAGAAACCAAGGCAGCCTTTTATACGTCTTCATGAAAATTCGCTACCGTCGGTGGTAAGACTAGCGCTCGGTGGTAAGTTCGCGTGCTTGTTATGCCAGCTGTCGTCCAAATCTGTAATTCTATTTAAAACGAATATTTGTCTCTTTAATCATTGTTAGCGCTGCGCGGTTACTGCTACCACCGTGCAGTAATATGGAGCACGACGATTCAGAGCAGTCATGTCGAGTCATCGAGAGGCTAGCGCGGCGCGGTAACTTCTATCACCTGCGATAGAATAGCATTCATTGAAAGGTCCTACTTGACGTTCGTCGAGTACCTAGCACGATGTATTAGCACTACCGCATGGAGGTACTTTGATTTCGAGAAACCATGTGTTCATCGAGAAGGCTAGTGTTGTGCGTTAGTACTGGTAGAGCCTGCGGTAGCAGCCACTCAACACCACTGTTTCGACGCACTCAACGCTTTTTTTCTCAACGCTCGAGGCACCATGTTGAGTGAGCTAGAGCGGGCGGTAGTACTACCGCTTTCTGATAGCTTCCCGAGCGCCATGTCTATTTAATTCTAGCTACCGCCCAGTGGTAACGTCTAATGCCCGGCGGTATCAGTTATATGAGGCTTCTGCTCTTCACTTGAACCTATCAACTTGCACACTCTATTAACAGAAGACGTGATCAAATACAATCTGGGAGTTGATATTCTCAAACATACGGCATATGAAACATCGGTTCCAACATGTTTAACATTACAAATTTGATATGCATACCACAACTTGTTTATCTTTGAAACTTGCACAATTTTTTTTAACTTGACATGGAAATAACAAAGTTATTATTATGTTGTGTTATACATGTGGATTCGGAGTCCTGAATGATAAAAGAAGGAGAAAAAGAAAACAAACAACCTACTATAAAAAAATTCTTCCAATAATATGCTCAGGATACTCCATCAATCACTACTCACCCTCATAATAATTCTTCATTGGCACTGTGAGGTTAAGCACCTTGAAAAGAATCATAAATTACCTTGCGTGCACATTTCTGGCTTTTTTTCTTTTCTCGACGTGCAATGGATTCATACATGACCACCAAGTTGTCCTACGTATAGTCATTGTTATGTGTTTCATTTCATAATTTCTTGTGACTTTAATTACATCACTTGTTCTTATCTACCAACGCACAACTTGTACCCATCATTATCTATTATAAATTTCTTCTCATGAGAATTGGACTGAAAATAATTTTCACATTTATATATTACATTCCATCCTTCCTTTAGATATTTTTGGCATGAATCTACCAATGTTTTTGATTACTTGATATTTTATATCATACATATTGTTCACTTTATATGTCATCCCAAATCAACCTTTATTGTCTATTTATGACAAGTATATTTCCTCTAACGTTTCTCATTCAATTTTTATTCAAATTCCTTCTATACTTTTCTCTCACATTTCCAGTTCCCTATCTTTTGCTAATAACAAAATGGTGGGAATATCTAAAGAACTCTATTGCTAATGGTGGGTAGCTTACATTAAGGGGGATTAATTGTGTACTTATTATATTTCATATGAACATATCCTATTCAATTTACCTTTGGACTTGATAGATATTTAAGGTCATCCATTTAGGGGGAGAATGTGCTCTTCAAGTACTTATGTTGCTTCTCATATTTTGTACACCTTATTATAACTCATAGTAGATTTCTTTCTAAGAGGATTTATTATTATCAAAAGGGGGAGATTGTTGGAGCATGCATTCTGCACTCCTTGGTTTGAAAATAACAAATCCCAAATGTATTTGATTATAGTGTGTTTGTGGTGTGCAGATATAGCAGGTATAACACTCTAAAAATTTTGGATGGGCGATGCACATCAGTTTTTACAAAGTTATGCTATCGCGGGTGATAGTTACTACTACCCCGTGTTAGCGTGATGACGACACCCATGACATAGGCCCCGATTCAGAACGGTTACCACGATGCGCATTATCAGAGATACCGCCTGGCGATATCATGCTATTGCAGCGTGATAGTCCCATGACTGTACATGACCTCCACCATCTCAGCACGGTTATTTCAGAATGGGGCACGCATCAGTCATTTGAGATATCACAGGCGATATCGCGCTACCACTGCGCAATAGTGGAAAAACTATAAATGGCTGAACTTCAGGAATTTGAGGAGGCACACTTCCAGGAGCCTTGATCTCGTGCATCTCTAGCCAGATAACTCCGTGGAACCAAAAAAAATTCTTAATTGTTCGTGAAATCTAAAGAGTAAAGAAGGGATCGTTCGTGCTTCTCAACTCCGGCAGTCTTCGCAAGGATTTTCTGGCCTCTTCAGCGCTCAAGACCTGAGGGAGTTCTTATTCTCAGATTATTTTTTCTTTTCATTCCCTTTGTAATCGGTAGAGAATTCGTCGCCTTGTGAGTGATGACAAGGCTTGTGTGTTGTTTAGGGGGAAATCATCGTCTATGTGCAGTGATTAGGTCATGGTGAGATTTAGGGGAGGCTAGTAATTATATCTAGGGAGAGATATGCTTTAGTCGGCCGGTCCTTGGGAGAAGGACCAATAAATTCAAAAGGGAGATTTTATTTTTTTCATCACAGCCTCGATTTCAAGCTTTATTCAAATCTTTTCTTTGTAATATTTATCACTTATGAAATAAACATGCATTTGACTTTATCATAAAATTTTAAATGCTTTGTTATAAATATTTGGTTGTGCTTAAGTATTCTTACGTTCAGTAAAAATTTGGTTAAGTAATTTGTTATGAGAAAAATTACAGTTTGCCCTTATTCACCCCCCCTAAGGGCACCTCAAGATCAAACACACGCTACATTTGGAAAGTAAAATTAATGAAGAAGCCAGAAAGGGGGAGAAGGACAATACAGATCAAGCCATTAAGGTTCTTTAGGGAACAAGGATTGCCTTACATTTACCCATACTAGATCCTAAAAGGCCTAAAGACTTTGATTTCCATGCTCAAGCCAGAGTGGCTCAGTATGCTCGATTGGCTGAGAAAAGAAGAAGAGATGGTATGATGCTTCATGAGGAGTTCATGGACAAAAGAAGAGCAAAAATTGATGATAATCCTGACTATGAATACTTGTTCCCTGAAGGCTCTGAAAACATTATCATAAATGCATGGATCAATCATGGCTAACTTTTGAGGAACATTGGCAGTGTCTATCCTAGTAAAGAATGTATCAAACACTTGGAGCGGAACTCTCTAAGGGAAAGGGTAAATAAAGAAAACTTGGTACATAGGAACAATCCATGAAGAATACCCTCAAAGTTCCTCCCCAATCCAATCGTGTTCTTCTAAACGCAAGACAACAAAGCTAAATAGGTTTAAATATTACCTACTGCACAAGGTGAAGGATCAAGTTCTACTTCCAAGAAGAGGAATCTGATACATCTAGCTAGCCAAGTGGACCATCATTTTATGAATTCTGAAATATCATTTGAATGTAATCTAAGTTAAAAGTGAAAAACAATTGTGCATATTGGTTGAGCTCTTATGATTACATTGATAAATCTATAATGCATTCATGATTTATTGCTCACTTTGTTAATATGCTTGATAATTATTTATGATAACAAATTCTGTTGCACTATAAAATATGTTGATTTGTTGTTCACTTACATGTTGTATGTAGTGACATATCTTTATTGATATTTTATTGTCAAAAGTTTGGTTTATTGGTTAATGTTGCTTAACATTGTGAGGTTGTTTTCTTCAAATAGGGGGAGATTGTTGGAAAGATTTCCCTCAATCTTCAAAGATTTGAAGTGGCATCACTACCAATACTAAGAACATATTGTATTTGATGCATATCCACTTTATGAGCATATAGGGAACTTGGTTTTTACTACAAGATATTAATCAAAGCTAAGCTGAACTATATAGTTGAGATAGCTTATAGTTCTCATCTATATCTCTAAGATAATTAGAAGAATGTAGAAACTGCTGAGTTATAAATCTTATCACCAAGGTAAATACTATTGAGAATGTATGATCTTTTCAGTGGTATAGTCGAGTAGATTCAGATATATCCACTAAAAGTCGCAGGTCTCAGTATCAAGTCTAATACTGCTGAGAATGATGTCAATACTCAGCAGTACAGCTAACAAGATTCAAATTATATCATTTAGCCAGAACTGATTGGCAGAAGTCAAATTTAGTGTCAGTGCCAAAAGTAGGAATAAACAACTCTATTCTTGCACATACTTTAACAAGATGTTTTTTGAAGCCGTTGAAGATTATCAAAGAGTATAAAGTCATTCCATTAGGTCAATGGAACATTGTCGTTACACGAAAAACCAAATCAGAAGAAAGAGCTTGTCGACGTTCAAAGAAAGAAGATAATTCTTGTTGATGGCTTTCAGAAGAACAAGTGGAGTTGATTCAGTGACTCAAAGGTTGATCTTTTTCCATCTACAAGTAGAAGGAGATAATGGTGGTGTTTTCCCTAACCTGTGCTAAACCTGAAGATCATTCAGTAAGCGTTTAGCTCTAGATTTTGCCATTAAAGCAAGAATAATAGGAGATCTCAATCTTCAAGGTCTAACTATTAATTAGACTTCTATTGTAATCTCAGTCATTACATATTTTGTAATTCCTTAGTGCCTGAGTTGTAGGGACCTTGTGTCTGATCTGTAGGGCTACACTCCCAGTCTGAGTGGTAAGATTTCAGTGGAAATCTAAGGTAGGACTTGAGTCTTGTCTGAGGTAGGAAACCTGGAAGGTTTTTGAGCTATAAGAGTTGGAGTACTCTGAGGAAGGGTTTTTTTGTAAGCCTGTGTGTAGGGCTTGTGTGCCTAAGGTAGGGCCTTGGAGGAGACTTGAGAAATCTTGAGGTATTCGTGTTGTAAGCTTTGTTGTGCCGAGTTTGAAGGAAGTTGTCTAGTCTAGTACATAGCTATATAGGTGTAGAGGGGAAGTGGATGTACCAGGCCATGGGGAACTACTATAAATCTCTGTATGTTTTTTTGTGAGCATGATTCTTGTAACGTCGCTAGCCGATACAACGTGACGACGTCACGGCTCAGCTCTAGGAGACGCTACCGGGCTGCAGCCCAAGCACCCCAACCCATCTCCAACCTACTGGCGGGTTGTTGGTGGCCACAGCCTCCCTTTGATGAGCGAACTCGACAGTTAAGTTGGGTCGTACGGGGACTTCCCAGGATGTCACCCATCCCAATACTACTCTCGCCCAAGCACGCTTAATTGATGATGAGAAGTGAAGGAACTTCATAGTTAAGCGTGCTTGGGAGAGAGTAGTATTGGGATGGGTGACATCCTGGGAAGTCCCCGTACGACCCAACTTAACTGTCGAGTTCGCTCATCAAAGGGAGGTTGTGTCCACCAACAACCCGCCAGTAGGCTGGAGAGGGGTTGGGGTGCTTGGGCTGCAGCCCGGTAGTGTCGCCTAGAGTGGAGCCGTGACGTCGTCACGTTGTATCAGCTAGGGATGTTACAATAAAAGTGCACTTCTTATTGTAACGTCCCATGGGCCGTCCGTGGGCCGCAGCCCACTAGGCCTCCGTTAGATCGTTACCAGGCTGTAGCCCAAGCACCCCAACCCCTCTCCCTCCACAGGCGGGTTGTTGGTGGCCACAACCTCCCTTTGATGAGTGAAATTCTCCCGTTAAGCGGACAGTACGGGGACTTCCCAGGAGGTCACCCATCCCAGGACTTCTCCAGCCCGAGCACGCTTAACTATGGAGTTCTTTCAACTCTCATCACCAATTGAGCTGCAAATCAATTGGTGATGAGAAGTGAAAGAACTCCATAGTTAAGCGTGCTCGGGCTAGAGTAGTACTGGGATGGGTGACCTCCTGGGAAGTCCCCGTGGTGCGCGCTTGACTATTGAGTTTGCCTCATCAAAGGGAGGCTTTGGACACCAACAACCCGCCTAGGGAGGGAGAGGGGTTGGGGTGCTTGGGCTGCAGCCCGGTAGCGTCGTCTAGAGCGGAGCCGTGACATTGTCACGTTGTATCGGCTAGGGGTGTTACAATTCTTTCTTACTTAACTGCTGAAATTGAAAAGAATCCACTAAACTGCAAGATACCTATTTACCCCCCCCCCCCCAGGTGAGTTAGACTAGCACTAATTATAATCTATCATTAACAACAAAACTAAAAATAAACAAGAAATACAAACAAACTATAAACATGTTTTTGTAAATTTGTATGTTTTTTTGGTTAATTTGCATTTGATTTTCAATTTTTAAAAGCAAAAAACTTGAACTAGAATGAAAACACTAAAGAGCATAAAAGCAAAAAAAACAAATAAAACTGAATCACATGAAATATCAAAGTTTTCATGAAATTCATTTACTGCTATCAATAAGCGTTACAAAGATTCGATTTTTCACTTAGAAAACATATTTTTATTTAATGTTTCATTTAATTTTTTGTTGATTCATGTATTATAATATAAGAGACCAGTTACCACAATAGTTTTGAAATATTTTAGAAAAATTACGGATTTTGCATTTTAGCCCTAAGGTGTCCCAAATTTATTTTTTTCAAAAATACATTTATTTTTTAAACATCATTAAAGTTAATAACATATAGTGTGAGAAACACAAGACAAACATGTTCAAACACATCAGATATGCATAAAATAAATAATCATAATTTAAAGAAATATTCCTACAAGAATAAGTTATAGATGTGCCCAAGATTAAACAACCCAAGACTAAATATTCTTACAAGTTACAGATGGGCATGAGGAGTTGCACACATATCGTAGGTTAGGGTGTTAATCTCAAGCAAGCACTAGGTGTCACTCAGCCTAACATTCTGTCCCCCGGTGCCTCACATGGATTCACTAAAACCCTCTGAAAGATGAGGGTTGCTACTTACTTAGAGAGGGGTGAATGTGTGAATTACTGATTTTTATCTCTTTAGTTATGATACTTAGAGAACTTGAGAACGCAGTGAAAGAGCATATCACATAATAACTACACAGCATAGCACAACACACCAGGATTTATAGTGGTTTTCCAAGAAAGAGAGCATCAATTTCCCTCTACACCTATCTAGCAGAGTGCTAGCTATGGTTAAAACTCCTCCAAATTCTCTTCTCATATCATCGGATCTTACAAACTCAGGAAAAAATGTTCCCTGCCTCAGACCGCCACAAAGGTACTACACCTCAGGCTTCAACACAAGCCATATAACTCAGGCTACCCTCTAGCCCAACACCTCACCCACTACATGCCCTACAAGCTCAGGTTAACCTCATGACCTACACATAGGCTGCCAAGCTCTACGCCTTAGATCTACAAACAAATCATACACTCAGATTCTTAAATGAACCTTACAAACTCAGATCCTAGGAGGATCCTACACAATAATAGATTATAGATATTTTGACTCAACACCCAAAAGTTTGTATCTTTAAATAGAAGCACACATGGCAGGCTTCTTCTTCCTTATCTTGAACAGTACTTGAAAATTCTTCTTGGAATAGATGGCTCGATCAAGATGACTTTCAATGGTTGAAGATGGACTCTTTGAAGGTTGATCACTGAGCAATTATTTCACGGGATTTAGAAGAAGAATTGTAGTTAAAAGCTCTTTGTGAATTCTGAGTTCCAAAAAAACTTATTCAGAAATCTCTAAGTCCTCCTTTTATACTTTTCTTGGCTGGCAGAGTCAATGATGGTTCAATTTAAATTATCTAATGACTAACACAATCTTCCTTTGGTAAATACTTGATTAGGAAACCTCAAACGACTTTATTAAATTTGCATAAGGAAGATTTGCAATCTTGAAAATATTCTGGTTGGATTTCTTCATATGGCCAGTAGGCACTTTAAGAATTAATCTTGATTTGGAATGAACAACGGCTATCAAAACTTGATTTAGAAAAGGTTTCAAAATCTTAGAAATTTTCTTCTAATGAATGAGAACTATTCTCCATACTGTCAATCCTTGAGAATAAGTAGAATAAGTAGCAAAATCTGCAAATCAATTTGATTTGAATTCCTTACGCAACTTGTGCCAAAAAACAAGGACTTGACCATTGTGCCACGTGTCAAGCTGTAGTTGATTGGTTTATATGACCCTACATGATGCCAAAGACAAAGTTAAATGGCCCATGTGAAGTATCCATGGTCAACATAAAACACATAGAGGTCATATAAGGAAACTCCTGACACTTAGATAAAATTTGCCTGCAGTAACACTCTGTCTTCATGCAATCAATACAGTCGAATCTTTATCTTCGATATATTCAATGCAGTCAAAACTTTCTCTTCAATGTAATTGATGTAGTCAAACTTTTTCTCTTCAATGTAGTCGGTGTAGTCGAACATTTTCTCTCCGATGTAGTCGATGTAGTCAAACTTTTCCACAACTATGAACTTGATGCAGTCAAATGTTTCCTTAGCTGTGAACTTGATGTATTC
Organism: Platanthera guangdongensis; assembly: GCA_039583875.1. NCBI lineage: Eukaryota > Viridiplantae > Streptophyta > Magnoliopsida > Asparagales > Orchidaceae > Platanthera > Platanthera guangdongensis. Next base: position 196,087,027 of record CM077158.1, on the reverse strand, counting down.
CAACTTTTCCTTAGTCGTGAACTCAATGCGGTCGAATTTTTCCTTAGTCGTAAGCTCGATGCAGTCGAATTTTTATAGCTTTTTGCCAATGCACCCTATTTTTACTTAGGTAAATCTTTGATCCTGCCTTTGATTTCTTTTGTCCTTAGTGATTATTCCCAAATATAGTGGCATGTTTAATATATAATTAGTACATAGGTCAACATGAATTTTTCTCCTTGAGGGATTATAAGTGAAGAATCTTGTTTGGGTGTCCAAGTGTCTAACCAAACATTAGTCATGCACTTAAGTTAAACATGTCACATCAAAACTAGAACATCCAGCAAATACAAGATGTTTATTGTCATCTTAAGTCCTTCTTCAAATAAGGAATCTTAGGGACAGTATTCCCAATAATTTTCCTGGATAAGGACAAGATATGGTTTGCAGGTTTGTGTCTTTAATGCACACGGCTCTACGCCCCCTGTTATTTTGAGACAAACAATGGGTGAATTATCGTGGTCATACTTGTGCATTTAATTCCTACTGTAAGATTTATGTCTGATGAATTTTAGATTAGTCTTGAAGTTATGTATCATTCAAACATACAAGGGTGTGATTTTAAATACTCAACTTATAATTTAGCATAACATGTCTCTGAGTAAGAGATTTGTGTATCCAAAGGGGATCAAATTTGATAGTTCCTTTGGGTACCCAAATATATCATGCTGGCTTTTGAGGAGGTAAGGATGAATGGGCCCTTTCAAGTAAAGTTAATGCGTCATTTCTAATTATAAGTCTCTATTCATACCTTGGATATTTATCTTTCAAATTCATATTGTTATAATGTGGAGTCTTTATGTGATGAATATTATTTGAAAACCAATGCGTTGAAGATTTATGTTAGTTAAAATTGTTTTTCATGTTATAATTATGTTGCTTATCATAAAGACTTACAATAGTGATTCTTTAAAAATATATACGAGTGGAAATTTTTCTTACGAGTAGATTCATAGTACACTTTAAATAATAAATTTGGTGTTTTTCCTTTCAACTCATTCTTTTAGAACTCAACGTGCTTTTGTGATTAAATATTCTATTAGGTGTATGTTTTATAAGTTTTGAAACACAAGTAGATACATTAAGCAATTTTGAAGATAACTAAAAATCAAAGTTTTTTTATTCATTGAAAATTTCTGAATAGATTTTAGTTTATGAGATAAAGCACTATTTTCATAAATTAATTTCTCACTACGCACTTTTGCAAAATGCAACACTTTTTCATAATTCTTATATATTTTAAATTCATGGCAATCAATACAAGATGTAGAAATTTCAACTAGAGATCATAAAAGGGAACTAGACACATCAACAATAGATTCTACAATAAGTTGTGCTTTTAGATTTTTGCTTTCAAAATGTAATTTTGAATTAGAATTTTTCAATTTCTAAATTTTACATTTAGCCATATCTAGTACACACAATGTAAAGATAGATGTTAAGATAAGAAGGAAATTGGATTTCATTACAATGCTCTTGGATGAGGCAAGATTTGAACATAAAGTTCTTTGGACTTCTTCCTCTTGGCTTTATTCTTCCACTGATGAGTTGTCCTCTTCCCTTCCACTTGATTTGCACTCCATTGTTGTCTTTCTCTAAACACATGTCTTCAATTTGTTCTTCTCTTGGATCTATAAGAACTTGTATTGGCTCATCATCTGAACAAAGAAAAATATACATTATTTCAAGAGATCTCCAAATATCATATGTAGTAGCAAAGAATCGATAAGTTTGAAAATATCTTGACCAGACCCAAAAAATAAGTTATTCATAGCCTTGGTATTTAAATAACATTCATCCCTATTTAAATTATTTGGAGGCTTGATAATGATCTTATTCCAAATTTCTATGTCTAACGATATCAGAAATTTTCTCATAAATATTTTCCACTCGTTATAGTTCACACTTGTAAACAAGGTGGTGCTAAAAAAATTTTAATGTGTAAAATTCAATCCCCTCTAGTAGATGCAAGATTATTGTTGGTCAGTATTCCCGATGGTGAAACCATTTTGGAATAACTTAGCTCTAATACTACTTGTTGGATCTGGTGACTAACCTAGAGGGGGTCAAATAAGGTTTTGAACAAATACGGGAGATTTACAACTTTTAGTAGATAGGATACACTTTTTGAAGCTTTTGCAGGGCAATAGAGTTAGTGTCGGTTGTATCAACGGAAACTGTATTCTTGATCTACAGAAGATTGTTTCAGTATACGCATGAATAACACTTCAGAGACATATTAATAAATTGATGGCATTGCAGAATAGAATATAGAACATGATTGCATTTAATATTATGATATTCTTAAATATTACAAAGCTAGATCTTCTCGAGGCCAGAGATCGGAGGCGATGAATTGAAATTCCTTTTTGGTTTTCATATCGACCCTCCCCCTGAGGGCCGGTTAGTTCTCTCGCTTATCCCCCAAGATATTTGAGCCAACGAAAATATTGTGGCCTTCAAAACTGAGAGCACCAAGACGAGCAAGGAGAGGATTGCCTCTACACCAAGGAGGCCTGCTGATTCAGACAATGAAATTGATATCTGATATGCTCTGATACCAGTTGAAAGGGATGCCTCAGATGCTGAGGGATTGATCTAACTAATTCTGGAGAGTGGTGAATAGAGTATTTTAAAAACTCTGAGTTGTTTTTATAGCAGATTAAAATAGGTGATATATATATATAAGAAAAGAAAATATATCACAGCATAGCAAAATAAAATGTAGAGCACAACCAGACGACACAAGGAAATTTATAGTGGTTCCCCAATATACCTGGATACATCCACTCTTCTACCACCTGGTAGGAATCCACTATAGGTTTTTGATCAGGTGCCCTACCACCACAGGTTTTTGTTCAGGTGCCCTGTTAACACAGGATCTATTTTCAATGGAGATCTAGCAACACTTTGAGCTTTTGATCAGGTGCCCAAAAACCAAATCAAGTCTTTTGATCAGGAGACTTGACAACCAAGGAATTATCTTTTGAAGGGAGTTATAACCCTGTACATGGTTGGAAAATAAGATTGATATTGTCTTCTCTATCTCAATCCTCTGAGAAGACTAGTGGATTTTGTGATGTTGTGGAGACAATGTTTCAGGGTGTAGGCCTTCAAGTTGAAAACTTCTCCTTCCAGTATATGTATCTGAGTGATTGTGAAGTTGATCTCAGAATGATGATTGTTTGCTGGAAGAAAAGCTTGAAAAGAAGAATGAAGAAGAACAAGAACTTCTATATCTCTGTTTCTTGTTCTCTGTATGCAGATGTTCTCTTTTTCTTCCTGACTATTGGACTTGTTCTATATGGTGTGCAGCAATCTTCTGAAAATTTCTTTTATATCTTGATTGTTGATTTGAATTTCAAATTCCTTGAAGTCCTCTGCATATTTTCTAGGAAATGGAATGGCTGATTTTGTCTTGAATTCATTTCCTCAACTGTCCCAGTAAATATGTTAAGTAATAACTTTGTGAAATCTCTAATTAATACTTCTATGAACGGCTATATTCTTGAGAATATAAGCATTAATTATCAGAGTATTACTTTCATTCTGAGATTAAACTGACTTAGTCGATCTGAGAATCTGTAGAGAAGATTAGTCGAGCAGAACATGGATGGAGTTAGTCGACCTCGGTAAAGCTTTCATCGACCTAAGCACCAAGTTCGTCGAAGTGATAATCCTTATTCGTCGATCTGAGCTCCAAAATCGTTGAATAAAAAATATACTTGCCAAACTGAGCTCCAAGTTCGTCGAGCTGAGAAGGCACTTCGTCGAGTTGAGATCCTGGTATAAGCTCACAGTTTGTCGACCTGAGCTAGTCTTTCGTCGAGCTCAACTCAGAGAAGGAACTCTGAGTTCGTTGAGATGAGTTCGACGATCGTCGAGCTGAGTTCAGCTATCATTGAACACATTTTCTGTAATCTTTAAAATGCCTTGTCTCTAAGTCTTGATTCTATGAAGTCTTCTGAAGGTAGGTCTCAGTAATCTAACCTAATGTGATGGACCATAGACCCTGAAACTAACATATGACCCAGACTATACATGGTGGGTCATCAATCCTAATAGTGAACCTAGCCCAAATCACAAGTAGGGTTCCAACAATCTCCCCCTATTTGGGTGAGGTTACTATGCAAAATAAAAATAAACAAAATCACAAAGTAATAAAAAATACCTAACAGAATTTTAAAACCATTCAGCAGATATGAAAAAAAGTGCCATGTGAGTTTTCATATAGCAAAAATAAAATTCACAACGCAAAATTAGAGAGCTATCACAGTTTCTTTGAAGCATATGAAGAGGAAGCAAGTTTTGTGAAAATTATCTTTCGTCTGGGTTCCTCTACTTCTCTTTGAGTCATTTTCATGTCTTGAGCACCACGAATCTTCATAGTTGCAGCTCTAGGCACTACAGCTTCTGGATGCAAATTCATGTAAGTATCAACATTGAAAAGATTTTGTACCTTATATTTGTCCAGTTCTTTCTTCCTGTAAGATGACATAGTAGAGAATTGAGAAGAATCCTTTCCTTCTTCCCTGGCCTTCCTTATCTGAGATAGAGCTATCAGCTCATTAAACCTGGCCATTCTATAGTTTGGATCAAATTCTGGATCATATGTTGGAGAGGGAGGTCTCTCTGGACTAGATTCCTCTTTCTGACTACCTTGTTCTGTTAGCTGACGGCCTTGACTATCATGCTGCTACTGCTGCTTTCTCTATTGGGTGCTAGATTGAGTGTCTGACCTTGACGATCTTTCTTTGTTGTTATGAGTTATTCTTTATTGATAAGAAGTAGACCTTTGAACTTGAGAAATATTTCCTGTTGATACTGCTGCAGGAGGAGGAGGAGGAGGAGGTCCTCTCCAAGACTTCTTAGGAGAAGAATTATATCTCTTCATTTTCTTTCTTCTCTTTTGTTCATTCTTAGAAAGTATCATCCAAAAGGGAGTATCTGGAGTGAGAGTATTGGTGTGCAAAATGTAGTAGGGAGTGTATGCTGTGGGATTTGGTTTTGGAGCAGCCTTTATTGGAGACTTTCTCTTGGCTTTTCTCTTCCTGGAACTGGAGTCATCTGACTTATCAGATTCATCATCATCATCATCAGATTCATCAGCAGGGTTATCATAAACAGCATTAATTCATTTAAGCATTACATCAGAAAGTACAGGATGAGCCTGTGGCTGTTCAGCTACATGTTCTTCAGCCTGAGGCTGTGGAACTATATGTTCTGCACTAATCTGTACATCAGTATCTGCAGTGTCTATATCTTCAAACATAATCTCATCCATTTCTGGCATGGGAGATTCAGCCCATCCAAATGTTGGTGGAGAGAGAGAGCCTTTGGCTCTATAACAGAAATACTGGAAGAGGTATTACATAAACTATTTCTAATTTCTTGTAAGACTGAAGAATCAACTGGAGCAGAAAAGCAGACTATTGCTTTAGAGTAATCAGAAATTGTATCAATTGTATCAAAAACTGGTAAAGTGCAACTATAAATTATATCAAAGGAATAAAGTAATGAATGAATATCCACTGTAGGATTGATGATCAAATCACCAACAGTGACTATTTCAGTGTCAACTGACTCTTCTTCAAAACAAATCATTTCAATATCATCATCAAGAATTTCAACTATTTCTGCTGCTGGAATTGCTACTGTTGTTGTTGCTACTGGAGGTTCTTCATGACTAATTGGAGCTTCATCATTGAACATCTCCCCCTGCCTGGTTTCAGAGAGTCCTGCAAACCAGGCCCCCAAAAGAAGGGACAGTGGAGAAAGAAGCTAGCTATGAAGAGAGTATAGTGATGGAGGCAGCAAGTGGAGCAATGGCTTCTGCTATAAGCTTCTTGAGGGTAGGAGTAATAAGCTCAAGAATGTGGGCTGATATAGAAGTGTATGGCATGGAGTATGTTGGACAGATGGTGAATGCTTGTGGAATGGAAGATGTCTGAATGCCTGTTGGAATTGTGGAGTTTGTGACATCAGGGAGTATAATATCTTCCTGAATAGGGGAATGTTGTGGAGATGGTTGTGGAGATGGTTATGGAGATAAAGATGATATTAGATCAAAAATTAAGAGATGACAATAGTGGATCTATATATGGTGTGTCATCAGCTTCTGATGGTTAATATGGTGGTAGAGGAGATTGAGGAGGTGGAATGGTATTTCCTCAGTAATGTTAATTGGTGATTGTGAAACTGAGGTGTTAGATCTGAAATACTTTAGAGGGGGGTGAATAGAGTATTCTTAAATGCTTTACAGTTTTTGCTATAAATAATAACTGCAGAATAAAATTAATAAAGTATAAACACAGCAATCCTAAAAAGGCACAAACACAGCAAGAACAAAAAGGAAGGGCAACCAGACAACACAAGAAATTATAGTGGTTATCCAACCTGGGTACATCCACTCTTCTACCACCCTGGTAGGAATCCACTCAGATTTTTAATCAGGTGCCTGACACCAATGAGCTTTTGATCAGGTGCTCAAAAACCAAACCTCAAGTCTTTTGGTCAGGTGACTTGCAACCAGGAATAACTTTTGAAGAGAGTTATAACCCTTTACAAAGTGGGGGATGAGAGATGATATTGTCTTCTCTTTGTCAATATACAACTGAGAAGACTTGAGTGGAAATGATATTAGCAAAGAGCTCCCCCTGAGATGTAGAATGGTTCAGGAAAAACTGGAGCTTTGCTTCAGGGTGATAGGTCTTCAGTCTTTATCAGCCTTGACAAGAAAGTATTCAGGAACTTCTTGACAGATGGATTTGTTGTTGTCCTTTGAAGTGTCCTGGAGTGTTGAAGAAGGAAGACTCTTGATCTTGATTTGGTGTTCTTCTTCTTCAGATAGCTGATCTTCTTCTGGTCTAGGGTTACTTTTCTATATCAGAGTTCTTTATCTTTTTATCAGAGTTCTGTCAAGAGAGAACAGCAGAGAAATCCTTGTTGCAGACTGACTAACTGTGTATCTATGTTGTCTGTCTATCTCTGTATGTCTGTATATTATCTGTCTAGGAAAGGAGAGGAAATTTTTTTTATATTTCCTGTCAAGAAATTCTCTTTCGAAATTTGAATTCCTCTGCATTAATTGTTGACGGCCTTGAAAATAAACTGCATTGATTTATTTCCCCAACTGTCCCATGGAAAAATAGCAAGCAATATTCCTGGAGAAGACCATAATCAATGCTCCGTCTAACGGTTATATTCAGAGAATATTTTAGCATTGATTACTCAGGAAGAATTGCAAAAGGAAGGGGACAGAATGAAGGAAATAACTAAGTCTGGATTCGTCGAACAGAGAACAGAAATCATCGAGCTGAGTCCACAGTTCGTCGAGCTAAGAAGCTGTGTTCGTCGACCAGATGGCTTCTATTCGTCGAGCTGACTTCCAAGATTGTCGAGTAGAGAGTAGAACTGCATTGATTAGAAACTTTGACAATTCTGTGTATGGAGTTCGTTGAGCTGATAACTGGTTTCGTCGACTGAAGTTCAGCAAAGTATTTCTGGACTTGGAATATTTTAGATGCTTCTGGAATGAAGTGTTGAAGTGAAGTATCCAGAAATCATCGACCTGAGAGTTTGTTTCATCGAGCTGAGTCCACTAACTGCTGCTTCATAACTCTTGCCAAAGTGGTCAAAGTTCGTCGAGCTGAGAATCTTGAATTCATCGACTGGAGATGATTCTGGACTTAGGAAACTGAGAGGCTTCTGGATTAATAAGTTGAAGTAGAGAATCTAGAATTCGTCGACCAGAGAACTAAGTTCGTCGACTGAAGTCTAGAAAATAAAGTCTGGACTTGGAATGCTGAAGGTAGAGTCCAAAGATCGTCGACCTGAGAATCAAGTTCATCGAGCTCAGCTCAGAGAATTTTCTTTGAGATCGTCGAGCTGAGCACGACAATCGTCGACCGAGTTCGACGAACGTCGAACTCATTTCACTGAATCTTTGGAAATTTTCTAAGTCTTGAGTCTCTGGCAGTCTGATGATGGCTGGTCCATGAGATGTTGAAACTAAGGACTTGATCTAGACTCTAGGACACTACTATGACCCTGGCTATACAATATGGGTCACAAGATCCTAACTTAGTGAACCTATCCCAAATCAAACTAGGGATCCAAAAATCTCCCCCTATTTGGGTGAGGTCACTAATTACAGACTCAAACTAAACTGAAAATAAGCAAAGCAAGAAAGCATATATCTGGTAGAGAGAATTAATACATGCAGCAGATATATATATATACACAAGCTTTATATCAAAAATAGAAAGCAGTTATAAAATAGTTCAGAAATTAAATAGTTTAGAGATCATTTCTTCTGCTTCTTTTCCTTGGGCTTCTCCTCTTTACCTTTATCTCCAGGCTTGGTAAAAATAATTTCCATGTTGGGATCAGCAACTTGCACCTTAGTCATTGTCATATCAGCAGCCCCTATGATTTTCAAAGATGTGGCCCTGGGCACTACTGCTTCTGAGTGCAATTTCATGTAATCATCAACATTGAAAAATTGGTTAGCTTTTTCAAACCTTTTGAGCTCTTCCTTCCTGTATTTAGACATGGTAGTATATTCGGAGGGATCCTTTCCTTCAGCTCTGGCTTTGTTGATCAAAGAAAGGCCAACAAGTTCTTGGAACCTGGCCATCCTAGCAGTTGTTGTTGTTTCTGGATCTTCAAAAGGTACAGGTGGAGAAGCAGGTCTGTTAGAGCTTTCAGCTTGTTGATGTTCAAGAAGTTTTTGCTGTTTTTGTTGTTGATGTTGCTGTTGTTGTTGAGATTGGTGTTGCTTGCTAGATGGATACTGTCTTTGCTGGCTGCTTTCTGAGGATGAGGACCTACCCTGATGTCTTTGGTAAGTTTGAAATTGGGTAGTCCTTTGAGAAGTTGTGCCTGAAGCACCAGCAGCTGGAGGAGGAGGTGGAGGAGGGTCCTTTCTGTATCTGTGAGTTGGTGGAGGGGAATATCTTCTGCTTCTCTTTCTCTCTTTCGGTTCATTCTTGGATAACCACATCCAAGCAGGCATTCCCTTATAAGGAGTAATTTTCTGAAAAATGTAGTAGGGAGTGTCATTTGCTGGATTTGGTTTGGGAGCAGGAGGAGGAGGTGCTTTCCTCTTCTTAGATACTTTATTCTTCTTTGGATCCTCATCTTCATCATCATCCTCATCTTCAGACTCTTGAAAATTATCATATAGATCATTCAAAGCTTTCAGGGCCTCAGCAAAAATGATAGGCTTCTCAGTCTGAGATGGAGCTGGAGGAGAAACTGCAATTGGATCTAGAGCTGGAGAGCTATCTATGACATTGCTTTCAGCAACTGTCTTATTCTCTTCTTCAATATCAGCCAAGATCAAAGCATCAAGATCTGGCATAGGAGAGCCATCCATTACAAAGCTTGGTGCAGAAAAAGTTTCTGGAGGGGATGGAATGACTGTAAGGTCTGGAGCAGCAAAACTGCCTTTGAGTTGCTTGACAACTTTAGGACTTATTGGAGAAGTATAGGGAACAATATCCAAAGATGGCTTAGTACAGTCTGCTGGAAGAAAACTCAAATATGCAGTATCAAAAAATTTCAACAAATTTACTAAATCTACCGTGGGATTTATGATGAAATCACCAGCAGTGTTTATTTTTTCTGGTACTGACTCATCTATGTCCATGTCAGTTTCAATAAAATGAATAAAATCAATTAAATCTAACTCAGCATATACATTTGCTGATACTTCTGCTGGAACTACTGCTGCTGCTACTGCTGTGTTTGCTATTGCATTTGTTATTGGTTCTGCTGCAGCATCTTCACCAGCAGTTGAGTTTGGAGTGCTGGAAGAGATGGGGATGAAAGAGTGATCTCTCCAGAAGGGTGGGGAGTGGCTTCTACAGCCCTTGTGCTCTCAAAAGCTTTGGTGGCAGAGGATGAGGCCTTAGAAGGCTTTGCTATTGTCCTCTCCCACCTGCCAAACAAGGCACAGGTGAGCCTTTTGCTGGCATTGATAAATATGGTCGGGGAGACCAGTGATTCAGCAGCTTTTTCCTTCAAAAAGATCCCCAGGATCGTTCCAAAACACACTTCCTTTTTGTTGTTCTTTTTCTTGATCAGATCAAAGATGATTTGAGCCCAGTCCACTTATTTCTTGTTGACTACTGCACACATAACTAAAAATTGATGTCTGGTTATATAATCATGTGCAGTATGCTTGCCCAGCAAGACTTTCCCAACAATATCTGCAAGAAACTTAGATTCTGCAGACAAATGTTTCTTCAGCAATTTATTAGGGTTATCTCCAGAGTAACCCATCATACTCAGCATTTGATCATATTCTTCAGAATCAACTTCTAGTTCTTCTTCACCATTGTTCAATCCAAAAATTTCAGTTAATACAGTGGGAGAGAGAGAGAGATAGCGTTACCCGCAATTGATCTATTCATTGTGTTCTCCTCTATTGTTTAAGATGTATAAACTCATTCTCTGATTTCAGTTCCAGATAGCTTGATCCTTGTTGTCATCAAGGTCTTCAGTTGTTGTTCTTCCAGAAGTTGCAGAATATCCAAAAATATGGGGTCTGAATGCTGAAACGAATCAAAGTCAACATCGAAGATGGTATCGAACTTCATCGCAGCAAGGATTCCTGTTGGAATCGCCATGAGAGTACCTGCAAGAGAAAACGACGATCAAGTGCAAAGGAACTGATAGCACGGGACGGAGGTCGAAGAAAACCTAGATATAAGGTTTTCTAGAATATGAATCGACAAACTCCGTTCCACGAAAATTGAGAAATTCTTCAACCTGAGATCGACGAAATAATTGATAGTTAAATAATTCATCGAGCTCAGCCTGAAGATTTGAAGACATTTCGTTAAGCTCCGTTCACCGAAAGTTTTCTGAAGTGGATTCGTCGATCTCCGTTCGACGAAAACAACTTCACTCACAGAGAGTTCGTCGACCTCCGTTCGACAAATATCTCCCAAACTGTCCCTAGTTCGTCGAGCTCCGTTCGACGAACTCTGGAAAATTCATCGAGTGCAGATAGAAACTAAAATAAGTCTTCTCCATTGATCATTTCAAGCTATTTTATAAAGAACAGATGGTTTCTTTCATCCACAGGTTTGGTGAAAATGTCAGCTCTTTGTAAATCAGTGTAGATATAGACAAGTTTAATTTTGTTTTTGTCTACATACTCTCTTATGAAATGATGCTTAATGTCTATATGCTTGGTCCTACTGTGATGAACTAGATTTTGTGTTATGGCTATAGCACTTGTGTTATCACAAAATAGAGTTGAATTATTTAAGTTGAGACTATAGTCTAGTAGTTGATTTTGTATCCACAACATCTGTGAACAGCAACTGCCAGTAGCTATATATTCTGCTTCACCTATTGATGTAGACACAGATGATTGTTTCTTACAAAACCAAGACACTAATCTCATCACAAGGAATTGGCAAGTTCCTGAGGTGCTTTTTCTGTCCACCCTGCATCCTGTAAAGTCAGCATCTGAATATTCAGTTAAATGAAATTCTGACTCAGTAGGATACCATAGGCCAAGACTTGGACAACTCTTTATATATCTCAAAATTCTTTTTAAGAAAATTAGATGAGATTCTTTAGGGTTCACTTGGAACCTAGCACAAAGGCATGTGGCAAACATGATATCAGGTCTGCTAGCTGTAAGATATAATAGGGACCCAACAATGCCCCTATATAATTTCTGGTCAACAGGTTTCCCATGTGGATCAGAGTCTATTACAGCATTTGTATCCATAGGTGTTTTCTTTGCTGAGGCATCAGTCATCCCAAACTTTTTGATAAGCTCTTTTGCATATTTAGCTTGGGAGATGAAGATGCCATCAGGGAGCTGCTTCACTTGGAGACCAAGGAAGTAGGACAGCTCACTCATGCTACTCATTTCAAATTTAGAATGCATGAGATCAGAGAACATCTTGCATAATTTGAAATCAGTAGACCCAAATATGATGTCATCCACATATATTTCTACTAATAATATTTGGTCATTATGATGTCTAGTGAAAAGTGTCTTATCTACTATGCCTCTGATAAACTTATGCTCTATCAAAAAACTAGCTAAGGTCTCATACCAAGCTCTTGGAGCTTGCTTTAGACCATAAAGGTCTTTATGCAATTTAAAAACATGATAAGGGTGAGTTGGAGAAATAAAACCTGGAGGTTGTTCAACATAAACCTCTTCTTTTAGTACTCCATTCAGAAAAGCACTCTTCACATCCATCTGGTACACCTTGAATTTCTTGTAGGCAGCATAGGCCAAAAATTTTCTGATGGCCTCTAACCTTACAACTGGTGTAAAGGTTTGATCATAATCTATGCCTTCTTCCGGCCTGTATCCTTGAGCAACAAGCCTAGCCTTGTTCCTCACTATTGTACCTTGGGCATCTAGTTTATTTCTGTATACCGATTTGGTTCAAATGACTGGATAGTCTTGGGGTCTTGGAACCAAATCCTAAACTCTACATCTCTCAAACTGGTTGAGTTCCTCTTGCATTGCAATGATCCAGTGGGGATCCTGCTCAGCATCTTTTATGGATTGAGGTTCAACCTGAGAGAGAAAATAGGCATGCATCAAATCTTGGTTGAGTTGATGCCTTGTTTCTACACCAACTGATATGTCTTCAATCACTTGGGATCTAAGGTGATCCCTTAGTATGACAAGATCATTTGGTGGAGTTGGTTCAGCAACAACATTTTGAATTAATTCCTCTTATGGAATTGAGTTTGCTGTTGAGGGAAATTCAATTCCTTCACTGCTTTCTTCTTCACTTTCTTCATTGACTTTGTGGAGAAGGATGTGTTGTCTTGAGTGAGGTTAAGTCCATCTAAACTCTCACACAAGTGAGGTAGCTGCAAAGTGCTATTGGTAGAAATCTCTTTCTCCTTCCAAGATATGTTAGTTTCATCAAATGTAACATGAATGGATTCCTCAATTTTTAAGGATGATTTATTAAAGACCCTATAAGCTTTGCTTACTTGGGAATATCCTAGAAAAATTCTCTCTTCTGTCTTAGCTTCAAACTCCTAATGTATTTCTTGTTGTTGTTATGTATATAACACACACATCCAAATACTTTAAAGTAGTTGATTTTAGGTTTCTTCCCTTTATGTAATTCATAGGGAGTCATATTCTTCAGTTTATGTATTAGGCTTCTCTTTAGGACATAATTTGCAGTGTTTACAGCATCTGCCCAAAAGGTTAGTGGCAAGTAAGCATCTGCAAGTAATGTACCTGTAGCTTCAATTAGGGTCCTATTTTTCCTTTCAGCTACCACATTTTGTTTGGGAGTTCTACGAGCTGAGAAGCAGTGCCTGATACCTTCCTTCTCATAGAACTCATGTATAAGAAGAGACTCAAACTCTGTACCATGATCACTAATGATCAATGCATCATGAGTAGAGTACTCAATCTGTATGGTCCTAAGAAAATCTATAAGAACCTTAAAGGTATCTGACTTAGATCTCAGAAAGGACACCCAAGTGAACCTTGAGAAGTCATCTACAATAACTAAGGTATAGGATTTCCCTCCTAGGCTTTGTACAGCAATAGGTCCAAAGAGATCCATGTGTAGCATATACAATATCTTAGGTGAATCACTTTTATTTATTGATTTAAACCTAGATTTAGTTTGTTTGCCTAGTTGACAAGTCCTGCAAAGGTCTTCCTTCTTGTAGGGACCAGAAGGTAAGCCTCTTACAAGACTGTCTTTTGATAGCCTCGCAATGTTTTTCATGTTAACATGTCCTAGCCTTTTATGCCACAACTCATTTTGATTACAAACAATATTAAGCAAACAAATGTCTGATTTGGCAGAAAGAAAATCAACTAAGTATTTGTTTCCTTGCCTATTTCCAATTAAAACTTTTTGATTTTCTTTATTAGAAATAATGCAAGAAGTTGAGTTGAAATGTACCGGATAACCTTCATCACATAATTGACTTATGGAGATGAGGTTATGCTTGAGACCACTTACAAAGGTCACTTTCTTGAAGGTGACTACTCCAATCTTCACTTCTCCATAGCATTCAGACTGACCACACTTGGAATCACCAAAGATTACCTTTGGCCCCAGCTTGGACTTGTAGTTGGTTAGGTTGTCCTTGTTGCCAGTCATATGTTTGGAGCAACCACTGTCCAGGTACCAAGGCTGATTCACACCTAGACAGCCCTTTACCTGTAGTAAAAACAGTTAGTTGTTCTTGACGCAGGTTACCTTGGGTCCTTTATATTGCTGGTAAGAAAAATTAGATATTACAGAAAACTCTGGTTGAGATTTGTATCCTAGTGGATGATATCTTTTAGGTGGTATGATCCAATCAGCTAATGGATTAAATGGTTTCCTAGATTTATTGAAGTTGCTGTTATATTTATAATTTTTATTAAGTCTTTCTGGGTTCGACAAATTATTGTGAGTTCGTCGACCAGAGTTCGACGAATTAGGATGAGATTGTCAATCTCTGCCCAGAGAATGAACATAGTCATTTTCTGTGCCCCAAGTTCGTCGATCTCTGCTCGACGAACCATACAGAGTTCCTCAATCGCAGTTAGACGAATGATTATAGCTAAATTTGTGTTCAGCGTTCGTCGAGTTGAGTTCGACGAACTGGCCACATTTCATCGATCTGAGTTCGATGAAATCTACTGAACTTTGTTTTTACCTAAGGTTTTTTTATTATTGTTATTTTGACCTTTTAACTTGGGAATATCTTCTATGGTTTGTTTATAGTTTATTATTTCTTTCCCATTAGCTGAAACAAATTTGATGGGGGTGGATAAAATATTCTTGTTAAGAATGGGGGGTAAACTTGATGAAGCACCCAAGCCCAGCTTGTCATTCAGTCTGGCATTTACAGTGCTTGTGATGTCCATCAGCTTGAGGCTTTTCCCGTTGAGAGTCTCCTCAAGTTGTTTAGCCTCACATAACTCAGTCTTCAACATTATAATTTGTTCATTAGCTAAGATTAATTCATCCTTTAACCTATTATTTTCAGAGTTAATAGTCTCTAGGTTTCCTAGTTTTTCCCGAAGAGTCTTAATTTCCTTTTCTGAGTTAATTAGATCTATGCACATGGTCTTGAATTCAGATTTAAATGATTCAGAATTATAATCAAAAGAAGATAATACCTTGTCAGCTTCAGAATCTGAAACTGCTTCATTGTTTGAATCTTCTTCTTCTGAATGACCCCTGGATGCATCAATGGCCATTAGGCAGACTTCTTTGGCCCTTGCTTCTTCTTCAACTTCACTGGATCTGGAAGATGTTGATTCATCCTCAGTTTCACTCCAAGATTCAGCCACAAAACCTTTCTCCTTCTTCTTGTATTTGCTGGAGGAAGGCATGTTGTTGTGCTGTCTTCTTGTGTCCTTTTCTCTTCTCTTCTCCTTCTTCTGATTCTCTGGACACTCAGAGATTAAGTGTTCAGGTTTCCTGTAACCAAAACACACCACTTATTTAGTTGGTGTTTTGTCATACCTTGGCATGTCATACTACCTAGATGACTTTCTCCTGAAGTCTTTCCTTGCCATCTTGTAAAATCTCTTGGCAAATAGAGACATCAGTTCTTCATTCATGGTTGGAGTCTCTGTCTCCTCAGCAGTCTTGAAAACAATGTTGTGCTCTTTTCTTGCGGAAGGAGGTGTTCTCTGCTCAGCTACCTCTCTGTATTTGATCAGCTATTCATAGGACTTAAGCTTTCCTAAAAGAGATTTAGTGGAAATATCATTTAGGCTTATGGCCTCCTTGATGGTCCAGATCCTTGAATCTCATGAGCTTGGGAAGCACATAAGGATCTTATCATTCACCTCTGTGAGGGTGATGTCCTTGTCCAAGGTTTTTAGCTCACTGATGATTGAGTTTAACCTATTGTACATATCAGCTACTGTCTCAGCTTCCTCCTTCTTGAAATTCTCATATAGGGATATGAGATTGAATCTCCTGTCCTTCCTTTCATCTACAGATCCAGCCACCATTTGATTTAAAGAGTCCCAGATGGCCTTAGTTGATGTGCATTCAGCCATCTTTTGAAAAATGTCATCAGACATTGCTTGGGCCAGAATATTCATGGCCTTGGCATCAACAATTTTAGCCTTCTTCTGGGCTTCAATCCACTCAGGTGGTGGAACTGCATTTGTGCTTGAAGCTGCTGTTGAGGTAGAGGCAGTAGCTTGAGGAGGACTTGTCATAATAGAATTAAAGATATCCTCATCAATAGAGTTCATGTACCATTTGGTTCTTGCCTTCCAGATGGCAAACTTATTCAGATTGCATACTGCAGGTCTGGTGCTTGCATAATCTTTGTTTTGTGCTATGTTGTGTGAGAATAAATCTAATAGGAATGTAAAGACAGATCTAACTCAGGATCTTTTGTTCAAGGGTTAGCTTGTACAACCAAAGGAATCCTGCTCTGATACCAATTGAAAGTGAGGTGTTAGATCTGAAATACTCTAGAGTGGGGGTGAATAGAGTATTCTTAAATCCTTTACAGCTTTTGCTGTAAATAATAACTGCATAATAAAATTAATAAAGCATAAACACAGCAATCCTAAAAAGGCACAAACACAGCAAGAACAAAAAGAAAGGTCAACCAGACAACACAAGAAATTATAGTGCTTCCCCAACCTGGGTATATCCACTCTTCTACCACCCTGGTAGGAATCCACTCAGATTTTTGATCAGGTGCCTGACACCAATGAGCTTTTGATCAGGTGCTCAAAAACCAAACCTCAAGTCTTTTGGTCAGGTGACTTGCAATCAGGAATAACTTTTGAAGGGAGTTATAACCCTTTACACAGTGGGGGAATAAGAGATGGTATTGTCTTCTCTTTCTCAATATACAACTGAGAAGACTTAAGTGGAAATGATATTAGCAAAGAGCTCCCCATGATATGTAGAATGGTTCAGGAAAAACTGGAGCTTTGCTTCAGGGTGATAGGTCTTCAGTCTTTATCAGCCTAGACCAGAAAGTATTCAGGAACTTCTTGACAGATGAATTTGTTGTTGTCCTTTGAAGTGTCCTGGAGTGTTGAAGAAGGAAGACTCTTGATCTTGATTTAGTGTTCTTCTTCTTTAGATAGCTGATCTTCTTCTGGTATATGGCTACTTTTCTATATCAGAGTTCTCTATCTTTTTATCAGAGTTCTGTCAAGAGAGAACAGCAGAGAAATCCTTGTTACAGACTGACTACTGTGTATCTATGTTGTATGTCTATCTTTGTATGTCTGTGTATTATCTATCCAGGAAAGGAGAGGAAATTTTGCCAAAGAGCTAATTTAGAAATTCGGAATGGAGAAAGCAATCTCGATGAGGACTCCAGTGGGTTCAACTATGTCTCTGGACAAGGATGAAAAAGGGAAACCTTTTGATGAAACCAAGTACAGAAGCATTATTGGATCTTTGCTCTGCCTTACTGCAAGTAGACCTAACATAATGTTCTTAACATGTGTCTGTGCTAGATTTCAGGTGAACTCTAAGGAATCTCACTACGCTGCTGCAAAGCGGATTTTGAGATACCTTAAAGGTACACCAAATCTTGGCTTATAGTACCCAAGAAGTAATGACAACGAACTAATAGGTTTTTCAGATGCAAATTTTGTAGGGAGCAAAGACGATAGGAAAAGCACTTCAGGGACTTGCCAATTATTTGGAAGAAGCCTCATCTCCTGGAGTAGCAAGAAGCAAAACTTCGTGGCAATCTCAACGGTCGAGTCAGAGTACATCTCTGCAGGCAGTTGCTGTGCACAGTTACTTTGAATAAAGAATCAGTTCGAAGACTAAAACATGAAGTTTGATAATATTCCAATTTTTTGCGACTCCTCCAGCGCAATAGCAATAGCCAACAACCCAGTCTCGCACAGCCGGACAAAGCATATAGAGCTAAGGTATCACTTCATCCGGGAGCATGTGGAGCATGGGGACATAGACCTTAAATATGTCCCTACAGATAGGCAAATTGCAGACATTTTCACGAAGCCGCTGGACGAGACCAAGTTCTCGTTCTTCAAAACAGAACTTGGGATGCTCAACAAAGAAGACTAGAGAAGCTGGACTTTCAAGAAGGCTTAAGGCTCAAAGGTTAGTCAAATACTGAAATTTTTCAAAATTCTAACTCTTTGACTCGAGTAAGACATGAACTACTCGAGTAGTAGAATGACCTACTCGTGTAGTCGACTTGACCTACTCGAGTAGTGGAATGATACACTCGTGTAGTCGACTTGACCTACTCGAGTAGCCGACTAACATACTCGAGTAGTCTGCTTCACTTACTCGAGTACCCCATTCACTTACTCGAGTACTTCAGTTCATCTACTTGAGTACTTCTGTATACTTGCTCGAGTCATTTTCCTCACTCGTGTATATGCCGAGTCGTTTGTTTTTCAAATTTTCTTATGCGCAAACCAAGGTTAATGCCGGCTCTTCTTTGCTTTAATTCCTCATTGTCGTATAGTTAGACCTAAAACTAGGGTTATATAAATAAGAAAATCCGGAAATTTCCCTACACGAAATCATTTTCGCTCTCTCGAGGACCCGGCTGCCTCTTCGCCTTCCTTAGTCAGTTGCAGAGCCGCGCGATTTCCTTCACCCCGTCGACAGTCTCTAGGGTTTCTGAATCCTCAATAGATTTCTTAATCATGGTTGTCGCCTCTAAAATCGGTGTGGGTTCGGATTTAGTCGTCGCCGGGATTGCAGAACTCTCTGACGACTTCCAAAATCTCATGATTTTGCTCGACACCGCCGGATTAACCTTCATTCTCCAAGAACAATGTCGAATCCTCATCCCCGAAGTTGCAGAGTTTTTCAGGAACTTCAAGGTCAAGGACCATGGGACAGTTTTGAAGTCTATAGTTAAAGGTATCAACATCAAACTTACTCCAACCTCTGTTTCTCGACTTCTTCGACTGCCAGTTACAGAAGCAGATGATTTTCTGGGTGATGAAGAATATTCCAGAACTTGCTTGTTCTGTGGAATTTCTGCTGATGCAAAGTATATCAGAAGAGCTGACATGAATGCAGAAGGTAAACTGCTAGTGGATATAATAGGGAAAATTTTGTTATGTAAAACCAACTCCATCAGAGATATCCCTTTATACTTCTTTGAATTGATGCAAGCAATTGTCTGTAGAAAAGCCTTTTTAGTTTGGCTTGTTGATTTTGAATAAAATAAAAGACAGCATCAAATCCCTCAACTATGCAAAGATTATTTTTGTACTCCTTCATGAGATAAACACTGACACCTTCAACTTCTCCAAAGAGAGCATCCTTCACCACATGAAGAAGGTCTTCATCTCCTCAATTCAAAGATGGGAGCTCAAGTTGCAAAATCCCTCTCAAGCTACCAAAGTCACTGAAGCTATAGACACAGAGGACAGGACTCCATCTCCTTCTCCATCTCAGGTCCCCAGCTCCTCTGGTGCACCTATTGAGGGGGAGCCTGCTCCTACTGTTCAAGCCAGGATGCCTACTCCTCCTCCACCTACTCCTCCACCAGTCACTCCAGATGATATCCTCACAAATCAACAAGTTCAATAAGCACTCCTATCCACTGATGCTGCCATCAATGAAATGATAGAAGAATTAACTGCAGATGAACCACTTCCTCCTCTCTTTACAAATGCTCCAGTCACTAACATTCCCAAGGACACATCTCCAGTACAGTCTCCGGCAAGGTCTCTAGACACTTCTCCAGCAAGAACTCCAGCAAAATCTCCTAATGCCCCCAAAGAACAGCCAGAAACAATTCTCATTTCTGATGAGCTCTCACCTGAGCCAGCTGAAGCTCCTCTCAGGAATTTGGATTTCTCTCTCCCTCAAATAATGGATGAAGAGGATGTCATGTTACCCACTACAAGAGCTCAGATCTCTGCTACCCTTATAGAAATAGCTCCATGGGTAGCTCCTCCAATTCCTTCTACTCCATCTACTTCTGCTCCTCCTGCTGCTACAGCTCCTGCCTCCTCAGATTTGATGACTCATATTGTACTTCTCCTTCAAGAACAGAAATATTACTTTGATACTTGTATAAAGACTGTAACGGATAAGGTAACTGCTCTAGAACATGAGATGAGCAGAGGATTTGCTGAAATACAGCATAACACTGATCAGCTCAGACATCTGTTCCAAATTGGTGGCAAAGCCTTAGACCACACCATAACCAGTGTTGGACAAGTTATGGAGCAAGGCCTGACTCTTGCTAATAATAAGATGAAATTGGACAAAAGAGCTGAAGCCACCAAGATGAAAATCTGTGACGTAGTTGGCACTTTCAAAGATGATGTCATCTCTCAGCTATCTGTTGAAGTCAGAAAGGGGGAGAAGTTGGTAAAAGAATATTTAGACAAATCTGATGCCCTCAAGAAAGAACTATGGGAAACTAAGATGAAAGAGATCCATGATGATGTACTAGCTCAAATTCAGAGTGTCAAATTTCACACCTATGACACTACTGTCTGGATGCACAACAAAATTCTTCCTGAATTTGCTGCAGATCCTACCATTATCCCTCATCATTTGAACCCACTAGCTGCTGATGTTCCTGCTCAAGCTCCTCAACCTACATTCTTTCCTAGGCCTGGTGATTCTGTTTCCCCTCCTGATACCTATACTCAGGGTTGGGCTGAAGATCCTGCAGATATTTTCTTCAAAGCTCCTCCTGAAATTCAGACTTACAAGAAGAAAAGAAAGTATGGTGATGGTGCTTCTGCAAGCAAGTCCATTCCTACTCCAGCTCCTGAACATGCTGAGGTGTGGTCTCCCACTTCTAAGTCTCTCATCCTGGTAACTCTCAAATTAGTTATGGACTACCATGAGAGTAGAAATATCCACTACAGTTCCCAGTTATGGGAGTTATATGAGAAGTCCATGACCAAGAGAGTAACTTAAGAGAGCAAATATTTAAGAGCTACAGTAAACTAGCAAGTATAAGTAACAGCAAGAAAGTAACTTAACTTATAAGAATGCCCAAACAAACTTATAAGTTAAGGATCGGGTTACATAAAAGTAAGTCATCGTATAAGAGTGCCCATACAAACTTATACGATGAGGATCTTGTTGTGCAATGTTATGAAATGCTATGAATGCTATGCAATGACTCACCCATGAACACACCCATGCAATTGATATGTCGACACAGACTATAGTTCCCACTTTTCGAGCAGGTAGCTAACCTCTCAGGCATCAGGCGTCGTGGCCAGGCGGTGACAGTAGAACGGGCACTTCTACTACTAGACGGGTATCCACACTACTTCACCTACGCCTCTGTACGCATCAATGCTAAGAACACAATAGCGGAGCCCATGCGTACTATGGCCCAGCGGGGTCTTGGGTAGATGTGCACCAAGAACAGTGCCCGAACTAGCCTTGTGTGACCTGGAGGGGGCCTCGGAAGTAAGCACGAGGACACAGCCCAACCATTCACTTGGCTCGGAACGGGCCCCGGGACGTGAACACCGAGGACACAGCCCATCCACCCAAAGTCTAACTGTCGACTCCCGTCGGTGTGATGACTAGCGAGCCCGTAGACCTGCCACACTATCCTTAACCCAGGATTACGACACCACGTGTCGACTCACATCACATGCAAATGCCACATCAACATAACAAGGAAGGGGCCTCGGAAGTAAGCACGGGGACACAGCCCAACCGTCCATCCATACCTCATCACAACTCAACCAAACAAGTGACGGTCAACACCGCACCTACATCCCTTCACAATACTATCTGTAGGGAGACGACGCTCTAAGTATTGGACTACTAAACTTAATTCATTAATCAAACATGCTCATGTCCATGATTTATTCTTCTATATGACTCCCAAATGATGACAACATAATGTAACATGTTACACATATAAAGATTTACAAATCTTTCCAAAAGTACTAACCTATTATGAACATGATGCGCATGTAAAGATCCATCACACTTTCCATATGTTAACGACCTATTATATATGATACGCACAAATAACAATCTTACAATTCTTATCAAGTCAATTCGTTTAAATAAGACTGCTTCACAATTTGATTATATGAAATCTAATTAATGAGCTTTGTCAATCATGCAACAAATGATTAATCATAAAGGTTCATCCAAGCCAATAACTTGCAATAAAACTTCCACCGAATCTAAATCCATATTATATAAAATCCCAACCTTTGAGTGCAGAAATAATCTGAACAGCAACTTTAACCAGAGATTACCAAAGCTACAATAATCTGGTGAAGACGTGTAACCCCTCAATGGAAAGGTCTTTCCATGGGTTACACCTTTCATATTCAGACCTCCACCCAGATTTGACATTATCCTATTAGAAATCGGACTCGAAGTCCGCTGCGTACAGAACACAATTCTGCATGCAGGAATTGCTGAACATCGTTTTCGTTCAGACTTTCCTGTGGCTACAAACATCGCCTGGAGTCGTGCAGCTATTCGGTGGAAAGGTATTTTCAAGGGCTTAAACTTTCATGTTTAACCGAAAGTCCAGATCTGGCCATATCACACCTAAAAATGGCCACGAATTTCGCTGCGTGCAGAATATAGATTCTGCATGCATCTTAAGGCGGAATGAACGGCATCGGTTCATCTTCCTCCTCAAGGCGATCTTCCCAAATCATTCCAGAATTTCCTCCACCTTTATTCACCCTCATGAGGCCAACACTCTTCACGAAACCATCACTCATCATCACATAGAAGAAGAGAGTGGTTGAAGAGATCTAAAACCTAGAACACAAGTCCTAGCATGGCCAAATCTAGAAGACTTCTTCTCTCCATCAAGACTCTCTTGAGCCGATGTCTCTCCTAGGAAAATAACTATAGATATAGCACCAAGAAAGAGGGTAGGAAACTCACCTCGATTCCAGCGGTTCCTCCATTTCCGGCCATGGATCTCGTAATTCTCCTTGGCGGCATCTTCTCCTACACGTCGATGGCGGATTTTCTCCTATAGAACTTGCTCCAACAGTTTTCTCTCTCACCAGGAGTTCTCATAGGAAATAGGTAATGAAATGAGCATGAAAACGGCTAGCATTTTTTCTTCCCTTATATATGAAAAGTGACACGGGTAGGGACACAGCCGTGTCCTTACCCGTGTCCTGCCTGACGAAGCAGCAACGACAGTTTCCATGTCAAAGATAGACAGACAAAAAATTTAGAATGGAGAAAGCAACCTCGATGAGGACTCCAATGGGTTCAACTATGTCTCTGGACAAGGATGAAAAAGGAAAACCTTTTGATGAAACCAAGTACAGAAGCATTATTGGATCCTTGCTCTGCCTTAGTGCAAGTAGACCTGACATAATATTCTTAACATGTGTTTGTGCTAGATTTCAGGTGAACTCTAAGGAATCTCACTACGCTGCTGCAAAGTGGATTTTGAGATACCTTAAAGGTACACCAAATCTTGGCTTATAGTACCCAAGAAGTAATGACAGCGAACTAATAGGTTTTTCAGATGCAAATTTTGCAGGGAGCAAAGACGACAGGAAAAGCACTTCAGGGACTTGCCAATCCTTTGGAAGAAGCCTAGTGAGATTCTTTTCGAAGATTGTATCGAACTTCATCGCAGCAAGGATTCCTGTTGGAATCGCCATGAGAGTACCTGCAAGAGAAAACGACGATCAAGTGCAAAGGAACTGATAGCACGGGACGGAGGTCGAAGAAAACCTAGATATAAGGTTTTCTAGAATATGAATCGACAAACTCCGTTCCACGAAAATTGAGAAATTCTTCAACCTGAGATCGACAAAATAATTGATAGTTAAATAATTCATCGAGCTCAGCCTGAAGATTTGAAGACATTTCGTTAAGCTCCGTTCACCGAAAGTTTTCTGAAGTGGATTCGTCGATCTCCGTTCGACGAAAACAACTTCACTTACAGAGAGTTCGTCGACCTCCGTTCGACAAATATCTTCCAAACTATCCCTAGTTCGTCGAGCTCCATTCGACGAACTCTGGAAAATTCATCGAGTGCAGATAGAAACTAAAATAAGTCTTCTCCATTGATCATTTCAAGCTAATTTATAAAGAACAGATGGTTTCTTTCATCTACAGGTTTGGTGAAAATGTCAGCTCTTTGTAAATCAGTGTAGATATAGACAAGTTTAATTTTGTTTTTGTCTACATACTCTCTTATGAAATGATGCTTAATGTCTATATGCTTGGTCCTACTGTGATGAACTAGATTTTGTGTTATGGCTATAACACTTGTGTTATCACAAAATAGAGTTGAATTATTTAAGTTGAGACTATAGTCTAGTAGTTGATTTTGTATCCACAACATCTGTGAACAGCAACTGCCAGTAGCTATATATTCTGCTTCACCTATTGATGTATACACAAATGATTGTTTCTTACAAAACCAAGACACTAATCTCATCCCAAGGAATTGGCAAGTTCCTGAGATGCTTTTTCTGTCCACCCTGCATCCTGTAAAGTCAGCATCTGAATATCCAGTTAAATGAAATTCTAACTCAGTAGGATTCCATAGGCCAAGACTTGGACAACTCTTTATATATCTCAAAATTCTTTTTAAGAAAATTAGATGAGATTTTTTAGGGTTCACTTGGAACCTAGCACAAAGGCATGTGGCAAACATGATATCAGGTCTGCTAGCTGTAAGATATAATAGGGACCCAACAATGCCCCTATATAATTTCTGGTCAACAGGTTTCCCATGTGGATCAGAGTCTATTACAGCATTTGTAGCCAAAGGTGTTTTCTTTGCTGAGGCATCAGTCATCCCAAACTTTTTGATAAGCTCTTTTGCATATTTAGCTTGGGAGATGAAGATGCCATCAGGGAGCTGCTTCACTTGGAGACCAAGGAAGTAGGACAGCTCACTCATGCTACTCATTTCAAATTTAGAATGCATGAGATCAGAGAACATCTTGCATAATTTGAAATCAGTAGACCCAAATATGATGTCATACACATATATTTCTACTAATAATATTTGGTCATTATGATGTCTAGTGAAAACTGTCTTATCTACTATGCCTCTGATGAACTTATGCTCTATCAAAAAACTAGCTAAGGTCTCATACCAAGCTCTTGGAGCTTGCTTTAGACCATAAAGGTCTTTATGCAATTTAAAAACATGATAAGGGTGAGTTGGAGAAATAAAACCTGGAGGTTGTTCAATATAAACCTCTTCTTTTAGTACTCCATTCAGAAAAGCACTCTTCACATCCATCTGGTACACCTTGAATTTCTTGTAGGCAGCATAGGCCAAAACTTTTCTGATGGCCTCTAACCTTACAACTGGTGTAAAGGTTTGATCATAATCTATGCCTTCTTCCGGCATGTATCCTTGAGCAACAAGCCTAGCCTTGTTCCTCACTATTGTACCTTGGGCATCTAGTTTATTTCTGTATACCGATTTGGTTCAAATGACTGGATAGTCTTGGGGTCTTGGAACCAAATCCTAAACTCTAAATCTCTCAAACTGGTTGAGTTCCTCTTGCATTGCAATGATCCAGTGGGGATCCTGCTCAGCATCTTTTATGGATTGAGGTTCAACCTGAGAGAGAAAATAGGCATGCATCAAATCTTGGTTGAGTTGATGCCTTGTTTCTACACCAACTGATATGTCTTCAATCACTTGGGATCTAGGGTGATCCCTTAGTATGACAAGATCATTTGGTGGAGTTGGTTCAGCAACAACATTTTGAATTAATTCCTCTTGTGGAATTGAGTTTGCTGTTGAGGGAAATTCAATTCCTTCACTGCTTTCTTCTTCACTTTCTTCATTGACTTTGTGGAGAAGGATGTGTTGGAACCTCTTGAGTGAGGTTAAGTCCATCTAAACTCTCACACAAGTGAGGTAGCTGCAAAGTGTTATTGGTAGAAATCTCTTTCTCCTTCCAAGATATGTTAGTTTCATCAAATGTAACATGAATGGATTCCTCAATTTTTAAGGATGATTTATTAAAGACCCTATAAGCTTTGCTTACTTGGGAATATCCTAGAAAAATTCTCTCTTCAGTCTTAGCTTCAAACTTCCTAATGTATTTCTTGTTGTTGTTATGTATATAACACACACATTCAAATACTTTAAAGTAGTTGATTTTAGATTTCTTCCCTTTATGTAATTCATAGGGAGTCATATTCTTCAGTTTATGTATTAGGCTTCTCTTTAGGACATAATTTGCAGTGTTTACAGCATCTGCCCAAAAGGTTAGTGGCAAGTAAGCATCTGCAAGTAATGTACCTGTAGCTTCAATTAGGGTCCTATTTTTTTCCTTTCAGCTACCACATTTTGTTTGGGAGTTCTACGAGCTGAGAAGCAGTGCCTGATACCTTCCTTCTCATAGAACTCGTGTATAAGAAGAGACTCAAACTCTGTACCATGATCACTAATGATCAATGCATCATGAGTAGAGTACTCAATCTGTATGGTCCTAAGAAAATCTATAAGAACCTTAAAGGTATCTAACTTAGATCTCAGAAAGGACACCCAAGTGAACCTTGAGAAGTCATCTACAATAACTAAGGTATAGGATTTCCCTCCTAGGCTTTGTACAGCAATAGGTCCAAAGAGATCCATGTGTAGCATATACAATATCTTAGGTGAATCACTTTTATTTATTGATTTAAACCTAGATTTAGTTTGTTTGCCTAGTTGACAAGTCCTGCAAAGGTCTTCCTTCTTGTAGGGACCAGAAGGTAAGCCTCTTACAAGACTGTCTTTTGATAGCCTCGCAATGTTTTTCATGTTAACATGTCCTAGCCTTTTATGCCACAACTCATTTTGATTACAAACAATATTAAGCAAACAAATGTCTGATTTGGCAGAAAGAAAATCAACTAAGTATTTGTTTCCTTGCCTATTTCCAATTAAAACTTTTTGATTTTCTTTATTAGAAATAATGCAAGAAGTTGAGTTGAAATGTACCGGATAACCTTCATCACATAATTGACTTATGGAGATGAGGTTATGCTTGAGACCACTTACATAGGTCACTTTCTTGAAGGTGACTGCTCCAATCTTCACTTCTCCATAGCATTCAGACTGACCACACTTGGAATCACCAAAGATTACCTTTGGCCCCAGCTTGGACTTGTAGTTGGTTAGGTTGTCCTTGTTGCCAGTCATATGTTTGGAGCAACCACTGTCCAGGTACCAAGGCTGATTCACACCTGGACAGCCCTTTACCTGTAGTAAAAACAGTTAGTTGTTCTTGACGCAGTTTACCTTGGGTCCTTTATATTGCTGGTAAGAAAAATTAGATATTACAAAAAACTCTG
The DNA here is from genome assembly GCA_039583875.1 of Platanthera guangdongensis. Lineage (NCBI taxonomy): Eukaryota > Viridiplantae > Streptophyta > Magnoliopsida > Asparagales > Orchidaceae > Platanthera > Platanthera guangdongensis. Next base: position 196,059,737 of record CM077158.1, on the reverse strand, counting down.
GTTGAGATTTGTATCCTAGTGGATGATATCTTTTAGGTGGTATGATCCAATCAGCTAATGGATTAAATGGTTTCCTAGATTTATTGAAGTTGCTGTTATATTTATAATTTTTATTAAGTCTTTCTGGGTTCGACAAATTATTGTGAGTTCGTCGACCAGAGTTCGACGAATTAGGATGAGATTGTCAATCTCTGCCCAGAGAATGAACATAGTAATTTTCTGTGCCCCAAGTTCGTCGATCTCTGCTCGACGAACCATACAGAGTTCGTCAATCGCAGTTAGACGAATGATTATAGCTAAATTTGTGTTCAGCGTTCGTCGAGTTGAGTTCGACGAACTGGCCACATTTCATCGATCTGAGTTCGATGAAATCTACTGAACTTTGTTTTTACCTAAGGTTTTTTTATTATTGTTATTTTGACCTTTTAACTTGGGAATATCTTCTATGGTTTGTTTATAGTTTATTATTTCTTTCCCATTAGCTGAAACAAATTTGATGGGGGTGGATAAAATATTCTTGTTAAGAATGGGGGGTAAACTTGATGAAGCACCCAAGCCCAGCTTGCCATTCAGTCTGGCATTTACAGTGCTTGTGATGTCCCTCAGCTTGAGGCTTCTCCCGTTGAGAGTCTCCTCAAGTTGTTTAGCCTCACATAACTCAGTCTTCAACATTATAATTTGTTCATTAGCTAAGATTAATTCATCCTTTAACCTATTATTTTCAGAGTTAATAGTCTCTAGGTTTCCTAGTTTTTTCCCGAAGAGTCTTAATTTCCTTTTCTGAGTTAATTAGATCTATGCACATGGTCTTGAATTCAGATTTAAATGATTCAGAATTATAATCAAAAGAAGATAATACCTTGTCAGCTTCAGAATCTGAAACTGCTTCATTGTTTGAATCTTCTTCTTCTGAATGACCCCTGGATGCATCAATGGCCATTAGGCAGACTTCTTTGGCCCTTGCTTCTTCTTCAACTTCACTGGATCTGGAAGATGTTGATTCATCCTCAGTTTCACTCCAAGATTCAGCCACAAAACCTTTCTCCTTCTTCTTGTATTTGCTGGAGGAAGGCATGTTGTTGTACTGTCTTCTTGTGTCCTTTTCTCTTCTCTTCTCCTTCTTCTGATTCTCTGGACACTCAGAGATTAAGTGTCCAGGTTTCCTGCAACCAAAACACACCACTTCTTTAGTTGGTGTTTTGTCATACCTTGGCTTGTCATCCTACCTAGATGACTTTCTCCTGAAGTCTTTCCTTGCCATCTTGTAAAATCTTTTGGCAAATAGAGACATCAGTTCTTCATTCATGGTTGGAGTCTCTGTCTCCTCAGCAGTCTTGAAAACAATGTTGTGCTCTTTTCTTGCGGAAGGAGGTGTTCTCTGCTCAGCTACCTCTATGGATTTGATCAGCTGTTCATAGGACTTAAGCTTTCCTAAAAGAGATTTAGTGGAAATCTCATTTAGGCTTATGGCCTCCTTGATGGTCCAGATCCTTGAATCTCATGAGCTTGGGAAGCACATAAGGATCTTATCATTCACCTCTGTGAGGGTGATGTCCTTGTCCAAGGTTTTTAGCTCACTGATGATTGAGTTTAACCTATTGTACATATCAGCTACTGTCTCAGCTTCCTCCTTCTTGAAATTCTCATATAGGGATATGAGATTGAATCTCATATCCTTCCTTTCATCTACAGATCCAGCAACCATTTGATTTAAAGAGTCCCAGATGGCCTTAGTTGATGTGCATTCAGCCATCTTTTGAAAAATGTCATCAGACATTGCTTGGGCCAGAATATTCATGGCCTTGGCATCAACAATTTTAGCCTTCTTCTGGGCTTCAGTCCACTCAGGTGGTGGAACTGCATTTGTGCTTGAAGCTGCTGTTGAGGTAGAGGCAGTAGCTTGAGGAGGACTTGTCATAATAGAATTAAAGATATCCTCATCAATAGAGTTCATGTACCATTTTGTTCTTGCCTTCCAGATGGCAAACTTATTCAGATTGCATACTGCAGGTCTGGTGCTTGCATAATCTTTGTTTTGTGCTATGCTGTGTGAGAATAAATCTAATAGGAATGTAAAGACAGATCTAACTCAGGATCTTTTGTTCAAGGGTTAGCTTGTACAACCAAAGGAATCCTGCTCTGATACCAATTGAAAGTGAGGTGTTAGATCTGAAATACTCTAGAGTGGGGGTGAATAGAGTATTCTTAAATCCTTTACAGCTTTTGCTGTAAATAATAACTGCAGAATAAAATTAATAAAGCATAAACACAGCAATCCTAAAAAGGCACAAACACAGCAAGAACAAAAAGAAAGGTCAACCAGACAACACTAGAAATTATAGTGCTTCCCCAACCTAGGTATATCCACTCTTCTACCACCGTGGTAGGAATCCACTCAGATTTTTGATCAGGTGCCTGACACCAATGAGCTTTTGATCAGGTGCTCAAAAACCAAACCTCAAGTCTTTTGGTCAGGTGACTTGCAATCAGGAATAACTTTTGAAGGGAGTTATAACCCTTTACACAGTGGCGGAATAAGAGATGGTATTGTCTTCTCTTTCTCAATATACAACTGAGAAGACTTAAGTGGAAATGATATTAGCAAAGAGCTCCCCATGATATGTAGAATGGTTCAGGAAAAACTAGAGCTTTGCTTCAGGGTGATAGGTCTTCAGTCTTTATCAGCCTAGACCAGAAAGTATTCAGGAACTTCTTGATAGATGAATTTGTTGTTGTCCTTTGAAGTGTCCTGGAGTGTTGAAGAAGGAAGACTCTTGATCTTGATTTAGTGTTCTTCTTCTTTAGATAGCTGATCTTCTTCTGGTATATGGCTACTTTTCTATATCAGAGTTCTCTATCTTTTTATCAGAGTTCTGTCAAGAGAGAACAGTAGAGAAATCCTTGTTACAGACTGACTACTGTGTATCTATGTTGTCTGTCTATCTTTGTATGTCTGTGTATTATCTATCCAGGAAAGGAGAGGAAATTTTGCCAAAGAGCTAATTTAGAAATTCGGAATGGAGAAAGCAATCTCGATGAGGACTCCAATGGGTTCAACTATGTCTCTGGACAAGGATTAAAAAGGGAAACCTTTTGATGAAACCAAGTACAGAAGCATTATTGGATCTTTGCTCTGCCTTACTGCAAGTAGACCTGACATAATGTTCTTAACATGTGTCTGTGCTAGATTTCAGGTGAACTCTAAGGAATCTCACTACGCTGCTGCAAAGCGGATTTTGAGATACCTTAAAGGTACACCAAATCTTGGCTTATAGTACCCAAGAAGTAATGACAGCGAACTAATAGGTTTTTCAGATGCAAATTTTGTAGGGAGCAAAGACGACAGGAAAAGCACTTCAGGGACTTGCCAATTATTTGGAAGAAGCCTCATCTCCTGGAGTAGCAAGAAGCAAAACTTCGTGGCAATCTCAACGGTCGAGTCAGAGTACATCTCTGCAGGAAGTTGCTGTGCACAGTTACTTTGAATAATGAATCAGTTCGAAGACTAAAACATGAAGTTTGATAATATTCCAATTTTTTGCGACTCCTCCAGCGCAATAGCAATAGCCAACAACCCAGTCTCGCACAGCCGGACAAAGCATATATAGCTAAGGTATCACTTCATCCGGGAGCATGTGGAGCATGGGGACATAGACCTTCAATATGTCCCTACAGATAGGCAAATTGCAGACATTTTCACGAAGCCGCTGGACGAGACCAAGTTCTCGTTCTTCAAAACAGAACTTGGGATGCTCAACAAAGAAGACTAGAGAAGCTGGACTTTCAAGAAGGCTTAAGGCTCAAAGGTTAGTCAAATACTGAAATTTTTCAAAATTCTAACTCTTTGACTCGAGTAAGACATGACCTACTCGAGTAGTAGAATGACCTACTCGTGTAGTCGACTTGACCTACTCGAGTAGTGGAATGATACACTCGTGTAGTCGACTTGACCTACTCGAGTAGCCGACTAACATACTCGAGTAGTCTGCTTCAGTTACTCGAGTACCCCATTCACTTACTCGAGTACTTCAGTTCATCTACTCGAGTACTTCTGTATACTTGCTCGAGTCATTTTCCTCACTCGTGTATATGTCGAGTCGTTTGTTTTTCAAATTTTCTTATGCGCAAACCAAGGTTAATGCCGGCTCTTCTTTGCTTTAATTCCTCGTTGTCGTATAGTTAGACCTAAAACTAGGGTTATATAAATAAGAAAATCCGGAAATTTCCCTACACGAAATCATTTTCGCTCTCTCGAGTACCCGACTGCCTCTTCGCCTTCCTCAATCAGTTACAGAGCCGCGCGATTTCCTTCACCCCGTCGACAGTCTCTAGGGTTTCTGAATCCTCAACAGATTTCTTAATCATGGCCGCCGCCTCTAAAATCGGTGTGGGTTCGGATTTAGTCGCCGCCGGGATTGCAGAACTCTCTGACGACTTCCAAAATCTCATGATTTTGCTCGACAACACCGGATTAACCTTCATTCTCCAAGAACAATGTCGAATCCTCATCCCCGAAGTTGTAGAGTTTTTCAAGAACTTCAAGGTCAAGCACCATGGGACAGTTTTGAAGTCTACAGTTAAAGGTATCAACATCAAACTTACTCCAACCTCTGTTTCTCGACTTCTTCGACTGCCAGTTACAGAAGCAGATGATTTTCTGGGTGATGAAGAATATTCCAGAACTTGCTTGTTCTGTGGAATTTCTGCTGATGCAAAGTATATCAGAAGAGCTGACATGAATGCAGAAGGTAAACTGCTAGTGGATATAATAGGGAAAATTTTGTTATGTAAAACCAACTCCATCAGAGATATCCCTTTATACTTCTTTGAATTGATGCAAGCAATTGTCTGTAGAAAAGCCTTTTTAGTTTGGCTTGTTGATTTTGAATAAAATAAAAGACAGCATCAAATCCCTCAACTATGCAAGGATTATTTTTGTACTCCTTCATGAGATAAACACTGACACCTTCAACTTCTCCAAAGAGAGCATCCTTCACCACATGAAGAAGGTCTTCATCTCCTCAATTCAAATATGGGAGCTCAAGTTGCAAAATCCCTCTCAAGCTGCCAAAGTCACTGAAGCTATAGACACAGAGGACAAGACTCCATCTCCTTCTCCATCTCAGGTCCCCAGCTCCTCTGGTGCACCTATTGAGGGGGAGCCTGCTCCTACTGTTCAAGCCAGGATGCCTACTCCTCCTCCACCTACTCCTCCACCAGTCACTCCAGATGATATCTTCACAAATCAACAAGTTCAAGAAGCACTCCTATCCACTGATGCTGCCATCAATGAAATGATAGAAGAATTAACTGCAGATGAACCACTTCCTCCTCTCTTTACAAATGCTCCAGTCACTAACATTCCCAAGGACACATCTCCAGTACAGTCTCCGGCAAGTTCTCTAGACACTTCTCCAGCAAGAACTCCAGCAAAATCTCCTGATGCCCCCAAAGAATAGCCAGAAACAATTCTCATTTCTGATGAGCTCTCACCTGAGCCAGCTGAAGCTCCTCTCAGGAATTTGGATTTCTCTCTCCCTCAAATAATGGATGAAGAGGATGTCATGTTACCCACTACAAGAGCTCAGATCTCTGCTACCCTTATAGAAATAGCTCCATGGGTAGCTCCTCCAATTCCTTCTACTCCATCTACTTCTGCTCCTCCTGCTGCTACAACTCCTGCCTCCTCAGATTTGATGACTCATATTGTACTTCTCCTTCAAGAACAGAAATCTTACTTTGATACTTGTATAAAGACTGTAACGGATAAGGTAACTGCTCTAGAACATGAGATGAGCAGAGGATTTGCTGAAATACAGCATAATACTGATCAGCTCAGACATCTGTTCCAAATTGGTGGCAAAGCCTTAGACCACACCATAACCAGTGTTGGACAAGTTATGGAGCAAGGTCTGACTCTTGCTAATAATAAGATGGAATTGTGTTGGGTACATTGGTCAAATGTACCTGATTTGAAGAAACCTGACCCAACTCAATGATATACATCATAATGTATTTGATGTATGTTTGAGTTACTTGTGCAGGTTAAGAAAGTAATGGACTAAAGCAAAAAGTTTCTAAGTCCATGTGTCGACACCCAGAGGGAAAGTGTCGACACTTAAGAAAGCCTGTGTCGACACCCAGACAAGCAGTGTCGACACTTGGAGTCATTGTGTCGACACCTGGGATGCAGAGTCGACACCAGACAGAAAGTGTCGACACTTGAAGCTATGTCGACACTCAGTGAAGAAAAGTGCAGACAGAAAGTGTCGACACAAGGAGCTATGTCGACACCCAGTGAAGCAGTGTCTACACCAGAAAGTGTCGACACTTGGAGCTGTGTCGACACTCAGCAAAAGTCTGCAGAGTCTAAGTACATGTGTCGACACTCAACACAATGTGTCGACACTATGCTAAAGAGTCAGCATTTGAAGAATGTGTCGACACTCAGCACAATGTGTCGACACACTATCAGAAGAGTCAACACTTGAAGTAAGTGTCGACACCCAGCACAATGTGTCGACACTTAGCTAAAGACTCAACACTTGAAGAAAGTGTCGACACAAGGAGCTGTGTCGACACTTAGCAAAGAACAGAAAGAGCAGCAAATTATTCTAAGTACAAGTGTCGACACTAAAGGAATGTGTCGACACTCAGCTGAAATCTCAACAACAAGAAGGTGTGTCGACACAAGGAGCTGTGTCGACACTCAGCAAGATTCAAGATAGAAGACTATGTGTCGACACCAAGAAGCAGTGTCGACACTTGACAGATTCAACACAAGAAGTTGTGTCGACACAAAGGAGATGTGTCGACACATAGAAGAATTCAGCAAAAGCTAAAAGAACAAGTATTTGTGTCGACACTCAATTTTAGTGTCGACACATGCAGAAGAATCTGTGTCGAGACATACAAGGAATTGTGTCGACACCTTGTAGACTTGTGTCGACACTTACATAACATGTGTCGACACTTGGACTATAAGTGTCGACACTTAAACACAGAAAGTCTCGATACTATCAGACAGATAGAGATTTTCAAGAAGTGACTTGTTGACATGACAGCTGCCGATCCAGCCGGTCTACAGCAACTGTCAGAGATGTCAGAAGTCAGTTATGAACCGGACCAGCCGGTTACCATGAAGAAAGCCTATAAATAGGCACCCACAGTTTACAGAAACAGAAGAGAGAATAATTAAAGTAATTGATCAGATTATTCAAGTAATCTGTAAAGTGGTACATAGAGTATAAACACAAGAAGATCTTGCATTCCATTTGCAGATCTAAGAAGTTGGAGAGAGAGGGCTCCTTCCAAGAAATCAGCCTTAGGAACTAGGCTGAGAAGAAGGATTCAGATTCAGTTCTGGGTCTTAAGTGGCAGAGGTCAAGGAACAACTGCAGAGGATTCAGCCTTATTCAGTTCTACTCAAGAAGCTTTGAAGAAAGCTAAGTCAGGGTGAATCCAGCTGAGTTCTTCCAAGAACTCATCAAGAATCTCTCAACTCCCCTCCTGTAATTCTGAGTTGTAGAGTCATTATCTATATTACATTTGTAACTTGTAGGATCCATTGAATCTGAGTGATTGTAAGCCTATATTTATAAAGGCTGAGGGTAGGGCTTGTTAGCCTGAGTGTAGGAGATATAGATCTCTGAGTGTAGGCCTTGGATTGGCTGAGTGTAGGCCTTGATTGGCTGAGTGTAGGCTTTGGGATAAAGCTGAGTGTAAGGCTTTGGGCCTGAGGTAGGAACCAATTTGGGTTCTGAGACAGTGGAGAAGTTAGGCCGAATCTAGTACACAGCTAGATAGGTGAAGGGGGAAAGTGGATGTACCCATAACTTGGGGAACCACTATAAAACACTGTGTGCTGTGCTGTGTTTGTGATGTGGATGATCTGTGTTTGTTTGATTATTGCTAATTGCTGTAATAAACTAGTTAGAAATTTGCAATATAACTGTTTGGCTGCCAACAAAATTAGAAAAGGATTAGGTCACCTATTCACCCCCCCCCCCCCTCTAGGTGTTTAGGTACCATATCTTTCAAGTGGTATCAAAGCGAGGTTCCTCAAAACAAGGACTAACAGTCTGAGGAGATCCTGTCTGGCAGATTCAGTGTTAGGCAATTCACAGATTCAAGAACATCAAGAAACATGGGTTCTTATGAGAATCACAAGGAATTGGGTTCCATGAAATTACTCATATGTAGGAAGGAGATCTTTGGGATCTGGAAAGAGAGGGTAAGGCTATTTATGGAAGCCTCTGACCTTAGAATCTACATCACAGTTAAGAAAGGGCCTTATGTGCCAATGAAGATTTCAGTATTGGATGCAAATCAGAGAACTCCAAAGGATTTCTCTGAGATGACTAAGGATGAAATTGTCCTAGCCACCATGGACAAGAGGGCACAGAACATAATAGTGAGTGCCATTGATGATGCCACTTTTCAGAACTTAATTCACTGTAAGACAGCAAAAGAGATGTGGGACACTCTTATTGTATATGGAAGGATCTGAAGAAGTTAGGCAAGATAGGAAGTCCTTGCTTAATCAAGAGTATGAGAGCTTTAGGCAAGGAAAGGGAGATAGCATCACTGAATGCTACAAGAAGTTCTATAGAATAGTTAATGAACTCATGTCTTATGGAAGAGAGTTCAGCAACTATGAACTGAATGACAAATTCCTAAGGTCCCTAACCAAAGATTGGGACACCAAGATCTGTGCCATAAGAGAAATGGCAAAGTTGGGAGAAATTCCTCCTCCTACACTGTTTGGCAAGTTATTGTCATATGAGATGCAGCTGACAGTGAGGAAGAGGAGGAGAAATCACTAGGACTGAGCACAAGGAAAGGACTGTTGCTTTCAAGACAGAAGTTCCCAGAAAATGCAGGACTAAGTCATCAACTCCACCTCCAGAGGTAGTTGAATCTGAGTCAGAAGAGTCTGTCAGTACAAAGTCTACAAGCAGTGAAAGTGATGAAGACTTTGCTGCCTTCACTAGACACTTTCAGAAATTCCTGAAGAAGAAACAGTGGAGGTCCAGACCATCTACTTACAGGGAAAAGAAGTCTTGTATCAGGAGAAAAAGCCTTCAAAGAAGGACAGGAAAAAGACAAAGACAAGCAAGGCAACTGGATCAAAGATTGTGTGCTACTGCTGCAATAGACAGGGTCATGTTATTGCAGATTGTCCTGAGAAAAGAAAAGAATCCAGTGACAGGAAAAAGACTCACTTCAAAGGGAAGAAAGAGAAGTCTTTTGTGCCAAGAATGAGAAAGACTCTTTCAGATATTTCTTCTTCAGACACTGATACTGATGCTGAAGCCTACATAGGCTATTTGCTGAAGAAGAAGAAGAAGAATTTATGCAGATCTTGGAGTCAATTTATGAACAAAGACTGCCAGTGCCAAGGACTGATGGCATTGACTGAGAGTACCAAAATCCTGGAGCAGCCAGGACCCAGTCAGGTACAAAGTTCAAGTTTAAATTCAGATTCTTGTTCTAGTTCAGAATCAGATTCTTCTTCATCAAGTGATGAGAATGTATCTGAGTCTGAGGAAGATATTCATCAGCTTATAGATGAATATAAGGTGCTGTTGCAAGCCTATAAGAAAAGCAAGACCCTAGCCAAAAGTCAGGCAAAGGAGATTGCTGATCTCAAGGCTGTTGCAACAGATTTTGAGAAGCAAATTGATCAAAACTGAATGAGGTAGCCAGGTTGAAACACATTACAGTGATTCAGATGGGAACTATCACTTATAAGAATGATCAAATTAAGAAACTGGAGATCAATCTTCAGAAAGAGAGAGATCTTGCTGCTAGGTTTTCAAAACCTAAATCAGTACTACCTTTAATTGATGAATTTGTTCATCAAAAAGGCAAGGCTGGACTGGGTTTTTGTTAGACCTGCAGGACTGAGCAGTCCAAGTTTAAGTCCAAGGGCAAGCCCCAACATTCAACAAGCCTGCTGTAGTTAAGACTGCAAAGGTTGTACCTAAGCAAAGGTACAACAAGTTTGAATGCTGGTGCTGTGGCAAGATTGGTCATTTTGCAATGGACTGTTGGCACAATGCCAGTGCCAAGATGAGTAGCAAGTTACCTGGTGGAAAGCCAGTAGGTAGCTTTGTCAAGTTGCAAACTAACAATCACCAAGGACCCAAATTACTTTGGGTTCTAAGGTTCATTATTTGTTTTGCAGGTGAATCCAAGTGGCCATACCCCAACATGGTACTTGGATAGTGGATGTTCCAGACATATGACTGGAACAAGGGGACTACTGAAGGACTATTTCCAATCAAAAATGGTCCTAAAGTGACCTTTGGTGGTTCTGAAAAAGGAATCATCAAAGGGTTTGGTAACATTTCTTCAAACTTGTTACCATTACTCAAGTGGCTTATGTTAAAGGGTTGAAACACAACCTTATAGTATAAGTCAGTTAAGTGATGTAGGGTATGACATCTCATTTGTTAAAAATGTTGTCATATCAAGAGGTCAAGTGATCAAGAGATCATTTTGACAGGATATAGAAAGAGGAATGTCTACTGTCTAGACATTATGATTGAGAACAATGGTTCTCCTGTTTGTCTTGTAGATGATGAGACAGTCTCTCATTGTGTCAAGTGGCATAAGAGGCTAGCTCATCTTAACTACAAGACTATTAGCAAACTCTTTAGCAAAGAGTTAGTGAGGAATGGTCCTCAAGTTAAGTGTGTTAAAGATGGAATTTGCTCAGCTTGTCAAAAGGGCAAGCAGACTAAATCCACTTTTAGAAGCATAGATAACAAAGATGCTGTGAGGTGTTATACCTCTTGCATATGGATCTCTTTGGTCCAATGCCAGTTCACAGCTTAGGTAGGAAGGTCTATACCTTTGTAGTTGTTGATGACTACTCAAGATTTTCCTGGGTGTTCTTCTTAAGGCAGAAATCTGAAACACCTAGTGTCTTCTACAGCTTTGTCAAGCAAATTCAGAATGAACTAAATAGTACTGTGGTCAAAATTAGAAGTGACCATGGTACTGAGTTTCAGTCTGAAAGCATGAAAAAACTATGTGAAGACTTTGGGATATTTCAAGAATTCTCTTCACCTAGAACACCTCAGCAAAATGGCATTGCTGAAAGGAAGAATAGAACCTTGATAGAGGCTGGTAGAACCCTACTTAGTGACACATCACTACCAGAATATTTCTGGGCTGAAGCAGTAACACTGCATGTCATGTTATAAATAGGGCTACCATCACTAAAGGGTTAAATAAGACCCCCTATGAAGTTGTGAAAGGCAGGAAACCAAACCTATCCTATTTTAGGATCTTTGGTTATAAATGCTTCATACTTAACAATGGAAAGTCTTACATAACTAAGTTTGTGCCAAGTCCCAAGAGGGAATTTTGTTGGGTACAACAATAATAGTAGGCTTATAGAGTATACAACTTGACTACACAAGTTGTTGAGGAATCAGTGCATGTAGTTTTTGATGAGACAAAACTTATTAATAATGAGTTGTCTAGCAATGTATGCAGCCCCACAGGTTTGACAAAGAAATTGGACAAGCTTACTATAGAAGAGGTACCTGCTGCAAGACAGCAAGTTGAGGAGAGTAGCTGTTGTCCAGGGGGAGAACTACATGTGCCAATAGCTGAAGAAATCCAAGGTATACAGCATGATGCAGATGCTGAAGAGGTTCAACCTGAAGCTAGGATGCCTCCAGCCCACAGGCATCTTAGAGATCATCCAGTAGAGCTGATTATTGGAGATCCAAGACAAGGAGTTCAAACCAGGAGCAGATACATGAATGCAGCAATCTACTCCAGCTTTTTGTCTCAAGTTGAACCTAAGAAATTTGAAGAAGCTATACAAGATCCACAATGGACTGAAGCTATGCAAGAAGAGCTTAATCAGTTCAAAAGGTGCAAGGTTTGGGAGCTGGTTCCAAACCTAAAGACCACAATGTAATAGGAACTAAGTGGATCTACAGAAATAAGATGGATGAACAAGGGTCATCATAAAGAATAAAGCAAGACTGGTTGTAAAAGGATATAGAAAGAAGAAGGTATTGATTTTGATCAAACCTTTGCCCCAGTAGCCAGACTGGAGGCCATAAGGATGTTCTTGGCCTATGCAACCTATCAAGGATTCAAGGTTTACCAGTGGATGTCAAGTCAGCATTCTTAAATGGTAATCTTAAAGAAGAAGTCTATGTGGAGCAGCCTTCAGGTTTTGTTGATCCAACTCAACCTCATTATGTCTATAGACTTAGGAAAGCATTATATGGGTTAAAGCAAGCCCTAGAGCTTGGTATGAAACCCTATCTAGTTTCCTCATTGAGAACAAGTTCTCAAGGGGGAAAATAGATAAGACTCTATTCCTTAGGGAATCTAGAGGCAAAGTCATACTTGTCCAAATATATGTAGATGACATTATATTTGGGTCTACTGAAAGTAGCCTTTGCAGAAAGTTTGCAAAGCTTATGCAAAGTCAGTTTGAGATGAGTAGTATGGGAGAGCTGAAGTTTTTCTTGGGTCTCCAAGTTAAACAGACTGAAAATGGTTTATTCATATGTCAGTCCAAGTTCACCCTAGAACTCATAAGGAAATATGGTATGGATTCTTCAGTACCATGAAGACTCCTATGGGGTCAAGTATGTCTCTTAGCAAGGATGATGCAGGGAAACCTGTAGATGAAACTTTGTATAGAGGGATTTGGCTCCCTACTATACTTGACTGCAAGTAGGCCTGACATTATGTATGCTACATGTGTTTGTGCCAGGTATCAAGCCTGCCCTAAAGAGTCTCACTTGACTGCAGTCAAGAGAATTTTGAGATATCTAAAGGGCACTCCCTATCTAGGCCTCTGATACCCTAGGAATGGAGATTTTGATCTAACAGGTTATTCAGATGCAGACTTTGCAGGATGCAAAGAGGATAGAAAGAGTACTACTGGAACCTGTCAATTCCTAGGTGGGAGACTAATTTCATGGAGCAGCAAGAAGCAACCAGTGTGGCTATCTCCACAGCTGAGTCAGAATATGTAGCTGCAGGAAGTTGCTGTGCTCAACTTCTGTGGATTAAACATCAGCTAGAGGACTATGGATTTCAGGTAAGTAGAACTCCACTTTTCTGTGATTCTACTAGTGTTATTTCAATAGCTAATAACCTGTATCTCATAGTAAGAACAAAACATATTGAAATTAAATATCACTTTCTTAGGGAACATGTAGAAAGAAATGATATTGTACTTGAATATGTTAAACAGATGAACAAATAGCTGATATGTTTACTAAGCCACTAGAAAAGCTAAGTTCAATAAATTCAAAATGAACTAGGTATGATCAACTTAGACTAAGTTTACAGAAATGAAAATTGACTAAGTAAAAAGGTGTCGACACATAGACAAGTCTATGTCGACACAGAATAGTAAGTGTCGACACTTCAGGAAAAAGGTGTCGACACATCTAGGATGTTGGTGTCGACACTTCAGAATGTTAGTGTCGACACATGACAATAGGTGTCGACACATCCAATATGGTGTCGACACTTAAGTTTTACTCAGAATATTTCTAAGTAAAGTCTCGACAATGTGCCGAGTTATGTTGTGTCGACACATAACCAAGTGTCGACACATAAATCTGTTGACTAAACTTGTGTCGACACATATGTGTCGAGACATTATAAGTCAGTGTCGACACTTATTGCCAGTGTCGACACTGTTTAAGCTAGATATCCCGCCTGTTCATCTTCAAAATTAGACAGGTATAAATAGGGCTCTGTCGTTGTTTGTCGACACGCTTTCAAAGTTTCGAGACCAAACTCTTGTGTCGACATTTCTCTTTTCTCAAGACTAATTCTCCAAACCTAATGGCTCCCAAGCTCGAGGAGAACGTTAACGAAGGCTATGAACTTGTGCGCGGCGCGTTCGAAGATGGAGATCAAGAAATCCAATCGGTGGTAACCCTAGTCAGCGATTCTAGAGTAGAATATTTGTTTCAGAACCAACCAAGATTGGAAGAAGGAAGTTCTTGAATTCCTTACTGGAGCTGCAGTTGATGACTGGATATAGAATCAAATCCAGAGTGCATGGATCCAAAGTCAAGGTCTCACCAAAAAGTCTGAGGAAGGTACTCCAGCTACCTAAGACTCAAGATGAAGAAGAAGTTTCTACATCCAAGACCAGGGAAGCTCTTACCTGGTGTGGACTTGATCCAAAGCTGAAGATAGGTTCTGTCTTTAACAGGAAAGGCATGAACAATCAAGGAAAATTCCTGTCTGAAATTGTGGGAAAGGTCATTCTCAGTAAGCCTGGAGGGCATGACAGGGTATCAGCCTCAATGTTCAATATCATGACAAGAATTATCTTCACCCTAAGAACAGATTGGTCAATGGTAATCTATGAGAAGATCAAGGAAAGTCTGAAGAAGCCCAATCTGGGCAGAATTATAATCTCTACCTGGCTGGTACAATACCAGAGGTAATGAGCACAGCTGCTGGAAGCAAGATCAATCACATGAGAAAGATGGATATGAGGATCTTGTCTAGGTGGGAAAGGGTGCTGTCAAGGATATGCCTACCCCTGAGAAGCAAGTTACTGAGAAAATCACTCCTCCCAGGAAGAAGAGAAAAACTGCTGCTGTGGCACAAGAGTCCTCCAGCAGTTCTGGAAGTGAAGAATAGGTGGTGTTCACACCTGATGATCAGGAGGAAGAGACAGTGGTAAAGACTCCTGCTCCTCCAGATATAGCTGAGATCCAGGGAACTGCCTCAAGCTAGCCCCATCCATAGGGATCACAGCCAGGGGGAGCTTCCAGTAGTAGAAGAACCATCTACTCTGGACAGTGAGCAAGCCACCATCATTATCCAAGAGGTACTTACTGACTTAAAAACTTTAGACTATATTATAGAAGATGCTAATTTGTCTGATGTCCATCAGCAAACTCAGCTAGACAAACAAGTTCCAGATGTTGTTCTAAAAGACAAATCTGCTGAACAAGTAGTGGTACCTGAGTCAGTGGTTGAAGAACAAAGACTATCTCCAGCTCCATCCCCTCATGAATATACAATGGAAGATGTTTTCTAAATCTAGATCAAGATGATTTTGACATGGACAAGAATGCTGCTGCTGAAGATAAGAGTGTTGCTACTGAGGGGAGCACATGGAAGTTCTGGAAGAGCCTATTAGGCTGGAAACTGAGCAAGCACCTGCTGTGCAAACTGAGAGGCCTGAGAGCCCTAAGAATAGAGTTGATATTGCCAGCACCTCTGCCTCTGAAGATGAGGAAAGTGTTAGGGCCAAGTAGAAGAAATTGTTTGTATTCAAAAGAAGAAGTCAGAGCTACAAGAAGGCTCTACAAACTGTTGCTCAACAATCCTTAGTCACACAAGCTCCATCACCTGATTACAGTGCCTTAATGGTAGCCATGCAAATCAAGCTGGATGAGCACAGGAAAGCCATAGAGACGTATATTGATGAAGGACAAAAGTCTTTACAATTTGATTTAGCTCAAGATATAAAATCAATAAGTTTGAGATGAACCTGAAAAAGAAAGAAATGACTGACTGCTTCCACAAAGGTGGGAATGCAGTAGTCTATTGGCAACTCACCAGGAGAAGATCAAGACTCAGGTAGATGATATAGCATTAAAAACAAGGATATGTGCTGGAGAATCAGTTGAGAATGAATGATAATTTAACTGCCTCCCACAATGCTATAGTCACTGAATAAAGAATAAGATGCTGAACCTTCTACATCTGCTGTTGCAGTAAAGGCTGACTTTGATAAAATATTCCAAGCTGAGATTACTGCTGTCAAAACTGCAATACAAGATTCCCAGAAAGCAATCTCTGAACAACTTACAAAGCTTAGACCTACTTTAAAGATGGAATCAGGTACTTGGATGGTCAAATCCGATTCCAGAAGGATGATGTAAGAGATCATGTTGTCCAAGAAGTCATAAAGGGGGAGAGAGTATTAGTCAAGGCCAGTTCTGAACATGCTAAGTGGATATCCAATTCCATCAGGGCTACACTTGATATCCTCCCCTGTGTGATGACACTGAAGTTGCTGAATCTGGACTGAACCCTGCATATTTTGGAGGTGAGCCACAAGAAGTAGCTCAAGTCATTTATCCACCTCCAAATTTTGAAATGATTCAAGCAGAGGTGAGCACAATGTATAGCCCATCTGAGGGCAAGGACAATGTCCATTTAGAAAAGGTTGTTCAACCTATAACAGCAGCTATGCAAGAGGCCTTAGACAAAGAAGAAGAGGCAAGGTTGTCAAAGAAGAGTTTTAGGGAACAAGCTGAACTAAAGCCAGACTTTGAACAATTGAGTCCGACCTCTAGAAACATAATTCTTACTGCCTGGAAAGCCTAAAGACAACACTACTGATAGAAACAAGTGGTTCTCTGAAGCAGAATGAGGAAGCATGAGATCAGGCAAGAAGCCATTGTTCAGCACAGAAGGAAGGCTAAGATGGGAAAGCTACCTCCTACAGCTATGGAGCCTAGCAAGTACTTCCCCAAGCCATACCACTATTTTGAGAGACAGAAAATCAAGGCTGAAGAACAAAGAAGAAGGACTCAAAAGGCAAGAAGCCTGCTGATGCTGAGCCTACTGCTGCTGCTGCTGTCAAGGCTAAAGTCAAATCTGGCAAAGGAATTGTTATCAAAAACCTGATCAGAAATAGATTAGGAATTAATTTGAAGATTGTTGTAATCTTTTGTATGAGAAACATTTTGTAAATCATTAAAGATGTATTAGAAAAATGTTAGAACAATTTATGATAATATATTTCATGATTGTTCTGAGTATGTGTTTATTTCTTGTTCATTCTGCAATGTTGAATGTGTATATGTGTGAAGTTTTACATGTTCATATTAACCCTGCTGATTATAATCTGCTTTACATCATTTTGTAATTTTTAATTATGAATGGTGTATATCATTGACTAAGGTTATGACTTCTCCAAATAGGGGGAGATTGTTGGGTACATTGGTCAAATGTACCTGATTTGAAGAAGCCTGGCCCAACTCAATGATATACATCATAATGTATTGATGTATGTTTGAGTTACTGTGCAGGTTAAAAAAGTAATGGACTAAAGCAAAAAGTTTCTAAGTCCATGTGTCGACACCCAGAGGGAAAGTGTCGACACTTAAGAAAGCCTGTGTCGACACCCAGACAAGCAGTGTCGACACTTGGAGTCATTGTGTCGACACCTGGGATGCAGAGTCGACACCAGACAGAAAGTGTCGACACTTGAAGCTGTGTCGACACTCAGTGAAGAAAAGTGCAGACAGAAAGTGTCGACACAAGGAGCTGTGTCGACACCCAGTGAAGCAGTGTCTACACAGAAAGTGTCGACACTTGGAGCTGTGTCGACACTCAGCAAAAGTCTGTAGAGTCTAAGTACATGTGTCGACACTCAACACAATGTGTCGACACTATGCTGAAGAGTCAGCATTTGAAGAATGTGTCGACACTCAGCACAATGTGTCGACACAACTATCAGAAGAGTCAACACTTGAAGTAAGTGTCGACACCCAGCACAATGTGTCGACACTTAGCTAAAGACTCAACACTTGAAGAAAGTGTCGACACAAGGAGCTATGTCGACACTTAGCAAAGAACAGAAAAGAGCAGCAAATTATTCTAAGTACAAGTGTCGACACTAAAGGAATGTGTCGACACTCAGCTGAAGTCTCAACAACAAGAAGGTGTGTCGACACAAGGAGCTGTGTCGACACTCAGCAAGATTCAAGATAGAAGACTATGTGTCGACACCAAGAAGCAGTGTCGACACTTGACAGATTCAACACAAGAAGTTGTGTCGACACAAAGGAGATGTGTCGACACATAGAAGAATTCAGCAAAAGCTAAAAGAACAAGTATTTGTGTCGACACTCAATTTTAGTGTCGACACATGCAGAGAATCTGTGTCGAGACATACAAGGAATTGTGTCGACACCTTGTAGACTTTTGTCGACACTTACACAACATGTGTCGACACTTGGACTATAGTGTCGACACTTAAAGACAGAAAGTCTCGACACTATCAGACAGATTAGAGATTTCAAGAAGTGACTTGTTGACATGACAGCTGCCGATCCAGCCGGTCTACAGCAACTGTCAGAGATGTCAGAAGTCAGTTATGAACCGGACCAGCCGGTTACCATGAAGAAAGCCTATAAATAGGCACCCACAGTTTACAAACAGAAGAGAGATATAATTAAAGTAATTGATCAGATTATTCAAGTAATCTGTAAAGTGGTACACAGAGTATAAACACAAGAAGATCTTGCATTCCATTTGCAGATCTAAGAAGTTGGAGAGAGAGGGCTCCTTCCAAGAAATCAGCCTTAGGAACTAGGCTGAGAAGAAGGATTCAGATTCAGTTCTGGGTCTTAAGTGGCAGAGGTCAAGGAACAACTGCAGAGGATTCAGCCTTATTCAGTTCTACTCAAGAAGCTTTGAAGAAAGCTAAGTCAGGGTGAATCCAGCTGAGTTCTTCCAAGAACTCATCAAGAATCTCTCAACTCCCCTCCTGTAATTCTGAGTTGTAGAGTCATTATCTGTATTACATTTGTAACTTGTAGGATCCATTGGATCTGAGTGATTGTAAGCCTATATTTATAAAGGCTGAGGGTATGGCTTGTTAGCCTGAGTGTAGGAGATATAGATCTCTGAGTGTAGGCCTTGTATTGGCTGAGTGTAGGCCTTGATTGGCTGAGTGTAGGCTTTGGGATAAAGCTGAGTGTAAGGCTTTGGGCCTGAGGTAGGAACCAATTTGGGTTCTGAGACAGTGGAGAAGTTAGGCCGAATCTAGTACACAGCTAGATAGGCGAAGGGGGAAAGTGGATGTACCCATAACTTGGGGAACCACTATAAAACACTATGTGCTGTGCTGTGTTTGTGCTGTGGATGATCTGTGTTTGTTTGATTATTGCTGATTGTTGTAATAAACTAGTTAGAAATTTGCAATATAACTATTTGGCTGCCAACAAAATTAGAAAAGGATTAGGTCACCTATTCACCCCCCCCCCCCCCTCTAGGTGTTTAGGTACCATATCTTTCAAATTGGACAAAAGAGCTGAAGCCACCAAGATGAAAATCTGTGAAGAAGTTGGCACTTTCAAAGATGATGTCATCTCTCAGCTATCTGTTGAAGTCAGAAAGGGGGAGAAGTTGGTAAAAGAATATTTAGACAAATCTGATGCCCTCAAGAAAGAACTATGGGAAACTAAGATGAAAGAGATCCATGATGATGTACTAGCTCAAATTCAGAGTGTCAAATTTCACACCTATGACACTACTGTCTGGATGCACAACAAAATTCTTCCTGAATTTGCTGCAGATCCTACCATTTTCCCTCATCATTTGAACCCACTAGCTGCTGATGTTCCTGCTCAAGCTCCTCAACCTACATTCTTTCCTAGGCCTGGTGATTCTGTTTCACCTCCTGATACCTATACTCAGGGTTGGGCTGAAGATCCTGCAGATATTTTATTCAATGCTCCTCCTGAAATTCAGACTTACAAGAAGAAAAGAAAGTATGGTGATGGTGCTTCTGCAAGCAAGTCCATTCCTACTCCAGCTCCTGAACATGCTGAGGTGTGGTCTCCCACTTCTAAGTCTCTCATCCTGGTAACTCTCAAATTAGTTATGGACTACCATGAGAGTAGAAATATCCACTACAGTTCCCAGTTATGGGAGTTATATGAGAAGTCCATGACCAAGAGAGTAACATAAGAGAGCAAATATTTAAGAGCTACAACAAACTAGCAAGTATAAGTAACAGCAAGAAAGTAACTTAACTTATAAGAATACCCAAATAAACTTATAAGTTAAGGATCGGGTTACATAAAAGTAAGTCATCGTATAAGAGTGCCCATACAAACTTATACGATGAGGATCTTGTTGTGTAATGTTATGAAATGCTATGAATGCTATGCAATGACTCACCCATGAACACACCCATGCAATTGCTATGTCAACACAGACTATAGTTCCCACTTTTCGAGCAGGTAGCTAACCTCTCAGGCATCAGGCGTCGTGGCCAGGCGGTGACAGTAGAACGGGCACTTCTACTACTAGACGGGTATCCACACTACTTCACCTACGCCTCTGTACGCCTCAATGCTAAGAACACAATAGCAGAGCCCATGCGTACTATGGCCCAGCGGGGTCTTGGGTAGATGTGCACCAAGAACAGTGCCCGAACTGGCCTTGTGTGACCTGGACGGGGCCTCGGAAGTAAGCACGAGGACACAGCCCAACCATTCACTTGGCTCGGAACGGGCCCCGGACGTGAACACCGAGGACACAGCCCAACCACCCAAAGTCTGACTGTCGACTCCCGTCGGTGTGATGACTAGCGAGCTCGTAGACCTGCCACACTATCCTTAACCCAGGATTACGACACCACGTGTCGACTCACACCACATGCAAATGCCACATCAACATAACAAGGAAGGGGTCTCGGAAGTAAGCACGAGGACACAGCCCAACCGTCCATCCATACCTCATCACAACTCAACCAAACAAGTGACGGTCAACACCGCACCTACATACCTTCACAATACTATCTGTAGGGAGACGACGCTCTAAGTATTGGACTACTAAACTTAATTCATTAATCAAACATGCTCATGTCCATGATTTATTCTTCTATATGACTCCCAAATGATGACAACATAATGTAACATGTTACATATATAAAGATTTACAAATCTTTCCAAAAGTACTAACCTATTATGAACATGATGCGCATGTAAAGATCCATCACACTTTCCATATGTTAACGACCTATTATATATGATGCGCACAAATAACAATCTTACAATTCTTATCATGTCAATTCGTTTAAATAAGACTGCTTCACAATTTGATTATATGAAATCTAATTAATGAGCTTTGTCAATCATGCAACAAATGATTAATCATAAAGGTTCATCCAAGCCAATAACTTGCAATAAAACTTCCACCGAATCTAAATCCATATTATATAAAATCCCAACCTTTGAGTGCAGAAATAATCTGAACAGCAACTTTAACCAGAGATTCCCGAAGCTACAATAATCTGGTGAAGACGTGTAACCCCTCAATGGAAAGGTATTTCCATGGGTTACACCTTTCATATTCAGACCTCCACCCAGATTTGACATTATCCTATTAGAAATCGGACTCGAAGTCCGCTGCGTACAGAACACAATTCTGCATGCAGGAATTGCTGAACATCGTTTTCGTTCAGACTTTCCTGTGGCTACAAACATCGCCTGGAGTCGTGCAGCTATTCGTTGGAAAGGTATTTTCAAGGGCTTAAACTTTCATGTTTAGCCGAAAGTCCAGATCTGGCCATATCACACCTAAAAATGGCCACGAATTTCGCTGCGTGCAGAATACAGATTCTGCATGCATCTTAAGGCGGAATGAACGGCATCGGTTCATCTTCCTCCTCAAGGCGATCTTCCCAAATCATTCCAGAATTTCCTCCACCTTTATTCACCCTCATGAGGCCAACACTCTTCACGAAACCATCACTCATCATCACATAGAAGAAGAGAGTGGTTGAAGAGATCTAAAACCTAGAACACAAGTCCTAGCATGGCCAAATCTAGAAGACTTCTTCTCTCCATCAAGACTCTCTTGAGCCAATGTCTCTCCTAGGAAAATAACTATAGATCTAGCACCAAGAGAGAGGGTAGGAAACTCACCTCGATTCCAGCGGTTCCTCCATTTCCGGCCATGGATCTCGTAATTCTCCTTGGCGGCATCTTCTCCTACACGTCGATGACGGATTTTCTCCTATAGAACTTGCTCCAACAGTTTTCTCTCTCACCAGGAGTTCTCATAGGAAATAGGTAATGAAATGAGCATGAAAACGGCTAGCATTTTTTCTTCCCTTATATATGAAAAGTGACACGGGTAGGGACACAGCCGTGTCCTTACCCGTGTCCTGCCTGACGAAGCAGCAACGACAGTTTCCATGTCAAAGATAGACAGACAAAAAATTCAGAATGGAGAAAGCAACCTCGATGAGGACTCCAATGGGTTCAACTATGTCTCTGGACAAGGATGAAAAAGGAAAACCTTTTGATGAAACCAAGTACAGAAGCATTATTGGATCCTTGCTCTGCCTTAGTGCAAGTAGACCTGACATAATATTCTTAACATGTGTTTGTGCTAGATTTCAGGTGAACTCTAAGGAATCTCACTACGCTGCTGCAAAGCGGATTTTGAGATACCTTAAAGGTACACCAAATCTTGGCTTATAGTACCCAAGAAGTAATGACAGCGAACTAATAGGTTTTTCGGATGCAAATTTTGCAGGGAGCAAAGACGACAAGAAAAGCACTTCAGGGACTTGCCAATCCTTTGGAAGAAGCCTCATCTCCTGGAGTATCAAGAAACAAAACTGCGTGGCAATCTCAACGGCCGAGTCAGAGTACATCTCTGCAGGCAGTTGCTGTGCACAGTTACTTTGAATAAAGAATCAGTTCGAAGACTAAAACATGAAGTTTGATAAGATTCCAATTTTTTGCGACTCCTCCAGCGCAATAGCAATAGCCAACAACCCAGTCTTGCACAGCCAGACAAAGCATATAGAGTTAAGGTATCACTTCAATCAGGAGCATGTGGAGCATGGGGACATAGACCTTCAATATGTCCCTACAGATAGGCAAATTGCAGACATTTTCACGAAGCTGCTGGACGAGACCAAGTTCTCGTTCTTCAAAACAGAACTTGGGATGCTCAACAAAGAAGACTAGAGAAGCTGGATTTTCAAGAAGGCTTAAGGATCAAAGGTTAGTCAAATACTGAAATTTTTCAAAATTCTAAGTCTTTGACTCGAGTAAGACATGACCTACACGAGTAGTAGAATGACCTACTCGTGTAGTCGACTTGACCTACTCGAGTAGTGGAATGATACACTCGTGTAGTCGAATTGACCTACTCGAGTAGCCGACTAACATACTCGAGTAGTCCGCTTCACTTACTCGAGTACCCCATTCACTTACTCGAGTACTTCAGTTCATCTACTCGAGTACTTCTATATACTTTCTCGAGTCATTTTCCTCACTCGTGTATATGCCGAGTCGTTTGCTTTTCAAATTTTCTTATGCGCAAACCAAGGCTAATGTCGGCTCTTCTTTGGTTTAATTCCTCATTGTCGTATAATTAGACCTAAAACTAGGGTTATATAAATAAGAAAATCCGGAAATTTCCCTACACGAAATCATTTTCGCTCTCTCAAGTACCCGGCTACCTCTTCGCCTTCCTCAGTCAGTTGTAGAGCCGCACGATTTCCTTCACCCCGTCGATAGTCTCTAGGGTTTCTGAATCCTCAACAGATTTTTAATCATGGCTGCCGCCTCTAAAATCGGTGTGGGTTCGGATTTAGTCGCCGCCGGGATTGCAGAACTCTCTGACGACTTCCAAAATATCATGATTTTGCTCGACACCGCCGGATTAACCTTCGTTCTCCAAGAACAATGTCGAATCCTCATCCCCGAAGTTGCAGAGTTTTTCAGGAACCTCAAGGTCAAGCACCATGGGACAGTTTTGAAGTCTACAGTTAAAGGTAACAACATCAAACTTACTCCAACCTCTGTTTCTTGACTTCTTCGACTGCCAGTTACAGAAGCAGATGATTTTCTGGGTGATGAAGAATATTCCAGAACTTGCTTGTTCTGTGGAATTTCTGCTGATGCAAAGTATATCAGAAGAGCTGACATGAATGCAGAAGGTAAACTGCTAGTGGATGTAATAGGGAAAATTTTGTTATGTAAAACCAACTCCATCAAAGATATCCCTTTATATTTCTTTGAATTGATGCAAGCAATTGTCTGTAGAAAAGCCTTTTAGTTTGGCTTGTTGATTTTGAATAAAATAAAAGACAGCATCAAATCCCTCAACTATGCAAGGATTATTTTCGTACTCCTTCATGAGATAAACCCTGACACCTTCAACTTCTCCAAAGGGAGCATCCTTCACCAAATGAAGAAGGTCTCCATCTCCTCAATTCAAATATGGGAGCTCAAGTTGCAAAATCCCTCTCAAGCTGTCAAAGTCACTGAAGCTATAGACACAGAGGACAGGACTCCATCTCCTTCTCCATCTCAGGTCCCCAGCTCCTCTGGTGCACCTATTGAGGGGGAGCCTGCTCCTACTGTTCAAGCCAGTATGCCTACTCCTCCTCCACCTACTCCTCCACCAGTCACTCCAGATGATATCCTCACAAATCAACAAGTTCAAGAAGCACTCCTATCCACTGATGCTGCCATCAATGAAATGATAGAAGAATTAACTACAGATGAACCACTTCCTCCTCTCTTTACAAATGCTCCAGTCACTAACATTCCCAAGGACACATCTCCAGTATAGTCTCCGACAAGGTCTCTAGACACTTCTCCAGCAAGAAATCCAGCAAAATCTCCTGATGCCCCCAAAGAACAGCCAGAAACAATTCTCATTTCCGATGACCTCTCACCTGAGCCAGCTGAAGCTCCTCTCGGGAATTTGGATTTCTCTCTCCCTCAAATAATGGATGAAGAGGATGTCATGTTACCCACTACAAGAGCTCAAATCTCTGCTACCCTTATAGAAATATCTCCATGGGTATCTCCTCCAATTCCTTCTACTCCATCTACTTCTGCTCCTCCTGCTGCTACAGCTCCTGCCTCCTCAGATTTGATGACTCATATTGTACTTCTCCTTCAAGAACAGAAATCTTACTTTGATACTTGCATAAAGACTGTAACGGATAAGGTAACTGCTCTAGAACATGAGATGAGCAGAGGATTTGCTGAAATACAGCATAATACTAATCAGCTCAGACATCTGTTCCAAATTGGTGGCAAAGCCTTAGACCATACCATAACCAGTGTTGGACAAGTTATGGAGCAAGGTCTGACTCTTGCTAATAATAAGATGGAATTGGACAAAAGAGCTGAAGCCACCAAGATGAAAATCTGTGAAGAAGTTGGCACTTTCAAAGATGATGTCATCTCTCAGCTATCTGTTGAAGTCAGAAAGGGGGAGAAGTTGGTAAAAGAATATTTAGACAAATCTGATGCCCTCAAGAAAGAACTATGGGAAACTAAGATGAAAGAGATCTATGATGATGTACTAGCTCAAATTCAGAGTGTAAAATTTCACACCTATGACACTGCTGTCTGGATGCACAACAAAATTCTTCCTGAATTTGCTGCAGATCCTACCATTATCCCTCATCATTTGAACTCACTAGCTGCTGATGTTCCTGCTCAAGCTCCTCAACCTACATTCTTTCCTAGGCCTGGTGATTCTGTTTCCCCTCCTGATACCTATACTCAGGGTTGGGCTGAATATCTTGCAGATATTTTCTTCAAAGCTCCTCCTGAAATTCAAACTTACAAGAAGAAAAGAAAGTATGGTGATGGTGCTTCTGCAAGCAAGTCCATTCCTACTCCAGCTCCTGAACATGCTGAGGTGTGGTCTCCCACTTCTAAGTCTCTCATCCTAGAAACTCTCAAATTAGTTATGGACTACCATGAGAGTAGAAATATCCACTACAGTTCCCAGGTATGGGAGTTATATGAGAAGTCCATGACCAAGAGAAGGATATATGATAGAGAATATGGAAAAATCAATCCTGCAGCTCCTCCAAGACCCCCCAAGTATTATCCTTAGCCTTTCAGCTACCAAAGGAGAAAGCAAGAGAAACAAGACAGGCAACATCATCAGAACTAGCCAAAAGAACTTATGAGATGTTGAAATGATTTTTGTTGTTAAGGATATTTTTGGATATTCACAATTATATAATTCTATGTTTTTTATTTTTTTATCCTTTTCATAGTTCTTATGCTTTCTAACACTGTTTTATATTCTTAGCATTCTTTTTATGTCCATAATTTACCTTAGTGTAAAGAGTTCTGACTTCTACAAATAGGGGGAGATTGTTGGGTATTGTATCCACACTAACCCAGATTTGATGAAGTCACCCTTGAACTAAGATGAATTAAGTTGTATTTGATTCTTGGTTTGAGTTATGTGTTTGCATGAATTCTTATAGGAATTGTAGACCAATGTCAGTCTATAATGGGTCACCAAACACAGGACCATACAATGTAATCCCTCATTGTGTATTCCAAAGTGTTGACTCATGTGTAGCCTCTCTATTGGGATACACTTCATATTCAAGCTCTAGGACTATGTGAAAAGACTTGATGTTGGTTTCACCTTAGAAGAAGAAAAATTTTGTCAAGAAAAATTTCCTAAGTAAAGTACTCAAGTAGTTCTTTACTTACTCGAGTAAGTTACTGAATTCATACTAGAGTAATAATACTCTTACTCGAGTAGATAAGATGTATCTCGAGTAGTTACATCAACTACCGAGTAGTTCCCTTTCTTCTCTCGAGTTCACAGGAATTCTCTTCTCAAAATTTTTCTAAGTTAAATACTCGAGTAGTACTATATAGTACTCGAGTAGTTCTATCTTCTGTCTCGAGTAATTGGACTCTGACTCTCGTGTAGTTCTCACTTACTCAAGTAGTCTAAATCATATACTTGAGTAGTTCATTAACTACTCGAGTAGTCTAGTGTTTATACTCGAGTAATCCAGATTCCTTTCCAGAAAATTTCTCTAAGTGAGTTACTCGAGTAGTCATCTCCATATACTCGAGTAGTTCTATTCCTCTCGAGTAGTTCAACTTCTATACTCGAGTAGTCATGTTTTCCAGTTCCAGAAATTTTCTAAGTTTATGACTCGAGTAGGTTCTTATATACTCGAGTAGTTCATTCTTATATACTCGAGTAGTATTTCTTTTACTCGAGTAATATACTCCACCTCTCGTGTATGTACTCAAGTACTCGAGGAAGTCATTTTTGTTACTCGAGTAGCTAAGTCTTTCTCATTCTTATTTACTCGAGTAGTTGACTCCATGTACTCGAGTAATCATCTCTATTTCTCTTGAGTAGTTTTTCTCATGTACTCGAGTAGTCATCTTCTACCTACTCGAGTAGTGCTGCATATACTCGAGTAGTCTATTACATCTCGAGTAATTAACTTTGACTTTCCTGCAATTCTTTAAGTCCAGACCTAATGGTCTTATTCATGAAATTTGACGTGATTGGTCCACGTGTCTCTCATAATTACGCAATTATGGCTAATCTTCTCCTCTCCTATAAAAGGTCTTGTCTAAACTGACAAACCCTAAGTATCAGAAGTTTTTGCAGCCGAATATTCTCAAGTTTTTTTTCTCCTCTTCTCTCTCCAAGAAACGGAAACTCGACGTCGCTGCCATCACCGATTCCCGACCGGCTAGGGTTTCTTCTTTTGAGGATTTAGATCAAGAAGGCTCTCCAGATCGAGATTTGCTCAACTCCTTATTCTTGATTAGATCGATCATGAGAAGACGAGATAGTTCAGATCCATTCTTGCCGAGATTTTCTTCACCATTCTAAAAAAGCTGAAAAGTCTAGCAGAAGAAGATCCTGGCCAATTACTTGCAGATCTGAACAAAGATTCATTGTTTGTATTTCTTTACAAATTTATTTCATTATTGTAGGAGAAATTTTCTCTGAGTGTAGGAGTTTTTCAACTCTGAGATTGTAGGAAGTTTTACCTTCCGAGTGTAGATCCGGTTTGTGGATCGAGTTTATAGGAACGTTGTTCCGAGGGTAGGATTAATTTCCAATCCGAGATAGTGGAGTAGCCGAGTCTAGTGTATTGCTAGATCGGTGAGGGAAAGTGGATGTACCCAAGGTTGGGGAACCACTATAAATCTTGCCTCGTCTGTGTTTGATTGGTAGATTATTCTGTGCATTGGTTTGAAATGTTTATTCCTCAAAAAGATGCACATCTCACCTATTCAACCCCCTCTAGGTGATTTAGGTAGGCAACTATAAACTTTCACTGAACAAGAAGATTCAGAATCTTAAGTGCTACCTCAAGCTGAAAAGCAAATCTTAAAGGAAGCCTTGAAGGCAATTAATGTTATGTGTGACAACCCTCCAAGATCCTCTGATGAAGATAATGATGATGAAGATTCTGATGAATCTAATGATTCTAAAGCCAAGAAGAAGGTTGCTAAGAAAAGGAAAGTTGTTACAAAGGCTGCACCCAAGCTAAATCCTACCTATGACACTCCATATTATATTCTATAAAAGATTACTCCTTACTCTGGTATACCTTCATGGATGTGGTTATCTAAGAATGAGCAAAAAGAAAGAAGAGAAGAGAAGACGGTACAGGTCTCCTCCTAAGCAATTCAGGAAAGACCCTCCTCCTCCTCCTCCATTAGCTGGGGCCTCTGGAAGTGTGACTTATGGATCAGCACCTATTACCAAGACCTATCAGAGACACTCTAAGCCAAGACCACAAGGCAGCAGTCAGCAGCAATCCTCTCAAAGCAAGCCTCCTCCTGCTACAGACAAGAAAAGTACTTCAGCTTCTCCTGATTATTCAAAGGACTTTAGTCCTAAAAGGCTAGAATCTCCACATATTCCTTTTGTAGATCCAGAACAAGAAACAACTGCAAAAATGGCCAGGATTCAAGAGCTGGTTGGACTTTCTATGATCAACAAAGCTAAAGCAGAAGTAAAAGATCCATCACAGTACTCTATAATGTCCTCTTACAGAAAAGAAGAGCTCAAGAGGTATGCAAAAGCTAATAAATTTTACAATGTAGATGACAATATGAATCTGCATCCTGAAGCAGTAGTACCAAGGGCCACCTCTTGCACTACAATTGGAGCATCAGACATGACTATGTCAAAAAGGGAAGCTGAAAATCTAAATAGAGAGATTATATTCAGACAGCCCTCTGATAAATCTGACAAAGCTGAGAAAGAAAAGCCAAAGAAGAACAGATAACTGCTATGTTTAGTTTTTGTTTTCTGAACTATATTTGTTAATCATGAAGCACTTGTATACATATCTGCTGGATATTTTAGTTTTTTGCCAGATATATTTTATTATGCTTTGTGATTGTTTTCTTGTTTATATTAGTGACCTCACCCAAATAGGAGAAGATTGTTGGATCCCTAGTTTGGATTTGGGCTAGGTTCACTAATTAGGAAGAGTTTTGACCCGCATTGTATAGTCAGGGTCAAGTCTATGAGTCCTAAAGTTTAGGCTAAGTTATTAGGTTCAACCTTCATTGACCAGCCAATAGAGGACCTCAGTAGACTCAGACTTAGAAGAATTCAGAGTTCAAAATTATCAGCTCGAAGTTCTTCGAACTCAGCTCGACAATCGTCGATCGTAGATCGACAAACTCAGAGTTATTTCCCTGCGTTGAGCTCGACGATATTCGAGCTCGGGTCGACGATCTCCTCATTTAGACAGATTCTCTGCTCGACGAAATCTGGAGTTCAGCTTCAACAGATTCCTTCCAGTTTATTTTCTCTGAACTCAGGACGACAAAGACAGACTCTTTATTCGACGAACTTAGAGCGCAGAATTGGCTAGTTATTTCCAGAATGCAGTTTGCTGAGCTCAGGTCGAAGAACAGGATTTATCAGCTCGACTAACTTGGAACTCCAGTCGATGAATTCTGTTCAAAGCTCAACGAATTCTGTCCCGAGCCAGACTTAGAAGTTTTCCTTATTTTTGTCCTGAATACTGAAGAAGAACAACCATCAATATCAAGAATCTTCTTCAACTTCTACTCCAGGAATATTGAAGGACAACAACTATGAATCAATCAAAAAATTCCTGGATCACTTCAAGACAAGGCTGAAGACCTACACCCTGAACAAGGCTCCAAGCTTTCTGAACCATTCTTTACTTCAGAAGGAGCTTTGACAACATATATCCACAAGTCTTCTCTATTATTTAGCAGTAATTCTCTGAGTAATTAATGCTTATATTCCCATGAATATAGCTTTTATTGGCAGTATTAATTATGGTCTTCATCAGGGTTAATTACTTGCTTATTTTAATGGGACGGTTGGGGAAACTCATTAAAGCAAATATTCCAGCCATTTTATTCTCCAGATTAATCAGCAATTAATGCTTGGAATTCAAATTTTAGAGGAGCATTTTGACAGTAGAATATAAAAGAGATTTTCTCTTTTCAGTCTAAGACAGAGACTCGACATCAGACAAGCAGTGGTAACACAAGAGAATACAGAGAAGAGATACAGAAAAATACAGAAGAATATCTACTTCATCTTTGTGTGTAGAAAACATTCTATTTTCTCCCCCCCCCCCTAGAGTAATCAGATCTATCCCCTATCTTTCAGTCATCAACAATAACTAAAGTGTATGACTTTCCTCCCAAACTTTGTATAGCAATAGGGCCGAAAAAGTTCATATGTAGCAAGTAAAAAATTCTGGGTGAATCACTTTTATTAATATATTTAAAACTATTTTTGGTTTGTTTGCTTAATTGACAAGCCTTGTAGAGTCCTTCCTTCTTGTAAGAACCAGAAGGCAGTCCTCTAATAAGGTTATCCCTAGATAATTTAGCAATATTCCTAAAGTTTGCATGGCCTAGTCTCTTATGTCATAAATCATTAGTAGAGCTAATTTGATTAAATAAACAAATTTCTGTACTAGTTGATTTGAAATTTACTACATAAATATTTCCTTGTCTAATTCCATTTAAAAGAATTTTGTTGTTATCAGAAGTAATGACATAAGAAGACTGATTAAATGATACCTGATAACATTCATCACATAATTGACTTATGGATATAAGGTTATGCTTGAGACCACTGACATATGCTACCTTCCTGAAGGTAACAGCTCCAACTTTGACATTTCCATAACCTTTTGTCTATCCACAGTTGGAGTCTCCAAAAATCACCTTTGGTCCAAGCTTTGCTTTAAAATCAGTCAGGTTGTCTTTACACCCTGTCATATGTTTTGAACAGCTACTATCTAGATATCATTATTGCTCTGTGGTAGGATAGTCTTTTACCTGTACAAAATAAGATTAGTTGTTCTTGACCGAGGTGACCTTGGGTACTATCTTTCATAAAAATAACTAGAAATATAGGAACAATCAGGTTGATCCTTATAGCCTAATGGATGATATCTCTTAGGAGGAATTATCCATTGAGTAAAAGGATTAACAAGTTTAGGTTTCTGATTATTAGTTTGATATAAGTTAAAATTTCTATTTTCGATATTCGAGTTCGACAAATTTTAGTGAGTTCGTCGAAAAGAGAAGAGTATTGATTTCGTCGATCTCAGTTCACAGAATGATAATACTCATTTCCTGCATTCCACGATCGTCGATCTCTATTCGACGAAACATGTTGATTTCGTCGAGCACCCGTAGATGAGTAGTTGTACCCAAATTCTGGGTTCAGAGTTCGTCGATCGCCGTTCGATGCATAATACTGATTTCGTCGATCTCGGTTCAACGAATTTTGTTGAACATGATTTTTCTGTGATTTTTATTTTCCTTTGATTTATTTTTTGGTAAGATTTCAGTATATTTATTTGTAAGTTGTAAAACTTCTTTTCGTTTTTATTTAGCAGAGATAAATTTTATGGGGGTTGATAAAATATTTTTCTAAAGAATAGGAGGCTGACTTGAGGAAGCTCAGAAGCTCAGCTTGTCATTTAAGTCTGGCATTGACTGTTCTTGTGATGTCCATCAATTTGATGTTTCTCCCATTTAGGGATTCTTCAAATTGCTTAGCCTCTTTTAGTTTATTTTCTAATGAAGATATTTGATTATTAGCAGTTTTTAGTTCTTCTTTAAGTTTTAAATTTTCAGAAGAAATATTTTCAAATTCACTTAATTTCTCTCTGAGAAGTTTGATTTCCTTCTCAGACTTAATTAAATCATTACACAATAGTTTGAAATCAATTTTAAATTGATCAGAAGAAAAATCAAAAGAAGAGATTACCTGATTTTCTTCTGACATGGATTTATCATCTGAATTTTCTGCTTCTGAATCTGCAGCATTAGAGTTATTGCAAGAGGCATTGATTGTCTTCAAGCATATCTCTCTGGTTTTGGCCTCTTCTTCATCCTCATTGGGCTGGATGAAGAATCTGAGTCTGATTCACTCCAAATCTCTGCAACAAATCCTCTTTCCTTCTTTTTGTATTTGTTGGAGGAGGGCTTGCTGGAATATTTTCTGGAGTCTTTCACCTTCTTCTTTTCTTTCTTCTTCTCAGGACATTCTGGCAATATGTGTCCAGGTTTTCTGCACCCATAACAAATAATTTCTTTAGTGGGAGTTTTGTCATACCTGGGTTTGTCTTCAATTCTGGATGGTCTTCTTCTGAAATCCTTCCTCGCCACCTTATAGAATCTCTTTGCCAAGAGACTCAGTAGGTCTTCATTATCTGGAGTGGATTCTTCAGCTTCTTCACATGCTTTGAAAGCAATACTTTGTTCTTTCCTTGCTGAAGATGAGGTAGTCATTTGCACAGCTTCCCTTGTCTTGATAAGCTGCTCATAGGACTTGAGATTTCCCAACAAGGTCTATGTTGAGATCTCATTCAAGCTTTTGGCTTCCTTTATTGGTCAAATCCTAGAGTCTCATATGCTTGGGAAGCACATAATAATCTTGTCATTGACTTCTGTCAATAAGATGTTCTTCTCTAGGGTTTTCAACTCATTGATGATGAGGCTGAGTCTGGTGTACATCTCAGCAACTGATTCAGATTCACCCTTTTTGAAATTCTCATATTGAGAAATCAAGTGGGACCTTCTGTCCTTTCTTTCATCTGCTGAACCAGCAACCATAGTGTTAAGATTAAATTATCCAGTAGGTCACGTGTATGTGGGACCGTGTTTGGCTTACCCACCGCATTCCAGGTCTGGGTGCTGAACCCGGTGGGCCTCTCTGGAGGAGTATCCCTGCGGGCCTGTGGTTGGGGTTAATCCCACACCGCCTGCAGC
Source organism: Platanthera guangdongensis (assembly GCA_039583875.1). Lineage (NCBI taxonomy): Eukaryota > Viridiplantae > Streptophyta > Magnoliopsida > Asparagales > Orchidaceae > Platanthera > Platanthera guangdongensis. The sequence goes on along the minus strand of CM077158.1, from coordinate 196,026,903 downwards.
TTTCTCCCCTTCGTGTTCATGTACCCCGCTACCCTTCATCTCAATACCTGGGTTTTGAGATGAACTGTTGGGTTGGCTGGTTCTTTCATGGTATCAGAGGAGGTTATCCTACTGCGGGGGTGTGTTGAGATTAAATTATCCAGTAGGTAATGTGTATATGGGACCGTGTTTGGCTTACCCACCGCGTTCCAGGTCTAGGTGTTGATCCCGGTGGGCCCCTCTGGCGGAATATCCCTGCGGGCCTGTGGTTGGGGTTAATCCCACACCGCCTACAGCTTTCTCCGCTCCGTGTTTCAGGTACCCCGCCACCCTTCATCTCAATACTTGGGTTTTGAGATGAAATGTTGGGTTGGCGGGTTCTTTCATGGTATCAGAGGAGGTTGTCCTATTGTGGGGGTGTGTTTAGATTAAATTATCCAGCAGGTCACGTGTATGTGGGACCGTGTTTGGCTTGCCACCATGTTCCAGGTCTGGGTGTTGACCTTGGTGGGCCCCTCTGACAGAATATCCCTGCGGGCCTATGTTTGGGGTTAATCCCACACCGCCTGTAGCTTTCTCCCCTCCGTGTTCATGTACCCTGCCACCCTTCATCTCATTACCTGGGTTTTGAGATGAACTGTTGGATTGGCGGGTTCTTTCACATAGCATTTAGGGAATCCCAGATATCCTTGGCTGAAGAGCATTCAACAACTTTCTGGAATACGTCGTCAGACATTGTTTGTGCCAAAATGTTCATGGCTTTCGCATCTGTAATTTTCAGCTTCTTCTAAGCATCAGTCCACTCAGGTGGTGGAACAACATGTGTGCTTATAGTTACCACTAGTTGTGGTGGGCATGTCAAAATATAATTGTATATGTCCTCATCAATAGAATTCATATATAACTTAATCCTTGTCTTCCAAAGTGCAAACTTATTTAGATTTCACACTGGAGGTCTGGTGCTTGAATATTCCTTATTTTGTGTCATGATATGAAAAATAACTAGAGTAGATAAAATCAAACAAAGATCATTTGGTTCAGGTGTTATCCTGTATAACCAAACAACCTATCCCTCTAATACCGATTGAAAGTGATATCAGATATGCTCTGATACCAATTGAAAGGGATGCCTCAGATGCTGAGGGATTGATCTAACTAACTCTAGAGGGGGTGAATAGAGTATTTTAAAAACTTTGAGTTGTTTTATAGCGGATTAAAATAGGTGATATATATAAGAAAAGAAAATATATCACAACACAACAAAATAAAAAGTAGAGCACAACCAGACGACACAAGAAAATTTATAGTGGTTCCCCATTAACCTGGGTACATCCACTCTTCTACCACCATGGGAGGAATCCACTACAGGTTTTTGATCAGGTGCCCTGCCACCACATGTTTTTGTTCAGGTGCCCTGTCACCACAAGATCTATTTTCAAGGGAGATCTAGCAATCCTTTGAGCTTTTGATCAGGTGCCCAAAAATCAAACCAAGTCTTTTCATCAGGAGACTTGATAACCAAGGGATTAACTTTTGAAGGGAGTTATAACCATGTACACAGTTGAAAAGTAAGATTGATATTGTTTTCTCTGTCTCAATCCTCTGAGAAGACTAGTGGATTTTGTGATGTTGTCAAAGCTCCCCCTGAGTTATTGAAATATGGTCAGGAGTGGAGACTTTGCTTCAGGGTGTAGGCCTTCAAGTTGAAAACTTCTCCTTCCAGTATATGTATCTGAGTTATTGTGAAGTTGATCTCAGAATGATGATTGTTTGCTGGAAGAAAAGCTTGAATAAGAAGAATGAAGAAGAACAAGAAGTTTTGTTTCTCTGTTTCTTGTTCTCTGTATGCAGATGTTCTCTTCTTATTCCTGACTGTTAGACTTGTTTTATATGGTGTGCATCAATCTTCTAAAAATTTCTTTTATATCTTGATTACTGATTTGAATTTCAAATTCCTTGAAGTCCACTGCATATTTTTTGGGAAATGGAATGGCTGATTTTATCTTCAATACATTTCCTCAATTGTCCCAGTAAATATGTTAAGTAATAACTCTATGAAATCTCTAATTAATGCTACCAGGAACGGCTATATTCTTGAGAATATAAGCATTAATTATCAGAGTATTACTTTCTTAATGTCTGAGATTAAACTGACTTAGTCGATCTGAGAATCTGTAGAGAAGATTAGTCGAGCAGAACCTGGATGGAGTTAGTCGACCTCAGTAAAGCTTTCGTCAACCTGAGCACCAAGTTCGTCGAGCTGATAATCCTTCTTCGTCGAGCTGAGCTCCAAAATCGTCGAACAGAAAATATACTTGCCAAACTGAGCTCCAAGTTCGTTGAGTTGAGAAGGCACTTCATCGAGGTGAGATCCTGACATAAGCTCACAGTTCGTCGACCTGAGCTATACTTTCGTCGAGCTCAACTCAGAGAAGGAACTCTGAGTTCATTGAGCTGACTTCGATGATCATCGAGCTGAGTTCAGCTATCGTCGAACACATTTTATGTAATCTTCAAAACTGCCTTATCTCTAAGTCTTGATTGTCTGAAGTCTTCTGAAGGTAGGTCTCAGTAATCTAACCTAATGTGATAGACCTTAAACCCTGAAACTAACATATGACCTAGACTATACATGGTAGGTCATCAATCCTAATAGTGAACCTAGCCCAAATCACAAGTAGGGTTCCAACAGACAGCATAGAGCCAAGCTCATCAAATAGCAGCATGTATGATGAAGATTTTGTTGCCTTCTCTCAGCAGTTTTAGAAGATGATGAAGAGGAAGCAATGAAGGAGCAGACCTTCCTCCTCTCATCACAGGAAGGACCACTACAAGGCCGAGAAGAAACACTCCAAGAGAGACAGGTATGAATCTAAATCTAGTAAACATGTTTCTTCTAAAGTTGTTTGTTATTGCTGCAGCAAGCCAGGATATGTCATAGTTGATTGTCCTGTAAAGAGAAAGGAGATTGGTGAGAAGAAGCAGCACCATCTCAAGGGCAAGAAGGAAAAGAACTTCCTTGACAAGACTGAAAAGAGCTGGAGTCAGAGTAACTCATCTTCTTCAGACTTTGAAGAAGAAGAAGACTGCATAGGGCTGATTGATATTGAAGAAGAGGATGACTATCCTGCTGCTAGGATAGGCATCAGGGCCCCTCTATCATATTCAGATAGTGACTCAGAGGAGGATGATAATGAAGAAGATGCCAACATTTGCTATGGGTTGATGGCTATGTCCGATGTAGAATCATGCCAGGATCAGCATGGTCCAGACAAGGTATACTCTCTATCTAGCTCCTCTTCTGACTCAGATTATGAGACTAGTACGAATTCTAATGCATCATCATCCTGTGATGAGAATGGGTCAGAATCAGAGGAAGATGTCAATCAATTGATTGACAAGTATGGGGCCCGTCTAGATGCTCTGAAAAGAAGCAAGAAGTTGGCCAAGAAGCAGGCTGAGGAGATTATCTCCCTGCAGCTAGCTGCTTCCCAAAAGTCTGATTCAACATCTTTGCTGGAACAGAAAATAAGGGAAGTAAGCCAACTAAGAACATTACACTCATCCAGATTAGGACCATTAACTACAAGAATGGTCTCATTAGGGATCTTGAAGAAAAGCTTTAAAGGGAGAGAAGGATTGTGGCTAGTTTCTCTAAGCCTAAGTCTGTGTTACCCTTGATAGACACCTTCTCCTTTGAAAATGATAAGGGGATGGGATTCAAAGGAAACACTAGAGCTGACCATCCCAAAGGGAAAGGCAAAGTTCCAATTCAGCCTCTGGCATCTAAGCCTCACATCCCTTTTAAGAAGGTGATGTTACCTTCAAACAGGTATGACCAAAAAAACATCTACGGTCACTGGATAAATGGTAGATCTACAAGTGTGAACAAAAATATTCATAGCTATGGTGGAAGATTTAGCAAGGGGATGAGTGCCTTTAAAACTCCCCATGAGGAAATTAAAATGTCCCATCATGGACCATTTGTATTTGGTGCACCAGCCCTACACTCAAGAATAAGGAAGTGGCCTTTTCTCAGGATCTCCCAACACATACTCAGACCAAGGGCAAGTTTATCAGCAAGCCAAACTTGGGCATTACTGAGGCCATCAATAGTATGACTTCTGCAAAGAAGACCACTATTGGTAGATCTCAAGAAAAACCAAGCTCTTCTACTGTCAGACTTACCTTCAGTCAGATTGTGGCAAAAGGAAGTTGCTCTTCCTTCTGAACAGTTGGCTGCTGCCAAACCTGCTCAGAAAAGAGGATGTAATATTCATGAGTGTTAGTGATGTGACAAAGCGGGTCATTTTTTCTTTGATTGCTGGCACAATCCTACTGTGCCCAGAGCAAGTAGTAGTCTTCCTATCAAAAAATCTGCAGAAAGGCACATTCATTTTCAGGCAAACCAGAACCTAGGACCCAATAAATATTAGAGTCCTAAGGTAAATTAAATTATGTTTTGCATGATAGTCCAAGTGCTCATACCCCTATATGGTACTTGGACAGTGGATGTTCCAGGCACATGACTGGAACAAGGAGCAACCTGAAGCAGTACACTCCAGTGAAGGATGGACCTAAAGTAATCTTTGGTGGTTCAGATAGAGGAGTCACCAGAGGCTATGGTAATATCACCAATGGCATAGTCACCATGTCAAAAGTGGCTTATGTTGAAGGGTTGAAACACAACATGATAAGCATAAGCCAACTCTGTGATCTTGGCTATGTCATTGTATTCCATAAGGATGAGTGTCAAATTAAGAGGTCAAGTGACCAAGAGTTTATCTTGACAGGCATTAGGAGTGAAAATGTTTATTGCCTAAACTTTTTATGTCTAAATGAAGACTCCCATATATGTCTAGTTGCAAATGAGAAAGTCTCATACTGTGTACAATGGCACAAGAGACTAGCTCATTTGAACTATAAGACCGTTGTTAAGCTCTTCAGTGAAACGTTAGTAAGGAATGGTCCTAAGATGAAATGCACCAAGGAGTGCATTTGCTCAGCATGCCAAAAGGGCAAGCACACCAAAGCTTCCTTCAAGAGCATTGGGATCAAAGACTTTGTGAGGTGCTTATACCTCCTGCATATGGACTTGTTTGGTTCTATGTCAGTTCATAGTCTAGGTAGGAAAGTCTATACCCTTGTGGTTGTTGATGACTTTGAAAGTCTTGTTTTCAAGTCTAGCTAAACACCTAGAGGGGGTGAATAGGTTTTTGTCTCTATTTATTTTTTCTAACTTGTCTGCAGATTTCTGTGGTTGGTGATTATGTTAGTTTTTGCTTTCAAGATCAATCACAGACAACACAGCAATTTATAGTGGTTACCCAATCTTGTGTACATCTATTATCCCTCTGCGCCTATCTAACAGTGTGTTAGATTCGGCTCTCCATCCAGAACTCAGCTCCTCAAGATCTTACAACATAGATCTCGTAGGACCACACAGGTCACACAGATCCGCAACTTAGGCACTAAGCCAAACCCAGGTCACAAAGACCTTTTACCTGGCACAAAGCCAAACAAAGGTCACTAAGACCTCAGCCATTATAATTACAGGCTTACAACTCCAGATTCACCAAGAATCTTTACATAAGAAGAAATAAAGAGAGTGATGATTAGACACCAGAGCAAGATCTTTGTGTCTTCTTCTTCCTGGACTGAGCAGATATCAGTCCAAGCTTTTGCTGTAGAAGACAATAGAATGGCAGTTGAGTCATTCTTCAAACAGCTTCTTTTTTCTCTGCAGAACTTGTAGATCTGCTTCCTCAGAATAGCTTTTGATCCTACTGTTGCAGATGGTGATTGCTTCTGTAGGTCAGGCCCATATGGGAACCCGCTGGACCGCCGGCCTACCAGGGTCCAGACCCGGGCCCACCACTGGTAGTCAGCCTTTCACATTCAAGCCTGCAGGTCATGCACCCCAACCCCTCTCCTGCCTATTTATCAGCACGATAGGTTGTTGCTGGGTCTCGAACCCAGGACCTTGATAAGAGAGCTTTCCTCCAATCACCAACTGAGCTGCTCAATTGGTGATGAGGGAGTGGAGGAAAGCTCTCTTATCAAGGCCTGGGTTCGAGACCCAGTGGCAACAACCTACCGTGCTGATAAATAGGCGAGAGATGGCCTGCAGGCTTGAATGAAAGGCTGACTAGTGGTGGGCCCGGGTCTGGACCCTGGTAGGCGTCCAGCGGGTTCCCATGGGATGGGCCTGGACCGTTACAAAAAGTGCACTTTTTGTAACGGTCCAGATCCCATGGGAACCTACCGCCGGCCTACCAGGGTCCAGACCCGGGCCCACCACTGGTAGTCAGCCTTTCACATTCAAGCCTGCAGGCCATGCACCCCAACCCCTCTCCGGCCTATTTATCAGCACGGTAGGTTGTTGCCACTGGTCTCGAACCCAGGACCTTGATAAGAGAGCTTTCCTCCACTCCCTCATCACCAATTGAGCTGCAGCTCAGTTGGTGATGAGGGAGTGGAGGAAAGCTCTCTTATCAAGGTCCTGGGTTCGACCCAGTGGCAACAATATCGTGCTGATAAATAGGCCGGAGAGGGGTTGGGTGCATGGCCAGGCTTGAATGTGAAAGGCTGACTACAGTGGTATTAGAGCGGGTTCCCATGGGATGGGCCTGGAGCCGGCCTATCAGGGTGACCCGCCACCACTAGTAGTCAGCCTTTCACATTCAAGCCTGCAGGCCATGCACCCCAACCCCTCTCCGGCCTATTTATCAGCACGATAGGTTGTTGCCACTGGGTCTCGAACCCAGGACCTTCTTTCCTCCACTCCCTCATCACCAACTGAGCTGCAGCTCAATTGGTGATGAGGGAGTGGAGGAAAGCTGGTGTGAGACCCAGTGGGATAAATAGGCCGAGAGGGGTTGGGGTGCATGGCCTGCAGGCTTGAATGTGAAAGGCCCAGCCCATCCCATGGGAACCCGCTGGACCTTAAAGTTGAAAATATTGTGAAAGGCTGACTACCAGTGGTGGGCCCGAGTCTGGACCCTGGTAGGCCGACGGTGCCAGCGGGTTCCCCTGCAGCTTAATTGGTGATGAGGGAGTGGTGGAAAGCTCTCTTATCAAGGTCCTGGGTTCGAGAAGTGGCAACAACCTATCGTGCTGATAAACAGCCGGACAGGGGTTGGGGTGCATGGCCTGCAGGCTTGAATGTGATAGGCTGACTACCAGTGGTGGGCCCGGGTCTGGACCCTGGTAGGCCGGCGGTGTCAGCGGGTTCCCATGGGATGGGCCTGGACCGTTACAGCTTCAGCTATCACTTTCTTAGCAAGGTTCTCTGTGCAGAACAACTTCTTTCGGCTCGACGAGAATGGCGAGGAGGAAGATGAAGTTCTGTCGTAGTTTTCATTTTCAGAAAACCTAGACGAGGAATCGAATTATTTGCTCTGGTCGATTTGCTTCTTTTTATTCTCTGACGGCCAATTGAGCAGTGGGTCCCATCACCATTATTGATGACTGAGATTGAGCCATTCAGCACATCATTTCCATTTAATCTTGATTCAACGGCTCTTTGCTGTGTGTGGGCCCCAGCACTTAAAGTTGAAAATATTCCTTGGAAATTGCAGGAGATGCTAACAGCTGGCCGCCAAAGTTTCTGGCAGCATTTCCGCAACATTTGAATTTTGGCTGACTTTGATTTTGCTGATGTCAGCATGACTCAGCATCTATGGACTTGGACAAAATTCAATCATTAGAACCAAAGGCGTTGAGTTATTAGGTATCACTCAACGCCACAACACTTAGATAACATTCTGTTTGTCTAGGTATTGAGCTCGACGAATGCTAAGCTCCGTTTGACGAACAGCAAGCTCAGCTCGACGTAAGCATAAGTTCAGTTCGACGAACTGCAAGCTCAGCTCGACGAAAGCATAAGTTCAGTTCGACGAACTGTAGACTTAGTTCGACGAATTGTAGACTTAGTTCGATGAAATGCTAAATTCAATTCGACGAACTCCAGGCTCTGTTCGACGAACGTTGAGCTCAGTTCAACGAAGCTGAGCTCGACGAAAGCCAAGTAATACATGCATTTGGACTTAGCCAATTTTTTGCTTCAAGGCATTGAGAGCATCGAGAGCGTCTTCATTACTCAACGCTTTTTGTCTTAGAAAAGTTTTCTGCAACTTAGGCGTTGAGAGCGTTGAGTGAGCACGCTTCACTCAACGCTTTTTGCCTTAGCCAATTTTCTACTTAACTGTCTCAGCGCTTTCTTGTTCTCAACTGAGACAAACACTTGTCTCAGCGGTTGTGCTGAGACCAACACTTATCTCAGCGGTTGTGTTAGGACCAACACTTGTCTCAGCGGTTGTGCAGAGACCAACACTTGTCTCAGCGGTTGTGTTGAGACTAACTCATATCTCAGCACTTTTGTTGAGACCAACATTTCTCTAGGCTTAGTCTAACTCAGCCCGACTCACAGCCTTTTTGTTGTATGGCATTGAGTGAGTAGACTACACTCAACGCTTTTGTACTTAGCCAAATTTTTGGCTATCTTCTAGTTAGGCTGAGATAAACTCAACGTTATAAGTTATATGGTATTGAGTGAGTAGACTACACTCAACGCTTTTGTACTTAGAAAACTTTTTGGCTATTTTTCAGTTAGGCTGAGATAGACTCAACGCTATATGTTATATGGCGTTGAGTGAGCTGTCCTCACTCAATGCATGTGGACTTAGGCAAATTTCTACTAGACAATATTGAATCCATGCCTATGGCATTGAGTGAGCTTGCTCCACTGAACGCCTGTGGACTTAGTCGATTTTTGCTATTTCCAGCAACCACTTATTGTATCCACATGTTCAATCAATGTGATATGGACTAACCTGAACTCAAGACCTCAAATGCACATCAAATACAGTTGATGTGTGTGACATTGACCTGTTTGACTTCTCACAAATCCGGGACATTGGGAATAATAAACCCAACAATCTCCCCCTATTTGAAAAAGTCAAAACCCTTATCAAAAATATTTTCTTTCCTTGATTAATGATACACACAACCTATACAGCAAAAATAAATATAGAAATTCTGATAAACTATAAGTAAATGTATCTCATTTCCTACCTGTATGGTGAGCATCACTTACTCCCCCTGTTTTGTTACAAGGTGTTTGTCCTTACTTGAGTGTCACATGTCTTCCTTTCCCTTTGTCATCTCTCTCACTTACTATGTATCCCATTGAGTGTCACATGTCTTTCTTTCCCTTTGTCATCTCTCCCACTTGCTATGTCTCCCCCTTGCTAGGACCTTCTCTCCTCTCTCCCCCTTTTTGACTTCTGCAGAATAGGCAGATGGGGGGCTGGCCCTTCCATTGGCTGACCTTCTCTCTTCTCTCTAGAGTAACTTACTCCCCCTCAGTAGAAGCATCAGTGAACCAATGTTACTGGGGAGTCTGTATGTCCAGCAAGAGGAACAATACCTGCACCCAAAAAAATAATGCAAAATGGAGTGCATGAAGCTATGCCAAGTTCAACATACCCAACTCAAATTTAAGGGTGTTGAACTTTGCTTCATCTAATGGCTTAGTGAAGATATAAGCCACTTGCTTGTCTATGGGGACAAACTCAAGACTGATGTCTTCCTTCTCCACATGCTCCCTAATAAAATCATATCTTATTTTTATATGTTTAGTCCTGTTATGTGAGACATGATTCCTAGCAATAGAAATAGCACTTGTAGAATCACAGTAGAGAAGAGTTTTACTTACCTAAAGGTTGTAATCCTGAAACTGATGTTGGATCCACAGCAGCTGAGCACAGCAGCTGCCTGTTGATATATATTTTATCTCGGTAGTGGATATAGTCACACTAGTTTGCTTCCTGCTACTCCAAGAAACAAGCCTTCTTCCTAGGAACTGACATGTTCCAGTAGTGTTTTTCCTGTCTTCTTTGCAACCTGCAAAATCCTTAGCATCTGCTCTCTGTTCAAGCCACAATGACCCTTTTTGCATTGACAACTCAAACTTCCTTCTCCTTCTAGATCATTGCCTTCATCTTTGATCATGGCCAGTTACTACTCTCATAGTGATTGTACCATTTGTATCCTTCTTCTTGGCTTCAACTTTCTGATCAGGAGCTTGTGATTCTTTTCTCCCCCTGGCTAATTGCAAATGATACTAATGGTGCAGCAGTCAGCTTTCTCTTCTCTTGAGGCTGAATTTTCTCCTGCAGCTGCTGGACTTGATACCATTTGGTGCTTAGATGATCTTTCCTTGAACCATCCTTTCATGTTGATACCAAGTCTTTATTTATACTGTTATTCCAGTAGGAATGTGATGATTTGTATCAACATTAGCTGGAGCAATCCAGCTGTTCTAGCAAACTGATTGGCTTGCCATCTTCTAGTAGGTGCTAACCCCTGGGTAGTTTCCTTCTCAACCTCAGCAATGTCCATGAGGGACAAGCTGATCCTCAGTATTAATGATGATCTATTCTGTGCTGGGGGAACATTGGGTAAGATTAAAGCCTATCTAGCAACTTTGACTGAACATGCTCCCTATCAGCATTTGCATAGATCTTGTCCTTATGACTGTCAGTCATCATTTCAGTTGATGATATCACTTGATAGTTTGACCCTTCTGTATAGTGAGTCTGGTAAGCTGAGAACAGTGTGCCTCTTCCTTGCTGCTCACAGAGGAGCTACTTCTAGTGATTTTCCTTAGTGATGAGTACAGCCTACTTGTTCTTCTCCTAGTTTCCTGGTGTGGCAGCAAAGCTTAGTCCAACCAGACAGTCCTGCTGGCTAGATCGTGCTGGTCTTTACCCAAGACATGTACACCTTATCGGTCTTTAGGAATGCACACAGCATCCTTATCCGTGGGGTATGAACCATAGGATAACTTCCTTGTTCCAGTCCAAGTTTTGGAACATCTTCTGTCCAAGTGCCACATGGGTGATGTGCACTTAGACTAACCTGCAAAATAGAATTATCAAACCTTAGGACCCCAATAGGTATTGAGTCCTAGGTTCATGTTAGGCTGAAAATAATTCTACCTGCCTGGAGCTTTTTTTGGCAGGCAAGCTGACATTTGCTCTCTGCACACTATGATTGTGCCAGCAATCAACAGCAAAGTGGCCTATCTTGTCACAACACCAACACTCATGGATGTTGTACCTTCTTTTTGGAGCAGTTCTAGTGGCTGTGTTAATAGCAGCTCTAGGTCTAAAAGGATTAGCAACAGTCTTGTTCCACGGTTTTCCAGTCACAATCTGACAAGTGGTGGGTCTGGCAGTAGAAGTACTTGGGATATCTTGAGCTCTTCTAGCAGCAGCTTTCTTTTCAGAAAGCATACTCTTGATGGCCTCAAAGATGCCAAGGTCTAGTCTACTGACATCCTTGCCTTTTGTCTTAGAGTGGGCTAGAGGAATTAGAGAATAGTCGGCAGCTTTATCCTTGACTGAAGGGGATGTTGCACCAAACAAAAATGGTCCAGGATGGGCCATTTGTATTTCCTCATAGGCACTTGCACCTTTGATGTAACTATCACCATACTGTGGAACATCTTTGTTCACACAAGATGGTCTAGCATGATTCCAGTGACCATAAATACTCTCATGGTCATGGTTGTTAGAAGGAAATTGCACTCTATTAAATTTCACAGGAGGCTTAGAGGCTAGTAGTTCCACTTGAGCTTTGCCCTTTCCCTTGGGATTAGCAGCTCTTATCCTTCCCTTGAATCTCAACCATTTTTTCCCTTTTGGGAGGAGAATGAGTCTATCAAGGGAAACATTGTGTTAGGCTTGGAGTAGCTAGCCACTAGTTCCCTCTCCTTTTTGGAGCTTTCCTTCAAGATTCCTGATATGGTTATTCTTGAAGGTCATGGTGCTCATCTGAAGGATTGTTACATTCTTCAGTTTGCTAACTTCTTGAGTCTTCAGATCCAACAATTTTGTTGATTCTGAAGCAGCATGCTTTAAAGAGACAATTTCTTGAGCCTGTTGTTTGGTCAAGAGCTTGCTTTTCTGTAGTGCCTGCAGAAGTGCACCATAATTATCAATCAATTGATTGATGTCTCCCTCAGATTCTGATCCATCATCATCACTTGATGCAGAAGCACGAGAATCTGGAACTGATTCATAATCTAAACAAGCAGAGCTAGTAACAGAAATTACCTTGCTTAGACCTGGTTGATCCTGGTTGAGTTCTTCATCTGACCTAGCCATCAGCCCATGGCAGCAGCTATCTTCTTCAGAATCCACCTTTGAATCACCATCAGATTGTGATAGAGGGGCCCTGTCTTCAATCCTGACAGCAGGATGAACCTTCTCAGCTTCTTCTTCTAAAGCAGCCAACCTTTTGATGCAGTCTGCTTCAACAGCTCCTTCTTCAGTAGAGTACAGCCCAATGTAGACTTCTTCTTCTTCTTCTTCTGACTCTGATGAGGAGGAGTCAGTCCAGCTTCTTTGCTTCATGGCCAAGAGGGATTTCTCCTTCTTGCCATTTTTCTGGAGGTCCTTTTTCTCACCGTGTTCCTTTCTTTTGGCTGGCCTCTCGGCTATCACATGCACAGGTTTTCTGCAATGATAAGAAGTCATGTTAGAGGAAACAAGTTTACCAATTTTGGAACCATACATGTCCGCCTTAGAGGATTTTCTCCTGCCCTTATAGTAGTCATCCTTGGGATGTCAGGAGGAGGAAGGCCTGCCTCTCTAGTGCTTCTTCTTTAAGAACTTCTGGAATTGCCTGGTGAAGGCAGCAAAATCTTCATCAGACCATTAGCAGTCTGATGTGCTTTCCTCTGTTTTTTTAGAATTAGATTCAGCATCTCTCCTTGGTGGAGAGGGAGACTTTCTTCTAACTTTGCTAGAGCCTTTAGCTTTCAATGCTACAGACTTGTCTCTTGCCTGAGACTTGTTCTGGTTCTCCTCTTCTTTCCTTGCAGCCAGCTACATTTCATATGACAGCAGCTTCCCAAAGAGGGTGTGAGGAGTTGTCTCACCCAGCTTTGTTGTTGAAACAAGTCACCTGATTTCACCTAGAGTTCGGACTTGAAGCTGCATCACACACTTACGCTTCTCGAACCACCCTCTCAACGTGAGTCATACGACCAAAAACAGACTGAAGGTCTCAGCTCGGAGGTCTCACCTCTTACCCAGAAGAATCTGAAGTTCTCCCCCTCCCTACCCAATACTGAGCTAGGTGCCTCTAAGGAAGAATATGGAAAGGTTCAACAACATATTCAAGGCACCTTATTATTCTATTTATAGGCCTCTAAGTTTGATCTGCAAATAACCATACTGAACTAACCTGAAATTACCAAGATACCCTGGGTTGGGTCTGCCAATAGCCAAACTCCGCTGTTCTGAAGGGCTTTACGTAAACCACCAAGGGCAAAAGGGTAAGATTACCCGGGGTAGAAGAGTAATATCCCCATTGGGGGTAAGAAGGTAAAAACACCTTTCTATTATATGGCGAGTGGGGAAATGACCGGCAGGCGGGACGAGCTCACCTGCTCGTCTCGATGGCCTCCCGCCTTATGGGAGCCATCTTGCCCTCAAGGGCAAGCCCGTGCCCCAAAAGACATCTCGCCTACTGTGTCGAGCCCCATCTCGCCTCCTGCAAGTGGACCACATGGTCCCACTCGCCTCTTCAATTCCTCTCGCCCGCTTCTCCGCTCTGCTGCTTGAGCTGTCTCCTGCGAGCCCAAGGTTGTACACAATCCCCGCTCTATTTGATGTTGCCCCAAGCTCGGAATGAAAGTCCAACTGAGGCTCGCGGCGTTGGGATTCATTTATGAGAATCTTTGGCGGGCCCTCCCCCTAGAGCCTATAAATATGAAAGCTCATCTCATCATGGAGTGCCCCCCCCCCTTTTGTTCCCTCTCTTCTACCGTCAACATGTCTCATAGCCAGATTTTCCGTGAGCGTCTCGCGATGGTCCGGAAGCAAAACAAAGCCAATGTGGCTGCTCTGGTACCATCTTTGGTACGCACCCCCGCTTCAGCACCTTCATCATCTCGCCTGAAGAAGGCAAAAACCGTCGGCACACCCTTCTCGGTCGGCGTGACCACTTCGGCACCCTCGGCAGCCAATACACTTCCTCCCACGTCCTCTGGGGAGAGACAGGTAATTCTTGACTCCTCCTCTCGCCTCTCTTTTCTTTTATTGTCTCGCTTATTGACCATGCTCTTTCAGGGAAACCTAGCTGATTCACTCATGCCTGTGAATCCTCTTGACGTTACCGACCAACATTATCAACGCTCTGACTCGCCTCAAGAATCCCCCCCCCCCTATCACGAGGAAAGAAGATGTCTCGCGGCTTGTGGGGAACTCTCGCATCCCAAGTAAGAAAACTCATCCTATCCGTTTGCTTCATACAGATTCATATGCCCTTACCTGGTACATTCGAGACCACATGGCTAGTCTTTGTATCCATGTAGCTCACGGCCGCTAGCCTTCTTGCGAGACCACCCTTCATTATGATCTTCCACTTTTTTTGCGCAGGTATCCAGCTCGACACGGGTACTGAGGATTCCCCTGTGCCGCCTCCCCTCTCGCCTCTTCCTCACTCAGATGAGATCGAAGACTACCTGGGTGATCCTATGGACCCTCTATAGATGAAGCGTCGGATAGCCAGGATGTTTCGAAAATATACACACATCATCCGCGAGATGGAACAGGAGAAGCAAGCTACCGATCGGCGCATTGACTGGCTGGAAACTGAGTGCGCTCGCCTCTCTGCCGAGGTCCATACCGACGCCGAAATAGATGGGACAGACGCCCAGGCCATCATAAGTGAGACTGAACAACATCTCCATCTCATGGGCCGTCGTCTAGACGTCGTCCATGCCTTTCATCTACCTGGTCGACCTCCATGCGCGGGATCTCGCGGTGGCCGTTGGAAGTGGCACAAGAATTGAGGGACCTTGGCTTCGTCTCGCCTGCTTAAGCGTCTAGTCGGTTTAAGTGTCTCGCCTGTTTAATTATTCCTTGTAACCTTGTTGTGTTTATTAATCGATCATCTGCATGTTTAATTATTAATTTGTTATTTAGATCCCTCTTGGATGAGATGCCTGCCTCGTGCTAAATGAAATAATTTATTATGATAATTTATTATGATATTTTGTCAACCTCTTTCACGCTGGGCTTTTACTATAGCTTTGTTAATTGATCCACTTTTTATTTTTATTTTTGGCCCATCGGAGAGATCACCTCGGAATGCCGCACTTTGAGGTCGGGAGGGAGAGAGAGGGAAAATGAACTGTCGGGACGTCCCTTCAGCTTCCGCTGTCACGTAACCTTCCCTGGCCACCTTTGGGTCTCCCTGTACTCTGATTTGGCTACCTCCGGCATTGAGCTTCAGGCACTAATGGAAAGTGGACGGAACACATCAAAAAGCACTAATCAAGGGGCGCCCAAAATGGCATTATAACTGATGGGGGCATCCACTATGACAAAACGGCAGTTCCTGGATTGCCCCCCGCCCCCCAGGGTTACCTGGAGTCCCACTCCACCCTCGACTTCCTTCCTCTCTCCTGAGAATCCGAACAATGGTCCATCCGCTGCCAGCACCCTTCGGGGCTCCACCCTCAACTCGTTAAACGCCTTTTTGAAGATAACATTTATTAAGATTCCATTGTCAACCAGGATCCATGATACCGTGAAGTTTTCAATGGCAGTCCGGATCACCAGTGCATCACAGAAGGGGTCTTCATGGTCCGACATGTCTTTTCGAGAAAAGGTGATCTTCTCATCCGGGGAAGGGGCTTGTGACGTTGAAGTTACGCTCCGACGGTACATGGTATGAAGGCTCGCCTTTCGGGCAGCCTCGATCCCCACCCCCCAACCCCCATGGATTACTCTGATTCCCCCCTCGGTCCCCTACGTCCGCTCGATCCACACACCGGTCTTCCTCTCCGGTCCCGGTCACCTCCACTATCTGCACCGGCCTCTGCTGCTCTCCTGCTCCACTAGCTCTTCTCATTTCTAAGAATTCCGAGCAGGTAGCTGTTGCGTGACCCTCCTCCTCGTGGAAGACACAGTATGGCAACGCTACATCCTCCCCTCGTCTCCCCTCCTGAGGATTTCTCCTCCTTCCAGCTCCTGCTCCTGCTCTTCCTCTCTCTCGGCCTCTACCCCTCCCTCGGCCGATGTTCATAGCTTGATGCGGCGGGGGCAGGGGTGGTCTATGATCGTACCCCAACCACTGTTGGTTAAACCTTCTGGGTCCTCCTGGTTGGTTCCTTCCCCCTGGGGAAATCCTCTCCCTTGCCCTTGGGCAGGGCCTCCCTGCTGCCTCCATCCCAACTCCTGGTATGCTGGTGCCCTTGGCTCTTCTCTTCTCCTCCCTTCATGCTGCTCCCTCCTCCTGGTTCTCTTGATTCTACCTCTGTCAGCCTTGCTAGCTTTTTTGCAAAAGCTGGATTCGCCACCTCCATTGCTATTTCTTTCGCAGCCTTCTCCACTAACCCTTCAAATGGCAGTGGCGCCTTCTGAGTGAGGCTCATCTTGGAGAATCCCTCTCGTAGTCCCACGGTAAAGCCATCTGGAGGGAGAATCCAGGAACCTACTGAATATCCAAGATCTCCTCCTGGAATCTGCCTACATACTGAGCTAGGGACTCGTCCGCCCTCTGCTTAATCAGAAAAATCGACTCCGTGTTACTCTTCCTCTTCTTTGAAGTTGAGAAACGCAGTTAAAACCTCCTGCTCAGGTCTTCGAAGTTGTATATCGAGACTGTCGGGAGCTGATGAAACCAGTCCCTAGCCTTGTCCTTCAGAGTGATGGCAAAAATACGGCACTTGAATGCATCCGTCATCGGCCTGACCGAAACCGCATCCTCGAACCATTGCAGGTGCTGGAGGGGATCATCTTTCCCCACATAATAGTTCATCTCGGGTTCCCTAAACCCTCCTGGGACGGGAGCTGACAGGATCAACTCGTAGAACGATGACCCTCTCTCCCCTGGTCTCACCGCCCCTACTGCGCGACAACGTCCCCTGGCGAGACGGCGCTCGCAGGGCTCGGGAACAACTCCCTTCCCGCCATGTCTCGCCTACCTCCTTCCACCATCACTTCCTTCCCCGGCCGCCTCCCTGGGGCATCTTCTCCCACTCTTGCCAAGACGAGCTCTTCCTGCGGCGCGAGAGAAGGCACATGAGGTAGCGGGGTCGAGCAATCACCCTGTCGCGAGATCACCTGTAGCATGTCCATCATGGCTTTGATTGACGCCATGAACTCTTCCCTTCCAATGAATCCTCCCGGGTTATCTGACCCATCTTTATCTCCTTCTCCATGACCTACTGTCATGAGGTAGCTCAAGATTCTTCTGTGTGGACTGCGGTCCATGCTCACCGCACCAAAAAAGTTGAAACCAGTCACCTGGTTCAACCTAGAGTTCGGACCTGATGCTGCAACACACACTTACTCTTCTCGAACCACCCTCTCAACGTGAGTCACAAGACCAAAAACAGACCAAAGGTCTCAGCTCGGAGTTCCCACCTCTTACACGGAAGAATCTGAAGATCTCCCCCTCCTTAGCCAATGCTGAGCTAGGTGCCTCTGAGGGAGAATATGGAAAGGTTCAGCAACCTATTCAAGGCACCTTATCAGTCTATTTATAGGCCTCCGAGTTTGATCTGCAAATAACCATACTGAACTGACCTGAAATTACCAAGATACCCTGGGTTGGGTCTGCCAACAGTCAAACTCCGCTGTTCTGAAGCGCTATATGCAAACCACCAAGGGCAAAAGGGTAAGATTACGTTGGGTAGAAGAGTAAAATCCCCTTGGGTGTAAGAAGGTAAAAAACACCTTACTATTATATGGCGAGTGGGGAAATGACTGGCGGGCGGGAAGAGCTCACCTGCTCGTCTTGCTGGCCTCCCGCCTTATGGGAGCCATCTCGCCCTCAAGGGCCAGCCCGGGCCCCAAAGGACGTCTCGCCTACTGCGCCAAGCCCCGTCTCGCCTCCTGCGAGTGGACCACATGGTCCCACTCGCCTCTTCAATTCCTCTCGCCCGCTTCTCCGCTCTGTTGCTTGAGCCACCTCCCGCGAGCCCAAGGTTCTACATTTGCCACTTCTCTGATAGCATAGATTTTAGTGTCCCACTCTCTAGAGAGAGATCTAAGGAATTTGTCATTCAGTTCATAGTTACTGAATACTCTTCCATAAGTCTTCAGCTCATTCACAATCCTAAAGAACTTTTCATAACAGATGGTTATGTTGTCCCCCTTGGAATGCCTGAAAGCCTCATACCCTTGGTTGAACATGGACTTCCTATCATCTCTAACCTCATATGTCCCCTCCATGTAGATCACAAGAGTTTACCACATTTCCTTTACAGTTGAGCAATGGATCAGGTTCTGAAGAGTAGAGTCATCAACAACACTCATAATTATGTTCTTTGCTCTCTTGTCTATTGAGGCCAAGGCCAACTCATCCTTGGTCATCTCATCATATGTCTTGGTGGTCTTGACATTAGCATCTAGTGCTGACACCTTCATTGGAATGTATGGTCCCTCTTCAACTGTAATATACATCTTAGGGTCAGCAGCTTCCATGAACTGCCTCACCCTTGCTTTCCAGATGCCAAAATCTTCCTTCCTATAGATTGGAAGTCTCACAGCACTCAGCTCCCTATTGGTCATTCCTGAACCCATAGAGATAGACTTCTAGCTAACCTTGGAGATCTACTCAGACTGCTAAGCCTTTAAAGAGGAACCTCCCTCTGATACCACTTGAAAGTCTTGTTTTCAAGGATAGCTAAACACCTAGAGGGGGATGAATAGGTTTCTGTCTCTATTTAATTTTTTCTAACTTGTTTGCAGATTTTTGTGGTTGGGGATTATGTTAGTTTTTGCTTTCAAGATCAATCATAGACGACACAGCAATTTATAGAGGTTCCCCAATCTTGGGTACATCCACTGTCCCTCTGCGCCTATCTAACAGTGTGTTAGATTCGGCTCTCCCTCCAAAACTTAGCTCCTCAAGAACTTACAGCCCAGATCTCGCAGGACCACACAGGTCACACAGACCTACAACTTAGGCACTAAGACAAACCCAGGTCACAAAGACCTTTCAACCGGCACAAAGCCAAACACAGGTCACTAAGACCTCAGCCTTTATAATTACAGGCTTACAACTCCAGATTCACCAAGAATACTTACATAAGAAGAAATAAAGAGAGTGATGATTAGACACCAGAGCAAGATCTCTGTGTCTTCTTTTTCCTAGACTGAGCAGATATTAGTCCAAGCTTTTGATGTATAAGACAATAGATTGACAGTAGAGTCGTTCTTCATACAGCTTCCTTTTTTCTCTACAGAACTTGTAGATCTGCTTCTTCAGAATAGCTTCTAATCATGCTATTGTAGATGGCGATTGCTTCAGCTATCACTTTCCCAGCAAAGTTCTCTATGCAGAACAACTTCTTCCGGCTCGACGAGAATGGTGAGGAGGAAGATGAAGTTCGGCCGCACTTTTTATTTTCAGAAAACCTAGACGAGGAATCGAATTATTTGCTATGGCCGATTTGCTTCTTTTTATTCTCTGACGGTCAATTGAGCAGCGGTTCCCATCACCAGGATTGATGGCTGAGATTGAGCCATTCAGCGCGTCCTTTCCATTTAATCTTGATTCAACGTCTCTTTGTTGTGTGTGGGCCCCAGCACTTAATGTTGAAAATATTCCTTGGAAATTGCAGGAGATTCTAATAGCTGGCCGCCAACGTTTCTGGCAGCATTTCCGCAATATTTGAATTTTAATTGACTTTGACTTTGCTGACGTCAACATGACTCAGCATCTATAGACTTAGATAAAATTCAATCATTAGAACAAAAGGCATTGAGTGAGTAGTTATCACTCAACGCCACAACACTTAGACAATATTCTGTCTGTCTAGGTATTGAGCTCGACGAACGCTGAGCTCCATTCGACGAACAACAAGCTCAGCTCGATGAAAGCATAAGTTCAGTTCGACGAACTACAAGCTCAGCTCGACGAAAGCATAAGTTCAGTTCGACGAATTGTAGACTTAGTTCAATGAAAGGCTAAATTCAGTTCGACAAACTCCATGCTCCATTCGATGAACGCTGAGCTCAGTTCGACGAACGCTGAGCTCGACAAAAGCTAAGTAATCCATGCATTTGAACTTAGCCAAATTTCTGCTTCAAGGTATTGAGAGCGTCGAGAGCATCTTAATCACTCAACGCTTTTTGCTTTAGAAAAGTTTTCTGCAACTTAGGTGTTGAGAGCGTTGAGTGAGCACGCTTCACTCAACGTTTTTTGCCTTACCCAATTTTCTGCTTAACTGTCTCAGCGCTTTCTTGTTCTCAGCTGAGACAAATACTTGTCTCAGTGGTTGTGCTGAGACCAACACTTGTCTCAGCAGTTGTGCTGAGACTAACTCATATCTCAGTGGTTTTGCTGAGACCAATATTTCTCTAGGCTTAGACTGACTCAGCCTGACTCACAACCTTTTTGATGTATGGCGTTGAGTGAGTAAACTACACTCAATGCTTTTGTACTTAGCCAAATTTTTGGATATCTTCCAGTTAGGCTGAGATAGACTCAACGCTATAAGTTATATGGCGTTGAGTGAGTAGACTACATTCAACGCTTTTGTACTTAGCCAAATTTTTGGCTATCTATCAATTAGGATGAGATAGACTCAACGCTATATGTTATAAGGCATTGAGTGAGCTATTCTCACTCAACGTCTGTGGACTTAGGCAAATTTCTACTAGACAATATTGAATCCATACCTCTGACGTTGAGTGAGTTTGCTCCACTCAACGCCTGTGTACTTAGTCGATTTTTGTTATGTCCATCAACCACTATTGTGTCCACATGTCCAATCAATGTGATATGGACTAACCTGCACTCAAGACCTCAAATGCACATCAAATACAGTTGATGTGTGTGGCATTGACCTGTTTGACTTCTCACAAATTCGGGACTTTAGGAACAATAGACCCAACAACTTCTCTAGTTTTGCTTGGGTTTTCTTTCTTAAGAAATAGTCTGAAATCCTTGATATCTTCAAGATTTTTGTCAAGTAAATTCAGAATGAATTGGACAGTACTGTGGTCAAAATCAGAAGTGACCATGGGACTGAATTCCATCCTAAAGGCATGACAAGATTCTGTGAAGAGCAAAGGATTCATCAAGAATTGTCTTCTCCAAGAACACCCCAGCAAAATATGATTGTTGAGAGGAAGAATAGAACTCTCATAGAAGCTGGTAGGACCTTGCTAAGTGACACATCTCTCCCAAAATATTTTTGGGTTGAGGCAGTAAATATTGCATGTCATGTCCTAAATAGAGCTTATATCACCAAGAGCCACAAGAAGACTCCCTATGAGATCATGAAGGACAGAAAACCAAACTTGGTTTATCTCAGGATCTTTGGTAGTAAATGTTAAATGCACAATAATGGTAAGTCTCATATGACTAAGTTTGATGTCAAGTCCTATGATGGGATATTTGTTGGATACAGCAATTATAGCAAGGCCTATAGGATCTACAACTTGAAAAATCAAGTTTTAGAAAAGTTTGTGCATGTAGTATTTGATAAGTCTACTATGATTAACAGTAAGCTGCCAAGCCCCTCATCTGACCTGCAGGTATAGAGCTGATGATGGACAAGCTAACCATCAAGAAAGCTACTCCAATAGTCCAAGATGAAGATGATGGAGTATATATTCCAGAAGAAGTATAAGACACACATGATGTGGATGAAGATTAGCAAGATGCATCCACTAAAGCTCAAGATGCTGAAGGAAGATTGCCTCCAGCTATCAGGTATCTAAAAGATCATCTCAGACACCAAATAATTGGTGATGCTAACCAAGGAGTTATAACAAGGAGCAAAAGTATCAACACAGCCTTGTATTCAAGCTTCCTGTCACATATTGAGCCCAAAAGATTGGAAGAGACGAATATAGACCAGTTCTGGATTATGGCAATGCAAGAGGAACTGAACCAGTTCAAGAGGTGTAAGGCCTAAAAGCAGCTTCTCAGACCATAAGGACATAATGTCATTAGAACTAAGTGGATCTATAGAAATAAGTTTGATGAAAATGACATTATAATCAAGAACAAAGCTAAGCTGGCAGCTAAGGGATATAGACAAGAATAAGGTATTGACTTTGATCAAACTTTTACCCCAGTAGCTAGATTGGAAGCCATCAGATTGTTCCTTGCATATGCTGCCCACAAGGAATTCAAAGTCTACCAGATGGATGTGAAGTCAGCCTTCCTGAATGGTGATTTAAGGGAAGTAGTCTATGTTAAACAGCCATCAGGTTTTGTTAATCTTAACTCTCCTGATTTTGTTTATATGGGTTAAAGCAAGCCCCCAGGGCATGGTATGAGACCATGTCTAACTTCCTCATTAAGAACAAATCCTCAAGGGGGGAGATAGACAAGACTCTATTCCTATGGGAATCTAAGGGCAAGATCAACATAATCCAAATTTATGTAGATGACATAATTTTTGGGTTTATTGATGATAACCTTTGCAAGAAGTTTGTCAAACTTATGCAAGGGAAGTTTGAGATGAGCAGTATGGGTGAGCTTAAGTTCTTCTTGGTCCTCCAAGTAAGACAGACTGAAGATGGATCGTTCATATCTCAGTCTACGTTCACTAAAGAGTTAATTAAAAAGTTTGGAATGGAGAGTGCCTCCATAATTAAAACTCGCATGGGGTCAAGTATGTCTATAGACAAAGATGAGGTAGGGAAACCTGTTGATGAAACTTTGTATAGAAGGATAATTGGCTCACTCTTATATCTTACTGCAAGTAGGCCAAACATCATGTATGCTACATGTGTTTGTGCTAGATATCAGGCTAGCCATAAAGAGTCTCACTACTCTGCTGCTAAGAGAATTTTGAGATATCTTAACGGCACACCAGATCTTGGCCTATGGTACCCTTTTTGAACTAACTGGCTATTTATATGTAGATTTTGCAGGATGTAAAGAGGACAGGAAAAGCACATTAGGAACTTTTTAGTTCTTGGGAGGAAGACTAGTGTCTTGGAGTAGCAAGATGCAGACTAGTAGTTATTTCCACAACTGAGTCAGAGTATATATCAGCAGGAAGTTGATGTGCACAGTTATTTTGGATCAAGCATGTAACGCCCCGAAACTCAAAGGAGCGACGGGGAACGTTTTGGGCCAGTTTTGGGTTCTGGCAGGAGGCACACGGCCTGGGACACGAGTGTGTCCCAGGGCGTGTCAAGCTTGTGTCGACACTCAGTCGACGAAGTCGACATTTTGCTCTCGACATTGTGTCGAGACTGGGCACACGGCCTGCGACACGGGCGTGTCGCAGGGCGTGTCGACCCATGTCGACACTCAGCCTGCGGAGTCGACACTCTGCGCTCGACGAAGTGTCGAGACATGGCACACGGCCTGCGACACGAGCGTGTCGCAGGGCGTGTCGACCCGTGTAGATACTCGTCCCGGGGAGTCGACGAACTTTGCTCGACGATGTGTCGAGACAAGGCACACGGCCTAGGACACGGGTGTTTCCAAGGCCGTGTCGTGACGTCGACGATCTTCGCTTGACGAAGTGTCGAGTGTCGAGACCGTGTACATGGCCTGGAGCCCAAGCGTGTTGAGGTAGACACGGGCAAGGACACGGGCGTGTCCTAGAACCCGTGCAGTGCTCGGGTTATTTTCGGGAGAAATCGATGGGGGTACACGGCCGGCCACACGGCCGTGTCAGGTGGAACACGGGCGTGTCAGGTCGAACACGGGCATGTCAGGTCGAACACGGGCGTGTTCGATGCCCGTGTGTTGTTCCAGGCGAGTCGATTTTGACGGCGAATGAGGCACACGACCCTAGACACGGGCGTGTTCCAGGCCGTGTGCGGTCCAGATTGGGTATTTCAATCCCGAATCAAAGCCGTTCGTTTCTTTAATTGATGATCCAACGGCTGGGGGTTGTTCCTGAAGGGATATACCCGGGATTGGGCCTTAGAAACCCTCACTTTTCATGAGTGGTTGTCTTTCTAAATCTTAGAGAGAGAGAGGAGAGCCAAGGAAGGAAGAATAAACTAGATCCGGCCATTGGAGGAGCTTCAAAGCTCCAAATCGCGAGCCGACTCCGGATCCACGGAGGCAAAGCTAGTGCGGTGCTTTTCATCCGCTTACTTTTCCATGGCGCTAAAGAGGAACGCTAGGGTAATGATTCTCTTCTTGAGCATGAGTAGCTCTCCTTCTTTGCATAGGAAGCCCGCTCTCGCGAGTTTGCGGTGAGTTGGAGGCGTTCCTTTGGGTAGATATGCGAAGCCTCGTTGTTTAGAGTCAGTAAGTGAGAACGGACATAGGCATGATGTGTGAAGCCTACCTGGACATGTTGGTTTGGATCGGTGATGCTGCATTGCATAATGCCAGAGAAGACTCCGTGCTATTGGTTGTTTTTTGGGTTTTCCACACGGTAGATTGCAACAGGGAGCCTTGGGGATTAACCCAAAGGTGCACCCGGAAAACTGGGCAGATGCGAGATCTTGCCAACTTGGTGGCCTGAGAGCCAACTTGAACATAACCGGGTTATGTGAATTGTGATGGAAACGGGACTCGGGAGAAGTTTGACCCACGCAAATGGCTTAAATTGTCGTTGCGATGTGAGCACGGGTTAGATGGAACCGTACCCGTTCTATGTCGTTCGGTTAAAGAGACCTAAGGGTACGTGGCACTTGCCGTTGGCATAGATTAGGGTCTTCGGCGGTCTATGGCTTAAATTGTCGTGACCCAGGCCAAGAAGACAAAATGCTCATAGGTTTGGCCGTCAAAGTGGCGGTGGTGAGTCCGGAATGTCTATGGCTTTAATTGACGTGACATCGACCGGTTCACCGAGAATGTGCCCTGAGAGCACGGGGCGTGTGGCCGTGCGAGCCAACGTCTGTGATGAAATGAATATATTATATTGCTAGCTTATGCTAATGAAATGCAGGAAAGGAGCATCGCCGCCCCGAGTTGGGGGCGGGATCGTTATAATTTGGTTAGCATTGCTGATCGTTGCCTTGTTTGCTGCCGTGCGGTGGTTTGTTGCTTGCAGGTGCTGCTGGACCAAGCGGTCAATAGCGGGCTAAAGCCCTTTTTGCGAAGCCGGCCCTCGAAGGCCTAATTGGAGTGTTTACTGCTTTATTCATGTATGACCGGCCTGCGTGCCGTGGTTTGTAAAACATGTAATATGAAGTGAACAATTTTTGTAAGGTCTTAAGGCTTGTACTGGTGTATTTCTAACATTCATATTTGGTATTAGTGGACATTCATGCTTTAGTGCTGGGTTCTTTATTGTAACTTTTATGAAACTGCTTCTGCTAGAATGCTCTGTGTAGGACGTTATGATTAGTTGGATGGTTTCCATGAGTAACCACCCGGTCTGTCTGTGGCATACGGCATCGAGCCCCGACCGGACCTACTGCTACATGCTATGCGACGGATAGGGGGTGTTACAATTTGGTATCAGACTACTGGTTTTGGTTGGGCTTAAGATGAATTCGTGGGCGAATTCTTTTTAAGGGGTGGTGAGCACATTGTGTGCGTCATCGTTATAACAGTAAAAGAACCTATGAATGTCCACTTAGGAATGAAAATACACGTGTTTGAGGAACCTGTGTGTTCCTATAATTGCTGTTTGCAATTTTATTTGGTCGCTTAACGGTGTTTTGTACCACTATAGGTGACCAGAAGTGGTGTTGGGCCGTCGGAACGCCGAGTTTCTGAGGCTAGCAGTGCACCAGATGTTGCTCCTGAAACACCTCTATCGGTTGAGAACATACAATTGGTGGCCGAAGCAGTGTTGGTCATGATAAATGCGCAGCCTGCAAGGCAAACGCAGCAGCCCGCTCCTGCGATGGAGCAGGTACCGCTGCAAGAGGCTGAGCCGAGGAGAGTGGAACAGGTGGTAGTGCAGTCGGTGGTGCCAAGGAGGGAAGCCGAGAGACAGCTTAAGCATGTAATGATCTTTAACCCTCCAGTATTCTCGGGGTTGGGAACCCCATCTCAAGCTGAAGACTGGCTCTCCAGGGTGAAGAGAGTCATGACAGCAACGGAGACGGAGGAGTGGCAAATGACCACCATCGCTACGTTCCTTCTGGACGGTGAAGCGAGAATGTGGTGGGAAGGTTTGGAGCTGCACTTATTGAGAGGTAGGCAACTTGTTGATGTCTCGATGGAGGAGTTCTCGAGATTGTTCTTGGCTCGGTACCTCCCTTCGACGCAGAAGATATGGTTGGAGAATGAGTTTCTGAAGTTGGTTCAGGGTGAGAGGAGCGTGGATGAATATCTCCACGAGTTTACTCGTCTGAGTCGTTATGCTAGCTCCACTATTGTGGATCAGGAGCGCAAGACGAATCGATTCTATGAAGGCTTGAGAGATGAGTTGAGATTACTACTCTCGGGGCCGATGACGCAGGGTTTCTTAACCTTGGTAAATACTGCCCGGTCCTTGGAGAAGGACATGAAGAATGTACAAGCAAAGAAAAGCTTGGGTGACAAGAAATCTGAATTCAAATTGCCGACTACTTCAAAGTCCGGCTATCGGAGGTCTTTCAAGAAGCATATGACTTCGGGTCCAGCTCCTTCTGGTGCTTCCGGGGCGACTACGAGTCGGACCCCAGGCGCGTGTTTTACTTGTGGAAAGATGGGGCACTATGCCCGTGACTGTTGGAGCGGACGTCCTAAGTCCGAGAGAAGGCCGGGAGTGACCTATGAAGAGAAGGGCAAGGCAGTGGAGTCGACCGCGTCCCACTATGCTCCGGCCCAACCAAGGGTGTATAATCTTGGCCAACACGAGGCCATCAAACAGGCTGATGTGGTGACAGGTACGGTTTAATTTATAGCAAGTCAATTTCTTTAGATAATTGTTATGCACATGTTACCTTACCACTGCTTCTTTAGGATTTGTTTTGATTTGTGAAAATCCGGCAAGAGCACTCTTCGATACGGGAGCTTCACACTCCTTCTTATCCGAGGGATTTATATCACGCATTGGAGTCCCTTCTTCGATGGCGAAGGATAAGTTGGATGTGTTGTTGCCCAATGGGTGTTCGATGCGCGCGGATAGGATCTGCGATGTTAAGATTCGTATTGGGAATCAGGAGTTCAATCTACAGGCATCGTTACTTCCGTTGGTGGAGTTTGACGTCATATTTGGCATGGACTGGCTCTCGGAGCAGGAGGCCCATATAGATTGCGGTAGTAAGGAAGTGAAGCTGGGAGCAAGTCGTGAAATGACTTTTACGGGCTTAAAGGAGTCGAGCAAGATGTTGATGTCTGCTCTTCAGGTGGTGAAGGCGGTTTGTGCCGGTGCAGAACTGTTCTTTACGCTAGTGGAGGTTGCAAAGCCGAAGCCCGCGTTGGATTGTATTTCAGTGGTATCGGAATACCCTGATGTGTTCCCCGCAGATCTTCTTGGAGCCCCCCCCTCAACGGGAGATGGATTTTACGATTGAGCTAGTGTCAGGTGCAAAGCCTGTGTCACGATCTCCTTATCAGCTATTGCCTAAGGAAATGGCGGAGCTGAAAGTTCAACTGCAAGAGTTGTTGGAGAAAGGGTATGTGCACCCGAGTTCTTCGCCTTGGAGCGCACCGGTCCTCTTCGTTAAGAAGAAGGACGGAAGTCTGAGGCTATGTATTGATTATCGGGAGCTCAACAAGATGACGGAGAAGAACAAGTACCCGATCCCCCAAATTGATGATCTTTTTGATAAGTTAGTCGGGTCGACGGTGTACTCGAAGTTGGATCTCAAGGCTGGGTACTATCAGCTTCGAATAAGGGAGAGTGATATCCCGAAGACAGCATTTAGTACGAGATACGGGCATTATGAGTTAACGGTCATGCCGTTTGGGCTGACTAATGCATCGTCAGTGTTCATGGATTTGATGAATAGGACTTTCAGGGAATACTTGGACCATTTTGTGATCGTCTTCATCGACGATATTTTGGTGTACTCGCAAAGTGAGGAAGATCACTTCAAGCATCTTCATTTGGTTTTGGAGACGCTAAGGAGGAATCAACTGTATGCCAAGTTCTCGAAGTGCGAGTTTTGGTTATCCTCAGTGGCGTTCCTCGGTCATATAGTGAGTGGAGAGGGTATTGCTGTGGATCCGGCGAAGATTATTGCGATACGAGAGTGGCCTGATCTTGCTACGGTAGCGGAAGTCCGAAGCTTTCTGGGGCTTGCCGGCTATTATAGGCGCTTCGTAGAGAACTTCTCGCAGATAGCGTTATCTCTCACTACTTTGACGAGGAAGGAGCATAAGTTCGTTTGGACGCCGGACTGCGCGCGAGCTTTTGAGGAGTTGAAGTGTCGGTTGACCACGGCGCCTGTGTTGAGTTCGTTATGTGGGACCGAAGGCTATGGGATTTATAGCGATGCTTCGGGCAACAGTTTGGGTTGCGTGCTACTGCAACACGGAAGTGTAATAGCTTATGGCTCGAGACAGCTGAAGGTGCACGAAAGGAACTATCTGGTCCATGACTTGGAGTTAGCGGCCGTGATTTTTGCCTTGAAGCTGTGGAGACACTATTTGTACGGTGTGAAGATTGATATCTACACCGATCATAAGAGCCTGAAATATCTGATTGATCAGAAGGATCTGAATATGCGGCAGTGTAGATGGATGGAGTTCCTGGGGGACCATACATTCAAGATCCACTACGTGCCTGGTAAAGGGAATTCGGTTGCGGACGCGTTGACTCGCCGAGCCCCAGCTCAAGCCAATTGGCTATCGGTGCATGATGAGCGGTTGGTGCGGGAGTTGGAGGCATTGGAGATTGTTTGTGTGGATAGGCAATCAAGTGCTGAAGCAGTTCTGAATTGGACTGAAGTCCAATATGACCTGGCTGATCGTATTCGGCAGGCTTTGGATATGGATGCTCATATGAAGCAGTTCATGGTAGAGGCTCTGGATGGGTCAAATTCCCAATTCGTCGTGGAGGACGGATTACTTTGGAAAGACGGTCGTCTGTGCGTCCCAAGTGTGGATAATTTGCGGGTGGAGTTGTTGTAATAGGCACACCATACCAAGTACTCGATTCACCCGGGGAGCACGAAGATGTACCGCGATGTGAAGAAACTGTTTTGGTGGCCGGGTTTGAAGAAAGATGTGGCGCTCTACGTAGCGAAGTGCCAAACTTGCGCCTTGGTAAAGGCGGAGTACCAAAAGCCGGGAGGATTTCTTAAGTCCTTGCCTATTCCGGAGTGGAAATTTGACGACATCTCTATGGACTTTGTGCACGGTTTGCCAAGGTCGCAAAAGGGGAACGACGCCATTTGGGTGGTCGTGGATCGGTTAACGAAGGTGTCGCATTTTATTCCGCATAGGAAGGATGATCCGGTGGAGAGGTTGGCAAAACTTTATGTGGATAACATAGTACGGCTTCACGGTGTGCCCCACATCATCGTGAGTGACCGAGATGGGCGGTTCACGTCCAATGATTGGAGGCTAGTGCAACAAATGTTGGGGACAAAGTTGAAATTCAGCACAGCCTTCCATCCGCAAACGGATGGGCGGACCGAGAGGGTCAATAGAACTATGGAAGACATGCTCTGCATGTGTGTCTTGGATTTTGGAAAGCAATGGGAAGACCACCTTTATTTGGTGGAGTTCGCATACAACAACAGCTACCAAGAGAGTATTCAAATGGCGCCCTTCGAGGCCCTATATGGTAGAAAATGTCGCACGTCGTTGTCTTGGTTAGAAACGGGTGATTCAAAGTTGTATAAGCGATTGGAAGTGGAGGATGCTACTTCTTTGGTGAGAACCATTCAGGAGAGGTTGCTTATCGCTCAGGACCGGCAAGCGAAGTACTATAATGACAAGCACAGGAACGTGGAGTTCGCTGTGGGCGACTATGTGTACTTAAAGATCAAGCCGTTCAAGGGTGTCTCGCGGGTGCGGCGATTGAAAAAGCTAAGCCCGAGGTACCTTGGGCCGTTTGAGGTTCTGGAGCGAGTTGGTGAAGCAGCCTATCAGTTGAAGCTTTCAGTGGAGCTTGGCGGATTACATGATGTATTCCATATTTCGGTGCTTCGGAAGGCGGTGCAAGAGCCTACGCAAGTGATCGCGGTTGATCAAGTGTCGGTGGATAGTGGGTTGACGACAAAGGTCAAGCCCGTGCAGATTGAGGACTCGGAGGTCAAGCGGCTACGTAGTAAAGAGATCAGGATGGTCAAGGTCCGGTGGGACAATTGCGGTCGTGAGGAGCTTTCTTGGGAAGGAGAGCAAACTATGCTTGACGAGTATCCGGAGTTGTTCCGCTCAGGTACAAATTTTGGTTTTGTACATGTCTTTCCTTTATATAATTTCGTGGACGAAATTCTTTTAAGAGGGGGAGAGTTGTAACGCCCCGAAACTCAAAGGAGCGATGGGGGACGTTTTGGGCCAGTTTTGGGTTCTGGCAGGAGGCACACGGCGTGTCCCAGGGCGTGTCAAGCTTGTATCGACACTCAGCCGGCGAAGTCGACATTTTGCTCTTGACATTGTGTCGAGACTGGGCACACGGCCTGCAACACGGGCGTATCGCAGGGCATGTCGACCTGTGTCGACACTCAGCCCGCGGAGTCGACACTCTGCGCTCGACGAAGTGTCGAGACATGGCACACAGCCTACGACACGGGCGTGTCGCAGGGCGTGTTGACCCGTGTCGACACTCGTCCCGGGGAGTCGACAAACTTTTCTCGACGATGTGTCGAGACAAGGCACACGGTCTAGTACAAGGGCGTGTCCAAGGCCGTGTCGTGAGGTCGACGATCTTCGCTCGACGAAGTGTCGAGTGTCGACACCGTTTACATGGCCTGGAGCCCAGGCGTGTTGAGGTAGACACGGGTAAGGACACGGGCATGTCCTAGAACCCGTGCAGTGCTCGGGTTATTTTCGGGAGAAATCGATGGGGGTACACGGTCGGCCACACGGCCGTGTCAGGTGGAACACGGGCGTGTCAGGTCGAACACGGGCGTGTTCGATGCCCGTGTGTTGTTCCAGGCGAGTCGATTTTGACGGCGAATGAGGCACACGGCCCTGGACACGGGCGTGTGCCAGGCCGTGTGCGGTCCAAATTGGGCATTTCAGTCCCGAATCAAAGCCGTTTGTTTCTTTAATTGATGATCCAACGGCTGGGGGTTGTTCCTGAAGGGATATACCCGGGATTGGGCCTTAGAAACCCTCACTTTTCATGAGTGGTTGTCTTTCTAAATCTTAGAGAGAGAGGGGAGCCAAGGAAGGAAGAAGAAACTAGATCCGGCCATTGGAGGAGCTTCGAAGCTCCAAATCGCGAGCCGACTCCGGATCCACGGAGGCAAAGCAAGTGCAGTGCTTTTCATCCGCTTACTTTTCCATGGCGCCAATGAGAAACGCTAGGGTAACTATTCTCTTCTTGAGCATGAGTAGCTCTCCTTCTTTGCATAGGAAGCCCGCTCTCGCGAGTTTGCAGTGAGTTGGAGGCGTTCCTTTGGGTAGATATTTGAAGTCCCCGTTGTTTAGAGTCCGTAAGCAAGAACGGACATAGGCATGATGTGTGAAGCCTACCCGGACATGTTGGTCTGGATCGGTGATGTTGCATTGCATAATGCCGGAGAAGACTCCGTGCTATTGGTTGTTTTTCGGGTTTTCTACACGGTAGATTGCAACAGGGAGCCTTGGGGATTAACCCAAAGGTGCACCCGGAAAACTGGGCAGATGCGAGATCTTGCCAACTTGGTGGCCTGAGAGCCAACTTGAACATAACCGGGTTATGTGAATTGTGATGGAAACGGGACTCAGGGAGAAGTTTGACCCGCGCAAATGGCTTAAATTGTCGTTGCGATGTGAGCACGGGTTAGATGGAACTGTACCCGTTCTATGTCGTTCGGTTAAAGAGACCTAAGGGTACGTGGCACTTGCCGTTGGCATAGATTAGGGTCTTCGGCGGTCTATGGCTTAAATTGTCGTGACCCAGGCCAAGAAGACAAAATGCTCATAGGTTTGGCCGTCAAAGTGGCGGTGGTGAGTCCGGAATGTCTATGGCTTTAATTGACGTGACATCGATCGGTTCACCGAGAATGTGCCCTGAGAGCACGGGGCGTGTGGCCGTGCGAGCCAACGTATGTGATGAAATGAATATATTATATTGCTCGCTTATGCTAATGAAATGCAGGGAAGGAGCATCGCCGCCCCGAGTTGGGGGCGGGATCGTTATAATTTGGTCAGCATTGCTAACTGTTGCCTTGTTTGCCGTCGTACGGTGGTTTGTTGCTTGCAGGTGCTGCTGGACCAAGCGGTCAATAGCGGGCTAAAGCCCTTTTTGCGAAGCCGGCCCTCAAAGGCCTAATTGGAGTGTTTACTACTTTATTCATGTATGACCGGCCTGCGTGCCGTGGTTTGTAAAACATGTAATATGAAGTGAACAATTTTTGTAAGGCCTTAAGGCTTGTACTGTGTATTTATAACATTCCTATTTGGCATTAGTGGACATTCATGCTTTAGTGCTGGGTTCTTTATTGCAACTTTTATAAAACTGCTTCCGCTAGAATGCTCTGTGTAGGACGTTATGATTAGTTGGATGGTTTCCATGAGTAACCACCCGGTCTGTCTGTGGCATACGGCGTCGGGCCCCGGCCGGACCTACTGCTATATGCTATGCGACGGATAGGGGGTGTTACAAAGCATCAGCTCTAGGACTTCAACATCAAGATAAGTAACACCCCCATGTGTTGTGATTCAACTTGTGCAATCTCCATTACTAGGAATCATATCTCTCATAGTAGGACTAAGCATATTGAGATTATGTCACAACCCGCATTTTCTTCACATAAAAAGAAAATATCAGATTAAGAGAAAACACGCGTCGTGATACCACGTCGGCAGGGGATAACTGCATACATTCAGGCAAGACCACAACTAAATGCTTTTTTTGAAAGATTTATGAGTTATTTAAGGAAAATCCCGTTTTAAGTTAAGCAGTTAGTCGTATCCATCAGCTTAATGGATCAACTAGTCCACGATTAAAAATATAGTTATACGCTGTGTAAAAATACTTTGATTAAATTGATTTTAACATCCTACATGAGAATAAACGTCCCCGAAGGACAACTCATGCTATGCAAGGCTCTAGATTTATAATATCTATAGAAAATGTCTTTACGCTAACTAGAAAGTAGTGTTTTAGTTTTGAAAGAGATGATGAGTATGAAGTATTAATAATAAAAAAATGAAAGTTAAAATACCTGACATGCAACCTAGCATAAAGCATTTTCAAAAAACAAGTACTAACAGCCACAGAAAACAGGCAACTCAGCAGCATAGCAAAGTACTCAACATTTCAAAAGAAAACCGTCAGTGGGCGCCAACAACGTGACATGAACTCACTGGTGAGCATGTATGTCTATACTAAAGTAAACAACCCAAGAAAATTCCTCACAAGGGTGAGGA
The DNA here is from genome assembly GCA_039583875.1 of Platanthera guangdongensis. Lineage (NCBI taxonomy): Eukaryota > Viridiplantae > Streptophyta > Magnoliopsida > Asparagales > Orchidaceae > Platanthera > Platanthera guangdongensis. The sequence continues at coordinate 195,993,546 of CM077158.1, read as the reverse complement.
AAACTCCTGCAATAAGTAGTCCACTAGCAAGCTCCCAAACTTAGCCACTCAACCGGATATAGCCCGGAACCTGAGGCATTCAAAAGAAGAACAGCACAGTAAGAAAAATACAAGTGGTAAAGGAAAATAATCAGGTAAAAGTGCAAAGTAAGAGATGTGCTTACCAAACCCGAGTACAAAATGCTGAAGAGCACGGGTGGTTAACCAAAAAATTATAACTACAGAAAAATCAGTGGTAAATGAGTTAATTGAACAAATGCACCAAGTGCGGAACGAAGTCATGCTTCAACAATATCTGCAAGCATTAGCATAAAAAGCATGGATTGATCCAGAAGTAAAATGAGAATAAAACAGCTCGAATAAAACGTAAATCATTAACACTAGGCAAAAACAACCGGGCGGAGTCGGCAACCAATTGCCCCAAACCAGGCTCCCAAGCCCAAATGTCTCAAAAACACAGAGGCCCTGTGATGGTGGCCACTTGTCCAAACCCAAACTGGCAGTCCTAAAAAAAAACAGAGACCAAATATCCACCAAGTGCAACGATCCACAATCGACGTCCAGTTGGTGGTCTTTTATTCACTGCCAACCTTCATAGCCAAAGAAACATCAGAACCTCCCCAAATCCCAAGTTCAAACCTTAAGATAAACTAAAATAGTCCTAAAATCATCTTAACGACTAAACCCGCTGAATCGGACAAAATGGCGAAAAATTTCTAAGTCCCAGGAAAATTCGGCGAATTTCACCTTATACTCGACGAAACTGCCATGCGACAACCAACAATAATCGTCGAACTCCAAACGACACTCGACGAATGGCCAATGATAATCGTCGAACTCTATTCGACGCTCAACGAATAGACGGCGATATTCATCGAACTTCGTTCGACGCCAGCGATATTCGTTGAACTCCGTTCGATGAATGGGTAAAGATATTCGTCGAACTCCGCTCGACGCTCGACGAATGAACAGCTATATTCGTCGAACAGATGCTCGACGAATGGACCGCGATATTGGTCGAACTCCTTACGCTAACTTACGATACTCGCCGAAAACGACTTAACCTAAATTCAGCGATACTCGCCGAATCACTTTATGATATTCGCAGAATTTTACTTGTCCCGATTTCTTCCTAAATTCTATGGTTCAGCCAAAAGTCTAGATCTAACCTAGAGGGATATTTTCACGCTTCTTATGCTACTCCTACACACTAAGGGAAGAAAACAAAGGAAGGAGATCAAATAAAAAAGATCAAGCAAGGGAAGAGATCCACTTGCCTCAGAACTTTGGAGAAACGCAGCCCGCTCGCTCCGCTTCAAGGATCGGCCATAGAAAGCCCTAAGCAACTTTTCGTGAAACTTTTGGAGGAGAAAGGAGGTCAAAATCTCAAACGCTAACGTACAAAAACCGGGAAAATGGGAAGATCTTACCACGATTCTGAAGCCCTTGCCGAAAGTTTTCCAAATCTCTACTCAAACGTCGAAACCGGCCACTAAATCACCCGATATCTCTAGCTGAAAGCTCCGCTCGCCAAGCATCTCCTGTCTCGCAAAACTACGTCGTCGGGTAGGGGAAAGACGATTAATAGTGTCCTTAGGTTTTCTTTATTACGTATATATATATATATATATATATATATATATATATATATATATATATATATATATATATATAAAATAATTAATTCATTACAATTCAATATTACATTACATTACATTAAATCCTAAAACGGTCCAAGAATCCGTAATAACTCTGAATTTTATGAAATTTGCACCGTAGCTAAATACCGAAGTCAAAACACAAACATTCCCAAAAATGCTCCACCGAGTCACCAAAACAGACCCGACGCACAAGGGAATCTTGCAAACAGGCTAAACTTAGCCACACAACAAACTCAAAGAGCAAAACCAAGCTATAACCACGGCATAAGCCAGACATACATCAATGTAACGCCCTGACGTCAAAATTACGTCATTACAAGAATAAAATAAATACCCAAAAATCAGATGCGTTACAGCCATCCCTCCTAAAAAGAAGTTTCGTCCCGAAATTTAACATAAGTAGGATCAAATACCAATCAGAATAAAAACAATGATATGCAAATAGAGAAAACACTTTCCAAAATATCAGTAGAACAGATGAGGATGATCTTCCCTCATAGCTGACTCCAACTCCCAGGTAGCTCTTTCCACATCTTGGTTTTGCCACAAAATTTTAACCATCGGTATTGTCTTCCTTTGCAATACCCGATCTTGAGTATCCAAAACACAAACAGGCAATTCCACATATGAAAGGTTAGGCTCCAACCGGGGCACAGAATCAAGAACTTATTTATCGCGTAGCACACATTTCCGCAATTGGCTCACGTGAAAAACATCATGCACACCAGGAAAACTTGCAGGTAAATCCAACTTGTAAGCTGCCACACCAATCAGTTCAACAATTTCAAAAGGTCCTGCATACCTTAGGTCCAACTTGTGGTTTCTACCAAACCTTTTAACTCCAGTCGTCGGAGAAACTTTAAGAAACATCATATCCCCTACAGCAAACACCAAATCGGTCCTACGCCGATTGGCATACTTCTCATATCGCTCTTGAGCTATATGAAGCTTCTCTCGAATAAGCTTTACAGAAACATCCATTTCCTCTAACGCTTCAAGACCCAACAACGGTCTTTCTCCAGCCTCGGCCCAAAACAAAGGAGTTCTACAACGCCTCCCGTACAATGCCTCAAACGTGGTCATCTGCAAACTTTCCTAATAACTATTATTATAAGCGAATTCCATTAGCCTTAAACGTTCATCCCACGCACCTCCGTGGTCAAATATATAACATATGATCATATCTTCAATGATCTGATTAACTCTTTCTGTTTGACCATTAGTCTGTGGATGATAAGCGGTGGAATACCGCAGATCGGTACACAAACACTCCTGTAAACTCTTCCAAAAGCGAGACGTAAACCTGGAGTCTTGATTTCATATAATACTAACAGGCACTCTATGTAACCTGATGACCTTTTGCAAGTATAACTCGGCTATTTTCTTCATGGAGTAGTCAATCTTAAACGGCACAAAGTGAGCACACTTCATCAATCTGTCCACAATAACTCAAACAGAATCATGTCCTCGAGGAGATTTCGGCAATCCAGTAATAAAATCCATTGAAATGCTCTCTCACTTCCAACTTGGAATCTCTAAGGGCGTCAACTTGCCTCCAGGCCTACCATGATCGGCCTTCACTCGCTTGCAAGTAAAACACTCTGATACATGCTTAGCTATATCGCCCTTCATACCATACCACCAAGCAATCTGCTTCAAGTCTCAATACATTTTAGTAGAATCGGGGTGGTAGGCAACACTGAAACCATGTGCCTCCTTGCACAATTTAACTCTAATATCTTCAGCATTGGGGATACAGAGTCTGTCGTGGTATTTCAAGGTACCCGCATCATCAATCGAAAAGTCCGGCAGTTCCCCTTTCGCAGTTCTATTATAAAGGTGCATCAAATCAAGAACATCCATTTGATGTAGCCTCGTAAGTGAAATTCATGAAGGCTCTAACACTTCCAAACTACTGGGTGAGTTGCTACTCCCCACCAATTTAACCATCAGAAGAAATTCTTCCACCAACGAATCCACAGAAAGATAAAAAATCTTCGCTGAATTTCTACTCAAAGCATCGGCTACCACGTTAGCTTTGCCCGGATGATATTGATTCTTAACATCATAGTCATCAATATACTCTAACCACCTCCGCTGGCGGAAATTCAATTCCTTTTGAGTGAAGACGTATTTCAAACTCTTATGATCGGTGTAAATTTTGCACAAAGCGCCATCTAAAAGATGCCTCCATAACTTCAAGGCGTAAATCACAGTAGCAAATTCCAGATCATGCGTAGGGTAATTCATTTCATGAGTATTTAACTGCATCGACCCAAACGCTATTACTTTACATTCTTGCACTAGCACGCAACCAAGTCTGACATGCGAAGCGTCCACATACACAGCATACTTTATCCCTTCAGTAGGCAAGGCCAAAATCGGGGCAGTGTACAGTCTCCTCTTCAATTCCAGAAAAGCTTCCTTGCACTTATCGCTCCACAGAAAAGCTGTGTTCTTCTGCATAAGCTTAGTCAGTGGCGCAGACAACATAGAGAAACCCTCAACAAACCTTCTATAATATCCTGCTAACCCTAGGAAGCTCCTAATCTCTTTGGGAGTGGCAGGCCAATTCCAATCCATAACAGCAGCTATCGTTTCATGGTCCACAGAAATTCCATCTTTATTAACCACATGACCCAGAAATGAAACCTGAGGAAGCCAAAACTCGCACTTACTTAGTTTGGCATATAACTTATGCTCCCTCAAGATAGACAAAACTAGGCGCAAGTGTTGGGCATGCTCTTCAGCACTACGGGAGTACACTAGAACATCTTCTATGAAAACCACCACGAAGCAGTCCAGGTAATACTTAAATACCATGTTCATCATATCCATAAAGTCAGAGGGCGCATTGGTCAATCCAAAAGATATCACCAAAAACTCAAAATGCCCATGCTGCGAACGAAAAGCAGTCCGTAGAATATCTGCCTCACGAATCCTCAACTGGTGGTAACTTGAACGAAGATCAATCTTTGAAAACACAGAGCTACCACGCAACTGATCAAACAGGTCATCAATCTTTGGCATGGGATTCAATTCTTGATAGTCACCTTATTCAGCTCTCTATAATCGATACAAAGCCTCATTGACCCATCCTTTTTCTTTACAAACAGCATACGAGCACCCCACTGAGAAGAACTCGGCCTAATAAAACCATTCTGAAGTAACTCATCCAATTGGGGACGCAACTCTTCCAGCTCGTGTGTGTCCATACGGTACGGCGCCCTAGCAATAGTACGAGTACCCGGCTCTAGATTTACGACGAACTCCGCGTCTCTCTCGGGTGGAAGACCAGGAAGATTGTCGGGAAAAACATCTGGAAACTCGTGCACAACAGCAATCTCCTCCACTCGCGGCAAACTAATATCGATCGCCAACACCAAAACAAGGAAAGCAAAACATCCGGAATTAACCAGCTTCTGAGCACGTACCGCAGATATAATCAGGAGAAACTTGGTGCGGAAAACCATAAATGCTCCTGAGTTGACAATTGTCCATCTTGAAGTCCAAGCGCTTAATCTTGCACTGGATAACCGCATCATACTTGGACAACCAATCCATGCCCGGAATTACATCAAAATCTTCCAAGTCTATTATCTTCAAATTCGCAACTGCTAGAAAATTACCTAACAGAATCAGACAGCTGTGAATGCCTTGGTCCGACACCACAGATTCGCCAGAGGGAAACTTGACACTAACCGCATCGCCAAACGGATCGAGAGTCAAACGATGACGTTCTATAAAAGTCCTAGCCACGAATGAGTGGGTAGCACTGGAATCAAACAGAACACGCGTCCAGCGGTTCTTGACCTTAAACTTTCCTATATAAAATCGTATATTTCACTAAGGAAACGAACGTCGAATTACAGCTACAAATTGAAAACAAGGAATATGTTAGGATCTAACCTGTAATAACTTGTGAAGATGTCTGAGCTTCCTCCAAAGACACTACATTTAGCTTGATCTTCCCCTTGTCCAATAGCTGTGGCGACGGTGGCAAAGCCTGGAGTGGAACTGGTTGCAACAGGGGATGAGCCTGCGGGCACTTTCACTTAACATGTCCCTTCTTCCCACACTAGAAGCAGGTCTTGTCCTTATGCCAACAACGAGCAGCGTCGTGCCCCCTCCGCTTACATGCACAACAAACCAAATCTCCTTTAGGAGCACCCTGAATAGATGCACCTATTCTTTCTTCTGGGCTCCTAATCTCTGGTAACATCTCTCAAAAGGATGGTCTAGCCGGTCACAAAAAATGCATATCTCTTTGCTTCTTTTTCCTGAAGCGGTACCGGATTCCGGATTCTTGGGAACTCTTACCCTCATCGGCCTTCCTGTTATCCTTTCTCATTTGTTGTCCTCAACTCTTGGCGTTATCAATCGCCTCAACCTTCAGAGCAGCATCCACCACTTCAGCATAGCTTTTGGATCCATAAGCACTAGCTAGCTGCTGGATGTCATTTCTAAGATCACCCAGAACTCTTTTAACTCGGTTCGACTCTGAAGACACTATGTCCGAGGCAAAACGACTCAGTTTGTTGAACTCCACCTCGTACTCGGGAACAGTAAGCTGCCTTTGCTTAAGGTGTAGAAAATCATTCATCAGACGGTCTCTCTCGACCGAAGGCAGAAACTTCTTTAGCAGCAACTCCTTGAAAGATTCCCATGAGCATCCATCCTTCAAATTCTTCTTCTCCCTTATCCACCAACTCTTAGCAAGTCTCTTGAGTTGATACGCAGCGACTATCACCCTCTGGTCCGCTGAAATTACCGAGTAAGCAAACATCTCTTCGATGGCAATTATCCAATCATCCAAGGCCATATAGTCCGCCCTACCATCATAAGTAGGAGGTCCTAGTCTCTAAAATTGTGAGATAAATGTCATCTCTGGTGGAAACAACACTGGTGGCACCAGAGGAGCGGGGGAAACAGGAACAGCCTGACCCATAGCCGGGTCCTGTACACGCGGCAACTATCCTGACACAACTGTTAACAATGCTTGGATCTGTGTCCTGCATCTCCACCATCTGTCTGGACAAAGTCTCATTACTTTGTCGCAGACTTTCAATCACCGCATCGCTCTGCGCACTAGAAGACTTGCGCTCCGACTGGGGAGTCGACCTAGTCGCCACACGCTTAGGTGTCATCTAAACAAATAGTGAATACTAATCAAAACCTAGCCCAACCGCTAGTACCCAAAAACATAGTTCAGACAAAACATGTTTAAGTACTTGCTAAAGCTGCAAACTTGCTCTGTGATTATCAATCATGATGTCATGTTTAGACTTAGGATGATAAACAGTCATCCTACTGACTTATGTGCCTAAACCATGAAGGCATGAATTTCTTATTCTTTTGACTCAAAATCATGTGTGTACATGTGTCATCACATAAATCTTTAGCTTGGCACGTGTACGGGTGCAATGTTATGCAATGCATGTTGTTCTATGCAATCTAAAAAGCCATTAATGCATGTTATAAGTGACGTACACATGAAATGTTATACATCTCATACTACATAACATCGCATGTAACGAAAAAGAAAATGTGTTAATGGGCACTCATGTGATGATGGTTATGCATCCCATACTACATAACTGTCACATGTTGCCACCTATGCTGGATCCATATACAAACATATATTATGCATCTCACATTACATAATATATCTCGTATATTTCTTATCATGCTATGAGTGTGAAAGTGCAGCTAGATCTGATATACTCTAGAGGGGGGTGAATAGAGTATATGGTGCTTTGAAACTTTTTACAACAGTTGTTGTAATAAGTGTGAGCAAGGAAGCAGAATAAAACTAATCACATCACTAAGTTAAACAAAAGCTAATCACAGAGTAATCAAGGCCAGAAACAAACATAAAAACAAGCAAAACCAGAAGACACAAGGAAATATAGTGGTTCCCCTAAACTTGGGTACATCTACTCTTCTACCACCCTAGGTAGGAATCCACTGCAGGATGAGTTGATCAGGTGTCCTGGGCACCAATGAGCTTTTGATAAGGTGCTCAAAAACCAAGCTAGATTTTTTGATCAGGTGTCTTGCCACCAATGAGCTTTTGACAAGGTGCTCAAAAACCAAGTTCAAACTTTTGAAGGGAGCTTGAGAAACCCTTTACAGAGAGGGGGTGAGAGAGTGATGGAAGTCTTCTCTTTCTCAAACAACTGAGAAGACTATGTGGATTGTTGATGTCAAAGCTCCCCCTGAATCCTTGAGATCTTCAGGAAGAAAAGCTTTGCTGAGGGTGATAGGCCTTCAAAGATTGAACTCCAGCAATAGATGATTTCAGCAATAGCTGAAATGTTGAATGTCTGGAGTCTGGAAATATGTTGGCCTTGAACACTTTGAAACTAAAGAGATCTGAAGATTTTAGAAAGCTTGATCTCCTTGGATGTGTGTGTTCTTGAGAATTCTTTGAGACAGAATATTTTTGAATGTCTCTCTGTAATCTGTGTTTCTCTGTGTTCTCTAAGAGACTAAAAAAAATTCTGTGTTTTATTCTCTGGTGTAGAATAGAATAACATTCTCTGTCAAGTATAGTCGCTGGCCTGCATTAATTGCATCCTTAATTGCAAAATCTCTTCTGGAGGAAAGTCCACAGAAATATTCCTTGAAAAATCCCTTGAAACTTGGTCCAGAAATGAATGAAAACGGCTAGTAAATCTCTGAACTAATTGCAGAATAACTCCTTAACTGATTTGAATTTGAATCTAGAAACATCCTTGAAGTTATCTGAAATCGTCGAACTGAGCTCTGCTATCGTCGAGCTGAGCTCAGCGATCTGGAAATATACAGCAGCAAAATATCGTCGATCTGAGCTCACAGATCGTCGAACTGAGCTCAGAGATAAAGATCCAAAGCAGAGTCAAAATCGTCGACCTGAGCTCACCGATCGTCGAATGGAGTTCGACGATATAATGAAGTTGAGCTCAGCGATCGTCGAATGGAGTTCGACGATCTGTCGAAGTTGAGCTAGACGATCGTCGATCGGAGTTCGACGAATCGTCGTGCTGAGCTCGACGATCAGACTTAGTCTCCAAACAGAAAATCCTGGTCTTCAGGGCAGCTTCCAAACCTAGACTTCTAACCCTTAGACTCAATCCTAATTGACCTATTGAGCTATACAGGAGGTCAAGCAAAGATTTCCTAGAGACATAGTGATCCTGACCCAAATTAGTAATAGGGTGTTCCAACAATCTCCCCCTATTTGGGTTAGGATTACTATTTACAGACTTTGGAAAAATTTAATAACAACATACAATCAGTAAACCAAAAAAGTAACAAGCTAGACAATGCAGAACCACAGAGATATATATCATCCAGATAGTTATCAAAAATCTCAGAGAATGTCACCTTACAATATCATTTCTTTTCCTTGCCCTTAACCATTTTAATCTCTCTGTTGGGATTGAGGGCTTCCTTCTTTGACCTGGTATCATCTGCTGCACCTAAAGATGTTTGCTGTTTAAGCCTGGGAACCACTGCTTCAGGATGTAATTGCATATACCTCTCAGAATCAAAGAATTTACTTGAAGCATATCTCTCTAGCTCTTTCTGTCTCTGTTCAGACATAGTTGAAATATTGGATGAGTCTTTTCCTTGTTCCCTAGACTTTTTAATCTGATTCAGTGCAGCTAGTTCCTTCATTCTTGCAGTCCAGGCAGCAGGATTGTTCTCAGGATCCTCAAAAGGTATAGGAGGCTCATATCTGTTAGAGGGATTGTCTTGAGGAGGCCTGGCAGACACAGTTTCTTTCAGCTTATAAGGGAAAGAACCAGATGTTGTATCAGTTGAAGTTTGTCTTTCCCTGGAATATGGGTGTTGCCTTGAGTACCCTTTGGAATAGACTTGAATATCTCTTTGATTACCTCTGTATCCTCCTCTCCTTGATTGAGATCCCCTGGATTGGCTTCCCCTATTGTAAGATCTGGCATGAGGCTGATAGGGGGCCTGACTTCTGGCTGGGGGTTGAGCTGCAGAGCTTCCACCTGCACCTGCATCAGGAGGAGGTGGTGGAGGAGGATGAGAGTGTTGGAACTGGGAGGAACCCTTCTCATATTTTCTTTTCTTCTTCATTGCCTTCAGCTGATTCTTGGAGTATTGCATCCAGTGCTTAGAAATAGGACAGTCATGGAGAATGTAGTATGGAATGTCATTGTTGTCCTTAAATTTAGCAGGAGGTACCCTCTTCATTGCTTTGCTCCTTGCCTTTCTTTTCCTGGCAATGGTAGCAGAAGAGTCATCAGAGTCTGTTTTAAATTCATCAGATTCAGAACTCTGGTCATCATAGAGAGCATCTATTTTCTTCATTAGATCCTTCTTGAGTTGTACAGAAGCAGATGAGGCAGAGGTTGTAGCAGCAGGTGTTGAAGGTGTTGTACTAGGAGTAGAAGCAGAAACAACAGCAGCAACAGATACTGGAGAGGTGACAACAGCAGTAACAACAGATTCACTAACAACAATATCAACAGCAGGAATAACATCAGAAACTGCAGAAGGCTCAAATTCAGGTGCCTCTGTCATAAGAATATCCTTGGAAATAGGTTCAACAGCAATAACAGGAACTTCAGCAGCAGTAACAGAAAGTTCAGCAACAGTAGAGCCAATAATATCAGAAGCAACAATAACACATTCTTCAGAAGAAGCAGCAGCATCAACATTTTCAGCAGCAGCAAACACTGAATTGACAAAGGAGGTGATAGTGCTTGGGTCACAGCAAGAAAATGGCACAAGTGCCTTGGATAAATCTTCTGGAGGCTGGACAGCATTGACCTCTGGCAGACAGCTGAAGTAAAACTGATCAAAATCTGATAGCAAAGACCTGAGGTCTATTGCAAGGACTGCAGCAGGAAGACTTTGTGCTTGAGGCACAGCAACAGCAGCAAGAGAAGGAGCTGAAGAAGCAGTAAAGACAGCAGCAGCAGCAGACATGCTCACAGAAGCAGTCACAGAAGCAGCAGCAACAACAGCATGAAGGCTCACTTCATATGGCATCTGCCCCTGCCTAGATGCAGACAAATCTGGATCAAGGTACACTATTGTAGGTGCTGCCTGAGGGAAGAGGGAAGAGAGCCTGGCAGAGAGGGCTACCACTGACAGGTGTAGTGGAGCCAAGGAGGTCTCCAACAGCATAGTTAGCCTGGGGCAAGCAACTCATACATCCTGTCAGCAAGGGCTGAGATGTCTACTTGCTCAAGGGTGACTTGAGCAGAGGTAGAAGATATACGAGCAGCTGAGGGTTCTGGTAGAGGAGAGCTGGAGAATGGTGGAAGGGATGGCTGAGGTGTTGGTAAGGTGGATATGGAGGACAGGGGAATGGAGATAGATGGGGTGAATGTTGATTGGTCTATGATTTGGTGGAGAAGGTCTTGAAATGAGGTGGAGGATGAGGGTAACTCAGGAGGAGATGATGGTGAATCATCCATAAAGGAATCATCAATTAGGGTGAAGGATGGAATTGAGGGTGATGAGGTGACATCTGGTGGAGGGTAGGAGAATAAGGGATGGAAGTGGTCTTCTTGTGTTGGAAGTGTAGGGACTGGAGATGGTGTGGATGTTGGAGAGGGGCTGGATATGATGATCGTGGATGGAGCTGTAATGGTAGATGGTATGGGAAGGGATGGAATTGGAGGAGGAGGAGGAGAGGCAACAACAGCAGCCAGGTCATCTGCAGGGGCAGAGACCTGTGGAGGAGTGACTCTTATAGTCCTTGTGCCTGAAGGAGTACTGGAGGAGGGCCTGCTAGGCTTGCTGATTTGTCTGTCCCACTTTCCAAAGAGGGCACAAGACAGTCTCTTGGAGGCATTTATATGAATTCCAGAGGAGACTAGCAAGGCAGGGCACCTGTGCTGTAGAAACACTCCAATGATTCTCCCAAAGTTAACAAAACTTTTGTTGATTTTCTTCTTGATGAGGTCAAAGAAGATTTCTCCCCAGTTCAGATTCTTTCTGTCTACAAGAGCTCCCATGAGGCAGAGCTGATACCATGAAATTGTGTCATGGGCAGAGTGCTTAGCCAGGAGCACTTTCCCAACAACATCTGCCATGAATCTATATTCTACAGATAGGTTCCTTTTGAAGAGCTTGCTAGGGTTTCCCTCTGAATGACCCATTCTGGCAAGCAGTTCAGAATACTCATCTCCAGATAATTCAGCAGTATCTTCACCATTCCTTAACTCAAAAACTTCTGATAAAATTGTTGGGGTTAAGGGTACCTGAGTTCCAGATATAGACCCAACAATGGTGGAGTTATCTTGATTATGGGCAGTATAAACCCATTCTTTTATCTCATCAGAAGCCAGCTTTATCCTTGTGGTCATTATTGCTGTCAGATTCTGGTCTTTGAACAATCCCAATATATCTTGAAAAACCTGGTCAGTTGTGCTGAATGATTCCATATCGATATCAAAACCAGCATCAAACTTCATAGCAGCAAGAATAGCAACTGACACAGCCATTGGTACCTGCAAAAATTCAACAAACAAAACGACCAAGTGTAGAACTGTTTGGAGGGAAAGAAAATTCTTGCAGAGAAATCGAAAGCGCAAAAGAGAACGACGGCGAAAAATGAGTTTTATATTAGGGTTCGACGCAGAATTGGAAAGATCGTTGAACTCAGTTCGACGATCGAGGCTTCTAAAGGAATCTGAAGAGTCTTCAACATCGTCGATCTCCGTTCGACGATATTGGAGAGCGTCGAGCTCCGTTTGACGATCGTTCAAAGAACAAAATCGTCGAGCGCCGTTCGACGATCGTTGACCGGAAGAGATAGTTCATACTATCTGAGAAACGCTGAACTCAGTTCGACGATTTTTGGAAATCGTCGATCTCCGTTCGACGATCTTGGGGCAAATCGTCGAGCGCAGTTCAGAGATCAGAAAAATTCTAGACACTAAGAGAAATCAGAATGTTTGCCTAGTCTTGGTCAATTTTTAAGCTTTCAAAATCTTGGATATTATTTAAGACTTCCTCCATCTAACATTCCTAACTGATTTAGAAAGAAGGTGTGCTTCTTTTCATCCAAAGGCTTGGTGAAAATATCTCCCCTTTGTAAATCAGTTGGGATATATTGTAGTTCAATTTTATTCTTTTCAATATTATCCCTTAAGAAATGGTGTCTAATCTCTATGTGTTTTGTCCTACTATGGAGAACTGGATTTTGAGCTATAGAAATAGCACTGGTGTTGTCACAAAAGATTTTAGACTTCTCTAAGTTGTAGCCATAGTCTAGGAGTTGGTTTTGAATCCACAAGATTTGTGAACAACAACTGCCTGCAGCCATATATTCAGCTTCAGCAGTTGAAGTTGACACAGATGTTTGTTTCTTACAAAACCAAGAGACAAGTCTGTCACCAAGGAACTGACAAGTTCCACTGGTGCTTTTCCTGTCAATTCTGCATCCAGCATAATCAGCATCAGAGAATCCAGTTAAATCAAATGCTGAATCTTTTGGATACCAGAGACCTAGATTTGGACAACTTTTAACATACCTGAGAATCCTCTTTACTAGTGTTAGGTATGACTCTCTAGGGCTTACTTGGAACCTAGCACATATACATGTAGCAAACATTATATCTGGTCTACTAGCTATAAGATACAGTAAAGAGCCAATCATTGCTCTATATGTTGTCTGATCAACAGGCTTCCCATGTTCATCAGCATCCAATACAGCATTAGTAGGCATGGGTGTTTTCATACAAGATGCTTCAGACATACCAAATTTCTTAACCAATTCATTTGCATACTTGGTTTGAGAAATGAAGATGCCTTCAGCATGTTGCTTGACTTGCAGTCCTAGGAAGAAGGATAGCTCACCCATGCTACTCATCTCAAATTTAGAATGCATTAGGTTGGAAAACCTTCTGCACAATTTGGAGTCAGTAGAACCAAAAATGATATCGTCTACATAAATTTGTACTAGTAAGGTATGGGACTTATGGGTTCTAATGAAAAGAGTTTGGTCTACTCTACCCCTTATAAAACCATTTTCCAAAAGAAAGCATGCTAGGGTCTCATACCATGCTCTCGGAGCTTGCTTGAGACCATATAATGCTTTGTTCAGTCTAAAAACATAATCAGGAAAAGTTGGAGAGATAAAACCTGGAGGTTGTCTGACATAAACTTCCTCTTTGATGTCTCCATTTAGGAATGCACTTTTGACATCCATCTGATAGACCTTGAAGCCTTTGTGAGCTGCATAAGCTAGAAATATTCTGATGGCTTCTAATCTTGCAACTGGTGCAAAGGTCTGGTCGTAGTCGATTCCTTCTTCTTGAGAGTATCCCTGAGCAACTAGCCTTGCCTTGTTCCTTATAATTACTCCTTGATCATCCAGTTTGTCTCTGAATACCCATTTTGTTCCAACAATGGAATGATCCTTAGGCTTTGGCACTAGTTCCCATACTTTGTTTCTCTCAAATTGATGCAACTCCTCTTGCATTGCAATGATCCAGTGTGGATCTTGCTCTGCATCTTGAATGGACTGAGGTTCAATTTGAGATAGGAAGCAGGTGTGCAACAGGTTTTGGTTGACCTGATTTCTGGTTTGCACACCAGCTGAGATTTCTCCAATTATTTGGGAAATTGGATGGTCTCTTGATGTTACTAAATCAACAGGGGGTGTTGATTGTTCACCAACCTGTGTTGTTGTTTCCTTTAGTGGTACAACAACTGGCTCTTCAAGTTGTTCTTCAATATGTGGAGCATTTTCTTCATCTCCACTACTTTCATCCTCTTGAGTAACCTGTAACTTGTTCAAGTCTTCAACTAGAGAATGTTCCTGCAAAGGTTCTATGGTAGAAGAAATCTTCTCCTTGAAAGACATGTTAGTTTCATCAAATGAAATATGGACAGATTCCTCAATTTGTAAAGATGATTTATTATAGACCCTATAAGCCTTGCTGATCATGGAGTATCCCAGAAACGCTCCTTCATCAGCTTTGGCCTGAAATTTTGCTAGATATTTCTTGTCATTGTTATGAATATAGCAAATGCAACCAAAGACTCTAAAATAATCAACTTTAGGTTTCTTCCCTTTGAGTAATTCATAGGGAGTCTTTCCCTTTAGTTTATGTATCAAACTTCTATTCAGCACATAGTTGGAGGTGTTCACTGCCTCTGCCCAAAAGGATAGAGGAAGGTGAGCATCTGACAACAATGTAGTGGCAGATTCAATAAGGGTTCTATTTTTCCTTTCAGCTACCCCATTTTGTTGAGGAGTTCTAGGAGCTGAGAAAGTATGCCTGATCCCTTCACTCTGACAGAACTCTTGCATAAGAAGAGAATCAAACTCTGTCCCATGATCACTTCTGATCAGGGCAATGTGAGTATTGAACTCAATCTGTATACATTTGAGAAACTCTGTCAGACACTTGAAGTTATCAGACTTCTTCCTTAGAAAGAACACCCAAGTGAATCTAGAGAAGTCATCTACAACTACTAAAGTGTAGGATTTCCCTCCTAGGCTTTGTACTGTGATGGGTCCAAAGAGATCCGTGTGTAACAGATACAATATCCTAGGTGAATCACTCTTATTAAGTGACTTAAAGCTGTTTTTAGTTTGCTTGCCTAATTGACAGGCCCTGCAGAGTCCTTCCTTCTTGTAGGGGCCAGAAGGTAGTCCTCTAACAAGGTTATCCTTGGATAGCCTAGCAATAGTTCTAAGGTTTAGGTGTCCTAGTCTCTTATGCCATAAAATATTTGGTCTACAGACAGAATTAAACAAGCAGATATCTACATCAGTTGAAAGAAAATCTACTAGATAGATGTTACCTTTCCTTTTACTTGTCAACACAGTTGTGTTGTCCTCTGACTTAATTTTGCATAAGACTTTGCTGAAGGTCACCTGGTAGCCTTCATCACATAGCTGACTGATGCTAATTAGGTTGTGCTTCAGTCCTTCCACATAAGCTACCTTCTTGAAAGTTACTGATCCAATCTTGACTGCACCATATCCTTTAGTCTGTCCAAAATTTGAATCACCAAAGATAACTTTGGGTCCAAGCTTGGCTCTGAAGGATGTGAGGTTGTCCTTGTTCCCTGTCATGTGCTTAGAGCACCCACTATCCAAATACCATTGCTGGTTAGATGTTGGATAGGTCTTCACCTGCACATAAGAAAATTCATTTGTTTTTGACCCAGTTTACCTTGGGCCTAGGTTGATAACCTTTAAATTATGAAATGAAAGACATCCCAGGTTGACTTTTATATCCTTCAGGATGATATCTCCTTGGAGGTATAATCCATTCAGTATAAGGGTTAAAGATTTGGGATGAAGGACCCTTAGGATTCAATTTTGATTTGCCTTTGAAAAATTTTCCAGAGCTCTGACCTCTGTTCGACGATCTTGGAGCTGCGTTCGACGATCTTGGGTCAGATCGTCGAGCTCCGTTCAACGGTCGACTATGGCTGAGGTCAGGTATTTGAGATCGTCGACCTGTGTTCGACGACTTTGGCTGAGATCGTCGATCTGCGTTCGACGATTTTGCCTGAGATCGTCGAGCTGCGTTCGGCGATCGTCGATCTTCATTCGGCGATCGTCGATCTCGGTTCGACGATTTCTGCTGGGACTTAGTTTTCTGAGGCAGATCAGAATTTTTCCTAGCAACCTCTACAACTCCCTTTCCTTTGTCAGAAATGAATTTGATTGGAGTTGTTAGAACTATGGGTTGGCTGGATGAAGCACCCAAGCCCAGTGTACTATTGAATCTGGAGTTCACTGTGCTTGTGATGTCCATCAGCTTGATGCTTCTCCCATTAAGGGATTCTTCAAGCTTTTTGGCCTCAGAGAGCTCACTTTTCAGTGAAGCTATCTGTTCCCTACAGCATTCCAACTCCTCAGAGAGTTTGAGGTTTTCTGACTTTAAGGTATTGTGTTCAGATAATTGATTTCTGAGAGAGATGATTTCTTTCTCAGACTTTAGCAGGTCTAAACACAGTGCTTTAAATTCAGATTTAAAATCCTCTGAACTAAAATCAAAAGAACCAATTACCTGATCTTCTTCAGGTTGAGTCTCTGAGTCTGACTCTGACTCCTCTTCTTCTGAATTATGCTGTGAGACATTGATTGTCATCATGTTGAACTCTTTTTCTTCTGCATCATCCTCATCATCACTGGAGCTGGATGAGGCTTCTGACTCTTCTTCAGTCTCACTCCAGGATTCAGCAACAAACCCTTTTCTTGTATGTTTGTTTTTGCTTGATGAGGGTTTGCCATTGCCATTCCTTTTGGAGTCTTTCTCCTTTCTTCTTTCTTTTCTGTCCCTTCTATCCTTGTTCTTGTTCTCTGGACAGTCAGGAACTATGTGCCCTGGTTTCCTGCAACCAAAGCAAATAATATCTTTATTATTGTTAATGGACTTGTCATACCTTGGCTTATCCTGCTCCTTGTATGATCTCCTTCTAAAGTCCTTTCTGGCCATCTTGTAAAATCTTTTGGCCAACAGGCTGAGTAGTTCATCATTGCCTGTGGCTTTGTCTTCAGGCAGATCTTCAGTTGCCTTGAAGGCTATGGTCTTCTCTTTGCTTGTGGCTGGTGAGGCAGTCTTCTGTTCTTCCTCTCTATTTTTGATGAGTAGCTCATAAGATTTGAGCTTACCCAATAGAGCTTCAGTAGTGATCTCATTCAGACTTCTGGCATCCTTAATTGGCCAGATTCTTGAATCCCAAGTGCTAGGGAAGCACATTAGGATCTTGTCATTAAGTTCAGTTAGAGAGATCTCTTTGTCCAATGTCCTGAGTTCACTGACAATTAGACTTAGCCTGTTGTACATGTCTCCCACTGACTCAGTTTCTCCCTTCTTAAAATTCTCATATTGAGAGATGAGATGGGATCTCCTATCCTTTCTCTCATCAGCTGAGCCTGAGACTATTTCTGAGAGTTTGTCCCAAATTTCCTTTGCTGAATTGCATTCAGCCACCTTTTGAAATATATCATCAGACATTGTCTGGGCCAAGATGTTCATAGCCTTGGCATCAGCTACCTTCCATCTCTTGATATCAGCATCTGTTCCTGATGGAGGTGGAACAGCATTTGTGCTTGTGTTCTCTGGGGGTCTTGGACATACTGTCAAAACAGAATTAAAAATATCTTCGTCAATAGAATTCATGTATAGTCTGATCCTTGTTTTCCAAAGTGCAAACTTGGATAGATTGCACACTGGAGGTCTGGTGCTAGCATAATCTTTGTTTTGGGCCATGATTTGTGAAAGCAAAATCTAATAATAAAATACAAAAGAAAACAGATCTAACTTGGGATCTTTGGGTTCAGGTGTTAGCCTGTACAACCAATCAGGTATGGTATGTTTAACCAACCTGCCTCTGATACCAATTGAAAGTGCAGCTAGATCTGATATACTCTAGAGGGGGGTGAATAGAGTATATGGTGCTTTGAAACTTTTTACAACAGTTGTTGTAATAAGTGTGAGCAGGGAAGCAGAATAAAACTAATCACAGCACTAAGTTAAACAAAAGCTAATCACAGAGTAATCAAGGCCAGAAACAAACATAAAAACAAGCAAAACCAGAAGACACAAGGAAATATAGTGGTTCCCCTAAACTTGGGTACATCCACTCTTCTACCACCCTAGGTAGGAATCCACTGCAGGATGAGTTGATCAGGTGTCCTGGACACCAATGAGCTTTTGATAAGGTGCTCAAAAACCAAGCTAGATTTTTTGATCAGGTGTCTTGCCACCAATGAGCTTTTGACAAGGTGCTCAAAAACCAAGTTCAAACTTTTGAAGGGAGCTTGAGAAACCCTTTATAGAGAGGGGGTGAGAGAGTGATGGAAGTCTTCTCTTTCTCAAACAACTGAGAAGACTATGTGGATTGTTGATGTCAAAGCTCCCCCTGAATCCTTGAGATCTTCAGGAAAAAAAGCTTTGTTGAGGGTGATAGGCCTTCAAAGATTGAACTCCAGCAATAGATGATTTCAGCAATAGCTGAAATGTTGAATGTCTGGAGTCTGGAAATATGTTGGCCTTCAACACTTTGAAACTTAAGAGATCTGAAGATTTTAGAAAGCTTGATCTTCTTGGATGTGTGTGTTCTTGAGAATTCTTTGAGACAGAATATTTTTGAATGTCTCTCTGTAATCTGTGTTTCTCTGTGTTCTCTAAGAGACTAAAAAAAATTCTGTGTTTTATTCTCTGGTGTAGAATAGAATAACATTCTCTGTCAAGTATAGTCGTTGGTCTGCATTAATTGCATCCTTAATTGCAAAATCTCTTCTGGAGGAAAGTCTACAGAGATATTACTTGAAAAATCTCTTGAAACTTTGTCCAGAAATGAATGAAAACGGCTAGGAAATCTCTGAATTAATTGCAGAATAACTCCTTAACTGATTTGAATTTGAATCTAGAAACATCCTTGAAGTTATCTGAAATCGTCGAACTGAGCTCTACTATCGTCGAGCTGAGCTCAGCGATCTGGAAATATACAGCAGCAAAATATCGTCGATCTGAGCTCACAGATCGTCGAACTGAGCTCAGAGATAAAGATCCAAAGCAGAGTCAAAATCGTCGACCTGAGCTCACCGATCGTCGAACGGAGTTCGACGATATAATGAAGTTGAGCTCAGCGATCGTCGAATGGAGTTCGACGATCTGTCAAAGTTGAGCTAGACGATCATCGATCGGAGTTCGACGAATCGTCGTGCTGAGCTCGACGATCAGACTTAGTCTCCAAACAGAAAATCCTGGTCTTCAGGGCAGCTTCCAAACCTAGACTTCTAACCCTTAGACTCAATCCTAATTGACCTATTGAGCTATACAGGAGGTCAAGCAAAGATTTCCTAGAGACATAGTGATCCTGACCCAAATTAGTAATAGGGTGTTCCAACAGAGTGTAGTGTTCATGCTTCAGCCAAGACGTATTGATGACATATCGGTGTGTGTATGAAATGTCACTAGACAACTAACACTAACAAGAGAAGATTGCTCGACCGATTGTCAAACAACCTCCCTCTGATACCAACTATCACAACCTGCATTTTCTCCGCATAAAAAGGAAATATCAGAGTAAGGAGAAAACACGTGTTGTGATGCCACGTCGGCAGGGGATAACTGCAGACGTTCAGACGAGACCACAACTAAATGCTTTTTTTTGAAAGATTTATGAGTTATTCAAATAAAATCCAGTTTTATGTTAAGCAGTTAGTCGTATTCATCGGCTTAGTGGATCAACTAGTCCACGATTAAAAATATAGTTATACGCTGCGGAAAAATATTTTGATTAAATTGACTTTAACATCCTACATGAGTATAAACGTCCCCGAAGGACAACTCATGCTATGCAAGGCTCTAAATTTATAATATAGAAAATATCTTTAGGCTAACTAGAAAGTAGTGTTTTAGTTTTGAAAGAGATGATGAGTATGAAGTACTAATAGTAGAGTTTTGTATGTTAAAATATCTAACAAGCAAACTAGCATTAAGCCTTCTCAGAAAGCAAGTACAAACAGCCATAGAAAACAGGCAACTCAGCAGCATAGCAAAGTACTCAGCATTTTAAAAGAAAACCGTCAGAGGACGCCAACAACCTGACACGAACTAACTAGTGAGAATGTATGTCTGTACTAAAGTAAACAACCCAAGAAAATACCTCACAAGGATGAGGAAAACTCCTGCAACAAGCAGTCCACTAGCAAGCTCCCAAACTTAGCCGCTCAACCGGCTACTGCCCTAAACCAGAGGCATTCAAAAGAAGAACACTTCAGTAAGAAAAATACAAGTGTCAAAGGAAAATAATCAGATAAAAGTGCAAAGTAAGAGATGGGTATACCAAACTCGAGTACAAAATGATGAAGAGCACAGCTGGATAACCAAATAATTATAAGTACAGAAAAATCAGCAGTAAATGAGTTAATTGAACAAATGCACCAAGTGCGGAATGAAGTCATGCTTCAACAATATCTGCAAGCATTAGCATAAAAAGCATAGATTGATCCAGAAGCAAAATGAGCATAAAACAGCTCGAATAAAACGTAAATCATTAACACTTGGCAAAAACAACCGGGCGGAGTCGGTGACCAATTGTCTCAAACCAGGCTCCCAAGCCCAAATGTCTCAAAAACACAGAGGCCCTGCGGTGGTGGCCACTTGTCCAAACCAAAACAAGCAGTCCTCAAAAAACAGAGACCAAACATCCACCATGTGCAATGATCCATAACTGAGTTGTGGTCCTTTCTCCACTGTCAACCTCCATAGCCGAAGAAACATCAGAACCTACCTAAATCCCAAGTTCAAACCTTAAGATACACTAAAACAGTCCTAAAACCATCCTAAGGACTAAACCCGCCGAATCGGACAAAAACGGCGAAAAATTTCTAAGTCCCCGGAAAAGTCGGTGAATTTCCCCTTATACTCGACGAAACTGTCATGCGACAACCAGCAATAATCGTCGAACTCCAGACGGCACTCAACGAATGGCCAACGATAATCATCGAACTCCGTTTGACGCTCGACAAATAGACGTCGATATTCGTCAAACTCCGTTCGACGCCCAGCGATCGCCGAACTCCATTTGACGAATGGGTAACGATATTTGTCGAACTCCGCTTGACGCTCGACAAATGAATAGCTATATTCGTCGAACTTCGTTCGACGAATGGACCGACGCTCGACGAATGGACCGCGATATTCGTCGAACTCCTTACACTAACTTACGATACTCGCCGAAAACGACTTAACCTAAATTTCGAGATACTCGCCGAATCACTACATGATATTCGCCGAATTTTACTTGTCCCGATTTCTTCCTAAATTCTATGGTCCGGCCAAAAGTCTAGATTTAACCTAGAGGAATATTTTCATGCTTCCTATGCTACTCCTACACACTAAGGGAAGAAAACAAAGGAAGGAGATCAAATAAAAACGATCAAGCAAGGGAAGAGATCCACTTGCCTCGGAACTTTGGAGAAACGCCGCCCGCTCGCGCCGCTTCAAGGATCGGCCGTAGAAAGCCCTAAGCTACTTTTCCTGAAGCTTTTGGAGGAGAAAGGAGGTCCAAATCTCAAACCCTAACGTACAAAAATTGGGGAAACGGGAAGATCTTACCACGATCGTGAAGCCCTTGCCGAAAGCTTTCCAAATCTCTACTCAAACATCGAAACCGACCACTAAATCTCCCGATATCTCCGGCCGAAAGCTCCACTCGCCGAACGTCTCCTGTCTCGCAAAACTACGTCTTCGAGTAGGGCAAATACGATGAATAGTGTCCTTAGGTTTTCGTTATTACGTGTGTGTGTGTGTGTGTGTGTGTGTAAATATATATATATATATATATTTATATATTATAATAATATTAATAATTCATTCATTACAATTCAATATTACATTACATTAAATCCTAAAACGATCCAAGAATCCATAACAACTCTGAATTCTATGAAATTCGCACCATAGCTAAATATCTACGCTACGAAACCAACGGCGAAGTCGAAACTCAAATTCAACAAACAAAACTCGGGCAAACACCTCTCGAAGCCAAAATGCAAGCATACCCAAAAAGGCTCCACCGAGTCACCAAAACAGACCCGGCTCGCAAGAAAATCTAACAAATAGGCTAAACCCGGCCACACAGAAAACTCAAAGAGCAAAACCAAGTTCTAACCACGGCACAAGCCAGACATGCGTCAACGTAACACCCTGCGTCAAAATTACGTCATTACAGGAATAAAATAAATACCCAAAAATCAGGGGCGTTACAGATTAGGTATCATTTTATTATGGAGCATGTGGAGAAGGAAGATATCAGTCTTGAGTTTGTTCCTACAGACAAGCAAGTGGCTGACATCTTCACTAAGCCACTAGATGAAGTCAAGTTCAACACCTTCAAGTTTGAGTTGGGTATGTTGAAATTGGTATAGCTTCAGTTGCTCTTTATTTTGTTTTTGTTGCAGGAATTACTTCTTCTTACAGGCTTATAAGCCTTTCAATGGTATCAAGATTGAAATGGACTAAATTTTCTATCAGAGAGGATGATAGAAGATGCTTCTGTAGAGGGGGAGCAAGTCCAGCACTTGCAGGAACGGGTTCAGCTTCCTGTTGAGAAGGAGCAAGCAGCTGCAACAGTGGAATTCTAAGATCAACATTACTGACATGTATGTCCTAAGGACAATGCACAGAATGGGGAGAGATTGTAACACCACCAGTTTTCAGACCTGGAGTCGCTGGAAGCTAACGCCCGGCGGTAGAGATACCACTGGCGGTAGGACGAAGAGCTCGACATTGTATCTAGCGCACGATCATTGGATCTAGTGCGCACTGGCCGTGCGCCACTGATTGTGCGCACTATTCTCCAGTTTTCCAAGTTCTACCTAGGGCAATCGCACGACCATTGGACATAGTGTGCACGACCGCTGGTGCAGTTCCGCAATTTTCTTTTGTGGTCGTCCGATGCATCCTTAAACTCGATCCAAGGGCCCATGATCTTCCTCCCAAAGGACTTTAATAGGGCTGAGAGTGTCTTTCCCCTCATTTTTATCATCTTTTAGAGTGAGAGTTAGGGTTGGAGAGGAAGATAAGGGAGAATGAAGGAGAGAGAGCTTTCTTCCAACATATACGGAGCTTCAGAGCTCTGATCATCGTTCCGAGACAAGATCCGTGGAGAGGGCGTGGAGGCGCTCGTGTCAATCTGTTGAAAGTAAGGATTTCATGGCTAGGAAGAGGGGTCGTAAGGTAACGACATTTCTCCTCTTGGTTTCTCGGATGCGTGTATAGCATCTTTTTCTTTATTGCTTTTCAAGCTTTTGGGCACCAAATCTCTCAAATGAGAGGGGTTTGGGTCGCCATGGTTCAAGAGGAACCACAGGTCAATTGTGTCCATCCCCGGCATGATATTGCATTATAGATCCGCTCCGTTAGTGGATTAGGCATTGTGGGTGAAGTCATAGTCGCGACCGTTAGTCCGACTCAGTGATGTTGCATAGCGAGCCTTAAGGATTTTGTAGAAATCCGTTGCAGCAAGATGTCTTTGTGATGTATGTGTTTTCCTCCTTTTTTTAAGTGAGTACGTGTAGCCGGAACCGGACAAGGTTAGCTCCGCATTGGCGGTAGATGGTTTCTTGGTGCGCGGGAATGTTGTAGTACAAATTATGGATTAGGGTGGGAAAGGCTATGGATTGTGATGTGCTAAGGTGCGGCTTTGTCTCCGTGGTTGGCTGGTTATCCGGCGACGTGCAAGTCATGTGGGTAGAGTGTCCCGGCGAGACTAGTCCCCTTCTGTTAGACTAACGAGAACGCCAAGCATAGGATAAGCCCGGGCAATGAAGCCCACGAGCGGGTGGGGTCCAGCAAGGGTTCTTAGAATTGGTTTGTGTGTGAGATGGAATCCTGACGTGAGAAGTCAGAGTTTGCAGGCAAGCCAGGGTCTAAGACCCACGAGCGGGTGGGGCCTTGGCAAGATTTCCATGTGGCGGCTTGTATGTCGTTAATGGAATTGCAGTACCCTTTTTGTTTACGACTTGACGTCGATGGGAAAATTGGAAGTACCCAGTTGTTATGATGATGTGATAGATGCATACGCGATAGGGTTCCTTGGGTAAAGCCCGAGTTTGCATACATGCTGCATAGTAGGCGCCTTGAATTATATGTTCAACATAAAAAACATGTTTGTTGTTTGAGACATTAAAGCTTTACATGTTTATGTATATGGCATATGAAGTGCTGACTTGCAGGTTGGAGGTGTACCCCGGGGTCCGTTAAGGGCGGCCGGGAGGAGATGTGTTGGTTACACAGTAGAGGTCAGCCTTTGCTGACCCACGTTACCACAAATTTTTTTAGGGCAAGGATCCCAAGCGGGAGCAAGTGCGCCGGCCGAAAAGGCCTAAACCTCATGAAGTGATTACCATGCTTACTAGCTTGTTTTCTTCTTGACTGTGATGCTCCATGTTATTGGTATTTCCAGCTTGCATGCCGAGGTAGCCTAGGAGTGCTTTTGCGCGTTGATGTTTGACCTTGTTGTCATTCAGTTTTGGACTTATTTTGTGTAAGACCTTAAGGCTATTTTGATACTCCTGATTGGTAGTGGATAACTTCTAGTTGTTTTGGTATGTTTCTGTCATTGCTTTATTCTGAGTTTTCAGTTGGGTAGTTAATACCATCTTTTAATGTTAAAGTTGTGGCGTCCGTATGTTGTGGGGCACCGGCCGGACCCATATTATATGGTCATTGTAGGGGAGGCGTTACAATTTGGTATCAAAGCGAGGTTGATGTCCGAGGTCAGATTTAGCAGTCGATTTAACGTAAACGGAACGCGTATAAAAGTTATCGACATAGGAGTATCGTGGGAACGTGAGTGTCCTTATGTTTGAGCCTTGTGATTAGAGACTGATTTCTTGTTACCTTGCTTTTGTTAAGAGTGCAAGCAATGAGGCGGGGACGTCGAGGCTAAGAGAAGAGCTTTCGGCGAGCAGCGCTGTTGGGTACATTGGAATATATGTACCTGATTTGAAGAAGCCTCACCCTACTCAATGATATACATCAAGGTGTATTTGATGTGCTTTGAGTTTATGTGTGCAGGTTAAGTAATTGCACGAAAAGCATAAAAGTTTCTAAGTCCATGTGTCGACACCTAGAAGAAAAGTGTCGACACTTAAGAATGCTTGTGTCGACACCTAGAGAAACTATGTCGACACTTGGAGTAATTGTATCGACACCAGGAAGGCAGAGTCGACATCAGAAGAAAAGTGTCGACTCATACAATCAGTGTCGACACACAGTGAAGAATTGTCTACAGAATCAGTGTCGACACTTAGAGGCAGTGTCGACACCCAGAGAAACTTTGTCGACAGCAAAAGTGTCGACACTTAGAGGCTGTGTCGACACTCAGCAAACTTCAACAAAGTTTAAGTACATGTGTCGACACAAAGGAGATGTGTCGACACTCATCAAAGTTTCAACATATGAGGGCATGTGTCGACACAAAGGAGATGAGTCGACACTCAGCAAAGTTTCGACACACAGCAGAAATCAACTAAGTATTGAAGAAGAAGTATTTGTGTTGACACACTCAACCAGTGTCGACACATTCAACAGAAGGCTTGTGTCGACACACATAATCAGTGTCGACACATTCTGAAGAAGCAGTGTCGAGAAACTATTACAACAACACAAGGAGTTGTGTCGACACCATGAAGGCTAGTGTCGACACTCAGTCTACTTGTGTCGACACTTAGTCTACTTGTGTCGACATATAAAGACTATCTGTCTCGACACTTTCAGATAGTGACAGAGATTTCAAGAAGTGACTGGATGACTTGACAGCTGCCATTTCAACCGGTCAAATGCAACTGTCAGAGTCATCAGAAGGTTGTTAGAAACCAGATCAGCCGGTTACCTTGGAGGAAGACTATTTAAAGACCTTTCTCCTTCGACAGAAATGACAAGTGATCAATGAATTGACAAACAACACAACAAAGAAGAAGACCTTCAAGAGAAGATCTAAGAAGTTGGAGAGAGAGAGAGCTCCTTCTAAGAAGAACAGCTACTGAACTAGGCTGCTAAGTAAGATTCAGATTGAAATCTGAATCTCAAGATAGCAGTTGATTGAAGATCATCTACACAGAAGATTCAACCCTACTGTGTTCTAATTCAAGAAGCTTTGAAGAAATCCAAGGGTGGTTGATCTCTGCCTAGTTCTTCCAAGAACTCATCAAGAAGTCAGTCAACTCATCTCTCTCTTTCAGAGTTGTGGTTAAATACTTTGTAAACTTTATTTTCTGTAGGATCTTGTATAGATCTGAGTTGTAAGCCTAAACTATAAAGGCTGAGGTAGGGCTTTTGTGCCTGAGTGTAGGAGATTCTATTCTCTGAGTGTAGGCCTTGATTGAAGGCTGAGGTAGGGCTTGTTTAGCCTGAGTGTAGGTCTTGGTGAAGACTGAGTGGTAAGTCTTTGTGCCTGAGTTGTAGGAGTGGGGACACTCTGAGTTGTAGGAACCTATTTGGGGTTCTGAGTTGTAAGATCTGAGGATCTGAGAAGAAGGAGAGAAGTTAGGCCGAATCTAGTACACTACTAGATAGGCGAAGGGGGAAAGTGGATGTACCCAGACCTTGGGGAACCACTATAAATCCTGTGTGCACTTTGTGTATATATGATTGTATGGTTGCAGTGTTGTGATAATTGTAGAATTCATTTACTGTACTGTATTTCTGCCTGAAAAGTTAAAAAGATATTGGTCACCTATTCACCCCCACCCCCCCTCTAGGTGATTAGGCATTAGTTCTTTCAAGTGGTATCAAAGCGAGGTTACTCAACAAGGGACATAACAGTCTGAGTGAGATCCTGTAGGCAGATTCAGAATAATCAAGATTCAAGAAAATGGGTTCTAGTGAGAATCACAAAGAGCTGGGGTCCATGAAATTGCCAATCTGTAGAAAAGAGATATTTGGCATATGGAAAGAGAGGGTTAGACTTTTTATGGAAGCCTCTGACCCAAGAATATACATTACAGTCAAAGAAGGGCCATATGTGCCAATGAAAGTATCTTTTATGGATGCAAATCAGAGAACTCCCAAAGACTATTCAGAAATGACTAAAGATGAAATTATTCTGGCCACTATGGACAAGAGGGCCCAGAATATTATTGTTAGTGCAATTAATGATGCAACATTTCAGAATTTAATTCACTGTAAAACTTTTAAAGAAATGTGGGACACATTAATAGTCTATATGGAGGGATCAGAAGAAGTACGACAAGACAGGAAGTCTTTGTTAAATCAGGAATATGAAAGTTTCAGACAAGGAAAGTCTGATAGCATTACTGAATGCTACAAGAAGTTCTATAGGATAGTAAATGAATTGATGTCCTATGGAAGAGAATTCAGCAACTATGAGCTGAATGACAAATTCTTAAGATCCCTGACTAAGGAATAGGACACCAAGATTTGTGTCATTGGGGAAATGGCCAAATTAGCTGATATACCTCTCCCAACTTTGTTTGGAAAAATGTTATCTTATGAGATGCAGTTAATGGTTAGAAAGGAGGAAGAGAAGACTACTAGAGTGGAGCACAAGGAAAGATTTGTGGCCTTCAAGACTGAATCCACTAGGAAGTATAGAAGCAAGTCTCCATGTCCACCTCAAATAGTTGCTGAGGCTGAGACAGATAATTCAGAAATGAAGAATTCTGATATCAGTGAAAGTGATGAAGACTTTGCTGCTTTTACAAGACATTTTCAAAAGTTTCTGAAGAAGAAGCAGTGGAGGTCTAAGCCATCCACTTCACATACAAAAGATGACTACTATCAGAACAGGAAGTCATCAAGGAATGACAGAAGAAAGTCCAAGCTTAGCACAAGCAACATCTTCAAAGATTGTTTGCTATTGCTGCAATAGACAAGGACATGTAGTGGTTGACTGTCCTGAAAAGAGGAAGGAGTCAACTGACAGAAAGAAGACACAGTTTAAGGGCAAAAAGGAAAAGTCCTTTGTTGCCAAGAAAGACAAAAGTTCGACTGATCAGTCATCTTCAGAAATAGATTCAGAAGCTGAAGCCTATATTGGATTGTTTGCTGAAGAGGAAGAAGATGAGTTCATGCAGCTAATAAACTTAATTTATGAGCATGAGGACATTCAGTGCAAGGGACTGATGGCCTTATCTGAAGGAGACAAAATCCAGGATCAGCCTAGACCAAGTAAGGTACAAAGTTGTTCTTATAGTTCAATTTCTAGTACTGAGTCAGACTCAGATATATATGCATCAAGTGATGTGGGTGGGTCTGAATCTGAAGGAGATATTCATCAGTTAATTGATGAATATAGGGACTTGTTGCAGGCCTTGAAGAAAAGCAAAATCTTAGCCAAAACTCAGGCAAAGGAGATTGCTAGTCTTAAATTGGCTGCTGCTGATTCAGACAAGTTATTTGATCAGAAACTGGAAGAAATAGTCAGGCTGAAGAACATTACTGTTATTCAGATGGGTACTATTACATTTAAGAATGATCAAATTAGAAATTTGGAGGCTAGACTTCAGAAGGAGAGAGAGATTGTAGCAAGTTTTTCTAAACCAAAATCTGTTTTACCTTTGATAGATGAGTTTGTACCTCATAAGGTAAAACTGGATTGTGGTTTACATAACCTGCTAGGACAGCTAGGTCCAAATCTAAGGGCAAAGCCCCAGCACTAAACAAGAAGGCTGCAGTAGAAAATCCAGCCAGGTTCGTACCTAAACAAAGGTACAACAGGTTTGAGTGCTGGTGTTGTGGCAAGATAGGCCACTTTGCCTTAGATTGTTGACACAATTCAAGTGTCAAGGAGAGTAGCAAACTACCTGCTAGAAGAGCTACAGGTAGTTTTGTTAAAAGTCAAACTAACCTGCACCAAGGACCCAAGAATTATTTGGGTTCTAAGGTTAAGTAATCTATTTTGCAGGTGAGTCTAAGTGGTCATGCCCCTATATGGTACTTAGACAGTGGATGTTCCAGGCACATGACTGGAACTAGGGGATTGTTGAAGGACTATACACCAATCAAGGATGGCCCTAAAGTTATCTCTGGTGGTTCAGAAAAAGGAATCATCAAAGGCTTTGGTAACATTACTAGTAACCAAATTACAATTACTCAAGTGGCTTATGTAAAGGGTTTGAAACATAACCTCATTAGCATAAGTCAGCTGAGTGATTTAGGATATGACATCTCATTTATCAAGGATGGTTGTCATATCAAAAGGTCAAGTGATCAAAAGATCATTCTGACAGGATATAGAAAAAGGAATGTCTATTTTCTAGACATTATGTGTGAGAGCAATGTTTCTCCTATTTGTCTTGTAGCTAATGAAAGAGTCTCACATTGTGTTAAATGGCACAAGAGGCTGGCTCATCTTAACTATAAGACAATTGGCCAACTCTTTAGCAAAGAGTTAGTGAGGAATGGTCCTCAAGTTAAGTGTATAAAGGATGGGATATGCTCAGCTTGTCAAAAAGGCAAGCAGACCAAATCCACCTTTCATAGCCTTGAGAACAAGGATTCTGTAAGGTGTCTATACCTCTTGCATATGAATCTTTTTGGTCCTATGCCAGTTCACAGCCTAGGTAGGAAGGTCTACACATTTGTGGTTGTGGATGACTATTCAAGGTTTTCCTGGGTGTTCTTCCTTAGACAAAAATCTGAAATCTCAAGTATCTTATACAGTTTTGTTAAACAAATTCAGGATGAATTGGACAGTACAATGGTCAAAATCAGAAGTGACCATGGTACTGAATTTCAGTCTGAAAGTATGACAAAACTGTGTGAAGAATTTGGAATCTTTCAGGAATTTTCCTCACCAAGAACACCTCAGCAAAATGGTATTGCTGAACGGAAAAATAGAACCTTGATAGAGGATGGTAGAACCCTATTGAGTGACACATCTCTCCCAGAATATTTTTGGGCTGAGGCAGTAAACATTGCTTGTCATGTGATCAATAGGGCTTCTATCACCAAGATCCACAAGAAGACCCCCTATGAGATTGTGAAGGGCAGAAAACCAAATCTATCCTATTTCAGGATCTTTGGTTGCAAGTGCTATATCCTTAACAATGGTAAGTCTTATCTATCCAAGTTTGTTGTCAAATCCCAAGAGGGGATCTTTGTTGGGTACAGCAATAATAGTAAGGCTTATAGGGTCTACAACTTAATTACTCAAGTTGTAGAAGAGTCAGTTCATGTAGTGTTTGATGAAGCTAGACTCATTAACAATGAATTGCCAAGAAGTGTTTGCAGCTCCACAGGTGTGACTGAGAAAATGGACAAGCTTACCTTGACAGAAGATTCTTGTACAAGTCAGCAAGTGGAAGATGGTGGTTGTTGTCCAGGGGGAGTACAAGATACTCCTGATGCTGAAGAAGACCAAGAGGTGTAGCTAAATGAAGAAACTGAAGGTATACAACCTGAAAACAGGCTGCCTCCAGCAAATAGGCACTTAAAGGATCATCCAGTCAATCAAATAATTGGAGATCTCAGACAAGGGGTGCAAACAAGGAGCAGGAATCTAAATACAGTTCTTTACTCCAGTTTTTTATCCCAAGTAGAGCCAAAGAAGTTTGAAGAAGCAATCCTAGACCCTCATTGGATTGAGGTCATGCAAGAGGAGTTGAATCAATTCAAAAGATGCAAGGTCTGGGAGCTAGTTCCTAAACCCAAGGACCACAACATTATTGGAACTAAGTGGATCTTTAGGAACAAGTTAGATGAGAATGGAATCATCATAAAGAATAAAGCTAGACTTGTTACAAAGGGATATAGGCGAGAAGAAAGTATTGATTTTGATCAAACCTTTGCTCCAGTAGCAAGACTGGAAGCAATAAGGATGTTCCTTGCCTATGCAACTTATCAAGGATTTAAGGTATATCAAATGGATGTTAAGTCAGCTTTTCTGAATGGAAATCTGAAGGAAGAAGTCTATGTAGAGCAGCCATCAGGTTTTGTTGATTCTCTTAAACCTGATTATGTTTATAGACTTAGGAAGGCTTTGTATGGGTTAAAACAAGTCCCAAGGGCTTGGTATGAAACCCTGTCTAGTTTCCTCATTGAGAATAAATTCTCAAGGGGGAAAATAGACAAGACTCTATTCCTTAGGGAATCCAGAGGCAAGATTATCTTAGTCCAAATATATGTAGATGGCATAATATTTGGGTTTACAGAAAGTTATCTTTGCAGAAAGTTTGCAAAACTCATGCAAGGATAATTTGAAATGAGCAGTATGGGGGAACTTAAGTTCTTCTTGGGTCTCCAAGTTAGACAGACTGAGGATGGTTTATCCATATGCCAGTCTAAGTTCACCCTAGAATTGATAAGGAAGTATGGTATGGAATCATCCACTACCATGAAAACTCCTATGGGGTCAAGCATGTCTCTAAGCAAAGATGATGCAGGGAAACCTGTAGATGAAACTTTGTATAGAGGGATAGTTGGCTCCCTACTGTATTTGACTGCTAGTAGACCAGATATCATGTATGCTACATGTGTCTGTGCTAGGTACCAAGCATGCCCTAAAGAATCTCATTTGACAGCAGTCAGAAGAATTTTGAGATATCTTAAGGGCACACCTTATCTAAGCCTTTGGTACCCTAGGAATGGAGATTTTAAACTGACAGGTTATTCAGATGCAGATTTTGCAGGCTGCAAGGAAGATAGGAAGAGTACCACAGGAACCTGTCAATTTCTAAATGAAAGGCTGGTGTCATGGAGTAGCAAGAAGCAGACCAGTGTGGCCATCTCCACAGCTGAGTCAGAGTATGTGGCTGCAGGAAGCTGCTGTACACAACTACTATGGATACAACACCAGCTAGAAGATTATGGTATTCAAGTAAGTAGAACACCTTTATTTTGTGATTCTACTAGTGCTATTTCTATTGCAAATAATCCTGTCTCACATAGTAGGACTAAGCACATAGAAATAAAATACCATTTTCTAAGAGAACATGTAGAAAAAGGAGACATTTCACTAGAGTATGTTAAGACAGATAATCAGTTAGCTGATATGTTTACTAAGCCCTTAGATGAAACCAAATTCAATAAATTTAAAATTGAATTAGGAATGATAAACTTAGGATAGTTTACAAAAATTGGCTAAGTAAAATAGTGTCGACACACAGAGTTGTATGTGTCGACACATAGAAGTGGTGTCGACATTTCAGAGAAATGGTGTCGACACATCTAGAAAGTCTGTGTCGACACTTCAGAGAATTAGTGTCGACACATGCAGTGTAGGTGTCGACACATCCAGGGTGGTGTCGACACTTATGATTTACACAGAATTCGTCAAGTAGAGTCTCGACTAAGTGTCGAGCTGAGATAAATAAGTGTCGACACATATATTCTGTCGACTATATTTGTGTCGACACATAGTTGTCGAGACATTAGCAGTAAGTGTCGACACTTTTCAACAGTGTCGACACATTTCAAGTATTTTCACGCGCCTTTTCACCTTCAATTTTAGAAAGGTATAAATAGGTCTTCACCATTGTTTGTCGACACGCTCACCTTAGTTTCGAGACCAAACTTGTGTGTCGACATCTCTTTTCTCTAAATTCAAAATTTCTTCAAACCCTAATGGCGCCCAAGCTAGAAGAGAACATTAATGAAGGATTTGAGCTCGTGCGACACGCCTTTGATGACGCGGAACCAGAAATAAAAGGTGTGGTAACCCTAATTGCAGAAACTGGATTAGAGTATCTTGTATCAGAACCTATCAAGATCTGGAAGAAGTAAGTCCTCGAATTCTTGAGTGCAGCTACTCTTGATGAATCTGGACTCAAGATTAAGTCCAAATTTCATGGGGCAAAGGTGAAGGTTTCCCATATGACTCTAAGAAAAGTTCTACATCTCCCTAGAACTAAAGAAGAGGAAGATGTATCTGCTTCAAATACAAGGGAGGCATTGGCATGGTGTGGACTTGATTCAAGCCTAAAAATAGGATCAGTTTTCAACAGGAAAGGAATGAATATGCAGGGCAAGTTTTTATCGGAGATAGTTGGCAAGGTAATACTGAGCAAGCCTGGTGGGCATGATAGAATTTCAGCTCATATGTTCAGTTTGATGACAAGGATAATTTTCAAACTTAATACTGATTGGTCTGCAGTCATGTTTGATAAGATAAAAGAGAGTCTGAAGAAACCCAATCTGGGTAGAATTCTGAGTCTATACCTAGCTGGAAGTATTCCTGAAGTGATGAACCAAGCTGCAGGTTCAAAGATAAACCACATGAGGAGAATGGATGTAAGAATTTTCTCAAGATTGGATAGAGTATTGACAAAGGAACTGCCAACTCCAGAAAAGGAAACACCTCAGAAGAAGAAGAAGAAGAAGAAGAAGAAGAAGACAGCCATTGTGGCACAAGAATCCTCAAGTAGCTCAGAGGAGCAAGTGGTGTTTAGTTCAGATGATGGAGAGGATGGCAATGTTGGACAGTCACCAGCAAGACAAGAAGATGCTCAGAGGCAGGGGGAGCTACCATCAGCTAGCCCTATTCACCTGTATCCACTCTAGGGGAGCCTCTATATGTGGATGAGCCAACCCAGTTAGAGAGTGAAAGGGCTACCCAAACCATTTTAGAGGTAATCTCTAAAGTTAATCAATTAAATTTCAATATTGAGGATGAAGTTCTGACTAAATAATTACTTGATATTGATCAGTATACACAGTCACATAGTCAACCACAAGATGTTGTCATGGAGGACACATCAGTTGCTGATAAAGTGGTTGGTGAGCTCAGAGATTCTCCAGTCCAACCTCAACATGAGTTTACATTAGAAGAGTTGTTCCCTGATCTTTTACAGACTGACTTAGAGGGAGAAAAAGCAGCTATTGAGGGGGAGCAGGTAGACTTTGAGGGGGAGCATGTGGAGCATGTAGAGGAAACTGCAAGAAAAGAGACTGTGGAGCCAAAGGATGCTGAGGAAATACAAAGGACTGAGAAGGAGTTACCTCCTAGTCCTAAGGATAGAGTAGATATTGCTAGTACTTCTGCTTCAGAGGATGAAGAGGCTGCTAGAGCCAAGAAAAGGAAGTTCCAGGTCTTCAAGAGAAGAAGTCAGACCTACAAGAAAGCACTACAGATAATTGCTCCACAGCCTGCCCCAACTACTGATTATAGTTCTCTGATGGTGGCATTGCAAATCAAGATGGATGAGCAAAGAAAAGCTTTAGAAAAGTATATGGATGAAGGGCATAAATCCCTGCAATTTGATCTAGCACAAGACATCAAATCTATCAGATTTGAAGTGAATCAAAACAAGAAGGAAATGACTGATTGTTTCCATAAAGGAGGCAATGCAGTGGTCTATCTAGCTACTCATCAAGAGAACATTAAGAAACAAGTTGATGACATGGCAGTAAAATAAGGATATGTCCTGGAAAATCAGCTTAGAATGAATGATAATCTGACTGCTTCTCATAATGCCATTGTCACTGAAATGAAAAATATAGCTACTGCCCAGACTACTGTAATTGCTACTGCCAAAGAAGCCTTTGATAAGCACCTACAAGAGATCCTCACTGCTGTTAAGACTGTCATTGAAGATTCTCAACAGGCTATCACTGAAAAGCTCCAAAGGTTAAAACCTTTTTATAAAGATGGAGTTAACTATTTGAATGCTCAGATAAGATTTCAAAAGGATGATCTTATGGATCATATAGAAAGAGAAGTCATAAAGGGGGAGAGGGTGTTAGTCAAAGCCGGCTCTGATCATGCAAAATGGATTTCAAACAGCATTAGAGCCACCCTTGGATATCCACCTTTATGTGATGATGATAATGTTGCAGAGTCTGGAATAAATCCTGCTTATTTTGGAGGAGAGCAAGCTGAAGTGGCTCAAGTGATATACCCTCCTGCAAATTTTGACATGATACATCAGGAGGTACAGTCTATGTATAGTCCTCCTGAGGGTAATCAGAATGTTATTCTTGAAAAAATTGTACAGCATGTGCCAGAGGCAGTCCTAAAAGAACAAGAGGCACAATTATCTAAGAAAAGGTTCAGAGAGCAAGCTGAATTAAGGCCAGATTTTGAGCAATGGAGCCCAACCTCTAGGAATATCATATTAACTGCTTGGAAGGCTGCTAAGGATAATTTCCTGGAGAGGGGTAAATGATATTCTGACCAGGAATGGAAAAAGCATGAAGCTAGGCAAGAGGCCATAGTACAATACAGAAGGAAGGCTAAGTTAGGGAAGCTACCTCCTAATGCATAGGAGCCTAGCAAGTATTTCTCTAAACCTTATCACTATTTTGAAAAACAGAAGATAAGGGCTGAAGAACAGAAAAAGAAAGATCTTAAGTGAAAGAAGCCTGCTGATGACAATTAAGCTCCTGTTCAAGCAAAGATTCAATCTGGAAAGGGCATTGTTATCAAGGAACCAGAGCAGCCATAGGATAGAATTTTCTTGAGTTTACAATTTGTAATCATTTGCATTAAACTCTATGTAAACTTTTGATTAATGAAAATGATGGAATGATTCAATCTATTGCATTATTGTTCTGAGATAATTGTTTATACATGTTCTGTTTATACATGTTTAGTATTTACCCTGTCATATAATACTGTTTTACATCATACTGAGAATTTGTTATGTATGGTGTATATCATTGACTAAGGGTTATGACTTCTCCAAATAGGGGGAGATTGTTTGGTATATTGGAATATATGTACCTGATTTGAAGAAGTCTCACCCTACTCAATGATATACATCAAGGTGTCTTTGATGTGCTTTGAGTTTATGTGTGCAGGTTAAGTAATTGCAGGAAAAGCATAAAAGTTTCTAAGTCCATGTGTCGACACCTAGAAGAAAAGTGTCGACACTTAAGAAGGCTTGTGTCGACACCTAGAGAAACTGTGTCGACGCTTGGAGTAATTGTGTCGACACTAGGAAGGCAGAGTCGACATCAGAAGAAAAGTGTCAACACATACAATCAGTGTCGACACACAGTGAAGAATTGTCTACAAAATCAGTGTCGACACTTAGAGGCAGTGTCGACACCCAGAGAAACTTTGTCGACAGTAAAAGTGTCGACACTTAGAGGCTGTGTCGACACTCAGCAAACTTCAACAAAGTTTAAGTACATGTGTCGACACAAAGGAGATGTGTCGACACTCAGCAAAGTTTCAACATATGAGGGCATGTGTCGACACAAAGGAGATGTGTCGACACTCAGCAAAGTTTTGACACACAGCAGAAATCAACTAAGTATTGAAGAAGAAGTATTTGTGTAGACACACTCAACCAGTGTCGACACATTTAACAGAAGGCTTGTG
Source organism: Platanthera guangdongensis (assembly GCA_039583875.1). Classification (NCBI taxonomy): domain Eukaryota; kingdom Viridiplantae; phylum Streptophyta; class Magnoliopsida; order Asparagales; family Orchidaceae; genus Platanthera; species Platanthera guangdongensis. The sequence goes on along the minus strand of CM077158.1, from coordinate 195,957,142 downwards.
TCGACACACAGAATCAGTGTCGACACATTCTGTAGAAGCAGTGTCGAGAAGCTGTTACAACAACACAAGGAGTTGTGTCGACACCATGAAGGCTAGTGTCGACACTCAGTCTACTTGTGTCGACACTTAGTCTACTTGTGTCGACACATAAAGACTATCTGTCTCGACACTTTCAGATAGTGACAGAGATTTCAAGAAGTGACTGGATGACTTGACAGCTGCCATTTCAACCAGTCAACTGCAACTGTCAGAGCCATCAGAAGGTTTTTAGAAACCGGATCAGCCGGTTACCTTGGAGGAAGACTATTTAAAGACCTTTCTCCTTCGCCAGAAATGACAAGTGATCAATGAATTGACAAACAACACAACAAAGAAGAAGACCTTCAAGAGAAGATCTAAGAAGTTGGAGAGATAGAGCTCCTTCTAAGAAGAACAGCTGCTGAACCGGGATGCTAAGTAAGATTCAGATTGAAATCTGAATCTCAAGACAGCAGTTGATTGAAGATCATCTACACAGAAGATTCAACCCTACTGTGTTCTAATTCAAGAAGCTTTGAAGAAAGCCAAGGGTGGTTGATCTCTGCCTAGTTCTTCCAAGAACTCATCAAGAAGCCAGTCAACTCATCTCTCTCTTTCAGAGTTATGGTTAAATACTTTGTAAACTTTATTTTCTGTAGGATCTTGTATAGATCTGAGTTGTAAGCCTAAACTATAAAGGCTGAGGTAGGGCTTTTGTGCCTGAGTGTAGGAGATTCTATTCTCTGAGTGTAGGCCTTGATTGAAGGCTGAGGTAGGGCTGTTTAGCCTGAGTGTAAGTCTTGGTGAAGACTAAGTGGTAAGGCTTTGTGCCTGAGTTGTAGGAGTAGGGACACTCTGAGTTGTAGGAACCTGTTTGGGGTTCTGAGTTGTAAGATCTGAGGATCTGAGAAGAAGTGGAGAAGTTAGGCCAAATCTAGTACACTACTAGATATGCGAAGGGGGAAAGTGGATGTACCCAGACCTTGGGGAACCACTATAAATCCTGTGTGCACTCTATGTATATATGATTGTATGATTGTTGTGTTGTGATAATTGTAGAATTCATTTACTGTACTGTATTTCTGCCTGAAAAGTTAAAAAGATATTGGTCACCTATTCACCCCCCCCCCCTCTAGGTGATTAGGCACTAGTTCTTTCAAGCGCTACTGCTCAGGGTCCTTTGGGCATGGGTGTAAACCCGGCCGATTTTAGTCGCATGCTTGTAGAAGCAATGGTGGCAGCCCAAGCTGCAGCGGCAGCACAAGTTGCAACCCCTGTTGCTCATGTAGCAACTCCTACTACCCCGGATACGACGACAGCCGTGCCGGGCAGAGAAGCAAGGCAAGTAGAGTCGTTGGCCGAAAGGGTGCTTATCGGGCATGGGCACCGGCATATGAAATATTTTCTGAGCTTCCATCCTCCAACGTTTAAGGGAATCGGCACGCCGACTGATGCGGAGGATTGGTGGGCACGTATGCAAGAACTTCTGAGGGTGGAAGAAACGCCAGAGGAAAAGAAATCTGATTTTGCGACCTTTATGTTAGGAGACGCGAAGTTGTGGTGGGTGAGCCATAGCGGCCGCCAGTTCCCTGGACGCACCCCGTCCATGGAAGAGTTTGGGAATGCTTTCCTAAAGAAGTACATTCCTGCTTTGACGAGGTTGTCCCTTCAAAGGAAATTTCTGCACTTGGTGCAACGGGATAAGATGGTGGATGATTACGTTCAAGAGTTTACTCGGATGGGTCGTTATGCGGGAACGACAATGGCAGACGATGAGGAGAGGGATAACCTCTTCTACTGTGGGCTAAGGGAGAATCTAAGACAACCCCTCATCTCGATGAAGAATGCTAGTTTCAACGAGCTGGTTGAGGCGGCCAGAATGCTGGAGAGTGATTTGGAGAAAACCCAACGTCGTAAGGGTTTCGCAGCCAAGAAAGGGGAAGGGAAGCCTTCTCAATCTCAAGGGAAGTCTGAAGGGAATAGATGGAAGAAAAAACCTCATCCTTTCAAGTCCGGTGAGAAAAGCAACTTGACATCTAGAGGGTCTCGCTTTAAGGGACCACTGACGTGCTTTAATTGTGGCAAGGTGGGCCACATAGCTCGTTTTTGTACTCAAGGAGGTGCTGAGCAGGAGCCAAGACAGTAGCAGTCTGTGCGCTCCGGCCCCAGTGCCGCAGAGAAAGCAAAGATGACAGAGTATAGGGCTTCTCGGTTCCAATCTGTGCAACCAAGGGCTTATAACCTTGGGCAGCAGGAAGCGATCTGTCAACCCTATGTGGTGACAGGCTTTGTGTTGGTTTCTGGATACCCCGCTAGGGTATTGTTTGATACGGGAGCGTCGCACTATTTTCTTGCGGAAAGCTTTATCCGGAGAATTGGAGTTGAGTCTTTCTCGGCAGGCACAGAGCTGAAGGTGTGCATGCTCAATGTGTCATCCATGACCACTGGGGCAAAGGGGCACATTTGTTGGAATCTAGGCGGGGTTGACTTCACGGTGATAGCAGCGGTTTTACCGTTGGTGGAGTTCGATGTCATTTTGGGAATGGACTGGCTTGCAGAGCAACCTGCCAGTATTTACTGCATATCTAAGGTGGTGACCCTGAGGGGTGAAGGGCGGTCAGAAGTTAAGTTTGAGGTCCTCGGTGGAGCGGCCTTTTCCTTGATTTCGGCCATGAAGTTGGTGCGGGCAGTTAACCAGGGGGGAGTAGCTCTTGTAGCATTGTTGGAGGTTTTCCTTTCCAAGTTATCACTTGGGGAAGTGCCAGTAGTGGCGGAGTATGAGGATATGTTTCCTGAGGAGCTTCCTAGAGCACCTCCTTGACGGGAGATTGATTTCTCGATCGAGTTAGTGTTAGAGGCTAGGTCGGTGTCACGTCCTCCTTTTAGGATGGCACCAAAGGAGTTGGCCGAACTCAAAGTACAGTTGTAGGAATTGTTGAAGCAAGGGTATATTAGACCCAGTTCTTCACCGTGGAGCGCACCAGTTCTATTTGTGAAGAAGAAGGATGATAGTATGCGGTTGTGCATAGACTACCGAGAGTTGAATAAATTGATTGTCAAGAATAAGTATTCGATATCTCGGATAGATGACCTGTTCGACCAGTTGGTGGGGTCGGTGGTGTATTCTAAGTTGGATCTGAAGTCAGGGTACTATCAGTTGCGAATTTGAGACGAGGACATACCCAAGACAGCTTTTGGTACGAGGTATGGTCACTTTGAGTTCTCGGTGATGTCATTCGGGTTGACGAACGCGCCATCCGTGTTCATGGACTTGATGAATCGAGTATTTTGGGAGTACTGGAACTCTTTTGTAGTGGTCTTCAGTGACGATATCTTGGTGTACTCCAAATCGGAGGCCGAGCAGAAGACTCACTTGAGAGTGGTCTTGCAAGTGTTGAGAGAGAACCAGCTTTATGCAAAGTTCTCGAAGTGCGAGTTCTGGTTGGAGAAGGTGAATTTTCTGGGTCATGTGACTAGTGGTGATGGGGTGGCAGTGGATCCGGCTAAAGTTGAAGCCATCAGAGATTGTCCAATTTTGAGAATCGTGGCGGAAGTCTGAAGTTTTCTTGAACTAGACGGGTACTATAGAAGGTTTGTGGAAAACCTTTCGCGGATAGCCCTACCCCTCACCTCTCTAACTCACCAGAAGTTTATTTGGACTCCGGAGTGCAGTCGGGCGTTTGACACTCTAAAGGGGAGGCTAATGGCAGCTCCAATCTTAAGCCTTCCTAAAGGGACTGAAGGATTTCAGATTTTTAGTGACGCATCTGGATGCGGTTTGGGTTGCGTGTTGGTGCAACATGGCAGCGTGATAGCTTCTGTATCTAGGCAGCTAAAGCCTCACGAGAGGAATTACCCCGTCCATGATTTGGAGTTGGCAGCGGTAATTTTTTCTTTGAAATTGTGGATGCACTATGTGTATGGTGCGAAAATGGAAATCTTCACGGATCACAAGAGCCTGAAGTATCTTCTAGATCAGAAGGACTTGAATATGCGGCATCGCAGATTGGTCGAGTTCCTTGGAAACTATGAAGTGGCGATTCAATATACGCCAGGCAAAGCCAAAGTGGTGGCAGATGCCTTGAGTGGGAAATATTCTGGTCAAGGGAGTTGGATCGAAGCTCATGATGAGCGGTTGATGCGGGACTGGGAGTCCCTTGGCATGGAGTGTGTAGCAAGAGGCGAGTCTATCGTGGCTCGGTTGAACTGGATTGAAATGCGAAATGGTTTGTGTAAAGTTGTTGTAACAACGTTTTTATTTGCTGCAATAATTTTCTTGCTGTCTTCTTGTATGAAGTTTAATTTCGGGGACGAAATTCTTGTAAGGGGGGAGGAGTTGTAACACCCCCAGTTTTCAGACCTGTAGTCGCTGGAAGCTAACGCCCTGCAGTAGAGATACCTCTGGTGGTAGGACGATGAGCTCGACATTGGATTTAGCGCACGATCATTGGATCTAGTGCTCACAACCACTGGTCGTGCGCCACTGATCGTGCGCACTATTCTCCATTTTTCCAAGTTCTGCCTAGGGCAATCGCACGACCATTAGACATAGTGTGCACGACCACTAGTCGTGCGCCGCTGCACGTGCGCGTTTATCCCATTTTCTCTAGATTTCTGTCATTGTTAATCGCACGATCGTGGGATCCAGTGCGTACGACCACTGGTCGTGCGCCACTGATCGTGCGGGCCGGTGCAGTTCCGTCATTTTCTTTTGTGGCCGTCTGATGCTTCCTTAAACTCGATCCAAGGGCCCAAGATCTTCCGCCCAAAGGACTTTAATATGGCTGAGAGTGTCTTTCCCATCATTTTTCTCATCTTTTAGAGTGAGAGTTAGGGTTGGAGAGGAAGATACGGGAGGAGGAAGGAGAGAGAGCTTTCTTCCACCATAGACGGAGCTTTAGAGCTCTGATCGTCGTTCCGAGACCAGATCCGCGGAGAGGGAGTGGAGGCGCTCGTGTCAATCTGTTCAAAGCAAGGATTCCATGGCTAGTAAGAGGGGTCGTAAGGTAACGACATTTCTCTTCTCGGTTTCTAGGATGGGTGCATAACATCTTTTTCTTTCTTGCTTTTCAAGCTTTTGGGCACCAAATGTCTCAAATGAGAGGGGTTTGGGTCGTCATAGTTCAAGAGGAACCACTGAGTCGATTGTGTCCGTCCCCAGCATGATATTGCATTAGAGATCCGCTCCGTTAGTGGATTAGGCATTGTGGGTGAAGCCATAGTCATGACCGTTAGTCCGACTCGGTGATGTTGCATAGAGAGCCTTAAGGATTTTGTAGAAATCCGTTGCGGCAAGATGCCTATGTGTTTTCCCCCTTTTTTGAGTGAGTACGTGTAGCCGGAACCGGCTCCGCGTTGGCAGTAGATGGTTTCCTTGGTGCGCGGGAACGTTGCAGTACGAATGATGGATTAGGGTATGAAAGGCTATGGATTGTGATGTGCTAAGGTGCGGCTTTGTCTCCATGGTCGGCTGGCTATCCGCTGACGTGCAAGTCATGTGGGGAGAGTGTCCCGACGAGACTAGTCCCCTTCTGTGAGACTGACGAGAACGCCAAGCATAGGACAAGCCCGAGCAATGAAGCCCACGAGCGGGTGGGGTCCAGCAAGGGTTCTTAGAATCGGTTTGTGTGTGAGACGGGATCCTGACGTGAGAAGTCAGCGTTTGCAGGCAAGCCCGGGTCTAAGACCCACGAGCGGGTGGGGCCTTGGCAAGATTTCCATGTGGGGCTTGTATGCCGTTAGGGGAATTGCAGTACCCGTTTTGTTTGCGGCTTGACGTCGATGGGGAAATTGGAAGTACCCAGTTGTTATGATGATGTGTTAGATGCAACGCGATAAGGTGGCTTGGGTGAAGCCCGAGTTTTCATACATGCTGCATAGTAGGCCCCTTTGATTATATGTTCAACATATAAAACATGTTTGTTATTTGAGGCATCCAAACCTATTTTTAAAGCTTTACATGTTTATGTATATGGCATACGAAGTGCTGACTTGCAAGTTGGATGTGTACCCAGGGTCCGTTAGGGGGGCCGGGTGGAGATGTGTTGGTTACACAGTAGAGGTCAGCCTTTGCTGACCCATGTTACCACAAAAAATTACAGGACAAGGATCACAAGCGGGAGCAAGTGCGCCGGCCGAAAAGGCCTAAGTCTCATGAAGCGATTACCGTGCTTACTAGCTTGTTTTCTTCTTGACTATGATGCTTCATGTTATTGGTATTTTCGGCTTGCATGTCGAGGTAGCCTAGGTGTGCTTTTGCACGTTGATGTTTCACCTTGTTTTCATTCAGTTTTGGACTTATTTTGTGTAAGGCCTTAAGGTCATTTTGATACTCCTGATTGGTAGTAGATAACTTCTAGTTTTGTTGGTATGTTTTCGCTGTTGCTTTATTCTGAGTTTTGAGTTGGGTAGTTAATACCATCTTTTAATGCAAAAGCTGTGGCGTCTGTATGTTGTGGGGCCCCGGCCGGACCCATATTATATGGTCATTACAAGGGAGGCGTTACAGAGATCAACTCTGAACTCCCTGCTCCAGAGATTATTTATGACATTCTCTGAGTTTGAGATGGAATATTGTTGCTGAGAAGAGGAGATTAGAGAAGGCCAGCTCCTCCTTGACTATAGTTGCTTCTGAAGAAGTCATAAAGAGGGAGAAGGCAATGATCAAGGAAGGACCACTCAAGTTTCAAGTGGTTGCATTTGAGTGTTGAGTCAGTGGTATCAACTCAAGTGGTATGATCTCTAGTCAAGTGGTATGATCACTATTGGAGTGGAATCAGGCTAGGATCAAGAGAAAAGTTCTCTTATGATCCTATCTCCTCCCTCATTAGATGAATGTCTATTGAAGAACCCGGAAACGGGGAGGAGTGGGAAAGCAATACTTAACATGACTTGACTGTTAAGTCAGTTCATATACTTAGAGGAGTGGGAGAACAATGATATGTTGAGTCAGTGCATAATACTTGGAAACATTAGAGTGGTATGAGGAGAGCAATGACTCGACATGTAGTCACTGCATTAAATTGGAGACATGTGAACAAGCTACATATACTAGCTTGCATTTGCTTAATTGATATGTTTTATGTGTTAATACATCTTTGTATTGTTGTGTGTTCTGCCTTCTTCAAACAGGGGGAGATTATTAGGAATATTGCCCCTCAATGTTCCCAGGATTTGAAGAGGCATCACCATCAATACTAAAAGCATAATGGTATTTGATGTATGTTCAAGTTCAATATGTGCAGGATGTTCTTTGGAATAATGATTAGACAGGTTGTCTAACTGACAGTGACGGGTGGACATAAGGAAGAATGTTGGAAAGACATAAATTTGTCTAAGCCCACAGATGTTGAGTGAAACCAGTTCACTCAACGTCAGATGTCAAGAAGCATTGAGTAAAGCATGGGCAGTCAAAGCCTAACTGTTGACAGAGAAGAATTTTGGTTAAGTCCACATGTGTTGAGTGAAGGCAGTTTGAAAGTGAGGGTTAGGTCTACAATACTCTAGATGGGGGGTGAATAGAGTATGTTTAAAATTTATTAGGTCCCAATTCAAAAAGGTGTTGTTACAGCTTTTGTTGTAAACTGAAAATGTGCAGTAAATAGAAAACTGAAATGCAGATAATATTAAACCTAATCACAGCCACACAACAAGAACAAAAAGAAAAGGTAGGCAACCAGACGACACAAGAAATTTATAGTGGTTCCCCCTCAACTGGGTACATCCACTCTTCTACCACCCTTGATAGGAATCCACTCAGGTTTTTGATCAGGTGTCTGACATCAATGGGTTTTGATCAGGTCCCCAAAAAACCAACCCAATTCTTTTGGTAAGGAGACTTGCAACCAGGAATCACTTTTGAAGGGAGATGACAACCCTTTGTACAGGAGGGGGTGAGAGAGTCATTATGTCTTCTCTGTCAACAATCAGAGAGAAGACTTTTGTGGAATGATGTTAGCAAACAGCTCCCCCTGAGATATAGAATGTTTCAGGGAAGATCTGGAGCTTTGTTGTATGGTGATAGGTCTTCAATCAGAGTTCTGGACAAGCAGTGATGTAGGATCTTCTTGACTGATTTGATATTTGTTGTGCTTGGAAGTCCTGAAGAGAATGTTGAAGAAGAAGACTCTTGATATAGTATAGTTGTTTTTCTTCTTCTGAATGAATATCACTGCATGTCACTTGTAAGCTTCAGTATGAGTTTTTGTGTGAAGCTTTTTTGGTGTTGTGTGAAATCTTCCAGTCAGTGTGTATCAGTGTCAATGTTTTTCTAACAGAGTATTTTCTTCTTGTTCTAACGTTCTAGCACTGTGTTGCTTCTTTTTCAATCTTCCTGATTGTAGATCTTGTTGTCTTCTATATCTATTCAAAAATTTAAATCCTCTATCATTAATGCTGACGCCTTAAGAATAATCAGCATTAAATCATTTCCTCAACTGTCCCGTGGAAAATCTGCAAGTAATATTCCTGAAGAAGACTGTAATTAATGCTTCCTCTAACGGCTACATTCAGAGAATGTTTGAGCATTTAATCTGTCAGGAATTATTGCATTTGAGTGAGTATTGAATGCCAGAAATGGCTAAGTCTGGAATCGTCGAACTTATAACAGAATTCGTCGAGCTGAGTTACCAGTTCATCGAACTGAGATTCTGTATTCGTCGACTAGACAGCTTCTGTTCGTCGAGCTGAATCAGAACTTGTATACTTTAGAACCTTTGCCTTTTCTGTCTGAAGTTCGTCGAGCTGATAATTGAATTCGTCGACGGGAGAAGTTGACTTCGTCGACCTGAGAAGTTGTGAACTTGAGGTCCAAGTTCATCGAGCTCAGAATCCTGTTCGTCGACCAAAGCCTGTAGTTGGACTTAGAAAAATCTGGAGTTACCCTGACTTTAGTTTGTTGAAGTGTCTCATTTTTCATCGAACAGAGAGTGAAGATCGTCGAGCTTATCTCAGAGAAATATCTCAAGATCGTCGAGCTGAGAGCGCCTTTCATCGAACTGAGTTCGACGAACGTCGAACTCATTTTACTTAGTCTTGAAATCTTGTAAGTCTTGAGTCTATGATGGTCTTGTTGATAGCTGGTCCATCTGATATTGAATCTAAGAACTTGGCCTAGACTCTAGGACACAAATTTGACCCTGACTATACGTGTTGGGTCACATCCTAAGTTAGTGAACCTAGCCCAAATCAACTAGGGATCCAATAATTTGCCCCTATTTGGGTGAGGTCACTAATAGACTCAAAACATAAACGTACAGATAAACAAAGCAAGAAAAAGATATATCTGGCAGAGAATTACCAACACATGCAGCAGATATATATGTACATAGGCTTTGTTTAAACAAACAATATAGTTTGAAAGCAAATGCAGAAAGAAATTAAAATAAAGTAAAGATTACTTCTTCTGCTTCTTCTGCATGGACTTGTCTTCTTTTGTCTTCTCTCCTGGCCTTGTAAAGATAATTTCTCTGTTTGGATTTAAAGCATGTACATGTGTCATTGTCATGTCAGATGCCCCAATAATCTTCAGTGATGTAGTTCTGGGTACAACTTCTTCACAATGGAGCTTCATGTAATCATCAACATTAAACAGTTTGTTGGCTTTATCAAATCTTTTTAGTTCTTCCTTCCTGTATTTTGACATAGTGGAATATCCTGATATATCTTTCCCTTCAGCTTTTGCTTTATTTATCAAGGATAGACCAATAATTTCCTAGAACCTGTTCATTTTAGCAGTTTTAGCTGTTTCAGGATTCTCAAAAGGAATAGGTGGAGAATCTGGTCTTTCAGGACTCTTAGTTTTCTGTTCTGCAGAGATTTGTTGTTGTTGCTGCTGATGTTGTTGATGTTGTTGATTGTTGTTGTTGATTTCCTGAAGAATGATGTCTTAGTTGACTGCTTCCAGAAGATCTCCCTTGATGTCTCTGATAGGTTTGCATAGGGGCAGATCCCTGAGAGCTAGAGCCAGTGGCACCAGCTGCTGGAGGAGGTGGAGGAGGTGGATCTTTTCTGTATTTATGGACTGATGTAGGAGAATACTTTCTGCTTCTTTTCCTCTCCTTTTGCTAGTTTTTAGACAGCCACATCCATGCTGGCATTCCTTTATAAGGAGTGATATTTTGAAGGATGTAGAATGGGTGTCATTCTTTGAGCTTGGTTTAGCAGCAGGAGGAGGATGGGTTTTCCTTTTCTTTGACAGTATTTTCTTCTTTTTCTTGGCAGCTTCTTCATCTGAATCTTCTTCATCATCATCTTCATCATCTTCACTGCCAGAACCCTGAGGGTTATCATATAAAGCATCCAATGCTTTCAAAGCTTTATCATCAATGACAGTCTTTTCTGTAGCAGGAGCAGAAGTTTCAAAAACTGGAGTTTCAGCAGTAGTTGAAGAAGAGACTGTACAAGCATCAGAAGTAATTTGGACAGAGCTTTCAGCTGCTGCCTTATTTTCTTCTTCAATATCAGCCAAGATCAGCTCATCTAGATCTGGCATAGGTGAGTCATCCATCACAAAGATTGGTGCTGAGACAGCTTCTGGAGAGGATGGAATAACTGCAGAGGTTGGAGCAGAAACTGGAAGTTCAAAACTGTCACAGAGTTGCTTAGCAACTGCTAGACTAACAGGAGAAGTATAAGGAACAATAGCCAACTGTGGCTTAGTGAATGTTGCTAGAGGATGCATATATACAGTATCAAAAGTTTTCAGTAATTCTTGTAAATTAACTATGGGATTGAGGATAAAATCACTAACAGTTTCATCAATGTCCATATCAGTATTAATAAAATCAAGTAAATCAACTAAATCTCGATCTGTACAATCTGTATATGCTTCTGTGGGGACTGGAGTATCTGTAGTATCTGCTGGTACTGGAGCTGAAATGTCTGAATATGTAGCTGTTGTTTCATCATCAGGCATCTCCCCCTGCCTGGTTTCAGTAGGAACTTAGGTCAGGCCCATGACTAAGGAGGGGGGCAGTAGTAAGAGCAGAGATTTGGGCAGATAAAGATTGAATTATGGTAGCAATAGGTGTAATGTCCTCTGCTATAAGGGATTTCAGAAGGGGGTGATGATGGTGAGGATAGAGGATATGGTAGTGGGATCCAATGAAAAAGTGGGAGATGATGTTGCATTTGGTGTGGAAGAGGGAGCAACTAGTGATGGAATGGATGGTGGAACAGCCTGTATGTGAGGAGTGGATGGTAATGAGGATGGAAGGGTGGCATCTGGCATGTCTGAGGGTAGGATGTAAGATGGGATGGAGGATAAATGTGAGGGAAGTGGAGACTGTGGTGGTGTAGGAATGTAGGTGTCTTGTGGGGAAGCAGGAGGTGTTGGTTGTTGATTTGCTTGAAGAGGGGAAGATGGAATTTCAGTGAGGTCAAGTGGTGGAGAGGGAGGTGGAGTAGGCACATGAGTATGATGTTGTGATTGAGGTGTTGAAGAAAGAATGAGAGAGGAAGTGAGTTGTTTTGCTGGAAGGGGTGCTGGAAGAGATGGTGGAGTGGGATGAATCTCCTCAGCAGGTGTGGGAGTGGCTTTAACAGCCCTGGTGCCTTCAGAAGCTGGGGTGGAAGAGGTAGAATCCTTAGTGGGCTTGGTGATTGTCCTCTCCCACCTGCCAAATAAGGCACAGGTGAGCCTTTTACTGGCATTAATGAATATGGTCTGGGAGACCAGGGATTCAGCAGCCTTTTCCTTGAGGAAGATCCCTAGGATCCTTCCAAAACATACTTCCTTCTTGGTATTCTTTTTCTTTGTCAAGTCAAACATTAGTTGTGCCCAGTCTATTTGCTTCTTGTTGACAATGGCACACATGACCAGAAACTGTTGTCTGGTGATGTAGTCGTGTGCTGTATGTTTTCCGATTAGCACTTTACCAACCAAGTCTGCTAAGAATTTATATGGCGCAGATAGATGTTTCTTCAATAGTTTGTTTGGGTTGTCACCAGCATACCCCATCAGATTTAGCATCACGGTAAACTCTTCAGAATCAATTTCGAAGTCCTCGTCGTCATTCGTCAAACCAAATATTTCAGTTAAAACCGCGGGGGTTAAGGAGACAGTGTTACCGGCGATTGATCCCGTCATCGTATTGTCTTCAGAAGTGGTTGAAGTATAGACCCAATCCCTGATTTCTGTTCCTGCCAACTTTATCCTGGTGGTCATCAGGTGCTGAAGATTCTGTTCTTCCAGAAGTTCCAGAATATAGAGGTAGATTGGATCTGAGTGCTGGAATGAGTCGAAGTCAACATCAAAGCCAGTGTCAAACTTCATTGCGGCTAGAGCTCCTGCTGGAATTGCCATTGAGATCACCTGTAAGATAGACAGAGAAAACGGCGATCAAGTGCAAGGGAACAGAAAGCGCGGGATGGAGGTCGAATAAAACCTAGATATAAGGTTCTCCAGAATATGAATCGACAATCTCCGTTCCACGAAAGTAAACTTAGTTCTTCGAACTGAGGTCGACGAAATGATTTAATAATAAATAATTCGTCGATCCCGGTCAGGAGACTTGAATACAATTCGTCGAACTCCGGTCGACGAATATCTTCTGAAACAAGGTTCGTCGATCTCTGGTCGACGAAAATTATTTCACTCACAGAGAGTTCGTCGAACTCCGTTCGACGAGTATCTCTCAAACTTTCCCTGGTTCGTCGAACTCCGTTCGACGAACTTTGGAAAATTCGTCGAATGTAGACAGAATTTAAGTTAAGTCTTCTCCATTGATCATCCCCAGCTGATTTAGAAAGAAAGCATGATTTTTCTCATCCAGAGGTTTGGTGAATATATCAGCTTTATGTAAATCAGTGTAGATATAGACAAGCTTAATCTTATTTTTGTCTACCCACTCCCTAATGAAATGATATCTTATATCAATATGTTTTGTCCTACTATGGTGAACTGGATTTTCTGTTATGGCTATAGCACTAGTATTATCACAAAATAGGGTTGAATTATTTAAGTTGAACCCATAATCTAGTAGCTGGTTCTGTATCCAGAGCATCTGTGAACAACAACTGTCTGCTGCAATATATTCTGCTTTAGCAATTGAAGATGACACAGATGTTTGTTTTTTACAGAACCATGATACTAATCTCATACCCAGGAACTGACAAGTTCCTGATGTACTTTTTCTATCAACCCTGCATCCAGCAAAATCAGCATCAGAGTATCCAGTTAACTCAAATTCTGATTCAGCAGGATATCAAAGGCCTAGATCAGGACAACTCTTTATATACCTTAAAATCCTTTTTAAGAAAATAAGATGAGATTCTTTAGGGTTCACTTGGAACCGAGCACAAAGGCATGTAGCAAACATAATATCTAGCCTACTTGTTGTGAGGTATAATAGGGACCCAACAATGCCCCTATAAAGTTTCTGATCCACAGGTTTTCCTGGTATATCAGAGTCCACAACATCATTGGTTGCCATAGGAGTTTTCTTAGATGAGGCATCAGCAATCCCAAACTTCTTTAGAAGTTCTCTAGCATATTTTGCTTGAGAGATGAATATGCCATCAGGGAGTTGTTTCACTTGGAGACCAAGGAAATATGAAAGCTCTCTCATGCTACTCATTTCAAATTTAGAATGCATGAGGTCAGAAAACCTTTTGCACAATTTTGAATCTGTAGAGCTAAATATGATGTCATCTACATAGATTTGTACTAACAAAATTTGGTCCTTATGATGTCTAGTGAAAAGGGTTTTATCTACAATTCCTCTTGTAAATTTATGCTCTAATAAGAAACTTGTCAAGGTCTTATACCAAGCTCTTGGAGCTTGCTTTAGACCATAAAGAGCCTTATTTAATCTAAACACATAGGAGGGATAAGTTGGAGAAACAAAACCTGGAGGTTGTTCTACATAAACCTCTTCTTGTAGCACTCCATTTAAGAATGCACTTTTCGCATCTATTTGAAAGACTTTGAACTTCTTGAAAGCTGCATAGGCAAGAAAAATCCTTATAGCTTCCAACCTTGCAATTGGTGCAAAGGTCTGATCATAGTCAATTCCTTCCTCTTGTCTATATCATTGAGCAACAAGCCTAGCCTTGTTCCTCACAATGACTCCTTGGGCATCAAGCTTATTCTTGAAAACTCATTTGGTTCCAATAACTGGATAGTTTTGGGGTCTTGGAACCAAATCTCAAACTCTACACCTCTCAAATTAGTTTAGTTCCTCTTGCATTGTAAGGATCCAGTGGGGATCTTGCTCAGCTTCATGGATGGTGAGAGGTTCAACCTGAGAGAGAAAACAGGCATGCATCAAGTCTTGGTTGAGTTGATGCCTTGTCTGTACACCTACTGATATGTCTCCAATTACTTGAGATCTGGGGTGGTCCCTAAGTGTGACAAAATCAGTGGGTGGAGTTGGTTGTGCAACAACATTTTGAGTAAATTCCTCTTGTGGAATTATATTTGCTGTTGGTTGAGTCTCATGCTCTTCAGCTTCATCTTCTTCACTATCTTCAATGACCTGTGGAGAGGGATGAGTGGGAACCTCTTGGGTGAGGTTTAGTCTATCCAATATCTCACACAAGTGGGGTACCTGCAAGTTGCTAATGGTAGAAACTTCTTTCTCCTTGCAATACATGTTAGTTTCATCAAACAAAACATGAATTGACTCTTCTACTTTTAATGTTGATTTATTGAAAACCCTATAGGCTTTGCTTACTTGGGAGTATCCTAGAAAAACTCTCACTTCAGCCTTAGCCTCAAACTTTCTAATGTATTTCTTGTTGTTGTGTATATAGCATGTACAACCAAATATTTAAAATAGTTAATTTTAGGTTTCTTCCCTTTGAGCAATTTATAGGAAATCTTATTCTTTAGTTTGTGAATTAAACTCATATTTAGGACATAGTTTGATGTGCTTACAGCCTCTGCCCAAAAGGTCAGTGGCATGTATGCATCAGCAAGTAATGTACCTGCAGCTTCAATGAGTGTTCTATTTTTCCTTTCAGCTACCCCATTTTGTTGCGGAGTTCTAGGAGCTGAGAAGCAATGCCTGATATCTTCCTTCTCACAGAACTCATGCATAAGAAGAGACTCAAACTCTGTGTCATGATCACTTCTGATCAATGCAATATGAGTAGAGAACTCAATCTGTATGGTCCTGAGAAAATCTATAAGAATCTTGAATGTATCTGACTTTGTTCTCAGAAAAAATACCCATCTAAACCTAGAGAAGTCATCCACAATAACCAAGGTGTAGGATTTCCCTCCTAAGCTTTGTACTACAATGGGTCCAAAAAGATCCAAGTGTAGCAAGTACAAGATCCTGGGTGAATCAATCTTATTAATTGATTTGAAACTAGTTTTAGTTTGCTTGCCTTGTTGACAAGCCCTGCAGAGACCTTCCTTCTTGTAGGGAGCAGAAGGTAGACCTCTAACAAGGTTGTCTTTAGATAACCTAGCTATATTTTTAAGGTTTACATGACCTAATCTTTTATGCCACAACTCATTTTAGTTACTAGTGATATTGAGTAAACAAACATCAGTCTTGGCAGAAACCAAATCTACTAGATATGTGTTACCTTGTATAGTTCCAATTAAAACAGTTTTGTTTTCATTATTACTAATAGAACAGGAGGAAGAGGTAAAGTGTACCTGATAACCTTCATCACATAATTGGCTTATGGATATTAGGTTATGTTTGAGTCCTATTATATATGTTACTCTCTTGAAAGTAACTGTTCCAATCTTTACTCCTACATATCCTTCAGACTGGCCACTATTTGAATCACCAAAGATCACCTTTGGTCCTAGCTTGGACTTGTAATTGGATAGATTGTCCTTGCTACCTGTCATATGCTTGGAGCAACCACTGTCCAAGTATCAAGTCTGACTCACCCTTGGACAGCTCTTCACCTGTAATGAAAAACAAAAATTAATTGTTCTTGACCCAGGTCACCTTGGGTCCTTTATTTGGTTGAAATGAAAAGCTGGATATAACTGACAAAGTAGGTTGATATTTATAACCTAAGGGGTGATATCTCCTAGGTGGAATAACTCAATCAGCTACTGGAGTGAATGGTTTATTAGCTAGCTTAGAATTTCTATAAGAGAAATAATTTATGCTTGGTCCTTCTGGGTTCGACGAGTTTCTGTAAGTTCGTCGAACAGAGTTCGACGAATAGGGCTGAGATCGTCGATCTCTGCTCAGAGAATGACAATAGTCATTTTTTGCGCCCCATGTTCATCGACCTCTGTTCGACGAACCATGCAAAGTTCATCGATCGCAGTTGGACGAATTGTTATTACTGAAGTTTGCATTCAGCGTTCGTCGATCTAGGTTCGACGAACGGGCCACATTTCGTCGATCGGAGTTCGACGAATGCAGCTGAACCTTGTTTTTATTAGCTGTTTTCTGATTTTTATTGCTCTTGTCTATGGGTTTTGGATTGTTCTCAGACATTGGTTTGTTTATTATCTTCTCTTTTCCCTTGGCAGAAACAAATTTAATGGGTGTTGTAAGGATATTTTTCTTAATTATGGGGGGCAAACTTGATGATGCACCTAAGCCCAGCTTGTCATTTAATCTACCATTTACTGTGCTTATTATGTCCATCAGCTTGAGACTTCTTCCATTAAGAGATTGCTCAAGTTGTTTAGCCTCACATAAATCAGATTTTTATTTAATTATCTGCACATTTGCTAAAGTTAGTTGATCTTTTAGTTTAAGATTTTCTGAGTTAACAGATTCAAGGTTTCCTAGTTTTTCTCTAAGGGTTTTTATTTTTTTCTCTGAACTAATTAAATCTAAACACATAGTCTTGAATTCAATTTTAATTGAATCAGAATTGTAATCAAAACTTGAAAGAACTTGATCTGCCTCTGACTTTGAGGCTGCTTCATCTTCAGATTCACCTTCTGATCCTGAACTGCTCCTGGAGGCATCAATTGCCATAAGGCAAACCTCCTTGTTTCTTGCTTCTTCCTCTTCTTCACTTGAGCTGGAAGAGGATGATTCTTCTTCAGTGTCACTCCATGTTTCAGCAACAAAGCCTTTGTCTCTCTTTTTGTACTTGCTGGAGGAGGGTCTGCTGCTGTGTTTTCTCCTTGAGTCTTTTTCTTTGTTTTTCTCCTTCTTCTAGCTTTCTGGACATTCAGAGATGTAATGTCCAGGCTTTCTACATCCAAAGCACACAACCTCCTTGGTTGGTGTCTTGTCAAATTTGGGCTTATCATCCTGCCTGGATGATCTTCTTCTGAAGTCCTTTCTAGCCATCTTATAAAATCTTTTTGCAAAGAGGCTCATCAGTTCTTCATTGGATGTTGAGGTCTCACCTTCCTCTGATGCCTTGAAAGCTATACTGTGATCTTTTCTCATTGGAGTTGTTGATTTCTGTTCAGCTGCTTCTCTTGATTTAATCAACTGCTCATAAGATTTTAGTTTGCCTAGCAGAGATTCAGTTGATATCTCATTTAGGCTTCTGGCTTCTTTGATAGGCCAGATTCTTGAGTCCCAAGAGCTAGGGAAGTACATCAAGATTTTGCCATTCACCTCTGTAAGGGTGATATCTTTATCCAAGGTTTTAAGCTCATTGATGATTGAGCTCAACCTATTGTACATTTCAGCAACTGATTCAGCCTCATCCTTCTTAAAATTCTCATACAAGGATATGATTTGATTCCTGTCTTTCCTTTCATCAGTGAGCTAGCTACCATTTGGTTGAGGGAGTCCAAGGCCTTGGCTGAGGTGCACTTCATTGCTTTTGCATCAGCCATCTTGGCTTTCCTGCAAGCATCATTATTATCTAGAGGAGGTACTGCAGTCATGTTTGTATAGGTGCTTGGAGAAGCTGCAGGTGCTGGAGGTACTCCTGTTACGATAGAAGCAAAAATATCTTCATCAATAGAATTCATATACAACTTGATTCTTGCCTTCCAGATTCCAAACTTTTGCAAGTTACAAACTGGAGGTCTGGTGCTTGCATAATCTTTGATCTGTGTCATGGTTGTGGTTCTACTTTAAAATGTGAACTAAGTGATATGTAGATCTAACACAGGATCTTTGGTTAAAGGATTAACTTGTGCAACCAAAGGAACCTTCCTCTGATACCAATTGAAAGTGAGGGCTAGGTCTACAATACTCTAGAGGGGGGTGAATAGAGTATGTTTAAAATTTATTAGGTCCCAATTCAAAACGGTGTTGTTACAGCTTTTGCTGTAAACTGAAAATGTGCAGTAAATAGAAAACTGAAATGCAGATAATATTAAACCTAATCACAGCCACACAGCAAGAACAAAAAGAAAAGGTAGGCAACCAGACGACACAAGAAATTTATAGTGGTTCCCCCTCAACTGGGTACATCCACTCTTCTACCACCCTTGGTAGGAATCCACTCAGGTTTTTGATCAGGTGCCTGATACCAATGGGTTTTGATCAGGTCCCCAAAAAACCAACTCAAGTCTTTTGGTAAGGAGACTTACAACCAGGAATCACTTTTGAAGGAAGATGACAACCCTTTGTACAGGAGGGGGTGAGAGAGTGATTATGTCTTCTTTGTCAACAATCAGAGAGAAGACTTATGTAGAATGATGTTAGCAAACAGCTCCCCCTGAGATGTAGAATGTTTCAGGGAAGATCTGAAGCTTTGTTGTAGGGTGATAGGTCTTCAATCAGAGTTCTGGACAAGCAGTGATGCAAGATCTTCTTGACTGATTTGATATTTGTTATGCTTGGAAGTCCTGAAGAGAATGTTGAAGAAGAAGACTCTTGATATAGTATAGTAGTTCTTCTTCTGAATGAATATCACTGCCTGTCACTTGTAAGCTTCAGTATGAGTTTTTGTGTGAAGCTTTTCTGGTGCTGTGTGAAATCTTCCAGTCAGTCTGTATCAGTGTCTATGTTTTTCTGACTGAGTATTTTCTTCGTGTTCTAACGTTCTAGCACTGTGTTGCTTCTTTTTCAATCTTCCTGATTGTAGATCTTGTTGTCTTCTGTATCTATTCAAAAATTTAAATCCTTTGTCATTAATGTTGACGCCTTGAGAATAATCAGCATTAAATCATTTCCTCAACTGTCCCGTGGAAAATCTGCAAGTAATATTCCTTAAGAAGACTGTAATTAATGCTTCCTCTAACAGCTACATTCAGAGAATGTTTGAGCATTTAATCTGTCAGGAATTATTGCATTTGAGTGAGGATTGAATGCCGGAAATGGCTAAGTCTAGAATCATCGAATGAATAATAGAATTCGTCGAGCTGAGTTACCAGTTCGTCGAACTGAGATTCTGTATTCGTCGACCAGACAGCTTCTGTTTGTCGAGCTGAATCAGAACTTGTATACTTCAGAACCTTTGCCTTTTTTGTCTGAAGTTCGTCGAGCTGATAATTGAATTCGTCGACTGGAGAAGTTGACTTCGTCGAACTGAGAAGTTGTGAACTTGAGGTCCAAGTTCGTCGAGCTCAGAATCTTGTTCGTCGAGCTCAGAATCTTGTTCGTCGACCAAAGCCTGAAGTTGGACTTAGAAAAATCTGGAGTTACCCTGACTTTAGTTTGTTGAAGTGTTCCAATTTTCGTCGAACAGAGAGTGAAGATCGTCGAGCTCAGCTCAGAGAAATATCTCAAGATCGTCGAGCTGAGAGGGCCTTTCGTCGAACTCATTTTACTTAGTCTTGAAATCTTCTAAGTCTTGAGTCTCTAATGGTCTTGTTGATAGCTGGTCCATCGGATATTGACTCTAAGAACTTGGCCTAGACTCTAGGACACAAATTTGATCCTGGCTATACATGTTGGGTCACATCCTAAGTTAGTGAACCTAGCCCAAATCAACTAGGGATCCAACACAGTTCACTCAACGTCATATAACAAGAGGCGTCGAGTAAAGCTCAGACAGTCAAAGCTCTAGCATTATCAAAGAAAAATTTTAGCTAAGTCCGGAAGCGTCGGGTGAGGACAGCTCACTCAACGTTTGAAGAAAGAAGCGTCGAGTAAAGCTCAGACAGTCAAAGCTTCAGCATTATCAAAGAAGAAATCTGGCAAAGTCCAGAAGCGTTGAGTGAAGTCAGTTCACTCAACGCCAAGCTCTGAAAGCGTCGACAGAACAAGCTTCAGTAAAAGCCTCAAAAGATCTAGACAGAAAATTTGTCTAAGTCCGGATGCGTTGAGTGAGGACATTTCATTCAAAGTCAACTCAACAAAGAAATCAGCTAAGTCTAGAAGCGTTGAGTGAAGGCAGTTCACTCAATGCCTAAAGAAGAAAGCATCGACAGAACAGAGCGATGTCAAAGCTTATGAAGAAGTGGATAGAAATTTTATTAAGTCCAGAAGCGTTGAGTGAAGGAAGTTCACTCAACGTCAGCTCAACAAGAAATTCTACTAAGTACAGAAGTGTTGAGTGAAGGTTGTTCACTCAACGCCTCATCAAGATGACAGGAAAGTTATGTATGTGTTAAGTGATGAAGGCTCACTCAACGCACTCAACGTCTATCAGTAGAAAGTTTGTCTAAGGACAAAAGCATTGAGTAAAGGTCGTTCACTCAATGCACTCAACGCTTAATGGTACAGAAATAACGGCCAAGTCCAAATGCGTTGAGTGATGAAGGTTCATTCAACACCTAGCAGTGTAGATTATTTGGCTAAGTGTTTTTGCACTGAGTGAAGGCCGTTCACTCAACGCACTCAACATCTGTGATGAAATGTCTGAATTTGGCTAAGTCCACAGATGCTGACGTCAGCAAAAATACAAAATTATTGCGGGAAATCTATAGTACATAACCAACGGCGTCGCAGGCCTACTGTACGATATTTACTGATAAAGCTAAGTTGTAGCCAACAACTATTGGTGGTCCCGAGGCTCAAAGAGTCATTGGACGGTTAGAAAATAGAAAATAACTTTTAGAAAAGCTCTGGACTTCGTCTTCTTCCTCTTGACACTATTGTAGAGCCAAGAAAATTTGTTCCAACTGCTGATCTGGAAGTTGATACAAGTTAGATGTTGTGATTAACACCTTCAACAGCAAGTTCGGGGAAATGTCTCTGAGAAAGAAGAAGCAGCAAGGCCAAACCCTAGCTGCAATTGATCTGGAACCTTAAAGAAGGTAGTTGTTGTCATTCTCACCTGCAACAGCAAGTTCAATGATACTTCTCTGAGAAAAGAAGAAGCAGCAAGGCTAGCCCTAGTTGTAGCATCTTCACAGCTCAAGCAGATCATTCCTGAAGAAATTTTTCTGGAGTTGTGAAGAAAATATATGGACTGAGTTTTCTCAGGATAGAAGGAAGCAGGCTCAGAGAACATTTCTCTAGAGTCAAATCAACACCAACCAACAAACCTTTCTCTTTGTAGGATCCTTTGGATCTGAGCTGTAAGCCTATTTTATAAATACTGAGGTAGGATCCCTGTTGTGGATCTCTGAGGTAGGGCAGTTTGCCTGAGGTAGGAGAGTCATTCTCTCTGAGTTGTAGGGCCTTTGTTCCTGAATTATAGGATCCTTCTGAGGATCTGAGGTAGGGCCCTTGTGTCAGAGCTGTGGAGAGTCATTCTCTCTGAGTTGTAGGGTTATCATCCTAGCCTGAGTGTAGGACTTCTGCTCAAGTCTGAGGTAGGTGATCTTTGGATCACTGAGTTGTAGGAGCAAAGCTTGCTCTGAGTTATAGGACTTTGTGCCTGAGGTAGGTCTTGGAGGAGACTGAGGGATCCTAAGGTATATGTGTTGTAAGCTAACTTAATCTAACCCACAACACACTATAGCAAGGAAAAAGTCTTAAAAAACTAAAAAACCTATTAACCCCCCCCCCCCCTCTAGGTGTTTAGCTACTCTTGAAGCTGAAGACTTTCAATTGCCTCTTTGGTTCCGCTAGGGCTTGTCGATCCCATGCTTCCTTTATTTGCCTTTCGTGCCATTTTTCTCCATATACTTTCCCTGTTAGTTCGTGCCAGACGTCGACTCCTCCTCGCTGATAGGGATCGACGAGCTCTTCCCTACATGAGATGACATCAAAGCCTCCTTCTCTACTCCTATTCTTCTTCTTGATCTTTCTCCCACTGGATTGTTGTTGATGCCTTTGCCGCTGAATTTTGGTGCTGACTTTTTGCTATCACTCTGGGCTGCTGTCGTCTCCTGCTTTTGCATCCTGCCACTACTTCAAGCTTCTACTAGGACGACAATTTCCCTTCTGCTAAAGAGTAATAGCAGTGCCTTTACCTTCTCCCACTATAAGTTATTTCCTCTCTAATTATGGCTACTAATTTCTGGATTTGCTTTAGTGGTGATCAGAAAATCAACTATTTGAAATTAAATTAGGGAATCCACCATATGAATGCCAAGTTTTCATGATTACTGAGAGTCTTGGCATTTACTGGTAATACTTGTCCTTTGATATGTAGATTATTATCATGTGTTATTTTACTCCTATTGCCGACCGGCTGATTCGGAAATATTTTTGGTCATTGCCTTTGCCTTGCCCACACATATTTTCTCGATGTTTTAGAATGATTTCTTCATTATTTCACATCCTTTTCATTGCAGTTGGTTGTTTGTTCATTAAGAAACTCTATCATTTTCTTTTGATTTAATTTACATTATATTGTTGTTTCAATCTAGATTAATATGAAGAAGTTGAAAACTATTAACCCATTTTTCAATAAAAAGTCGTCAACTTAAGCTGAAAACCGTTATTCACCTGCAATTATTGATTCTCCTTTAGAAAATGTTGGTTCTTCTTTGGTTGAGAAGCTTCCACTCATTTTCGAGCGTGATCCTGGATTGCAACATCAAATTTGGGAATATCACATAGATCAACAGGATGATATGTGTCAAGCTTATGTTAAAGTGGGCTCTTATCAGCACAAACTTCAAGAGTATCCTTCCTCAGCATCAGGTGAACATAATAGAAGATTTCAACAGTCTTGGTTTGAGAAATTCTCATGGTTGGAGTATTATCCTGTGAAAGATGCTGCATTCTATTTATCATGCTTTGTTTTCAATAAAAAACCTAGTCGTTGTTGTGGATCAAGTACGTTTACTATTGAAGGGTTTCGAAATAGGAAGAAAGTAAATGGAAAAAATTGTGTCTTTTTGATTCACATAGGGAAGGATCATTGCTCTACACACAATATTGCTGTCAACAATTATGTAGATTTAATTGTTCAATCTCAACCCATTGATAAAGTGATGGAAATAGCATAATATTATAGCTATTTATGTATCCTTTTGTTTGTTAATATTGTTGTTTTACTTCTTAAATGTTTGATTAAGAACTAAAAAAGACTTTATTATTTGCATTTAAAATTTTATTGCATTTGCTTCTTTACTGTATTTCTTACAGCTGGTGTTATGTCTCGGCCCCCCTTGTTACAATTCTTGGATCCGCCCCTGCTTGTCGCAAAGGTGGCTCAAAAATCCTTAGTCATTCTTCTGTGTGCATAATAATTAGAGAGAGTGAAAGAGTGAGAGACACTTTTATACAGACTATCATTAAGTTACTGTCATCGATAAGTTACCGTGTGGTGGTAGGCTTTGTATGTGCATCTTTGTCTAATTGTCATGCTCCATATAATGAAGGTGGCAGTAGTAGCACTAGCGCGACGTGATAGCCTCGCTTGATTTGGAATTTTGGATGGTTGGTTTTTAGCATATAAGGAAGGTGGTGGCTTTTTCTTTCCAAGCCTCTGTTACCGCAGAGCGGTAGTGAATTTTCCTTCTATGGTCGGCACCACTTTCCCATATTGAGCACAAATCGTTGCCGTGGACTTCAAGGTAGCACGACGCATTAGCAGTAGCATATGGTGGTTGGCAATTTGCTTGCTCTATCCAATATGATCTTCCAGTTGACATGAAGCGTCAATTTGACATAAACCTATCCAGTCGATCCTCCATTGAAGTTGATATGTCTTGCACACAGTGTCAGGGCTAGTGCCAACAGTAGCTCAGGAATCCAGACGATACCTGATGTCTGGTCGATATGCTCCTTCAAGTCAACATAAGATGTCTAGCCGATATTGCTATACAAAGTGGGAGAAAGGAGAGAGATCTCCCATACAAAGTGGGAGGGGTTTGAGCGGAATGACACACTCTTTGTGTTGCCAAAAATTGATCGTCAATTTTTTCCAAGATCGTCGGTACACCTTGTACTAATTTTCAATATACCCGCTAAGACTGCGTTCGATGCGGAGGTATCACTCATTCTTTGCAGAAGCTTTTACTCAAAATATTGGAGTCTGAGGCATTTTAAGTGGGCATGGAGCCAAATGTGTGCTTGCCAAATGAATCCTTCATGAGGACCAATAGACAGGGTCACACTATTCTGAGGATGGAACAAAACGACTTTGATTTGGAGGTGCTATTACTAATGGGTCTAAATATACTTATTTCTTATAACATAGAAAAATTGAGTATGTGTGCTAGCAATCCTGTTAGTGTCCATTTGATTGCAATTACTAGATTATTTTAATATATTCAATTATAGATATAACTTAATTTAGCCAACCCCAATATAGTGGGATAAAGACTCCGAGTGTTGAGTGTTGTATAGATATAACTTAATTTATACTAGATTTCTCAAAGATTTAAATATATATGTAGACATACATTGTTTTAAGGATAGAGCGATGCGCCTTTGATTTAGAGGCATTGGTGTTACGGGTGTAAATAAAAATATACTTTAAAATATGAACACTACTTTATATTGGTAACCATACTAGGTCAAATATTCCTTATATCATAGACAAATTGAGTAGATATACTAGCAATCCTAATAGTGTTCAATTGATTGCAATTACTAGAATATTTCAATATCTTCGACCAATGCCTCAATATCTTAGACATCTCTTATTTTATTGCAATCTAACAACAACAACACTCGAGCCTTTATCCGACTATAGTGGGGTCGGCTATATGGATCCTTTGTCGTCATTGTGCTCTATCTTATTTTATTGCAATATGTTAACAAATATGTAATAGATTTAACTATTTCTAAAAATTTTAATTTAAAAATAAACAAGTTCATTGAAATAGTGGATAGGAAAAGGATGTCTACGATCCAATTGAATAATGCTAGTCCCTTACTCATACATATATTTGAGTAAGGGGAAACCTAAAACCAAGGAAAAGACATAACTACCCCAATCGGGGTGTACGTAGAAAAAAAACGACTTGAAGAATAACATTTCACAACTCTCCCCCTCAAGTTGTGTGGAAGATATCAGTCATCCCAATCTTCTGAATATCGACGGTAAACATATCACACCCCAAACCTTTGGTGAACCCATCGGCCAACTGATCCCTGAAGTGAACAAATGGAGTAACAACTGTTTTCTTATCCAAGTGATTCTTAATAAAGTGTCAATCCACTTCGACATGCTTTGTCCTGTCATGTTGGACCGGTTATGAGCAATACTAATTGCAGCCTTATTGTCACAGAATAAGGAGAAGGGGGCTGTCACAGGGAAACCCAGATCCTGTAACACAATACGTAACCATAATCCTTCACATAAGCCTTGGGCCATGGCACGACATTCTGCCTCTGCACTTGACCTAGCCACCACATTCTTCTTCTTGCTCTGCCACGTTACGACGTTACCATCAACAAAAGAGCAGTATCATGTTGTGGACTTTTTTTCATCATGGCAACCAGCCCAGTCAGCGTCAGTAAAAACCTCAATCTCCAAGTTGTTGTTCCTAGAGAATAGGAGGCCGCGACCCGGAGTTTTCTTTAAATACCGCAGTAGACGATACTAGGGGTGCAAACGAGTCGAGCTCGAGTCGAGCTTGGCAAAATTTCCAAGCTCGAGCTCGAGCTTTTCATTTCGAGCTCGAGCTCGACGAGCTCATTTTTCTCAGCTCGAGCTCGAGCTCAAGGCCAACTTATCGAGCTCGAGCTCGAGTTTCGAGCTCGCGAGCTCGAGCTCGAGCTGCTCGCGAGCTTTTTAGCTCATGAGCTTTATTTTCTTATTTTTCTTATTATTTTTTTTAATTTTTTAAAAAAATGTATAAATAAAAAGCTGGCGAGCCGGCTCGCGAGCTCATGAACAACATTAGATGAGCTCGAGCTCGAGCTCGACAGGCTCGAGCTCGAGTCGAGCTTTTTTCGAGCCGGCTCATCGAGCTTTCGAGCCGGCTCAACTCAACTTGCACCCCTAGACGATACACCGCTTCTTGATGTCTGATTCTCGGAGAATGCATATATCTGCTAAGAATACCAACTGCATATGTAATGTCCGGACATGTATGTGATAGATATATAAGTTTTTCGACCAATCTTTGGTAACATGATACATCTACATGAACACCATCACCATCTTCATCAATCCTGTGATTTTCCTCCATAGGGGTGTTTGCATGAACACAACCAAGCATATTAGTTTCCTTTAGGAGATCCAATATGTACTTCTGTTGGGAAATAAAGATATCCCACTCAGATCTAACCACTTTGATGCCTAGGAAGTATCGTAATCTTCTCAAGTCCTTAACTTCAAATTCAGCAGATAGGAGGGTCTTGAGGTTGGCACTCTCCTCTGTATCATTTTCAGTAATCACGATGTCATCCACGTAGACAATGAGAACCGCAACACGTTGTTCATGTCTCCGGATGAACATGGTATGATCCGATTGAGCTTGCTTGTACCCAGACTTGAGCATTGCTGTGAGAAATCTTCCAAACCAGGCCCTTGGAGATTGCTTCAGGACATATAAGGATTTCCTTAGGCGGCAGACAGGCCCTTCAGCTCCATCCTTCACAAAACAAGAAGGGAATTTCATGTACACCTCCTCCTCAAGCTCATCGTGGAGAAACACATTTGTCACGTCCAGTTGATAAAATTCCCAGTCCAGACAAGCTGCACATGATAACAAAACCCGAATAGAGTCCATTTTTGCTACAGGAGCAAAAGTCTCATAATAATCAACTCCTTAAGTCTGGATGTATCCTTGAGCGACAAGACGTGCTTTGTACCGTTCCACCTCACCATCTTGGTTCTGATTAACAGAGAAGACCCACCGGGAACCTATAGCTTTCTTTCCTGAAGGAAGAGTGGAGATATCCCACGAATGATTTTTGTCTAAGGCGGACATCTCATCACACATAGCCTATGTCGAAGCCGGTATCGTCAATGCTTCCTGCCATGTCTTAGGAATAACAACTAGAGAAAGGAATGAAACAAAAGTCTAATGAATCGGAGTAAGATGACGATAAGCCACATAATTAGAAATTAGATGTTGTGTGGAAGTAGCTTTACCCTTTTTAGCAATGCAAGAGGCATATGCAGATCTGCATCATCAGAACATCATCAGAATCTGAGTCCGAAGTTGGCACTGGTAGAGGTGGCTTGGCGGTGACCTGTGTACCTGAACGACGGTGATATACATGGGGAAAAGGAGAGATCGTAGTAGAGGAGTCTGGTATCGGAATAGGAGGAGCCCTGGGCACCAGAGTAGAAGGAGGTGAAGGAATGGAGGAAGTGGATGGAAGAAGAGGCAGAGGGACAGGAGTAACATCATTTGTGGTACTACTCTCCCCCTGACGAAAAACATGAGTCGAGGACGAAAAGTAGGACTCCCCCTCACGGAAGGCAACATCCATGGTACAGAAGATACATCGGGAGGGGGTGATAACAGCGACATCCTTTTGTCGTGGAGAAATAGCCCAGGAAGACACAACGTTGAGAACGAGGGTCAAGTTTGTCACGCTGAGGTTGGTGCACATGCACGTAACAGACGCACCCAAAGACACGGGGTGGAAAATGGGAAGTATGAACCACGCCAGAGATGGAGAGAGGACTAGAGGAGTAATAAAGGAGAGAACATGAGAAGGAAGACGGTTGATAAGATATGCAGCAGTAAGCACCGTATCACCCCAATAGGGTTTAGGAAGATGCATCGTCAATAGGAGACAACGAGCAACCTCGAGGAGATGCCAATTTTTTCATTTGATCACTCCATTCTGAGTTGATGTGTAAGCACAAATTTTCTGGTGGATGATACCGTGAGAGGTGAGTTAAGCGCCAAAGAACATGGATAGTGGAATTAAATTGATTTTTCACCATGTTATGAAAGACTTGAAAACACAGAAAAACATCACTTTTCTTTTTTAATAGATAAATCCATTTAGTACGCGAGAAACAATCAATAAAGGTGACGAACCAGCAAAAATCAGTCAACGATACAACGGAGGATGACCCCCAAACACCGGAATGTATAACATTAAAAGGAGTGCTACTAGGAAAAGAAATATGTGTAGAGGTTTGTCGCACATGTTTAGACCGATCACAAATATCAAAAGAAAATTTCTGAAGAAAAGGCAAAAAAACAGGAAATAATTTTTGCAGGTAGGCGGAGGACAGGAGTCCCAAACGCAAATGTCAACGGTGAACATCCTCTGCAAGAACAGTAGAACTGGTAAGGGCCTAAGAACGAGGATGAGTGTCCAGATAGTACAAGCCGCCACTGCAGCTACCACTGCCAATGTTCCGCTTCGTACCCAGTTCCTGAAAAACACAAGAATTGGGAAAGAATGTTACGTAGCAGTTAAGAGATTTTGTACGATTGTTGATGAAAAGTAAATTGCATGGAAAGGAGGGAACGTGGAGAACAGAGGTAAGAGATATGGATGGAGAACAAGAAATGTTGCCCTTGCCCGCAATGGAGGACAACGATCCGGTAGCAGAAATAACTTTCTCTTTACGAGACAAAGGAGTATAAGAGAGAAAACCTAAGGAAGACCCAGTCATGTGGTGGGTGGCATCGGAGTCGAGCACCCATTCAGAAGGTGAGTTGGTAGCCGCATGAGCACTAGGCATAGCAACAGTGGCAAGAGAAGTAGAGCTACCAGTGACCGAATCGAACTGAGAGTGAAGCAGGCAGTGAAAGGCATCCAACTCCTATGCAGCAAGAGAGGAGGAAGCCGGAGACCGGGACTCATCATAGACATCGATAGTGTAAGCAACGTCATGGGAACGGAAGCCACTATTCCTATGGCCCCCACGGCCAGAACGACGGCCCCGACCACGACCACGGCCAGAAGGTGTTGGATGCAAATGTAGTTTGAAACATGCCTCCTGAGAGTGTCCCCGTCGACCACAGTAATTGCATTTAGGCACAGAAGATGTAGGAGTAGGGATGATGCCACTACCAACACTCGTCAAGGCAGAATGATCTGGAGGAGACATAACACAGAGAGACTTGCGGCGGTCTTCATCACCCAAAATCATGTCAAACGCCTCTCGAAGGGAGGGAAGAGGAGAACGGTGGAGAACATGTGTCTGAACCATATCAAATTTCATATTCAATCTCATTAGGAAGACATGAAGACGGAAGCGGTCCTCTCGTTGCTTTAACAGGACGGCATCCGCTGTACATGCTGGAGTGTAATGTGCAAAGTAGTCCAGTTCTTGATACAAGCGCTCAAACTCCGAGAATAACGATGAGACAGTCATTGACCCTTGACGCAACTCCAAAATGCGGCGAATGAGCTCAGAAACCTGGTTGGAACTACCACTCTGAGAGTATGTTTCACGAGCACGAGTCCAGATCTTGAAAGCGAAGTACATCAACATATAGCTCTAATAGACCTTGGGTGACATCGAATGCAGGAGCCAAGACACAACTAAAGAGTTATCAGAATCTCAGCGCTTCTAGGACGGATCAGACAATAGAGGCTCCGTATTCGACACATCGATATCGCCAAGCATTTGTTGGCTACGGATGACATGTTGAGCAACACGAGACCATTTCAGGTAATTCGTGTCATCCTGAGGAATCGTGGTAATCTTCAAGGAGCTAGAGAGGTCACGGGTCCGCTGAGGCTCAACCATCGAAGGCTGGATCACGCCCAAAGAAGAAACTGATGAATCGGGTTCACCCATACCGACACAAGAGCAAGAACAGCACAGATCAGCAGATCAGGTTCAACAAAGGCAGTGGCACGACATGGTAGAGGAATAGAACAGCAGCGCAGACAGCGGCACAGCTGCACAGACAGCGGCACAGCTGCACAGACAGCGGCACAGGAGCACAGATCAGCGGCACGGGACTGAACAGCGGCACAATATCGGCTCGGGACAGCACAGATTGGCGACACTGCAGCACAGGCAGCGGCAAGAAAGCCGCGTAGAGCTCGTTTTTCATGAAGGATAGACAGGCTGCTTCATGGAGAAACGGCAGCGGCATTCCTCTCAGCAGCCGGCAAGAGTGATGTCGGCCGGCAAGAGTGTCGCCCAGCATCACGATGAGGAAGCGCGTATAGAAGAGAGACGGCGAGTTGCGGTCGTGGGCAGAAGAAGCGCGACGGGAGAGGTCGAACCGAGCAATGGCAAGTTCGTTCCGAGAACAAAGGCTAGGGCTACAGCGAGTTGCGGTCGTGAGTACGGGATTTCAGCTCTGATACCAAGTGGAGAGGAAAAGGATGTCTACGATCCAATTGAATAATGTTAGTCTCTTACTCATACATATATTTGAGTAAGGGGAAACCTAAAAACAAGGAAAAGACACAACTACCCCGACCGGGGTGTACATAGAAAAAGATAAACGACTTTGTTGCATAATAGAGACCGGGCGGTCTGGCGGTCTGACTCTAGCGGATTGCAGTCTGGGCGGTCTGTCGGATTCTCTCCAGCGGTTTGGTAGCAGGACTGTTGTTATTGGTGACCTAGCGGTCTGCCGATCTGTCCCTGGAGACTTGGAGACCGGGCGACTTGGCGTTCTTTAGTGGCGGCTTGTTCTCTCTCTCGGGTGGTTGTCGGGCGGTTTGCCCATTCGTCAAACCGCGCGGCTTGGCCGACTTGTATTTAGGTTAAACTGCATGTCCATGTAATTTTTTAGTCTCACATTATTTAATTGCAATATCTCGCATCACCTCCATTCTATAAAAGGAAGGTTATACCATGTAATACATACCTTTTTGGATAATAAAGATTTCTGTTATTCAAATTTCCGGCTTCTCTTTTTCTGTTCGCACATGGTATCAGAGCCCGCGATCTTGTCCGCCTGATTCGGTGTCTTCTCCTGTCCGCGTGGATTTATCTCCTTCTTACCGCCTGTTCGTGCGGTCTCTCCTCCATTCCCTCCTTTGTCGTTGCCCTTTGTTTGTGCGGCATTCTTCTCGCTCTCTCTCCGCGGCCTGTTTACGCGGCTTCTTGGTCTTCTGTTCGTGTGGCGTGCTATCTTCCCGCCCGACTTCTGTACCTATGTCCGCCGCGGTTTCTTCTCTTGACCGCTGCGGTTTTCTTGTCTTGTCTGATGCAGCCTTCTCTCTATCCGCGCGGCCTTTTCTCTTCCTTGTCTTTCTACCTCGACTTCTTTCTACCCGCACGGACTTTCTCTCTTCTCTCTGCCCGCGCGGCTTCTCTTCCATGGCTCTTTTCAGCTCTTCTACCACCACCGCTACTCCTGTGGCAACTCCGCCTCCTCCTCTCATTCCGTCTGGGAATCTTGGCACCGTCTCCAAGCTTGTCGGTTCCAACTACCCGGATTGGAGTGTCTCTTTCACATTCCTTCTTCGCTCACAACGCAAACTCCACCAACTAACTGATGGCTCTCCTCCTCCCACTTCCGCTGAGTTTGACAACTTGGATGCTAGCGATGCGCTCATGCACACTTGGCTTGCTAACAGTCTTTCTGATGAATGTCTTCTCGTCATCCATCATGATGAGACGGTCAAGAAGGCATGGCTTCATCTTGCTGCTCTGTACTCAAAAGGGGCTCAGACGTCTCGCATCTATACTTTGTATGCGGAACTCTTTGTCCGTCCTTCCATGTCTCCTGCTGTCGCTTATCAACAAGTTCAGGCTCTTGGGGATGAGATTCTTCAACATCGCCACTTCTCTGCGGATTTAGCCGAACAGCACAAGCACTTCCAAGAACTTCTTGTTGTGTGCTATCTCCTACGGCTCCCTTACTGCTACGACATGATCCGCCAACAAATCTTGGGTGAAGCGGACTCTCCTAACTTGGATACAACTGTTGCACGCATTACCGCAGTTACATCTCTCCTTCAGTGTCCGCTTCTGTCTTCTCCTCCTCCAGACCAATATGCTCACCAGACTCAACGGAGTGGCTCTGGTAGTCGCAACCACCATTCCGGTGGTCGTAGTTCTTCGCGCTTCCTCTGCTCTCACTGTGGCCGCACCGGGCATCTTGTGGATCGTTGTTGGATGAAACACCCACATTTTCGCCCTTCTGGTGACTCTTCCACCTCCTCTTTCAAGCCATCCGCTTCGGTGGTCACTTCCTCAGGTAGTGCTCACATAGTTACTAAAGGTAAATGGCTCATCGACTCTGGTGCAACTAATCACATGACGGGCAATCCTCAATGCTTTTTTCTCCTTAAAACACATGATCGGTTGCCCCTGATCCTTGTTGCAGACGGCTCTCCCTCCCCGGTTCATAAGACGAGAGTGGTTCATGTCACTCCATCTCTTCGCCTGGCCGACACTCTCTATGTGCCCAAGTTTCCATGCAATTTATTGTCGGTTACTTCTTTGTGCAAGAAACTTCAATGCTCCGTCACATTTACTCCAATTTCTTGCTCTTTTCAGGATCTGAGCTCCCAACGGACAATTGCTACTGGGACTGAGAGCGGCGGCCTCTACTTCCTCGACAACGTTTCCGCTCTGTCAGCCTTCTCCTCCTCCTCCACATATCTTCTACAATGGCATCTCCGCCTTGGGCATCCTCCTTCACGACTTCTTCGCCAGCTTCTGCCTCACCTCCCTTCGCACAGTTCTCCTCTCAATTGTGATGCTTGTCAGATTGGCAAGCATCACCGTTCCTCCTTCCCGCCAAAGCAAGATCGTGGTTCTACCCGTCTGTTTGATCTTGCTCACTCCGACATCTGGGGTCCTGCTACTACCCTCACCGTTGGTCGGGGTAGTTCTTATTTTGTTACTTTCATTGATGACTTCTTTCGATGTACTTGGTTGTATCTCTTATAAGAACGCTCTGAACTTTTTGATGTATGGACATCTTTTTATCATTTAATTAAAAATCAGTTTGATGTTTTCATTAAAATCTTACGCTCTGATAATGCAAAAGAGTATGTTAGTCAAGTTTTTTCCTCTTTCTGTATGCAATATGGGATTGTTCATCAAACAAGTTGCGTTTACACCTCACAACAAAATGGAGTGGCGGAACGCAAAAACCGTCACCTCCTTGATGTCGCTCGCACTCTGCTAACGCAAATGCATGTCTTTCGCTCCTACTGAGGCTATGATGTTCTCATTTCTTGTTATCTCATCAATCGCATTCCATCCACGTTCTCCGCGGTCAAACTCCTTTCTCCAATCTCTATCCGGTCAAACATCCTTTTCCTTTCCCTCTACGTATCTTTGGGTGCACAGCCTTTGTGCACGCTCCCTCTGCCACTCGCGACAAACTTTCCCCTCGCTCCACCAAATGTGTTTTTCTGGGATACTCTACCACTCAGAAAGGCTATTGTTGTTTTGACCTCATTCTTCACAAGCAGTTTGTCTTCGCGGACGTTACCTTCTTCGAGAATGCTCCATATTTCTCTGCTGACTCCTCTCCTCTCCCTGTGGCTTCTGCTTCTCCTCCTGTTCCCTCCAGCCCATCGCCACCTGCCGAGGTATTTCCTACTCCACTGTCTCCATCGTCTGCTCCTATCTATCCACCTCTGTTATCTCCCTCCTATGCGCCGACGTCTCTCTCTACTCCCGGGTCAGCTCTCTCCACCACGGATGCTCCGGATACTGAGGAACCTGCTGACCTGTACCTTCCTATTGCTCTTTGCAAAGGGGTTCGGGCGTGTACCAAGCACCTGCTTGCTGTTGTTGTTACCTATGATCGTCTAACCACTGCTCGCAGGGAGTTTGCTCTGGCTATCTCTGTCACTTCCACCCCTCGTTCCTATCAGGAGGCCCTTACTGTTCCACATTGGAAGGCTGTCATTGATGAAGAGATTGCTACTCTCACTGAACGGGGTACCTGGACTCTGGTTCCTCCTCCCTTTCGCACAGATGTTGTTGGCTGTCGCTGGGTCTTTGTGGTGAAGTTCCGCCCAGACGGTAGTGTGGATCGGTACAAGACTTAGCTTGTTGTCAAGGGCTTTACCCAGACTTATTGATGCAGGACAGGCGTCACACCAGCCCTGCCACCTGGCGCCTAGAGTCACACCAGCCCAGGAGGCCCACCATGGCGTCGCACCATGGCGGCTTTAATCAGCCGGCGGGCCGTACACCCCAACCCATCTCACGAGCCCAACCACAGGTGTCGGCAGGTTGTTGAAGCCGGGATTCTATCCCCGCACCCCATTGATAAAGTATCCTCAGGCGGATACTCATCAACCAACTGAGCCGCGGCTCAGTTGGTTGATGAGTATTATGATGCAGGACCGGCGTCACACCAGCCCTGCCACCTGGCGCCTGGAGTCACACCAGCACAGGAGGCCCACCATGGCATCGCACCATGGCGGCTTTAATCAGGCCCGCGGGTCGTACACCCCAACCCATCTCACGAGCCCAACCACAGGCGTCGACAGGTTGTTGAAGCCGGGATTCGATCCCTGCACCCCCCTTGATAAAGTATCCTCAGGCGGATACTCATCAACCAACTGAGCCGCGACTCAGTTGGTTGATGAGTATTCTCCTGAGGATACTTTATCAAGGGGGTGCAGGGATCGAATCCCGGCTTCAACAACCTGCCGACGCCTGTGGTTGGGCTCGTGAGATGGGTTGGGGTGTACGGCCCGCGGGCCTGATTAAAGTCGTCATGGTGCGACGCCATGGTGGGCCTCCTGGGCTGGTGTGACTCCAGGCGCCAGGTGGCAGGGCTGGTGTGACGCCGGTCCTGCATCACTTATGGGGTTGACTACTTTGACACTTTCTCTCCAGTTGCTCGTCTCAGCACTATCAGGGTCCTCTTTGTGGCTGTCAACAGGGATTGGCCCATTTCACAACTGGATGTCAAGAATGCCTTTCTTTATGGGAATCTTCAGGAAGATGTTTACATGGAGCAACCTCCAGGGTATGTTGCTCAGGAGAATACACAGGTTTGTCGGCTCAAGAAGGTTATCTATGGCCTAAAGCAAAGTCCTCGGGCTTGGTTTGACAAGTTTAGCGGGATTGTGGCGGCCATAGGTTTTACGAGAAGTTCTGTCGATCACTCCTTATTTACTCGTAAAACTTTTCTGAGTCTAGTGGTGCTTGCGGTATATGTGGATGATATTCTTCTCACTAGAGATGACCAAGCTGGGATAACCTTGACAAAGAAGCATCTTAGGCAACACTTGTTTACAAAAGATATGGTCTCTCCAAAATACTTTTTGGGGATAGAAATTTCTCGGAAGCCCAATTCACTTGTCCTCTCCCAACGGAAGTACGCTCTTGACTTGTTAAAAGAGGCAGGGCTGACTGGGGCTAAACCTGTCTGATGTCCCATGGCGACTGGAGAAGATAAAACATAAATGGATGACTCTCCTCTTCTTTTTGATGTTACGAGGTACAGACGTCTGCTTGGTAAACTTATATATCTCACGGTGACCAGACCCGATATTGCATATGTTGTAGGCAAGGTTAGCCAATTCATGCAAGCTCCTAGGAAGTGTCATCTACAGTCTGCCCTAAGGATATTGGAGTATGTTAAATCAGCTCCTGGGAAAGGACTTCTCTTTCAAAAGAATGGACATTTGAGGGTTGAAGCATACTCCGATTCAAGCTGAAAGTGCAGGTTAGATCTGATATACTCTAGAGGGGGATGAATAGAGTATGGTGCTTACTAAAAACTTTTTACAACTTTTGTTGTATTCTTAAGTGAACAGGGAAGCAAATAAAATAAAGTAAACACAGCAACTAACTAAACACAGAGCAATCACAGAGCACAGCCAGAAAACAAAAGAAAAGAGCAACCAGAAGACACAAGGAGCTATAGTGGTTCCCCAATCAATCTGGGTACATCAACTCTTCTACCACCCTAGGTAGGAATCCACTGCAGGATGAGTTGATCAGGTGTCCTGGGCACCAATGAGCTTTTGATAAGGTGCTCAAAAACCAACCCTCAAGTCTTTTGGAAGGAGACTTGCAACCAGAATAATTTTGAAGGGATTTAAAACCCCGTACAGGAATTGGAAAGAGGGTGATAGTGTCTTCTCTGTCAACAATCAGAGAGAAGACTTGTGGATTGATTGTAGCAGATCTTGCTCCCCCTGAGATCTTGAATTGGTCAGGAATGTTGAAGCACTGCTTCAGGGTGATAGGTCTTCAATGACCTAGAATGCCTGGACAAGAAAAGCTTCAGGAACTTCTTTTGACAGATTGAATAATTGTTGTCCTTTGAAGTTGTCCTGAGAGTAGAGAGAAGAATACTCTTGATTGAATTTGATTGTTCTTCTTCTTCCTCTTGGAAAAGTTCTCTGGTCAAGGCTGATTGCAGTCAAGAACTTTTGATTTGAGAATGTTTGTTCTTTTCTGCAACTTCAGAGTGACTAGCTGATTGAGTGTATTGCTTGCTGTACTGTGATTCTGTTACTCTATCACTGCTTGATTCTTTTCTCTTACTGTGTGTGTATCTTGCTGACTGAGGAACATTCAAACTTTTGAATGTCGAGCAGTAATTGCAGTCGGCTTTGGAAAGAAGCGACAATCAATAATTTCCCTGACTGTCCCATAGAAAAACGGCATGTAATCGTCCATAGTCAATGCGCGTTCCAACGGTAACATTCTGAGAAGATCTGGCATTAAATGTTCAGGAATCATCGCCAAGAAACGGGACGGTAAACTTGAAGAAAACCTAGTCTGGATTTGTCGAACGAAGAACACAATTCGTCGAGCTGCACTTGTGTTCGTCGAGCTGTGCTTGAGTTCGTCGAGCTGAGCTTGAGAGAGTTCGTCGACCAGACAATCTTCATTCATCAAACAGACAGTCTTCATTCGTCGAGCTGAGAATCAAATTCGTCGATTTGAGAAAAGTTCTGGACTTAGACAAAATACTCTGCATCTGCTGAAATGCTGTGTCGACATAAGTTGGTGTCGACAGATTGATCTTGGTGTCGACACAAGTCCTCTGGTGTCGACATAAGCGGGTGTCGACTGATATCCTGGCGTCGACACAAATCCTCTGGTGTCGACATAAGCTGGTGTCGACACAAATTGTCTGGTGTCGACACAAACCCTAAGTGTCGACACAAATTCTCTGACTCCAGAAATCGTCGAGTATAGTATAGCATTCGTCGTTCTGAGAAGCCGACTTCATCGACCTGAGAAGCTGTGAACTTGAGGTCCAAGTTCGTCGAGCTTAGAATATAATTCGTCGACCGAAGCTTGAAGCTGGACTTAGAAAAATTCGAGGTTCTCCTGACTTTGGCTTGAAATAGAAACTAAGTCTTCGTCGAACAGAGAACACAGATCGTCGAGCTCAGCACTAAGAATTGCCTCACGATCGTCGAGCGCAGAACTCCTTTCGTCGAGCTGAGTTCGACGAACATCGAACCCACTTTACTTAGTCTTGAAAACTTGTTAGGTTGGAGTCTCTGATGGTCTTGTTGAAAGCTGGTCCATCTGGAGTTGAGCCTAAGGACTTGACCTAGACTCTAGGACACAACTTGACCCTGACTATACATG
Source organism: Platanthera guangdongensis (assembly GCA_039583875.1). NCBI lineage: Eukaryota > Viridiplantae > Streptophyta > Magnoliopsida > Asparagales > Orchidaceae > Platanthera > Platanthera guangdongensis. The sequence continues at coordinate 195,919,612 of CM077158.1, read as the reverse complement.
ATGGGTCACATCCTAAGTCAGTGAACCTAGCCCAAATCAAATAGGGATCCAACAATCTCCCCCTATTTGGGTGAGGTCACTAACAGAGACTCAAAACAGAAAAACAAAGCAAGAAAAGAGATATATCTGGCAGAGAATTATAACACATGCAACAGATATATATATATATACACAGCTTTGTTTAACAGATAGCATGGTTTGAAAAACAACAACAGACAGAAAATGAAATAACACGAAAAGATTACTTCTTTGGCTTCTTCTGCTGAGGTTTGTCTTCAGATGTTTGCTCTCCTGTCTTCTTGAAAATGATTTCTCTCTTTGGATCTCGAGCTTGAGCTATTGTCATAGTCATGTCAGCTGCCCCAATAATATTCAATGAAGTTACTCTGGGGACAACTTGAAAGTGCAGCTAGATCTGATATACTCTAGAGGGGGGGTGAATAGAGTATATGGTGCTTGAAAACTTTTTACAACAATTGTTGTAATCTGAGTGAACAGGGAAGCAACTATTAAATCTAATCACAAAATAACCTACAACAGAAATTAATCACAGATCTAAACTAATCGCAAAACAATCACAGCCAGAAATAAAAGATAAAGACAAGCAAGCCAGAAGACACAAGGAGCTATAGTGGTTCCCCTAAACTTGGGTACATCCACTCTTCTACCACCCTAGGTAGGAATCCACTGCAGGATGAGTTGATCAGGTGTCCTGGGCACCAATGAGCTTTTGATAAGGTGCTCAAAAACCAAATCAGATTTTTTGATCAGGTGTCTTGCCACCAATGAGATTTTGACAAGGTGCTCAAAAACCAAGCTCAAACTTTTGAAGGGAGTTTGAGAAACCCTTTACAGAGATGGGGATGAGAGAGTTATGGAAGTCTTCTCTTTCTCAGAGCAGCTGAGAAGACTATGTGGATTTTATGTTGTCAAAGCTCCCCCTGAGTTCTTGAGATGTTCAGGAAATGAAGCTTTGTTGTAGGGTGATAGGCCTTCAGAAGTTGATCTCCAGCAAATGATAATTTCAGCAACAGCTGAAATGTTAAGTGTCTGGAGTCTTTGAAAGATGTTGGCCTTGAACACTTGAATCAAAGGTGCTCTGAAGATTGTTGATCTCCTTTGGTGTGTGTTCTTGTATGAATTCCTTTTAGCTCTTTCTCTTGTGAACAATTGATGTTGAGAAAGATGTTGTTCAGAGAATATTGTAGCAGAAAATCTTTTTTTCTTCTTCTTCTTGTTCTGCTTATTTTTGCTGTCTGTCTGTGTGTTGTGTGAGAGATTGAAAAATCTTGAGTTTTATTCTCTGGTTTTGAATAGAAATTCATCTGTCAAGAATAGCCGTTGGCCTGTCATTAATTGACTTCCTTAATTGCAATTGTCTTCTGGGGGAAAGTCCAAAGAAACATTCCTTGATAATCCCTTGAAACTTGGTCCAGAATAAATGAAAACGGCTAGAAAATCTTTGAATTAATTGTTGAATAACTCCTTAACTGTTCTGAATTTGAATCTTGAGAATCCTTTAACTCATCAGAAAAACGTCGAACTGAGCTCTGCTATCGTCGAACTGAGTTCAGCGATTTGAACTTATACAGCAACAGAGATCGCCGATCTGAGCTCAACTATCGTCGAACTGAGCTCAGAGATAGAGAATCAATACTGAGTCAAGATCGTCGAACTGAGCTCGCCGATCGTCGAATGGAGTTCGACGATTTGTTGAAGTTGAGCTCAGCGATCGTCGAATGGAGTTCGACGATCTGTCGAAGTTGAGCTAGACGATCGTCGATTGGAGTTCGACGATTCGTCGAACTGAGCTCGACGATATGACTTGGTCTTCAAACTGAAAATCTTTGATCTTGAGGGCAGCTACCAAACCTAAGTACTAACCCTTAGACTCAATTCTAATTGACCTTTAGAGCTATACAGGAGGTCAAAAACAGGTTTCCTAAAGACATAGTGATCCTGACCCAAATTAGTAATAGGGTGTTCCAACAATCTCCCCTTATTTGGGTTAGGATTACTATTTACAGAACTTGGAAAAAAAATTAAATAACAACATACAAAGCAGCAAAACAGAAAAGCAATAAGCAGGACATTGCAGAACCACAGATATATATCATCCCAGACAGAAATCAGAAATCAAAATGATTGTCACCTTACATAGTTATTTCTCCTCCTTGCTCTTTATAAGTTTGATTTCTCTATTGGGGTTAAGAGCTTCCTTTTTGGATCTTGTGTCATCTGCTGCACCTAAAGAGGTTTGCTGTTTGGGCCTTGGAACTACAGCTTCAGGAAGCAGCTCCATATATCTATCTGAATCAAAGAATTTGCTTGAAGCATAACTTTCCAATTCTTTCTTTCTCTGTTCAGACAATGTAGTGATGTTGGAGGAGTCTCTGCCTTGCTCTTTAGCTTTCTTAATTTGGTCCAGTGCAGCAAGCTCTTTCATCCTGGCAGTCCAAGCAGTTGGATTATTTTCAGGATCTTCAAAGGGCACTGGTGGCTCATATCTATTGGATGGATTATCTTGAGGAGGCCTGTAGGAAACTACTTCCTTCAGCTTATAGGGAAAAGGACCTGAGGTTGTGTCTGATGAAGCTTGTCCTTCCTGGAGTAAGGATGTTGCCTTGAATAACCTTTTGAATAAACCTGGACTTCCCTCTGGTTTCCTCTATAGTTTCCTCTTCTAGATTGAGAACCTCTAGACTGGCTTCCCCTATGATAAGATCTTGCATGTGGCTGATAGGGGGCTTGGCTTTTAGCATGAGGTTGAGCAGCTGAGCTTCCACCTACACCTGCATCAGGAGGAGATGGTGGAGGAGGATGAGAATGATCAAACTGGGAAGATCCTTTTTCATACTTCCTCTTTTTCTTCATGGCTTTAAGTTGGTTCTTTGAATACTGCATCCAGTGCTCAGTTATGGGGCAGTCATGAAGAATGTAATATGGAATGTCATTATTGTCCTTGACTTTGGCTGGAGGTACTCTTTTCATGGCTTTGCTCCTTGCCTTTCTCTTTCTAGCAATAGTGGCAGAGGAGTCATCAGAATCAGTCCTGAATTCATCACTTTCAGAACTTTGCTCATCATATAGAGCATCAATCTTTTTCATGTAATCCTTCTGAAGTTGAGTTGAAGCAGATGTAGCAGCAGTGGTTGGAGCAGTAGCAGATACAGCACTAGTAACAGAAGTTGAAGCAGCAATAACAACAGACACAGAAAGTTCTGGAGCAGCACTCTTAGAAGGTATAACAGCAGTAATATTAGCAGCAGTAATAACAGTAGGAGTTGGGCCAGCAACAATTTCAGATAGAACACTTTCAGATACAACAACATCAGAAATAACAGCAGGAATATCATCAGTTTCAGATATAAAAGGTTCAGTAGCATCAATATCATCAGCAATAGCAGCAGGCTCAAATTCATATGCCTCTGCCATATGTATATCATCAGAAACTGGAGCAGCAGCAGCAGCATTACTGACAGCACTAATAGCAACAGATACATCAACAATATCTTCAGCAGGAGGGACAGCAGCATCAGTGGAAGTAGACAGCTCAGCAGTGAAAACTGTATTTATGAATGAATGAATGATGCTGATGTCACAGCTAGAGAAGGGCACAATGGCCTTGGACAAATCCTCTGATGGGTGGACAGCAACTCTCTCTGGAAGACAACTGAAATGGGCTGAATCAAATACTGAAAGTAAGGACCTGATGTCCACTGGGAAGACTGCAACTGGAGGGGGAACTGGAGCTTGAAGAACAACAGCAGCAGCAGCAGCAACAACAACTGAAGAAACAGCAGGCAAGCTCACTTCATAAGGCATCTCCCCCTGCCTAGATTCAGATAAGGCTGGATCAAGGCACACTGATGAAGGGATTGCCTGAGGGAAGAGGGAGGATAGCCTGGCAGAAAGGGCTGCCACTGACTCAAGTAATGGAGCCAAGGAGGTCTCCAATAGAAGAGATAGCCTGGGGGCTAGCAGTTCATATATCCTGTCAGCTAGGGCTGGAAGATCTACTTGCTCAACAGGGATGTGAGCAGAGGTAGAGGATGGAGGTGGAGCTACTGGTGATGGTGGTGGAGAGCTGGTGGATGGTAGGATGGATGGTTGAGGTGTGGGTATAGTGGAGATGGAAGACAGTGGAATTGAGATAGAGGGTGTGAAGGTGGGTTGATCAATGATCTCTTGTAGAAGTTTCTGGTAAGATGTTGATGAGGAGGGTAGCTCAGGAGGATAGGAGGGTGAGTCATCCATGAAGGAATCATCAATAAGATTGAAGGGGGGAATGGAGGGTGATGTGGCAATGTCTAGTTGAGGGTAGCAATATAATGGATGGAAGATTTTTTCTGTTGTTGGTAGAGTTGGAATTGGAGATGGTATTGATGTTGGAGAAGGGCTGGAGATGATGATAGTGGATGGAGTTTGAATGGTGGATGGAACTGGAGAAGATGGAATTGGAGGAGGAGGAGAGGCAGCAGCAGGCAAGTCATCTGCAGGGGCAGAGACTTGAGGGGAAGTGACTATTACAGTCCTGGTGCCTGAAGGTGTGCTTGAAGAGGGCCTGCTGGGCTTTGTTATCTGCCTGTCCCATTTACCAAATAGGGCACAGGACAGTCTCTTAGATGGATTAATATGTATCCCAGATGATACAAGCAGAGTAGAACATCGCAGAAAGAGGCCTAGAATCCTCCCAAAATTCACAAAATTCTTATTTATTTTCTTTTTAATCAGGTCAAAGAAGACCTCTCCCCAGTTCAACTGTTTCTTGTCCACTATGGCTCCCATTAAGCATAGCTGATACCTAGAAATGGTATCATGTGCTGAGTGCTTAGCCAACAAAACCTTCCCAACTACATCAGCCAAGAACCTGTACTCCACAGCTAGGTTCTTCTTCAGCAGCTTGCTAGGGTTAGCTTCACAGTGACCCATTCTTGCAAGTAGATCAGCAAATTCCTCTCCAGACAGATCAGCAGAATCTCTACCAGAACTTAACTCAAAAACTTCTGTCAGAATGGTTGGAGTCAAGGGTACCTGGGTGCCAGAAATTGATCCAACGATTGTGTTTTGATCCTGGTTGTGGGCAGTGTAGACCCACTCATTAATCTCATCAGCAGCAAGTTTGATTCTGATGGTCATGATGGTAGCAAGTTTCTGCTCTTTGAATAGTTCCAGAATATCTTAGAAAGCTTGATCAGTAGTGCTGAAGGACTCCATGTCAATGTTAAAGCCAGCATCGAATTTCATTGCGGCGAGAACAGCAACAGAAACTGTCCATGGTTACCTACAAAAATCAACAAACAAAACGACCAAGTGTAGAAATGTTTGGAGGGAAAGAGAATTTTTGCAGAGAAATCGAAAGCGCAAAAGGAGAACGACGGCGAAAAATGAATTTTATATTAGGGTTCGACGTAGAAAAGGAAAGATCGTTGAACTCAGTTCGACGATCGGGGCTTCTAAAGGAATCTGAAGAGTCTTCAATATCGTCGATCTCCGTTCGACGATATTGGAGAGCGTCGAGCTCTGTTCGACGATCGTTCAGAGAACAAAATCGCCGAGCGCCATTCGACGATCGTTGACCGAAGAGATAGTTCATACTATCTGAGAAGCGCTGAACTCAGGTCGACGATTTCGGAAATCGTCGATCTCCGTTCGACGATCTGAGGGAAAATCGTCGAGCACAGTTCAGAGACCAGAAAAACACTCTAGACACTAAGAAAAATCAAGATGTTTGCCTAGTCTTGGTCAATTTTTAAACTTTTAAAATCTTGGATATTATTTTAGACTTCCTCCATCTAACATTCCTAACTGATTTAGGAAGAAGGTATGTTTCTTTTCATCCAAGGGCTTGGTGAAAATATCTCCCCTTTGTAAATCAGTTGGGATATATTGCAGTTCAATTTTATTCTTCTCAACATTATCCCTTAAGAAGTGATGCCTAATTTCTATGTGTTTTGTCCTACTATGGAGGACTGGATTTTGAGCTATAGAAATAGCACTGTGTTATCACAAAATATTTTAGACTTCTCTAAGTTGTAGCCATAGTCTAGGAGTTGGTTTTGAATCCACAAGATTTGTGAACAACAACTACCTGCAGCCATATATTCAGCTTCAGCAGTTGAAGTTGACACAGAAGTTTGTTTCTTGCAAAACCAAGAGACAAGTCTGTCACCAAGAAACTGACAAGTTCCACTAGTGCTTTTCCTGTCAATTCTGCATCCAGCATAATCAGCATCAGAAAATCCAGTTAAATCAAATGCTGAATCTTTTGGATACCAGAGACCTAGATTTGGACAACTTTTAACATACCTGAGAATCCTCTTTACTAGTGTTAGGTGTGACTCTCTAGGGCTTACTTGGAACCTAGCACATATACATGTAGCAAATATTATATCTGGTCTACTAGCTGTAAGGTACAGTAAAGAGCCAATCATTGCTCTATATGTTGTCTGATCAACAGGTTTCCCATGTTCATCAGCATCCAATACAGCATTAGTAGGCATAGGTGTTTTCATACAAGATGCTTCAGACATGCCAAATTTCTTAACCAATTCATTTGCATACTTGGTTTGAGAAATAAAGATGTCTTCAGCATGTTGTTTGACTTGCAATCCTAGAAAGAAGGATATCTCACTCATGCTACTCATTTCAAATTTAGAATGCATTAGGTTGGAAAACCTTCTGCACAATTTTGAGTCAGTGGAACCAAAAATAATATCATCTACATAAATCTGTACTAGTAGGGTATGGGACTTATGGGTTCTAATGAAAAGAGTTTGGTCTACTCTACCCCTTATAAATCCATTTTCCAAAAGGAAGCATGCTAGGGTCTCATACCATGCTCTAGGAGCTTGCTTGAGACCATATAATGCTTTGTTCAACTTAAAAACATAATCAGGATAAGTTAGAGAGATAAAACCTGGAGGTTGTTTGACATATACTTCTTCTTTGATGTCTCCATTTAGAAATGCACTTTTGACATCCATCTGATATACCTTGAAGCCTTTATGTGCTGCATAAGCTAAGAAGATTCTGATGGCTTCCAATCTTTCAACTAGTGTAAAAGTCTGGTCATAGTCTATGCCTTCTTCTTGAGAATATCCTGGAGCAACTAGCCTTGCCTTGTTCCTTACAATTACTCCTTGATCATCCAGTTTGTTTCTGAACACCCACTTTGTTCCAATAATGGAGTGATCCTTAGGCTTTGGCACTAGTTCCCACACGTTGTTCCTTTCAAATTGATGCAGCTCTTCTTGTATTGCAACTATCCAATGTGGATCTTGCTCTGCATCTTGAATGGACTGAGGTTCAATTTGAGATAGGAAGCAGGTGTGCAACAGGTTTTGGTTGACCTGATTTCTGGTTTGCACACCAGCTGAGATGTCTCCAATTATTTGGGAAATTGGATGGTCTCTTGATGTTACTAAAACAACAGGGGGTGTTGATTGTTCATCAACCTGTGTTGTCGTTTCCTCTTGTGGTACAACAACTGGCTCTTCAGGTTGTTTCTCTTCAATGTGTTGAATACTTTCTTCATCTTCACTGCTTTCCTCTTTTTGAGTAACCTGTAACTTGTTCAAGTCTTCAACAAGAGAATGTTCCTGCAAAGGTGCTATGGTAGAAGTGTTCTTCTCCTTGAAAGACATGTTAGATTCATCAAATGATATATGAACAGATTCCTCAATTTTAGAGATGATTTATTATAAACCCTATAAGCCTTACTGATCATGGAGTATCCCAGAAACACTCCTTCATCAGCTTTAGCTTGAAATTTTGCTAAATATTTCTTGTCATTATTATGTATATAGCAAATACAACCAAAAACTCTAAAATAATCAATTTTAGGTTTCTTCCCTTTGAGTAATTCATAGGGAGTCTTACCCTTTAGTTTATGTATCAAACTTCTATTCAGCACATAGTTGGAGGTGTTCACTGCCTCTGCCCAAAAGGATAGAGGAAGATGAGCATCTGACAACAATGTAGTGGCAGATTCAATAAGGGTTCTATTTTTCCTTTCAGCTACCCCATTTTGTTGAGGAGTTCTAGGAGCTGAGAAAGTATGTCTGATCCCTTCACTCTGACAGAACTCTTGCATAAGACGAGAATCAAACTCTGTCCCATGATCACTTCTGATCAGGGCAATGTGAGTATTGAACTCAATCTGTATGCATTTGAGAAACTCTGTCAAACACTTAAAGTTATCAGACTTCTTCCTCAGAAAGAACACCCATGTGAATCTAGAGAAGTCATCTACAACTACTAAGGTGTAAGATTTCCATCCTAGGCTTTGTACTGTGATGGGTCCAAAAATATCCATGTGTAACAGATATAATATCCTAGGTGAATCACTTTATTAAGTGACTTAAAACTATTTTTAGTTTGCTTTCCTAATTGACAAGCCCTGCAGAGTCCTTCCTTCTTGTAGGGGCCAGAAGGTAGTCCTCTAACAAGGTTGTCCTTGGATAGCCTAGCAATAGTTCTAAGGTTTAGATGTCCTAGTCTCTTATGCCATAAAATATTAGGTCTACAAACAGAATTGAATAGGCAAATGTCTACATCTGTTGAAAGAAAATCTATTAGATAGATGTTACCTTTCCTTTTACCTGTCAACACAGTTGTGTTGTCCTCTGAATTGATCTTGCATAATGCTTTGCTGAAAGTCACCTGGTAGCCTTCATCACATAGCTGACTGATGCTTATCAAATTGTGCTTCAGTCCTTCCACATAAGCTACCTTCTTGAATGTTACTGATCCAATCTAGACTGCACCATATCCTTTAGTTTGTAAAAAGTTTGAATCACCAAAGATAACTTTGGGTCCAAGCTTGGCTTAAAAGGATGTGAGGTTGTCCTTGTTTCCTGTCATGTGCTTAGAGCACCCACTATCCAAGTATCATTGCTGGTTTGATGTTGGATAGGTCTTCACCTGCACATAAAATAATTCATTTGTTTTTGACCCAGTTTACCTTGGGCCTAGGTTGATAACCTTTAAACTCAGAAATAAAAGACATCTTAGGTTGACTCTTATAACCATCAGGATGATATCTGAAAGAAATTGTCCCTAATCACCTAGAGGGGGGTGAATAGGTGACCTTATTTTTTTAAAACTTTTAGACAGATTTAATCACAGAATTACAAATACTTCTTCACAGCAATTCAGCACAGCAATCACAGAATCACACACACAGAGTACACACAGTTTTATAGTGGTTCCCCAATGTCTGGGTACATCCACTTTCCCCCTTCTCCTATCTAGTAGTGTACTAGATTCGGCCAAACTCCTCCACTATTCCTCAGATCCTCAGATCTTACACTCAGAACCCCAAAACAGGTTCCTACAGCTCAGGCTCAAAGCCCTACCACTCAGTCTTCACCAAGACCTACACTGAGCCTTCAACAAGGCCTACACTCAGCCTTCAACAAAGCCTACACTCAGAGAAATGGATCTCCTACACTCAGGCACCCAGGCCCTACCACTCATCCTTTATAATTTCAGGCTTACAACTCAGATCCCTAAGGATCCTACAAGAAATTAAGAATACAATGTATATAACCTCAACTCAGAATAAGAGAGAAGAGTTGACAGGTTTCTTGATGAGTTCTTGGAAGAACTCTGCTGAGATCAACCTCCCTTGGCTTCCTTCAAAGCTTCTTGAATGTAGAACACAGTAGGGTTGATTTTCTATGCAGCTGATCTTCAATCACTGCAACTTAAGTTTCAGATCTCAATCTGAAACCTTCTTCACAGCCTGGTTCAACAGCTGTCTTCTTGGAAGGAGCTCTCTCTCTCTCCAACTACTTAGATCTTCACTTGAATTGATTTTTCAATGAATTGCTTGATCTAATTCGCAATCCTCTTCTTCTGTTGACAGAATAAGCCTTTATATAGGCTTCCTCCATGGTGACCGGCTGATCCGGTTTCTAACAGCTTTCTGACATCTCTGACAGTTGCAGTAGACCGGCTGGAATGGCAGTTGTCATGTCATCCAGTCACTTCTTGAAATATCTGTAACTGTCTGAAAGTGTCAAGACAGTCAGTCTTTAAGTGTCGACACTGATAGACTAAGTGTCGACACAAGTAGACTAAGTGTCGACACTAGCCTTCATGGTGTCGACACAACTCCTTGTGTTGTAGAAATTACTTCTCGACACTACTTCTTTAACATGTGTCGACACTGATATTGTGTGTCGACACAACTCCTTGTTCTTCAGTACTTAGTTGATTTCTTGTAAGTGTCGACACAACTCCTTTGTGTCGACACATCTTCTTGTGTTGAACTTGTTCAGTGTCGACACATCTTCTTGGTGTCGACACATGCCTTCTGTGTTGATACTTGCTGAGTGTCGACACAGCTCCTTGTGTCGACACATTCTTCTTGTGTTGAGACTTTGGCTGAGTGTCAACACATCTCCTTTGTGTCGACACTTGTACTTAGAATTTGTTGAACTTTGTTAAGTGTCGGCACAGCCTCCAAGTGTCGACACTTTCTTCATGTGTTGAGTCTTCTGCTGAGTGTCGACACATTCTTTATTATGTCGACACTTGTACTTAGACTCTGTTGAAGTTTGCTGAGTGTCGACACAACCTCCAAGTGTCGACACTTTCTGATGTCGACAAAGTTCCTCTGGGTGTCGACACTGCTTCTAAGTGTCGACACTGCTTCTCTGGACATTTCTTCATTGAGTGTCGACACAGCCTTTATGTGTCGACACTTTCCTTCTGGTGTCGACTCTGCATCCCTGGTGTCGACACAATTACTCCAAGTGTCGACACTGCTTCTCTGGGTGTCGACACAAGTCTTCTTAAGTGTCGACACTTTTCTTCTGGGTGTCGACACATGAACTTAGAAACTTTTCAGCTTCCTCTACAAATATTTAACCTGCACAACTAAACTCAAAACACATCAAATACATTTTGATGTATATCATTGAGTAGGGTGAGGCTTCTTCAAATCAGGTACATTTATTCCAATGTACCCAACAATCTCCCTCTATTTGGAGAAGTCATAACCCTTAGTCAATGATATACACCATACATAACAAAATCACAGTATGATGTAAAGCAGGATTATATAACAGGGTAAGTACATAAACATGTATAAGCAAAACATGTATACACAAATATTACAGAACATTAATGTAATATATTTAACATATATCACATTGTTCTTCAACATATTCATTATCCAAAAGTTTACAGACAGTTTAAAAATCAAATGATTACAACTGTAAACTAAAGAAAAATTCTATCATATTGCTGCTCAGGCTCCTTGATAACTATGCCCTTTCCAGATTGTATCTTTGCTTGGACAGGCGCTTCAGTGTCTTCAGTAGCAGCAGGCTTCTTTCCTTTAAGATCCTTCTTTTTCTGCTCCTCAGCCTTGATCTTCTGCCTTTCAAAGTAATGATAAGGCTTTGGAAAGTACTTGCTAGGCTCCTGGGCAGTAGGAGGTAGCTTTCCCATCTTAGCCTTTCTTCTATATTGCACAATGGCCTCTTGCCTGGTCTCATGCTTCCTCCACTCCAGTTTAGAATACCACTTGTTTCTATCCTGGAAATTGTCTTTGGCAGCCTTCCATGCAATCAAGATAATATTCCTGGAAGTGGGGCTCCATTGTTCAAAGTCAGGCCTAAGTTCAGCTTGCTCTCTGAATCTCTTCTTAGATAATTGAGTCTCTTGTTCCTTCAGCAAAGCTTCTTGTTCTTTCAGTATAGCCTCTGGCACTGGCTGAACCACTTTCTCTATGATGACCTTCTCAATTCCCTCAGGAGGACTATACATTGATTGTATGTCTTGATGTAACATATCAAAGTCTGGTGGAGGGTATATTACTTGAGCCACTTCAGCTTGCTCCCCTCCAAGATATGCAGGATTAATTCCAGACTCTGCAACATTGTCATCATCACATAATGGAGGATATCCAAGGGTGGCTCTGATGGAATTGGAAATCCACTTTGCATGATCAGAGTCTGCTTTGACTAACACCCTCTCCCCCTTTATGACTTCTCTTTCAATGTGATCTCTTAGATCATCTTTCTGAAATCTGATTTGTGCATTTAGGTAATTTACTCCATCTTTGTAGAAAGGTTTCAACCTTTGGAGTTTTTCAGTTATTAACTTCTGGGAATCCTGAAGTGCAGTAGTAACAACAGTTAGGCTCTCTTGCAATGCTTTGTCAAATTCTTCTTTGGCAGTGGTCAGGGTTGCATTCTGGGCAGTTGCTATATTCTTTAGTTCAGTTACAATAGCATTGTGGGAAGCTGTCAAATTATCATTCATCCTTATTTGATTCTCCAGAAAATAGCCTTGCTTCACTTCAATTTCATCCACTTGAGCTTTGATCTTCTCCTGATGAGTTGCAAGATAGACTACTGCATTTCCTCTTTATGGAAGCAATTAGTCATCTATTTCTTGTTCAGATTCATTTCAAATCTGATTGACTTGATATCTTGGGCCAGATCAAATTGCAGAGACTTATGTCCTTCATCCATATAAGATTGCAAAGCCTGTCTTTGCTCATCCATCTTAATCTGCAATGCAACCATCAGAGAACTGAAATCAGTAGATGGTGCTGGCTGTGGTGCAGGCTGTGGTGTTATTATTTGTAAAGCTTTCTTATATGTCTGGCTTCTCCTCTTGAAAACTTGAAATTTTCTCTTCTTGGCTCTTGCAGCCTCTTCATCTTCAGAAGCAGATGTGCTTGCAATATCAACCCTGTCCTTAGGGCTTGAAGGTAAATCCTTGTCAGTCCTAGGAACCTGCTCAGCATCCTTTGGAACTTCAGGTTCTTTCCTTGCAGTTTCTTCTATAATCTCCACATGCTCCCCCTCAATAGTTACTTTCTCCCCCTCAGCAGCAGCACTTTCTTTCTCAAAGATGTGTCCTCCATGACAACATCTTGGGGTTGACTAGGAATCTGAGGTTGCTGATTAATATCAGACAATCTGTCAGTCATATCTTCATTGTCAATAGAGAAATCTAATTGGTTGATTTCAGTTATTACCTCAAGTATAGTGTGGGTAGCTTGTTCACTCTCTAGTGGAGTTGACTCATCCACCAGTAGAGGCTCCCCCTGGACTGATTCCAGGTGTACTGGGCTAGCTTGTGGTAGCTCCCCCTGCCTTGGGGCATCTTCTTGTCTATCTGGAGATTGTCCAGCATTTCCAGTTTCTTCTTCATCTGGTGTAAACACTACATGCTCTTCAGAGCTGCTTGATGATTCTTGAGCCACAGGGGATGTCTTTTTCTTCTTCTTTTGGGGTGTTACCTTCTCAGGAGTTGGCATTTCTTTGGTTAACACTCTATCTCATCTAGAGAAGATTCTTATATCCATCTTCCTCATGTGGTTGATCTTAGATCCAGCTGCTTGACTCATCACCTCTGGTATACTACCAGCTAGGTATAGACTTAGTATTCTACCCAAATTGGGCTTCTTCATACTCTCTTTAATCTTATCAAACATAACTGCAGCCCAATCAGTATTTAGTTTGAATATTATCCTTGTCATGAGGCTAAACATGTGAGCTGAGATTCTTTCATGCCCTCCAGGCTTGCTCAAGATAACCTTGCCAACAATTTCAGATAGAAATTTGTCTTGCATGTTCATTCCCTTCCTGTTGAAAACAGAACCTATCTTCAGGTTGGAGTCCAGTCCACACCATGTTAGTGCTTCTCTAGTCTTAGTAGCAGAAACATCATCTTCTTCTTTTGTCCTTGTTAACTGAAGTATCTTTCTCAGACTTTTAGGAGAGACCTTCACCTTTTCTCCATGAACTCTTGACCTAATCTTTAGTCCTGATTCATCTAGTTTTGCTGCATTCAGAAACTCCAGGACCTCCTTCTTCCAGATCTTGATCGGCTCTGAAACAAGAAATTCTAACCCAGTCTCTGCGATTAGGGTTATCACGCCTTTGATATCAGGTTCCGCGTCATCAAATGCGTGCTGCACGAGTTCATAACCTTCATTCACATTCTCTTCTAGCTTGGGTGCCATTAGGGTTTGAAGAAATTTGAATCTAGAGAAGAGAGATGTCGACACACAAGTTTGGTCTCGAAACTTTGGTGAGCGTGTCGACAGACAATGGCAAAAACCTATTTATACCTTTCTAGAATCGAAGATGAAAGGGCGCGTCAAAATACTTAAATTGTGTCGACACTGTTGATAAGTGTCGACACAGACTTATAATGTCTCGACAACCATGTGTGGACACAAGTATAGTCGACAGAATATATGTGTCGACACTTGTTGATGTGTCGACACCGCTTTGCTCGACACTTAGTCGAGACTTTATTAGACTAATTCTAAGTAAAGCCTAATTGTCGACACCACCTTGGATGTGTCGACACCTACCATGTATGTGTCGACACTAATTCTCTGAAGTGTCGACACACACTTCCTAGATGTGTCGACACCATTTCTCTGAAGTGTCGACACCACTTCTATGTGTCGACACAGACAGCTCTGTGTGTCGACACCATTTTACTTAGCCAATTTCTTTTGTAAACTTATTCTAAGTTTATCATCCCTAATTCAATTTTGAACCTATTGAATTTGGTTTCATCTAAGGGCTTAGTATACATGTCAGCTAGTTGATTATCTGTATTTATATATTCTAGTGAAATATCTCCTTTTTCGACATGTTCTCTTAGAAAATTGTATTTGATTTTTATATGCTTAGTCCTACTATGGGAGACAGGATTGTTTGCAATAGAAATAGCATTAGTAGAATCACAAAATAGAGGTGTTCTACTTACTTGTATACCATAGTCTTCTAGCTGATGTTGTATCCATAGAAGTTGAGCACAGCAACTTCCTGTAGCAACATATTCTGATTCTGCTGTGAAGATAGCCACACTTGTTTGTTTCTTGCTACTCCATGATATCAGTCTTCCACCTAGGAATTGACAAGTTTCAGTTGTACTTTTTCTATCTTCCTTGCAGCCTGCAAAATCTGCATCTGAATAACCTATCAGTTCAAAGTCTCCATTCCTAGGGTACCAAAGGCCTAGATAAGGAGTGCCCTTAAGATATCTCAGAATTCTTTTGACTGCTGTCAAATGAGACTCTTTAGGGCAAGCTTGGTACCTAGCACAGACACATGTAGCATACATGATATCTGGTCTACTTGCAGTCAAATATAGTAGGGAGCCAACTATCCCTCTATACAAAGTCTCATCTACAGGTTTCCCTGCATCATCTTTGCTAAGAGACATACTTGACCCCATAGGAGTTTTCATGGTACTGGATGATTTCATACCATACTTCCTGATCAATTCTAGAGTGAACTTAGACTGGCATATGGATAAACCATTCTCAGTCTGTCTAACTTGGAGACCCAAGAAGAACTTAAGTTCCCTCATACTGCTCATTTCAAATTGTCCTTGCATAAGTTTTGCAAACTTTCTGCAAAGACTATTTTCAGTAGACTCAAATATTATGTCATCTACATATATTTGGACTAGTATGATCTTGCCTCTGGATTCCCTAAGGAATAGAGTCTTGTCTATTTTCCCCCTTGTGAATTTATTCTCAATGAGGAAACTAGACAGGGTTTCATGCCAAGCCCTAGGGGCTTGTTTTAACCCATACAAAGTCTTCCTAAGTCTATAAACATAATTAGGTTTAGTTGAATCAACAAAACCTGATGGCTGTTCCACATACACTTCTTCCTTCAGATTGCCATTCAAAAAGGCTGACTTAACATCCATTTGGTATACTTTAAACCCTTGATAGGTTGCATAGGCCAAGAACATTTTTATTGCCTCCAGTCTGGCTACTGGAGCAAAGGTTTGATCAAAGTCAATACCTTCTTCCTGCCTATATCACATAGCAACCAGTCTTGCTTTGTTCTTTATAATCACTCCATGTTCATCCATCTTATTCCTGAAGATCCACTTAGTTTCAATTATGTTGTGGTCTTTTGGTTTAGGAACAAGCTCCCAGACTTTGCATCTCTTGAACTGATTCAGCTCCTCTTGCATTGCCTCAATCCAATGAGGGTCTAGGATGGCTTCTTCAAATTTCTTTGCCTCAACTTGGGATAGAAAATTGGAGTAAAGTACTGAACTTAGATTTCTGCTCCTTATTTGTACCCCTTGACTTAGATCACCAATAATTTGATTGGCTGGATGATCTTTTAGATGTCTATTAGCTGGAGGCAGCCTGGCTTCAGGTTGAACTCCTTCAGCTTCTTCAACTTGCTGCACTCCTTGGTCTTGTTCTGCATCAGGTGTATCTAGTACTCCCCCTGGACAGCAGCCACTATCAACCACATGCTGACTTGCAGTAGATCCTTCTTCAATAGTGAGCTTGTCCATCTTCTTAGTCACACCTGTGGAGCTGCAAATACTTCTAGACAATTCATTGTTAATGAGTCTAGCTTTATCAAATACTACATGTACTGACTCTTCTACAACTTGAGTAGTCAAGTTGTAGACCCTATATGCCTTACTGTTATTATTGTACCCAACAAAGATCCCCTCTTGGGATTTGGCAGCAAACTTGGTTAAGTAAGACTTACCATTGTTAAGTATATAGCATTTACAACCAAAGATCCTGAAATAAGATAGGTTTGGTTTTCTGCCTTTCACAATCTCATAGGGGGTCTTATTGTGACTTTTGGTGATAGTAGCCCTATTAATTACATGGCATGCAGTGTTTACTGCCTCAGCCCAGAAATATTCTGGGAGAGATGTGTCACTTAATAGGGTTCTACCAGCCTCTATCAAGGTTCTATTTTTCCTTTCAGCAATGTCATTTTGCTGAGGTGTTCTTGGTGAAGAAAATTCCTGAAATATCTCAAATTCTTCGCATAGCTTTGTCATACTGTCAGACTGGAATTCAGTACCATGGTCACTTCTTATTTTGACCACTGTACTGTCTAACTCATTCTGAATTTGTTTGACAAAACTATAGAAGATACTAAGTGTTTCAGATTTCTGTCTAAGGAAGAACACCCAGAAAAACCTTGAGTAGTCATCTATAACTACAAATGTGTAGACCTTCCTACCTAAGCTGTGAACTGGCATAGGACCAAAAAGATCCATATGCAAGAGGTATAGGCACCTCAGAGCATCTTTGTTTTCAATGCTATTAAAGGTGGATCTAGTCTGCTTGCCCTTTTGACAAGCTGAGCATATTACATCTTTAATACACTTAACCTGAGGAACATTCCTCACTAACTCTTTACTATAGAGTTGGTCCATTGTCTTGTAGTTGAGATGGGCTAGCCTCTTGTGCCATTTGACACAATGAGAGACTTTCTCATCAGCTACAAGACACACTGGAGAAACATTGTTCTCACCCATAATGTCTAGACAATAGACATTTCTCTTTTTGTAACCAGTCAGAATGATCTCTTGATCATTTGATCTCCTGATATGACAATCATCTTTGACAAATGAGATGTCATATCCTAAATCACTCAGCTGACTTATACTAATAAGGTTATATTTCAAACCTTTAACATAAGCCACTTGAGTAATTGTTATAAGGTTGCTAGAAATGTTACCAAAACCTTTGATGATTCCTTTTTCAGAACCATCAAAGGTGACTTTAGGACCATCCTTGATTGG
Organism: Platanthera guangdongensis; assembly: GCA_039583875.1. Taxonomy (NCBI): domain Eukaryota; kingdom Viridiplantae; phylum Streptophyta; class Magnoliopsida; order Asparagales; family Orchidaceae; genus Platanthera; species Platanthera guangdongensis. Next base: position 195,902,038 of record CM077158.1, on the reverse strand, counting down.
TGTGTAGTCCTTTAGCAATCCCCTAGTTCCAGTCATGTGCCTGAAACATCCACTGTCCAAGTACCATATTGGGGCATGGTCACTTGGACTCACCTGCAAAACAGATTAGTTAACCTTAGAACCCAAAGAATTCTTGAGTCCTTGGTGCTGGTTAGTTTGCCTCTTAACAAAACTACCTGTAGCTTTTCTAGCAGGCAGATTGCTACTCACCTTGGCACTTGAATTGTGCCAACAGTCCATGGCAAAGTGGCCTACCTTGCCACAACACCAGCACTCAAATCTGTTGTACCTTTGCTTAGGTACAACCCTGGTTGTTCTATCTACAGCAGGCTTGTTGAGTACTGGGGCTTTGCCCTTAGACTTGGACTTTACAGTCCTGGCAGGTTGTGTAAACCCTAATCCAGTTTTACCCTTTTGATGTACAAATTCATCTATCAAAGGTAAAATAGATTTTGGTTTAGAAAACCTTGCAACTATATCTCTCTCCTTCTGAAGACTAATCTCCAGATTTCTGATTTGATCATTCTTGAATGTTATAGTCCCAATCTGAATAACAGTTATGTTCTTCAGCCTGGCTATTTCATTTAATTTTTGATCAATCATCTTATCAAAATTTGTTGCAGCAACTTTAAGATTAGCAATCTCCTTAGCCTGACTCTTGGCCAAGGATTTGCTTTTCTTTAAAGCTTGCAACACTACTCTATATTCATCAATCAGTTGATGAATATCTCCTTCAGATTCAGATCCACTCTCATCACTTGATGTTAATGAATCTGATTCTGAACCAGTACTAGAAATTGAACTAATAGAACAATTTTGTACCTGACTTGCTCCAGGCTGATCCTGGATTTTGTCTTCTTCTGACAAGGCCATCAGTCTCTGGCACTGATTGTCCTCATGCTCATATATAGAGTTCATTAACTGGATGAACTCCTCTTCCTCTTCTTCAGCAAACAGTCCAATGTAAGCTTCAGCTTCTGAATCTGATTCTGAAGAAGACATATCTGACAGACTTTTGTCCTTCTTTGCAACAAAGGACCTTTCCTTTTTGCCCTTGATTTGATTCTTCTTCTTATCTGTTGACTCTCTCCTCTTCTCAGGACAGTCAGCAACAACATGTCCTTGTTTGTTGCAACAATAACAGACTATCTTTGAAGATGTAGTTCTACTTGACTTGGGCTTTCTCCTGTCATTCTTTGATGACTTCTGTGTAGTGGATGGCTTAGACCTCCACTGTTTCTTCTTCAGAAACTTCTGAAAATGTCTTGTGAAAGCTGCAAAGTCCTCATCACTCTCACTATTTTCAGAATTCTTACTGTCTGACTCATCTGTCTCAGTCTCAACAACTTTTGGTGGTGGAGATGGAGACTTACTTTTATATTTCTTGGTGGCTTCTGTCTTGAATGCCACAGCTCTTTCTTTATGCTCTATTCTGGTAGTCTTCTCCTCCTCTTTCCTAACCATTAGCTGCATTTCATAGGATAACAGTTTTCCAAACAATGTTGGAGGAGGAATATCTGCTAACTTGGTCATTTCCCTTATGGCACAAATCTTGGTATCCCAGTCTTTAGTTAGGGATCTCAAGAACTTATCATTCAGCTCATAATTGCTGAATTCTCTTCCATAGGACATTAGCTCATTAACTATCCTATAGAATTTCTTGTAGCACTCAGTTATGCTATCAGACCTTCCTTGTCTGAAGCTTTCATACTCTTGGTTTAATAATGACTTTCTGTCCTGTCTAACTTCTTCAGAACCCTCCATGTACACTATCAGAGTATCTCACATCTCCTTTGATGTTTTACAGTGTATCAAGTTCTGAAATGTAGCATCATCTATTGCACTTACTATAATATTCTGGGCCCTTTTGTCCATGGTGGCCAGAATAATCTCATCCTTGGTCATTTCAGAAAAGTCTTTTGGAGTTCTCTGATTTGCATCCAACACAGATACCTTCATTGGCACATATGGCCCTTCTTTAACTGTGATATAGATTCTAGGGTCAGAGGCTTCCATAAATAGTCTAACCCTTTCTTTCCAGATGCCAAAAATATCCTTTCTACAGATTGGCAACTTCATGGATCCAAGTTCTTTGTGATTCTCTGTGAAACCTATTTTCTTAATTTTCTTGATTATGCACTTGATTATACTGAATCTGCCAACAGGATCTTTTACTCAGACTGTTAAGTCCTTTTTGAGTAACCTCCCTCTGATACCACTTGAAAGAAATTGTCTTTAATCACCTAGAGGGGGGGTGAATAGGTGACCTTATTTTTTTTTAAAACTTTTAGACAGATTTAATCACAGAATTATAAATACTTCTTCACAGCAATTCAGCACAGCAATCACAGAATCACACACACAGAGTACACACAGTTTTATAGTGGTTCCCCAAGGTCTGGGTACATCTACTTTCCCTCTTCGCCTATCTAGTAGTGTACTAGATTCGTCCAAACTCCTCCACTATTCCTCAGATCCTCAGATCTTACACTCAGAACCCCAAAACAGGTTCCTACAGCTCAGGCTCAAAGCCCTACCACTCAGTCTTCACCAAGACCTACACTCAGCCTTCAACAAGGCCTACACTCAGCCTTCAACAAGGCCTACACTCAGAAAAATGGATCTCCTACACTCAGGCACCCAGGTCCTACCACTCAGCCTTTATAATTTCAGGCTTACAACTCAGATCCCTAAGGATCCTACAAGAAATTAAGAATACAATGTATATAACCTCAACTCAGAATAAGAGAGAAGAGTTGACAGGTTTCTTGATGAGTTCTTGGAAGAACTCTGCTGAGATCAACCTCCTTTGGCTTCCTTCAAAGCTTCTTGAATGTAGAACACAGTAGGGTTGATTCTCTATGCAGCTGATCTTCAATCACTGCAACTTAAGTTTCAGATCTCAATCTGAAACCTTCTTCACAGCCTGGTTCAACAGCTGTCTTCTTGGAAGGAGCTCTCTCTCTCCAACTACTTAGATCTTCACTTGAATTGATTCTTCAATGAATTGCTTGATCTAATTCTCAATCCTCTTCTTCTGTTGACAGAATAAGCCTTTATATAGGCTTCCTTCATGGTGACCGGCTGATCCGGTTTCTAACAGCTTTCTGACATCTCTGACAGTTGCAGTAGACCGGCTGGAATGGCAGCTGTCATGTCATCCAGTCACTTCTTGAAATATCTGTAACTGTCTGAAAGTGTCGAGACAATCAGTCTTTAAGTGTCGACACTGATAGACTAAGTGTCGACACAAGTAGACTAAGTGTCGACACTAGCCTTCATGGTGTCGACACAACTCCTTGTGTTGTAGAAATTACTTCTCGACACTGCTTCTTCAACATGTGTCGACACTGATATTGTGTGTCGACACAACTCCTTGTTCTTCAGTACTTAGTTGATTTCTTGTAAGTGTCTACACAACTCCTTTGTGTCGACACATCTTCTTGTGTTGAACTTGTTCAGTGTCGACACATCTTCTTGGTATCGACACATGCCTTCTGTGTTGATACTTGCTGAGTGTCGACACAGCTCCTTGTGTTGACACATTCTTCTTGTGTTGAGACTTTGGCTGAGTGTCGACACATCTCCTTTGTGTCGACACTTGTACTTAGAATTTGTTGAACTTTGCTGAGTGTCGGCACAGCCTCCAAGTGTTGACACTTTCTTCATGTGTTGAGTCTTCTGCTGAGTGTCGACACATTCTTTATTATGTCGACACTTGTACTTAGACTCTGTTGAAGTTTGCTGAGTGTCGACACAGCCTCCAAGTGTCGACACTTTCTGATGTCGACAAAGTTCATCTGGGTGTCGACACTGCTTCTAAGTGTCGACACTGCTTCTCTGGACATTTCTTCATTGAGTGTCGACACAGCTTTTATGTGTCGACACTTTCCTTCTGGTGTCGACTCTGCATCCCTGGTGTCGACACAATTACTCCAAGTGTCGGCACTGCTTCTCTGGGTGTCGACACAAGTCTTTTTAAGTGTCGACACTTTTCTTCTGGGTGTCGACACATGGACTTCGAAACTTTTCAGCTTCCTCTGCAAATATTTAACATGCACAACTAAACTCAAAACACATCAAATACATTTTGATGTATATCATTGAGTAGGGTGATGCTTCTTCAAATCAGGTACATTTATTCCAATGTACCCAACAATATCTCCTTGGAGGTATAATCCATTCAGTATAAGGGTTAAAGATTTGGGATGAAGGACCCCTAGGATTGGATTTTGATTTGCCCTTGAAAGAGTTTCCAGAGCTCCGATCTCTGTTTGACGATCGTGGAGCTGCGTTCGACGATCTTGGGTCAGATCGTCGAGCTCCGTTCGATGGTCGACTGTGGCAGAGTTCAGGAACTTGAGATCGTCGACCTGAGTTCGACGATTTTGCCTGAGATCGTCGATCTGCGTTCGGCGATCGTCGAGCTCCGTTCGACGATTTCTGCTGGAACTTAGTTTTCTTAGGCAGATCAGAATTTTTCCTAGCTACTTCTACAACTCCCTTTCCTTTATCAGAAATGAATTTGATTGGAGTTGTTAGAACTATGGGTTGGCTGGATGAAGCACCCAAGCCCAGTGTACTATTAAATCTGGAGTTCACTGTGCTTGTGATGTCCATCAGCTTGATACTTCTCCCAATAAGGGACTCTTCAAGCTTCTTGGCCTCTGATAGCTCACCTTTCAGTGAAGCTATATGCTCCCTACAGCACTCCAACTCCTGAGAGAGTTTGAGGTTTTCTGGCTTTAAGGTATTATGTTCAGATAAATGATTTCTGAGAGAGATAATTTCTTTCTCAGATTTTAGTAAGTCTAAACATAATGCTTTAAACTTAGATTTAAAGTCCTCTGAATTGAAATCAAAAGAACTGATTACCTGGTCCTCTTCAAGTTGAGTCTCTGAGTCTGACTCTGAGTCTTCTTCATCTGAATTATGTTGTGAGGCATTGATTGCCATCATGCAAAACTCCTTCTCTTCTGCATCATCTTCATCATCACTGGAGCTGGATGAGGCTTCTGACTCCTCTTCAGTCTCACTCCAGGATTCAGCAACAAACCCCTTTCTTGTGTGTTTGTTTTTGCTTGAGGAGGGTTTGCCATTGTCATTCCTCTTGGAGTCTTTCTCATTTCTTCTTTCTTTCTTGTCCCTTCTATCCTTGTTTTTGTTTTCTGGACAGTCAGGTACAATGTGCCCTGGTTTCCTGCAACAAAAGCAGACAATTTCCTTATTATTAGACTTATCATACCTTGGCTTATCATGCTCCTTGTATGATCTCTTTCTGAAGTCCTTTCTGGCCATCTTGTAAAATCTTTTGGCCAATAGACTGAGCAGCTCATCATTGCCTGTGACTTTGTCTTCAGGCTGATCTTCAGTTGCTTTGAAAGCTATTGTCTTCTCTTTTCTTGTGGCTGGTGATGCAGCCTTCTGCTCTTCTTCTCTATTTTTGATTAGTAGCTCATAAGATTTGAGCTTGCCCAAAAGAGCTTTTGTGGTGATCTCATTCAAACTTCTGCCATCCTTGATTGGCCAGATTCTTGAATCCCAAGTGCTAGGGAAGCACATTAGAATTTTGTCATTAAGTTCAGTCAGTGATATCTCCTTATCCAAAGTCCTGAGTTCACTGACTATCAGACTGAGTCTATTGTACATATCTTCAACTGACTCAGCTTCTCCCTTCTTGAAATTCTCATATTGAGATATGAGGTGGGATCTCCTGTCCTTTCTCTCATCAGCTGAGCCTGAGACTATTTCAGAGAGTTTATCCCAGATTTCCTTTGCTGAATTGCATTCAGCCACGTTTTGAAAGATGTCATCAGACATGGTCTGGGCTAAGATGTTCATAGCCTTTGCATCAGCTACCTTCCACTTCTTGATATCAGCATATGTTCCTGATGGGGGTGGAACAGTATTTGTACTTGAGTTCTCTGGAGGTCTTGGACAAACTGTCAAAACAGAATTAAAAATATCTTCGTCAATAGAATTCATGTATAATCTAATCCTTGCTTTCCAAAGTGCAAACTTGGATAGATTGCACACTGGAGGTCTGGTGTTAGCATAATCTTTGTTTTAGACCATGATTTGTGAAGAAATAATCTAATAATAAAATCTACAGCAAACAGATCTAACTCGGGATCTTTGGGTTCAGGTGTTAGCCTGTGCAACCACCAAGGTGTGGTATGTTTAACCAACCTGGTTTTGATACCAATTGAAAGTGCAGCTAGATCTGATATACTCTAAAGGGGGGTGAATAGAGTATATGGTGCTTGAAAACTTTTTACAACAATTGTTGTAATCTGAGTGAACAGGGAAGCAACTATTAAATCTAATCACAAAATAACCTACAACAGAAATTAATCACAGATCTAAACTAATCACAAAACAATCACAGCCAGAAACAAAAGATAAAGACAAGCAAGCCAGAAGACACAAGGAGCTATAGTGGTTCCCCTAAACTTGGGTACATCCACTCTTCTACCACCCTAGGTAGGAATCCACTGCAAGATGAGTTGATCAGGTGTCCTGGGCACCAATGAGCTTTTGATAAGGTGCTCAAAAACCAAATCAGATTTTTTGATCAGGTGTCTTGCCACCAATGAGCTTTTGACAAGGTGCTCAAAAACCAAGCTCAAACTTTTGAAGGGAGTATGAGAAACCCTTTACAGAGATGGGGATGAGAGAGTTATGGAAGTCTTCTCTTTCTCAGAGCAGCTGAGAAGACTATGTGGATTTTATGTTGTCAAAGCTCCCCCTGAGTTCTTGAGATGTTCAGGAAATGAAGCTTTGTTGTAGGGTGATAGGCCTTCAGAAGTTGATCTCCAGCAAATGATAATTTCAGCAACAGCTGAAATGTTAGGTGTCTGGAGTATTTGAAAGATGTTGGCCTTGAACACTTGAATCAAAGGTGCTCTGAAGATTGTTGATCTCCTTTGGTGTGTGTTCTTGTATGAATTCCTTTTAGCTCTTTCTCTTGTGAACAATTGATGTTGAGAAAGATGTTGTTCAGAGAATATTGTAGTAGAAAATCTTTTTTTCTTCTTCTTCTTGTTCTGCTTATTTTTGTTGTCTGTCTGTGTGTTGTGTGTGAGAGATTCAAAAATCTTGAGTTTTATTCTCTGGTTCTGAATAGAAATTCATCTGTCAAGAATAGTCATTGGTCCTGTCATTAATTGACTTCCTTAATTGCAATTGTCTTCTGGGGGAAAGTCCAAAGAAACATTCCTTGATAATCCCTTGAAACTTGGTCCAGAATAAATGAAAACGGCTAGAAAATCTTCTGAATTAATTGTTGAATAACTCCTTAACTGTTCTGAATTTAAATCTTGAGAATCCTTTAACTCATCAGAAAAACGTCGAACTGAGCTCTGCTATCGTCGAACTGAGCTCAGCGATTTGGACTTATACAGCAACAGAGATCGTCGATCTGAGCTCAACTATCGTCGAACTGAGCTCAGAGATAGAGAATCAATACTGAGTCAAAATCGTCGAACTGAGCTCGCCGATCGTCGAATGGAGTTCGACGATTTGTTGAAGTTGAGCTCAGCGATCGTCGAATGGAGTTCGACGATCTGTCGAAGTTGAGCTAGACGATCGTCGATTGGAGTTCGACAATTCGTCGAACTGAGCTCGACGATATGACTTGGTCTTCAAACTGAAAATCCTTGATCTTGAGGGCAGCTACCAAACCTAAGTACTAACCCTTAGACTCAATTCTAATTGACCTTTAGAGCTATACAGGAGGTCAAAAACAGGTTTCCTAAAGACATAGTGATCCTGACCCAAATTAGTAATAGGGTGTTCCAACACAACTGCTTCTGGATGAAGTTTCATATAATCATCAACATTAAAAAATTTATTGCCTTTGTCAAACCTTTTCAGCTATTCTTTTCTATACTTTGACATTGTTGAAAGACCAGAGATATCTTTTCCTTCAGCCTTGGCTTTATTTATCAAAGATAGACCAATCAGCTCTTGGTACCTAGCCATTCTTGCAGTATTAGCAGTTTCTGGATCTTCAAAAGGAATTGGAGGAGAGAGAGGTCTCTTTGGACTATCAGCTTTTTGAACTTCAGAACTTTGTTGCTGATGCTGCTGCTTATGCTGTTGACTTTGACTACCTGAGGAGGATGGCCTCTGCTAGCTGCTTCTAGAAGATCTCCCTGACTGTCTCTGATAAGTTTGCATTGGGGCAGATCTCTGGGAGCTAGAGCCACTAGCACCAGCTGCTGGAGGAGGAGGAGGAGGAGGAGGATCCTTCTTGTACCTGTGCACTAGAGGAGGGGAATATCTCATGCTTCTCTTTCTATCTTTCTGCTGGTTTTTGGAGAGCCACATTCATGCTGGCATACCCTTATAAGAAGCAACATTGTGCAGAATATAATAGGGAGTGTCTGCAGTGGGATTTGGCTTGGGAGCTGGAGGAGGAGCAGCCTTTCTCTTCTTTGCCAACAATCTCTTTTTCTTACTAGCTGCATCTTCATCAGAATCATCATCATCATCATCAGAAGTTGAATCCTGAGGAATATCATACAATGCATCCAAAGCTTTTAAAGCTTTATCAGAAACAACAGTCTTTTCTGGAGGAGGGGCAGAAGGTTCAGGAATAGGGGTTTCAGCAACAAGAGAAGAAGTAACTGTACAAGAATCAGAAACAAAAGAGACAGAGCTATCATCTACTGCCTTATTCTCTTCTTCAATGTAAGCCTGAATAAGCTCATCTAAAGTAGGCATTGGAGAGTCATCCATAACAAAATCTGGTGCTGAAACTGGCACTGAAGTATCTTCTGGAATGACCTCTAGGCTAGAAGCTGAGCGAGCAAAATTATCACAGAGTTGCTTAGCAATTGCTGGACTAGCAGGAGAGGTATATGATACAATAGCCAAACATGGCTTAGTAACATCAGCTGGAAGAGATTGCATATATACAGTATCAAAATTACTCAACAAAACAAGCAAATTCACTGTGGGATTTAAATAGAAATCACCAACAGGTGTTATTTGTGCAACTGATTCATCCAAATCAATGTCAGTATCCATAAATTGAATTAACTCAATCATCTCATAATCAAAATCTGACAAAGTTGATGTATCCTCATCTGAATCTGCAACTGCTGGAGAGGGAACTGCTGCTGTGACTGCTGCTACTGCTGCAACTTCATCACTGAGCATCTCCCCCTGCCTGGGTTCAGGAGAACCTGGAGCAAGGCCCCTAGATGAAGAGGGGACAGCAGATAGAAGAGAGATCTGGGCAGATAAGGAGTTGGAGGTCAAAATGGCCTCTTAGATGAGAGATTGGATGAGAGGAGTGAGCAGGGAGATGACGGTAGATGGATCAAATGGGGAAGGGGAAGAGGATTGAATGGGAGGAGGAATAACAGATGGAGTGGAGGCATCTGGCATGATTGTGTCTGAGGGTATGATGTAAGATGGAATGGTGGATAAGTGTGGGGGAAGAGGAGACTGTGGAGGTGTAGGAATTATTGTCTCATGAGGGGAAGCTTGAGGAGTGGGTTGTTGATTAACTTGCAGAGGGGAAGATGGAGGTGGAGATGGAATGTTTGTAAGGTCAAGTGGTGGAGATGAAGGAGGAGTAGGTACATGAGGAGGCTTCTTTGGAGGAAGGGGTGCTGGAAGAGATGGTTGAGATGGAGGAACCTCTTCAGCAGGGTGGGCAGCGGCCTTTACAGCCCTTGTGCTCTCTGAAGTTTGGAGGGAGAAGGAAGAAGTCTTTGAGGGCTTGGAGATAGTCCTCTCCCACCTGCCAAACAGAGCGCAAGTGAGGCGCTTGTTGGCGTTTATAGAGATGGTCGGGGAGACCATACATTCAGCAGCCTTCTACTTGAGAAATATTCCCAATATTCTGCCAAAGCAGACTTCCTTCTTGTTGTTCTTCTTTTTGATCAATTCAAAGAAAACCTTACTTCAATCAACATGTCTCTTATTCACTACTGCACACATTATTAGAAATTGGTGACGGGTAATATAGTCATGAGCAGAGTGTTTGGCCATCAGTATTTTTCCCGCAATGTCCGTCAGAAACTGGTAGGCGGCGGACAGTTGCTTTTTCAACAACTTATTAGGGTTGTTACCAGAATAACCCATCAGTTTCAGCATATCATTGAATTCCTCAAAATCCATTTCCATGTTATCTTCTCCGTTTACTAAACCAAATATCTCAGAAAGAACCGCGGGATACAATGAAACAGTAGTACTCCCAATATTGTCGGTCAAAACATCATCTTCAAAAACAGCAGATGTATATACCCATTCTCTTATTTCTGTTCCATGTAGTTTAATGCGCCTGGTCATGAAATCCTTTAAATTAAGTTCTTCCAGTAGTTCCAAAATGTAGATGAAAATAGGATCAGAATGCTGGAAAGACTCAAAATCCATGTCGAATCTTGTGTCAAACTTCATTGCAACCAAAGCTCCTGAGGGAATCGCCATTGATGTCCTGCAAGAAAAACACAGAGAGAAACGACGATCAAGAGCAAAGGAACTGAAAGTGCGGGACGGAGGTCGAAGAAAACCTAGATATAAGATTTTCAGAATATGAATCGACAAACTCCGTTCCACGAAAAAAGAAAACTTCTTCGAACTGAGCTCGACGAAATAAATTATAGACAGATAATTCGTCGATCTCATCCAGAAGAATCGAAAACAGTTCGTCGAACTCCGTTCGACGAAATGTCTTCTGAAGCAAAGTTCGTCGATCTCCGGTCGACGAAAATTATTTCCACACACATAGAATTCGTCGATCTCCGTTCGACGAGAATCTCTCAAACTTCCCCTAAGTCGTCGAACTCCGTTCGACCAACTCTGGAAAATTCGTCGAATGCAGACAGAAACTAAGTTAACTTTTCTCCATTAATCATGCCCAGTTGATTTATAAAGAACAGATGGGTTTTCTCATCCAAAGACTTGGTGAAAATGTCTGCTCTCTGTAAATCAGTAGGAATATGGATTAAGTTAATTTTCTTTTTGTCCACATTATCTCTAATGAAATGATGTCTTATTTCAATATGTTTAGTCCTAGAATGGTGAACTGGATTCTGTGCTATAGCAATAGCACTAGTATTATCACAAAATAATGTTGAATTATTTAAGTTGACACCACAGTCTAAGAGTTGATTTTGTATCCATAGCATTTGTGAACAGCAACTACCAGCAGCCATGTATTCTGCTTCTGTAGTTGATGTAGACACAGATGTCTGCTTTTTACAAAACCAGGAGACAAGTCTCATACCAAGGAACTGGCAAGTTCTAGAGATACTTTTCTTGTTCACTCTACATCCAGCATAGTCAGCATCTGAGTATCCAGTTAACTCAAACTCTGACTCTACAGGATACCAGAGTCCTAGACTAGGGCAACTCTTTATATATCTCAAAATTCTTTTAAGGAAAATAAGGTGAGATTCTTTAGGGTTCACTTGGAACCTAGCACAAAGGCATGTGGCAAACATTATATCAGGTCTGCTAGCTGTGAGGTATAATAGGGATCCAACAATTGCCCTATAATTTTTCTGATCCGCAGGTTTCCCTGCTGCATTAGAATCCACAACAACATTTGTAGCCATAGGGGTTTTCATCCCTGAAGCATCACCCATCCCAAACTTTTTGATAAGCTCTTTAGCATACTTAGCTTGGGAGAGGAAGTTACCATCTAGGAGCTGCTTCACTTGGAGACCAAGGAAGTAGGAAAGCTCACACATACTACTCATCTCAAATTTAGAATGCATGAGGTCAGCAAACCTCTTGCACAATTTGGGATCAGTAGACCCAAAAATAATGTCATCCACATATATTTGTACTAACAATATTTGGTCTTTATGATGTTTAGTGAAAAGTGTTTTATCTATGCTTCCTCTTGTAAATTCATGCTCTAAAAGAAATCTTGCTAGGGTCTCATACCAAGCTCTTGGAGCTTGCTTTAAACCATAGAGAGCTTTATGCAATTTAAAAACAAAAAAGGGTAGAGTTGGAGAGATAAAACCTGGAGGTTGTTCTACATAAACCTCTTCTTGAAGTACTTCATTCAGAAATGCACTTTTGACATCCATTTGGTAGACCTTGAATCTCTTGTGAGCTGCATAGGCAAGTAATATTCTTATGGCCTCTAACCTTGCAACAGAGGCAAAGGTTTGGTCATAATCAATTCCTTCCTCTTGCATGTAGCCTTGAGCAACAAGCCTAGCCTTGTTTCTCACTATGTTGCCTTGAGCATCCAACTTGTTCCTGTAGACTCATTTGGTTCTAATAACTGGTTAGTTATGGGGTTTTGGAACCAAATCTCAAACTCTACATCTCTCAAACTGATTTAGTTCCTCTTGCACTGCAATGATCCAGTGGGGATCTTGCTCAGCTTCATGGATGGTGAGAGGTTCAATTTGAGAGAGAAAACAGGCATGCATCAAGTCTTAGTTGAGTTGATGTCTTGTTTGTACACCTGCTGAAATGTCTCTAATCACTTGAGATCTGGGGTGATCTCTAAATGTGACAAGATCAGTTGGTGGAGTTGGTTGGACAACAGCTTCTGTATTTAATTCCTCTTGGGGAATGGTACTAGCTGTTGAGGGAAGTTCAGCCACTTCCTCTTGACTTTCCTCTTCACTATCTTCAGCACCCTGTGGAGTAGGATGGTTTGATATCTCTTGGGTAAGGTTCAGTCCATCCATATACTCACACAGTGGTGGTACCTGCAATAAGCTATTGGTAGAAATCTCTTTTTCCTTATATGACATGTTAGCTTCATCAAAAGATACATGCACAGATTCTTCAATTTTAAGAGTAGATTTGTTATACACCCTATAAGCTTTACTGATCATGGAGTATCCCAGAAACACTCATTCATCATCTTTAGCTTGAAATTTTGTTATGTATTTCTTGTCGTTATTGTGAATGTAACAAATGCAACCAAAAATTTTAAAATAATCTACTTTAGGTTTCTTCCCTTTGAGTAATTCATAGGGAGTCTTGCTCTTCAGCTTATGTATCAAACTTCTATTCAACACATAGTTGGAGGTGTTCACTGTCTCTGCCCAAAAGGATAGAGGAAGGTGAGCATCTGACAACAATGTAGTAGCAGATTCAATAAGGGTTCTATTTTTTCTTTCAGCTACCTCATTTTGTTGAGGAGTTCTAGGAGCTGAGAAAGTATGTTTGATCCCTTCACTCTGACAGAACTCTTGCATAAGAAGAGAATCAAACTCTGTCTCATGATCACTTCTGATCAGGGCAATGTGAGTGTTGAACTCACTCTGTATGTATTTGAGAAACTCTGTCAAACACTTAAAGTTATCAGACTTCTTCCTCAGAAAGAACACTCATGTGAATCTAGAGAAGTCATCTACAACTACTAAAGTATAAGATTTCACTCCTAAGCTTTGTACTGTAATTGGTCCAAAGAGATCCATGTGTAACAGATACAAAATCCTATGTGAATCACTCTTATTAAGTGACTTGAAGCTATTTTTGGTTTGCTTGTCTAATTGACAAGCCCTGCAAAGTCCTTCCTTCTTGTAGGGGCCAGAAGGTAGTCCTCTAACAAGGTTGTCCTTGAATAGCCTAGCAATGGTTCTAAGGTTTATATGTCTTAATCTTTTATGTCATAGTTCATTAGGTCTACAAATAGAATTGAACAAGCATATATCTACCTTAGTTGAAAGAAAATCTACAAGATAAATGTTACCTTTCCTTTTACCTGTCAACACAGTTGTGTTGTCCTCTGATTTGATTTTGCATAAGGATTTGTTGAAAGTCACTTGATAGCCTTCATCATTAGAGCTGTCACGGTTTCGGTTCGGTTCCGGTTCTACTAAAATCGTCAACCGAACCACTAAGGTAACAGTTCTTTAAATTAGAACCAAAACCTTATTTGGTTTGACCGGTTCCGGTTCTGATTCCGGTTCCAGAATAATTTTTAGAACCGTCATGTCAACGGTTCCGGTTCCGGTTCAACAAGAACCAAAACCAAACCGACCGCTAACGGTTCAGTCTGGTTCTATGCGGTTCGGTCCGGTTCCAATCGGTTTCAAGTAGAACCAAAACTATATTTGGCGAAATGAATTGGGGAGGTCAAAAATAAAAAACCGGTGGAGAAATGTAAATCTGTTCGGTTTTTTCACAAGAACTTCGAAGTCCGGGGCCCGGGCGTAGGAATTTTACCATAATCCAAGTAAGATTACTTTTTTTGTGTAATATAGTAAGTAGCAATGAAAGTTAAAAACTGAAATCACAAAATCACAAAATTGTACCATATCACACTGATCTTAAACCGCGCCGATTTTAAACTGTACAAAATGGTTTTGTTGTAGAGTGGTTTCGTTGGTTGCAAAACAACATAGTTTGTAGTGCTGTTTTTGGCGGTGCAAAATCGATAAAACCGTGTTGCATCGTTTTCTTCGAGAGGCCACGATATTCCAATCATTGCCAGTAAGTATACGTTAGTTTAATTATTTCGGGAAAATGTATGAGTACAATTGAAAATACATTATATATTAGTGTAAAAATCGAAACTGTACCGTAAAAACCAACTCCAAACCGCACCAATGTCAAATCACACTGCATAGTTTTGGTATGATGCGATTTTGTTCGGTCCAAAACCAACCTCTTTTAGTACGATTGCGGTTTGGATCAAACCACGTCAGTTTCACTCATACTAGCAAGTATAGATATTATAAATAGATTATAAAAAAATAACAATATAATAAAATTATTATTATTAATAAAATATAATAATAAACGGGTTACGGTTCGATTCTGTTTCGGTCCGGTTCGGATCGGGTCTAAAAATCTTGGAACCGTTTGAGACTTGTATGTTGCGGTTCCGGTACCGGTCCGGATAATAAAATGTAAGAACCACACCCGGACCAATGATGTTCACGGTTCCAAAATTCAAACCGGAACCAAAATAATTCGCGAACGGTTCGGTTCGGTTCTTTGCGGTTTCGGTTCGGTTCCGGTTCGGTTTTCGGTTTTAAGTGACAGCTATATTCATCACACAGTTGACTGATGCTGATTAAGTTGTGCTTTAGTTCTTCCACATAAGCTACTTTCTTGAATGTGACTGAGCCAATCTGGACTGCACCAAATCCTTTTGTTAGTCCAAAGTTTGAATCACCAAATATTACTTTGGGTCCAAGTTTGGCTTTGAAGGAAGTGAAATTCTCCTTGTTTTCTGTCATGTGCTTTGAGCACCCACTATCCAGATACCATTGCTGGTTTGAAGTTGGATAGGTCTTCACCTGCACATGAAACAGTTTATTTGTTTTTGACCCAGTTTACCTTGGGCCTAGGTTGATAACCTTTAAATTCTGAAATAAAAGACATCTCTGGTTGACTCTTGTAGCCTTCAGGATGATATCTCCTACGAGGTATTATCCATTCAGTATAAGGGTTAAACCATTGAGACGTAGGATCTCTTGGATTGAAGTTTGATTTGCCTTTGAAAGATTTTTCAAAACTCTGAGCTCCGTTCGACGATCTCTGAGCTGAGTTCGACGATCTTGGGTCAGATCGTCGAGCTCCGTTCGAAGATCGACTATGCCAGAGTTCAGGGTTCAGAGATCGTCGACCTGAGTTCGACGATTTAGCCTGTGATCGTTGAGTTCCACTCGACGATCGTCGAGCTCCGTTCGACGTTTTCTGTTGAACTCTTGTTTTCTTAAGTAAATTAGAATTCTTCCTAGCCACCTCTACAACTATCTTACCTTTATCTGAGATAACCTTGATTGGGGTTGTTAATACTATAGGTTGGCTGGATGAAGCACTCAAGCCCAGTGTATTATTGAATCTTGAGTTCACTGTGCTTGTGATGTCCATTAGTTTGATACTTCTCCCATTGAGGGATTCTTCAAACTTCTTGGCCTCTGATAGTTCACTTTTCAGTAAGGCTATCTGCTCCCTACAGCATTCCAACTCCTCAGAGAGTTTGAGGTTATCTGATTTTAAGGTGCTTTGTTCAGATAGTTGATTTCTGAGAGAAATAATTTTTTTTTCAGATTTCAATAGATCTAAACAAAGTGCCTTAAATTCACATTTAAAGTCCTCTGAATTAAAATCAAATGAGTCTATTACCTGATCCTCTTCAGATTGAGTTTCTGACTCAGACTCTGACTCTTGTTCTGCATCAGTACTGTGTTGAGAGGCATTGATAGTCATCATGCAGAACTCTTTTTCTTCAGCATCATCTTCATCATCACTTGAGCTGGATGAAGCTTCATATTCTTCATCTGTTTCACTCCAGGTTTCAGCTACAAACCCCTTCCTGGTATGTTTGTTCTTGCTGGAGGAGGGTTTGTCATTGCTGTTTTTCTTGAAGTCTTTGTCTCTTCTCCTTTCTTTCCTGTCCTTCTTATCCTTATTCTGACTTTCTGGACAGTCAGACACAAAGTGGCCTGTTTTCCTGCATCCAAAAGAAATAATTTCTTTATCATTGGACTTATCATACCTTGGCTTTTCATGCCCTCTGGATGACTTTTTCCTGAAGTCCTTCCTGGCCATTTTATAAAACCTTTTGGCCAGTAAGCTTAGCAGCTATTCATTGCCTGTGACCTTGTCTTCAGGCAGATCTTCAATAGCTTTGAATGCTATTGATTTCTCTTTTCTGATTGCTGGTGAAGCAGCCTTCTGCTCTTATTCTCTGTTCTTGATGAGCAGCTCATAAGACTTGAGTCTGCCCAAAAGAGCCTCAGTGGTGATCTCATTTAGGCTTCTGGCATCCTTGATTGGCCAGATCCTTGAGTCTCAAGTGCTGGGGAAGCACATTAGGATTTTGTCATTGAGTTCAGTCAATGAGATCTCCTTGTCCAAGGTTTTCAATTCATGGACTATAAGACTGAGTCTGTTATACATATCAGCAACTGACTCACTTTCTCTTTTCTTGAAGTTCTCATACTGAGTTATGAGATGAGATCTTCTATCTTTCCTTTCATCTGCAGATCCTGATACTATTTCAGATAGTTTGTCTCATATCTCCTTTGCTGAGTTGCATTCAGCTACTTTTTGAAATATTTCATCAGACATAGTCTGAGCTAAAATATTCATTGCCTTAGCATCTGCCACTTTCCATTTTTTGAATTCTGCATCTGTTCCTGAAGGAGGTGGAACAACACTTGTACTTGTATTTTCTGGGGGTCTTGGACACACTGTCAAAACAGAATTAAAGATATCTTCATCAATAGAGTTCATGTACAATCTTATCTTTGCCTTCCAAAGTACAAACTTAAATAGATTGCACACTGCAGGTCTGGTGCTAGCATAATCTTTGTTTTGGGTCATGTTCTGTGAAGAAATAAATCTAATAACAAACTTAAAACAAACAGATCTAAGTAGAGGGATCTTTGGGTTCAGGTGTTAGCTTGTGCAACCACTAAGGTATGGTATTTTAACCAACCTCGCTTTGATACCAATTGAAAGTGCATGTTAGATCTGATATACTCTAGAGGGGGGTGAATAGAGTATGGTGCTTACTAAAAACTTTTTACAACTTTTGTTGTATTCCTAAATGAACAGGGAAGCAAATAAAATAAAGTAAACACAGCAACTAACTAAACACAAAACAATCACAGAGCACAGCGAGAAAACAAAAGAAAAGAGCAACCAGAAGACACAAGGAGCTATAGTGGTTCCCCAATCAATCTGGGTACATCCACTCTTCTACCACTCTAGGTAGGAATCCACTGCATGATGAGTTGATCAGGTGTCCTGGGCACCAATGAGCTTTTGATAAGGTGCTCAAAAACCAACACTCAAGTCTTTTGGAAGGAGACTTGCAACCAGAATAATTTTGAAGGGATTTAAAACTCTGTACAGGAATTGGAAAGCGGGTGATAGTGTCTTCTCTGTCAACAATCAGAGAGAAGACTTGTGGATTGATTGTAGAAGATCTTGCTCCCCCTGAGATCTTGAATTGGTCAGGAATGCTGGAGCACTGCTTCAGGGTGATAGGTCTTCAATGACCTAGAATGCCTGGACCAGAAAAGCTTCAGGAACTTCTTTTGACAGATTGAATAACTGTTGTCCTTTAAAGTTGTCCTGAGAGTAGAGAGAAGAAGACTCTTGATTGAATTTGATTGTTCTTCTTCTTTCTCTTGGAAAAGTTCTCTGGTCAAGGCTGATTGCAGTCAAGAACTTTTGATTTGAGAGTGTTTGTTCTTTTCTGCAACTTCAGAGTGACTGGCTGATTGAGTGTATTGCTTGTTGTACTGTGATTTTGTTACTCTATCACTGCTTGATTCTTTTCTCTTACTGTGTGTGTATCT
Source organism: Platanthera guangdongensis (assembly GCA_039583875.1). Classification (NCBI taxonomy): domain Eukaryota; kingdom Viridiplantae; phylum Streptophyta; class Magnoliopsida; order Asparagales; family Orchidaceae; genus Platanthera; species Platanthera guangdongensis. The sequence continues at coordinate 195,883,781 of CM077158.1, read as the reverse complement.
TGCTGACTGAGGAACATTCAAACTTTTGAATGTCGAGCAGTAATTACAGTGGCTTTGCAAAAAAGCGACAATCAATAATTTCTCTAACTGTCCCATGGAAAAACATCATGTAATCGTCCATAGTCAATGCGCGTTCCAACGGTAACATTCCGAGAAGATCTGGCATTAAATGTTCAGGAATCATCGCCAAGAAACGGGACGGGAAACTTGAAGAAAATCTAGTCTGGATTCGTCGAACGAAGAACACAATTCGTCGAGCTGCACTTGTGTTCGTCGAGCTGTGCTTGAGTTCGTCGAGCTGAGCTTGAGAGAGTTCGTCGACCAGACAATCTTCATTCATCAAACAGACAGTCTTCATTCGTCGAGCTGAGAATCAAATTCGTCGATTTGAGAAAAGTTCTGGACTTAGACAAAATACTCTGCATCTGCTGAAATGCTGTGTCGACATAAGTTGGTGTCGACAGATTGATCTTGGTGTCGACACAAGTCCTCTGGTGTCGACATAAGCGGGTGTCGACTGATATCCTGGTGTCGACACAAATTCTCTGGTGTCGACATAAGCTGGTGTCGACACAAATTGTCTGGTGTCAACACAAACCCTAAGTGTCGACACAAATTCTCTGAGTCCAGAAATCGTCGAGTAGAGTATAGCATTCGTCGACCTGAGAAGCCGACTTCGTCGACCTGAGAAGCTGTGAACTTGAGGTCCAAGTTCGTCGAGCTTAGAATATAATTCGTCGACCGAAGCTTGAAGTTGGACTTAGAAAAATTCGAGGTTCTCCTGACTTTGTCTTGAAGTAGAAACTAAGTCTTCGTCGAACAGAGAACACAGATCGTCGAGCTCAGCACTAAGAATTGCCTCACGATCGTCGAGCGCAGAACTCCTTTCGTCGAGCTGAGTTCGACGAACGTCGAACTCACTTTACTTAGTCTTGAAAACTTGTTAGGATGTAGTCTCTGATGGTCTTGTTGAAAGCTTGTCCATTTGGAGTTGAGCCTAAGGACTTGACCTAGACTCTAGGACACAACTTGACCCTGACTATACATGATGGGTCACATCCTAAGTCAGTGAACCTAGCCCAAATCAACTAGAGATCCAACACAAGCTATGTCGATGACAAACGAGACTGTAAGTCAACATCAGGCTTTTGCACCTTTGTGGGGAGAACCTTGTGAGCTGAAAAAGCAAGAAATAGTTTGTCATCTTCAGGTCGGTGCAGAAGCAAAATATCAAAGTATGGCATCGACCATGTGTGAGTTGAAGTGGTTACGTGCTCTCATGCTCGACTTAGGAAAAGTCTACAAGCATCTTCTACCTATGTTTTGTGACAACAGGGCCGCTATATACATTTCTAAAAATCTGGTCTTTCATGAGAGAACTAAGCACATTGAAGTTGACTGCCATTTTATTCGGGAAGAGATTCTGAAGAAACAAATTTATACTCTGTTCGTCACCTCAGACAAAGAGTTGACCGATATTTTCACCAAGCCGATATCCGTCTCTTTTCATCACATTTGCGACAAGCTGGGCATGATCGACATATATGCTCCAGCTTGAGGGGGAGTTGCAGAATAGATACCGGGCGGTCTGGCGATCTGATTCTGGCGGATTACAGTCTGGGTGGTCTGTCGGTTTCTCTCCAGCGGTTTGGTAGCAGGACTGTTGTTGTTGGTGCCCTGGCAGTCTGCCGATCTGTCCCTGGCGACTTGGAGTCCGGGCAACCTGACGTTCTCTAGTGGCGGCTTGTTCTCTCTCTCTCTGGTGGTTGTCGGGCGATTTGCCCATTCGTCAAACCGCGCGGCTTGACCGACTTCTATTTAGGTTAAACCGCATGTACATGTAATTTTTTAGTGCGACATTTTTAATTGTAATCTCTCTCATCTCCTTCATTTTATAAAAGAGAGATTATACCATGTAATACACATCTTTTTGGATAATAAAGATTTCTGTTATTCAAATTTTCGACTTCTCTTTTTTTGTTCGCACAGACTTGAAGAATAACATTTCACAACTGAAATTAGATGCAAATTTGAGAAGCATCAAAGAAAAAAAATGATATTCACTCATTTATGTTAAAAGTATTTGGATCACGAAGAAAAGAGCTTCCTGTTTCTTTTTCTGGCAGTCTTGGCCAGAGCATCACAAATCTCTTGCCTTCTTTTTAAGCTATCATTGCCAGACCTCGGTGAACTTTTTGCTTGATGCTCCAACGCTTCCTTCACGAAGAATTTCAGCCTCCATAGGGTGGTTTCACTCTGGTAAAGAAACTGTTATTAGTTGTCGATTTGAAGTAACTATAGGAAATGTAATACAATGTACTCAATAATTTCATACTTGCGTAATTCTCTGACCAATCCGGTGAAAATGAAAAAAAATGTATTGGATTATTTATATAACTCTCATCAACTCATTATACAACAACACTCAAGCCTTAATCTCACTATAGTGGGGTCGGCTATATGGATCCTTTGTCGCCATGGTGTCCTGTCTTTTCATCAATTCATTATAACTTTTTAAATTTCGCTGGATGCTTCAATGCTTCCTTCACCATCTTCCTTTTGACACATGCTTAAAATGGAAGACAATAGGAAGAGTATCTTATTTTGATGGTGACATCAGTCTAAGGCTCCGTTTGGGGGGACTTACTTTCGCCGATCAAGCAGTTATGACCGTATGAACCGGACCTTAACAGTTACGACAGCATAAACCGGACCTTAACAGTTACGCCCGCATGAACCGGACCTTAATTAAGGTCCGGTTCATGCGGTCGTAAGCGCTTGACCGGTGAAAATAAGTCCCCCCAAACGGGGCCTAATCTTCCTTTCAAGATCCAATTTGAGAGAGTTATAATTCAGAGAGGTCATAAAGTAACACTATATTGGATCAGGATGGAAAAATGACAAATGAAAAATAGCTTTGCAAAGAGAGTAGTAACCTGTGCATCCATATCAAACTCCACAATTTCCCCTAAAGTTTGGAAATTTGGATTGCTTTGAGCAATGATCTCGAGCACTTTGTTAAGGTCTTCAGTGGATAATGCGCTCAGCCCAGCGCCAAGTTTCCGCTTTTCATCTGTAGACCATTTCCTAATTAAGAGAAAAAAAAGATTAAAACTCATATTTATCAGGTAAAAACTAACACATATACACGACAAGCTGTATAGGCAAGGATATTTTGATGGTGGCAGCGGTAAATACTGCATAATTACAAATATCTTCCCACTATTTTTTGAAATTACCACAACCTCTCCACCGAGTCTATATTGTTAACTTTTAGAACAATAAATTCACCCTCTGGGAGAGCTGCACTCGTAATATATGTGACGCAGGACAAATCTAGAAGTGTCCGAACACATACTCCCTAATAAAATATGCAATGCAGTCACGAATAGATGCAATGGTTCTACGACCAACCCTAAATTGAATGGGTACAAACATTCAATCAGAAATGAAATCCAATAAACAAAATGTTCACCACATAAACTCTAATGCGATGCAAATGCAATGACTCAATCAAGCAATCACTTCTGCCGCGTAAACTAATGGTTTTAAAATCTCGAGCAGACATGACATTTGATCACAAATACCGCAATTTAAGTAAACGTACAAGAGAAATTGGAGATGCCCATCAATGAGAGAAAATTAACCATGACTAGAGAAAAACATCACTAACAACAAACGAGAATACCCACACAATGTAAAAGAAAATGAAACTACAAATGCAAAAACACAGAGTAATCAATGGTTGTGGTGGAGGGGGAGACCTGGTGCTGGTCATGGCTGTTTGGAATGAACAATGCTACTGTGGGGGCTGTCGAAGGGGAGAAACGGTTCAACTAGTGGTGGGGTGGGGTGCCTGTGAGGGGGCTCAAATATGGGCGTAAAGGGGCTGAAGGGATCTAGTAGGTTTAGGGCAGTGTTGGTGGTTGTATGGAGGAACTATAATGGGATGTTGCAATGGTGGAGTGGTCAGTAGTGTGTTGGGAAACTGAAAAGGGTGGCAGGAGGTTGCTGTTAGAGGGGGTGGTATAGTGCTGGAAGGGCAAAATAAGGAAGGAATAGTGGCTAGAGGGTAAGGAGAAACCGTCAGAAACAGTAAGCAGACTCGCCTATAAGTTCTGTGATCTGAAATGTGCCCAACTATTTCGAACTCAGTTTCCTCAAATGTTGAATCCCCAATACGCCCTTAAATAGTTTGATTTTAGAGTAAATCATATCACTAACCGCAAACTTCACAGTTTGGTGACATGCATTAAAGTACTTAACTTTCTGATCTTGCTCAATCTCCATACACTCACGGGTGATATCAACTATCAAAAGTGCCAAGTACATCTTTCTTCTTCAATAATCGAGTATCGCTTGAATCTGCCCATAACATCGGCATACAACATGGCCTGCATACAATGTTTCATACGAAGTCATCTTAATTCTAGCCTGAAAGTTGTTGTATGTAAACTCGATCATAAATAAATATTCTTCCCACTGCTGGCCAAACTCGAGTATACACATCCTTATTATATCTTCCATCGAACAGTTAGTACTCTTCGTTTGAATGTCATTTTGGGGGTGAAAGTTCGTCCTGATCTTCAACTTAGCACCTAGGCTCTATTGAACTAATCTCCAATCCTTAGAGGTGAAAGGATAATCTCTATCACTTAATATACTCTTCAGCATCGCATGCACACCACGATCAACTGAACGTACGCGAGTACATTGTCAAGGCATTAGACATTCATCAAATAATCAATATGAGAAAAATTGAACGTAGATTGACTACATGAATACTTTTTCATTGATCGCTAAGATTGCCTCAGTTCGTATCTTCTTGATTCACGTCGTGATTCATGATTGGTCCCTTTATCGGTTGAATATCAAGAAAACTTTCCTCAATGGTGATTTGGACGAAAACATGAACACGGAGCAACCACCTGATTTCATTAGGGGGGGGGGGGGGGGGGGGGGGGGTAATCTGGTTTGTCACCTTAAAATGGCTCTCAATGGCTTGAAACAATCACCATAAGCCCGGTGAAGTTGGTTCAGCTCGCCTCTTCTGCAGTTTGCCATTTGAGGAGCAGTCCACAGACCTTGTCTTTCACTGCGTCACGAAAGAAGATTCTACTTATTCAATGTGGATAATATGTCATTGGAGAAGATGATGAAGGCATTTATTGCATCAATACTCATCTCCAGCAGTTTAGACCAAAGATCTAAGAAGGCTGAGATACTTCCTTGAGTTGAGGTTGTCGGAACACACATGAATATCTTCATATATCAGAGGAAATACATTTTGGACACCCTAGAAGAATCATCTAGTATGCACAGGTCGAAGCTGATAGATGCATCTATGGACCCAGGCCAAAAAATTCTACCTGATCAGGGAGAGCCTAATGGAGATCCAGGATGATATTGATAACTAGATGAGAAATTGAACTACCTCATTGTCACAAGACTAGATATTGCATTTGCGGTTAGTGTGGTCAACAAGTTTCCCAATGCACCATGGAAGGAGCATTATGATTCCACCCAGTCCACTTCTGAGACCCATCTTTTGGGTCAGTCAATTATGATTTCACCGTCTTCACCTGTGATCGCACCGGTATTACCAGCACACTATTTGAATTTTGAGAGCATTACTGATATTGTGGCCTACAAGTGTATATCCACGCCTGACGGATAGACACTTGAGTACCAATGGATAGACACTTGAGTACCAATGGAGCAGATTCCTGACGGACAGAGACAAGAGTACCAATGGTGAATATGCTCTGTCATCGACGATACTTGGATGACCTCTGATGGACCAAATCGATTCTAAACTGGCATCCTCCGAGAGAATTCTGATCTCTATTCATCAGATGTATTCCCATTAAGTCGGGCAGAATGATGGCGATCGACGACGTGGACCCGCGGTGGAGCACGAGTTTTATGTCTGTTCGAGGATGATTGGCCACCTGTCATATATAGTGTCCCTGGATCGACGATCTGACTATATGAATGCATCTGGATCTATGTTTCGATTACTTTCATGTATTTGTTTTACTTGTTTATTTTGTTTTATTAGTGAGATCGGGCAACCATCGTGTACGGCCAATCATAGCTGTCCAAAATGGTTGCTCTAAGACATGTTTTATTATAAATAAGAGGGCAGGAGCAGCCGTCAAAGCCTTTGCAGATTTTGGAGAGCTCTATTACCAGAATCCAGTGATCCCCTCACAGTTACGACTCTATGAGGCTCTAGGTGGTGACTCCTAGGTGATTTCCTGCATCCTTAAGGTATCCCGCTTCCATAACCTTCATCTTTCCCCTGCCAAACCCTAGCCGCACCCCCCAACCTACCTCCAAAACCCCAACCTACCGCCAACCCTGCTGCCCATTCTTTCTGTGTTTTCCTCCTCTGCTTTCCTCAACAAAATCCCGCCCGTACAACCATGATCGCCGAAATCTGGCTCACTATTTCCGCACCCGTTGTCCCCTGCAAAACCAGTCCAGCACATCCAAAAAACGCCCAGATCAGGTCCTCCTGCAGCCACCAAACACCTCCCTTGCCACTGCCAAACAACCTTGCAGTCACACCCATATCTACAGCCCAACCCTCCCCCCCCCCCCCACCCCACCCAAGGAACTTCAAGATTTGTCCCTTCCAACATCACACATCCTTGAACAAACAGTCGCCCGCACATTTCTCATCTACTATGCCATAATTTGATCATTTCCCCACCCAGCACCCTATCTCCAGCCACCATACAGCACCATACTGCAGTCATCTCTTCCCGGATCGCCACCAAGCACCCGTGAATCATCGGATCTTCCCTCCCATGAAAAAATATGTATCTTGTGAGTATTTAGTTATTGTGTGGATCTTTATTCTCTATATTAAAATATGGTATTGTAATTTTATGTTTTTTGGATACATAGCATCGTGGATTTTGTTCTAAATTCACTTGTGATTTGCAGGAAAGAATTATTCGCCACACGCTCTTGATTTGCAGGAAAGAATTATTAGCCACGCGCTCTTGTTTTGACGCTCCACACTGAGGAAAGCAGAACCTTGTTTTATTAAAGAAATAATTTTGTCTTGTTTTTGATTATATACGCGCAATATAATTATGTATTGCTTTGTTTGATTTATCTGTCGGGTCTTGCATGTGTTACATATAGTATTGAAGGATAATAAAATTACCTCTCTGCACTTCACCTAGGATTACATGTTAATCGTACACCCACGTAGCATACCATACATCGAGGTTGAGTCCATGGAGATCAACACCTTTGTGAACTCAAACAATCAACTCTCACATATCGACTAAAGTATTAACGGGACCTAGATCCAAATACATACGTAACAAATTAGGATTTGATGGCTTATACTCGTCGGCTTGAGAGGGACTCTTAAATGTATGTATGTGTGTGTGCATGTGTGTATATGTGTGTTTGTCTGTCTGTCTATCTGTGTGTATAAGAAATACTTTCCCTAGATATGTAATAAGTTTGAAGAAATTTAGGCCATTTTGAGATGAATAATGCATTACGTCATTATTAAGCTTCTCCAACATGACCAATAATGGGATTCCCTCGTGCCCCGTCGTGATAGTGCACATGTCGTTCGTCATCCCCGTAAAAACACACAAATTAAACTTAATTATAAAAAATTATAATAAAGAAGGGGTAAAATTGGAAAGATAAATGTTTCAACAAAGGGTATTTTTTTCCTTGTGTGCATGTGTGTGAGAAAGAGAGCCTCTTTGCACCAGCATAAAGTCTGTGCAAGCCGCTCACACCCCCTGAGCTTATAGGTGATAGAGCGTCAGATGGAATATGTCGTTGAGAGTGCGAGCGGCGAGCACGAGCTTCATGCGGACGGAGCCCATCTGGATGCGGGCGATGTTCGGCGGAGAGCATCGAGCAAGGGCGAAGCCCGTGCGAAGATGCTCGTATTATGAATGTGAAGGATCAAGCGCATAACCAACTGTTACAAAAGCCCGGACTGTTGGAAAAGGTGCTACTTAATTTCTTAAATAAGTAGAAGAGCGTCACGGGTCAAGTGAAGGAACGCCGGACCCAACAATCCCCCCCCCCCCCGGCGTCCAGCACAACCCGTCGGCTCAGAGGTGGAGTTACCACATGGCCCACATGGCTCAGAGGTGGGGTTACCACATGGCCCACACGGCTCAGAGGTGGGGTTACCACATGTCCACGGTTGCACGGCTCAGAGGTGGGGTTACCACATGTCCACGGTTGCCTGACCCGCCGGAACCACACAGGTAGAAGGGAAAAATCAGGATTTAATAGCGCTCCCCCGGTCTTGGACCCGTGACCTGCTCTGATACCAATTGAAGGATCAAGCGCATAACCAACTGTTCCAAAAGCCCGGACTGTTGGAAAGGGTGCTACTTAATTTCTTAAATAAGTAGAAGAGCGACACGGGTCAAGTGAAGGAACGTCGGACCCAACAGAATGATTCTTTAGCTTAAGTGCATTTGTTGATTTTTTTCAACTTATGAAAGATTTTTTAGCTCTAAGAAATATCTATCACTCTCGACTTACATCAAGGGTCAGCTTTAATCCCTTATCTCTTTACCCTTGCCTTAAACGAGTTCGTCAGACATATTCAACAAGTAATACCTTGGCGAGACATGAATCTTGGCGAGATACTTTGAGCAGGACAGAGCCAGAGTATATGGAGCTTAACTTTAGTAGTGCAAGAAGGACGGATGACTCAGTCATTAAGTTGGGTGATCAAAATATTTCTCGTAGTGAGTGCATTAAATATGTGAGATCTATAGTTCAAAACGATGGAGGTGTAAATAAAGATGTGATACATCCAAGTAGGTTGGTTGATGTTGATAGGCGCGTCTGGGATCTTATGTGATGTAAAGTACCATTAAAACTTAAAGGCAAGTTTTACTATACTGCAGTTAGACCAGCGATACTCTAAGGTTCTGAGTGGTGGGCGGTGAATTATGTGCATGAGCACAAAATGAGAGTTGTGGAGATGAGAATACTTGGGTAGATATGTGGACACACGAGACTGGATAAAATTGGGAATGAATGTATAAGGGATAAGACGGGAGTGGCGCCAATTGTAGAGAAGATGCGAGAAGCTCGATTAAAATGGTTCGAACGCGTACAAAGGAGACTATTAAAGGCACATATTAGGCGTTGTGAAAGTTTAGCAACTAGGCATATTAAACGGGGGAGGGGTCGACCCAAAAAAACTTGTAATGAAGCTATAAGAAAAGACGTGATGTAATTTGGAATTTGACTAAAGATAGGGCGCAATGGAGACAAAGGATCCATACAGCCGACCCCATTATGATGGGATAAAGGCTTGAGTGTTGTTGTAATTATTTTACTTGATGAGCTAAAAAATTTTATAATTAAGTGATTGTTAACATTATTTAAATTTAATCTAATTGCATGAAGTGAAATTGAACTGAAATTCACTTCTTAAATTTCAATCCCAGAGATCCAAATCGACCTGAGAGATCTCATCACTGCAAGCTTTTCGTAAAATCTCTGTAATTGTTTTGAACTCTCTAGTAAACCCCCCTCGTTTGCGCCTCTGTGGCTCCATTCTCAAGAATTAGATGCCGCATTCTCAACCTCGTTTCCGCCCTACGGTTCTCCAATCTCAGCTTCTCGTGTCTCCTAGTATGGGCTGCCCAGAGCTCTTTGGCGGGTGACGGCACCTCTGCAGGTAGCAGAAAATCATCGGAAAGCAACGTCGGTGAAAGTAATGCGATGATAACCTCGTAGTTCTCTGTCGCCGGTGGATGTTATGTTTATCAACAATGTTTTTGTTAGGGTTTCAAAAAAAAGAGAAAGGAGGGGAGAGATTAGAGGAGAGGAGAGGGAGGGAAAACCAGAAGTTCCAAATTCATTCAAGCATGCCCGAAATATCAAAGTCTGTGGCTTATATAGTCGTCGGTCACAACATAACATAATGATAACGAAAATTAAGACAACAATAATATAAAGGATAAAATAACGTCCCTCGACCATGTCGGTTAATCCAGCAAGTTACACATGTCGCGCTCGCAACGTTGATATACCCTCCCCACTGGTGGTCGCCCTTCGCCCTCGTTTGCTACATTGAGATCCGTAACAATACCACCCTCTGGGAAATTTCTCTCGTCCTCAAGGCAGAAGTCTGGAAAGTGAAAGCCGGTGGCGCATATCCGCTCGGTCCACCCATGTCGCCTCTGAGAGTGGGTGGTCCTGCCAAGCAACCAAGACCTGCTCCACTGGCTGCTTCGCACGGAGATTCGTGTGCGTGTCTGTAATGCTATGGGGAAGGAACACCGTTGGGGAGATGCAGGGTTCCATCTGCAGAAGTGCCTCATCGACTATGTTTTCGAGGCGCGTGCCTCGGAGCGCCTGAGGCGTTGGGCGCACCGGGCACAGCCCGTCGCGCCTCAGAATGGTTGAGACGAGCGATGTGACCCTGGCACACCCAAACACGCCTCGGCGCTCGCCTTACTAGCTCTCAGGCGCACCAAAGGTGGGTCTGGGCCTTTAAAGGTGTTTTCTTCAACCTGTTTTTTTGGGAGATGGGCAAAAACATGATCTCAGACGCAACAGAGGCACCTCTGGGCGCACTTGGGCTTCCAAATTCAGCGAATTGGGCGCCCAATTCGCTTAATTTCCTTTTTGCGCCTCAGGTGCCGCAGGCGCATGTCTGTGCCTTGCTCCTAGGCTCCAAGGCCCCTTTGCGCCTCGGTAGGCCTTGAGCCTTTAATAACATAACTCATCGACTGGGTGATCACCGATCACCGGCTTGAGTTGCGAGACGTGGAACACTTGATGGATGCGGCTCTCCAGAGGTAGGCGAGGGCGATATGCCTGAGTGCCCAACCGGACTAGGATCTCAAAGGGGTCATAGAACTTGGCCGCCAGCTTGGAGCGTGTCTACGGGTTCACGGTGACCTGTCGGTGTGGCTGGAGCTTGTGAAACACTAAATCACCCTCGATGAATTGGATATCGCATCGGTGGCGGTTGGCTGAGGCCACCATCCTATCCTGGGCATGTTGGAGGTGTTGGCCCAACTGACGGAGCATGGCATCGCGGTCACGGAGGAGGCGGTCCATGGAGGCAACCACACATTCGCACGACACGGCCGAGGATGGGCGGAGGCTTTCCGTAAACTGCCTCAAACGATATGGTGTCGGTGCTAGAGTGGAAGGACGTGTTGAAAGAGTACTCTGCCCAGGAGAGCCACTTGGCCCAAGCCCGTGGGTGATCACACACAGAACAACACAAATAGGTCACCAAGCATCGGTTCATAACCTCGGATTGTCCGTCCGTCTGCGGTAGTAGGTTGTGCTCATCCGAAGTTGCGTACCCAGCATCTTGAACAGCGTCTGCCAAAAGGAACTCAGGAAGAGGGGAACGCGGTCACTCACAATGGAGCGAGGGAACCCATGGAGGAGGACCATCCCGTCAACGAAGCAGCAGCCACTCCGGGAGTCGTGATCGGGTGTCGAAGCGGGATGAAATGAGCATACTTGGAGAGGCGGTCTATGATCACCAATACGCAATCCCATGTCTTGAAGCGGGAAAGCCGGGAGATGAAGACCATAGAGATGTCTTCCCGGACATGTGCCGGAATGGGGAGTGGCTGGAGGAGGCCCCCGGGAAAATTAGCCTCGTACTTGGCTCGCTGGCTCGGTAGGAAGGCCGCAACGAAGTTCTTTATGCGCTGGAACATTCACGGCCAATATAGGGAGACAGCGAGACAGCGATACGTCCTGAAGGAGCCCGTATGACCAGCTTCTGTGGTCGCATGGAACTCGATGAGGAGGTAGCATAGGTTGTGACGATCTGTCAGAACCGTGAAGTGGAGGCCAAGCAGGTAGGACCGCCAATGTTGTACTACTAGAACCAACACCATCAACTCAGACTCATATGCGGAGTGAGGACGCACGGTGGCCGCAAACGAGCGGCTAAAATAGGCGACGAGTTGGCACGCCTGCATTAAAACTGCCTTGACGCTCGAGTTGGAGGCGTCACACTCCACCACAAAGGGTTGCGCAAAAATCTGGCATCGCTAACACGGGGGCGGTGTTGAGGGCTTGCTGAAGGGTCTGTAATGTCGCGACCACCGTCGATGACCATTGAAAATGTCGTTCTCTAACTTCTTGAGTAGGCTGGAAAGCGGTTTGGCGATCTTGTCGTAGTCCCAGATGAACCGACGGTAGTATCTGGTGAGACCAAAAATCCTCGAACATTGCAGAGTGATCGGGGTGTGGGCCATAGAAGGACGGCACGAACCTTGTCCGGATCCATAGTTATGTCGTTTGCGGATATGGTGTGCCCCAAGTAACTGATTTATTCTGGCGGAAGACGCATTTTTTGGGGTTCACACAGGAGTGATCTAGGAGAGTGGTGAGAGTGGCCCAAACATAGTCCAAAAAGTCCGGCCAAAATGAACAGCAAACTAGAATGTCATCGAAGAAAACCAATATAAACTTGCACAGGTGATGTAGACTCAAATTAGGGTTTCAATAATTAAACATTTTTAAGCAAAATATACTATTTGCTATAAAATAAAACTAGGGTTTTGAAAATAAGTTGATTTTCTTAATTTTGAAAAGGGGTTGAGCGGCTGAATCAAGGCGTTCACACGTAAAACTACTCTTAACGATAAACTTCAGCAAAATCGCTATTTGTTATTCAAATAATTTCGTTGGCACCTAACAGATTGAGTCGTAGCGGAATTTGTACGATCACAAACATAAACCACAAGCAACAATTTATGGAATAACGGAAATTTAGGTGATTAGAACATTCGAGGCAAGCTTCTAATTATTTAAGTGAAACATAAAATTAAATCCAATTAATTGGAGCAAGATCCGAGTAAGGATGCCGCAATGAAGCTGGCCTAACCCAAGTCCATGAACAAGCATCAACAGGTCGCCGAAGAATTACTTAGAAAAATGTATTGCATTATTTCATTGATGACCCTTATTGGGATTATATAAATACAAAGACCCGAACATATACAGGTAAATACAGATAAGCCCCTATACATACACACAATCTCTAACACCCCCCCCCCCACCTCAAACTCACGGGGGATCATACATCGATAGTTTGGACATAAGGTAGTCATGTTGAACCCTCGTCTGGGGCTTGGTGAACAAGTCTGCAATCTGATGCTCGGTGGGAACATACTGGGGAACGAATGTACGTCGGCTGTACTGCTCACGAAGGAAGAATACGTCGACCCAATGTGCTTGGAGAGGGAAAACTTCACTGGATTCAGAGTGATCTGAATGGCACAAGTTTTGTCACAAAAGAGAGTGGTCGGTCCGGAGGAGACAATGCCAAAATCTGCAAGAAGCCAACGAAGCCAGATAATCTCCTCGTCCGTAGACGCCATTGCGCGTAGCTCAGCCTCAGTACTACAGCGGGAAACACCGGACTGTTTCTTGGACTTCCAGGCAAGCAAGGAGCCCAAAAACAGACAGAAACCAGTGACAGAGCGACGATCAGAAGGATCACTAGCCCAAGTAGCATCAGAGAAAGCAGAAAGCTGGAGGGAACTGCTGCTGGAGAAGAACAGACCACGGCCAGGAGTCGCGCGAAGGTAACGCAGTACACGCAGCAAGTGAGCATAATGGACTGATGTAGGAGTGCTGACAAACTGGCTCAACACATGTACTGCATGAGCAATATCTGGCCGAGTGATGGTGAGATAGACCAGGCTGCCGACCAAATGACGATAGCGAGTAGGGTCAGCAAGAGGGATCCCCTCATCAGCCTGAAGCTGCAGGTGAAGCTCCATCGGTGTGGCAACAGTGCGGGTGTCGGAAAGAGCAGCCCGAGCTAAAAGATCGGTAGTATACCGCTGCTGAGAGAACTGGAACCCTGCAGAGGTAGAAGAGAACTCAATGCCCAGAAAATAGCTCAAAGGTCCCAAATTTGTCATCTGAAATTGTTGCTGCAGGTGATGCTTGACAAAGTCAATGGAAGTCGGGTCATCACCAGTGATGATCATATCATCCACAGAGCAGAAGAAGAGTCCGGCCTCGGGAAGAGGTGTGAACAAACAGGGCCGGGTCGTGCTCGCTGGGCTGAAAACCAGCGGCTGTAACTACAGAGTTGAAGCGCTCGAACCAGGCTCGAGGAGCCTGTTTGAGACCATAGAGAGCATGATGCAACCGACAAACCATGCCAGGAGGAGCAGCAAAACCGGGAGGAGGAACCATGTAGACCTCCTGCTGTAGGTCACCGTGAAGAAACGCATTCTTTACATCCAGCTGAAACAGGGACCAACGATGGACAGCAGCAACAGCAACAAATATCCTAATCGTGGTCATGTGTGCCACAAGAGCAAAAGTTTCGTGATAGTCTCGACCATGCTCCTGCTGAAAACCCCGAGCAACCAGGTGAGCCTTGTACCGCTCAATAGAACCATCAGAGCGAGTCTTGATCTCATAGACCCACTTGCAAGTGATGGGAACAGCACCAGGAGCGCCTGAGGCGCCGGGCGCACCGGGCACAGCCCGTCGCGCCTCAGAATGGTTGAGACGAGCGATGTGCCCCTGGCACACCCAAACACGCCTCTGCGCTCGCCTTACTAGCTCTCAGGCGCACCAAAGCTGGGTCTGGGCTTTTAAAGGTGTTTTCTTCAACCTATTTTTTTTGGGAGATGGGCAAAAACATGATCTCAGATGCAACAAAGGCACCTCTGGGCGCACTTGGGCTTCCAAATTCAGCGAATTGGGCGCCCAATTCGCTTAATTTAATTTTTGCGCCTCAGGTGCCTCAGGAGCATGTCTGTGCCTTGCTCCTAGGCTCCAAGTCCCCTTTGCGCCTCGGTAGGCCTTGAGCCTTTAATAACATAACTCATCGACTGGGTGATCACCGATCACCGGCTTGAGTTGCGAGACGTGGAACACTTGATGGATGCGGCTCTCCAGAGGTAGGCGAGGGCGATATGCCTGAGTGCCCAACCGGACTAGGATCTCAAAGGGCCATAGAACTTGGCCGCCAGCTTGGAGCATGTCTACGGGTTCACGGTGACCTGTCAGTGTGGCTGGAGCTTGTGAAACACTAAATCACCCTTGATGAATTGGATATCGCATCGGTGGCGGTTGGCTGAGGCCACCATCCTATCCTGGGCATGCTAGAGGTGTTGGCCCAACTGACGGAGCATGGCATCGCGGTCACGAAGGAGGCGGTCCATGGAGGCAACCACACATTCGCACGACACGGCCTGTGTGAGGATGGGCGGAGGCTTTCCGTAAACTGCCTCAAACGATATGGTGTCGGTGCTAGAGTGGAAGGACGTGTTGAAAGAGTACTCTGCCCAGGAGAGCCACTTGGCCCAAGCCCGTGGGTGATCACACACAGAACAACACAAATAGGTCACCAAGCATCGGTTCATAACCTCGGATTGTCCGTCCGTCTGCGGTAGTAGGTTGTGCTCATCCGAAGTTGCGTACCCAGCATCTTGAACAGCGTCTGCCAAAAGGAACTCAGGAAGAGGGGAACGCGGTCACTCACAATAGAGCGAGGAAACCCATGGAGGAGGACCATCCCGTCAACGAAGCAGCGGCCACTCCGGGAGTTGTGATCGGGTGCCGAAGCGGGATGAAATGAGCATACTTGGAGAGGCGGTCTATGATCACCAATACGCAATCCCATGTCTTGAAGCGGGAAAGTCGGGAGATGAAGACCATAGAGATGTCTTCCCGGACCTGTGCCGGAATGGGGAGTGGTTGGAGGAGGCCCCCAGGAAAAGTAGCCTCGTACTTGGCTCGTTGGCTCGGTAGGAAGGCCGCAACGAAGTTCTTTATGCGCTGGAACATTCACGGCCAATATAGGGAGACAGCGAGGCAGCGATACGTCCTGAAGGAGCCCGTATGACCAGCTTCTGGGTCGCATGGAACTCGATGAGGAGGTAGCATAGGTTGTGACATTCTGTCAGAACCGTGAAGTGGAGGCCAAGCAGGTAGGACCGCCAATGTTGTACTACTAGAACCAACACCATCAACTCAGACTCATATGCGGAGTGAGGACGCACGGTGGCCGCAAACGAGCGGCTAAAATAGGCGACGAGTTGGCACGCCTGCATTAAAACTGCCTTAACGCTCGAGTTGGAGGCGCCACACTCCACCACAAAGGGTTGCGCAAAAATCTGGCATCGCTAACACGGGGGCGGTGTTGAGGGCTTGCTGAAGGGTCCGTAATGTCGCGGCCACCGTCGATGACCACTGAAAATGTCGTTCTCTAACTTCTTGAGTAGGCTGGAAAGCGGTTTGGCGATCTTGTCGTAGTCCCAGATGAACCGACGGTAGTATCTGGTGAGACCAAAAATCCTCGAACATTGCTGAGTGATCGGGGTGTGGGCCATAGAAGGACGGCACGAACCTTGTCCGGATCCATAGTTACGTCGTTTGCGGATATGGTGTGCCCCATGTAACTGATTTATTCTGGCGGGAGACGCATTTTTTGGGGTTCACACAGAAGGAGTGATCTAGGAGAGTGGTGAGAGTGGCCCAAACATAGTCCAAAAAGTCCGGCCAAAATGAACAACAAACTAGAATGTCATCGAAGAAAACCAATATAAACTTGCACAGGTGATGTAGACTCAAATTAGGGTTTCAATAATTAAACATTTTTAAGCAAAATATACTATTTGCTATAAAATAAAACTAGGGTTTTGAAAATAAGTTGATTTTCTTAATTTTGAAAAGGGGTTGAGCGGCTGAATCAAGGCGTTCACACGTAAAACTACTCTTAACGATAAACTTCAGCAAAATCGCTATTTGTTATTCAGATAACTTCGTTGGCACCTAACAGATTGAGTCGTAGCGGAATTTGTACGATCACAAACATAAACCACAAGCAACAATTTATGGAATAACGGAAATTTAGGTGATTAGAACATTCGAGGCAAGCTTCTAATTATTTAAGTGAAACATAAAATTAAATCCAATTAATTGGAGCAAGATACGAGTAAGGATGCCGCAATGAAGCTGGCCTAACCCAACTCCATGAACAAGCATCAACAGGTCGCCGAAGAATTACTTAGAAAAATGTATTGCATTATTTCATTGATGACCCTTGTTGGGGTTATATAAATACAAAGACCCGAACATATACAGGTAAATACAAATAAGCCCCTATACATACACACAATCTCTAACACCCCCCCCCCCCCCTCAAACTCACGGGGGATCATACATCGATAGTTTGGACATAAGGTAGTCATGTTGAACCCTCGTCTGGGGCTTGGTGAACAAGTCTGCAATCTGATGCTCGGTGGGAACATTCTGGGGAACCAATGTACGTCGAATGTACTGCTCGCGAAGGAAGAATACGTCGACTCCAATGTGCTTGGGGAGGGAAAACTTCACTGGATTCAGAGTGATCTGAATGGCACAAGTTTTGTCACAAAAGAGAGTGTTCGGTCCGGAGGAGACAATGCCAAAATCTGCAAGAAGCCAACGAAGCCAGATAATCTCCTCGGCCGTAGACGCCATGGAGCGTAGCTCAGCCTCAGTACTAGAGCGGGAAACACCGGACTGTTTCTTGGACTTCCAGGCAAGCAAGGAGCCCAAAAACAGACAGAAACCAGTGACAGAGCGACGATCAGAAGGATCACTAGCCCAAGTAGCATCAGAGAAAGCAGAAAGCTGGAGGGAACTGCTGCTGGAGAAGAACAGACCACGGCCAGGAGTCGCGCGAAGGTAACGCAGTACACGCAGCAAGTGAGCATAATGGACTGATGTAGGAGTGCTGACAAACTGGCTCAACACATGTACTGCATGAGCAATATCTGGCCGAGTGATGGTGAGATAGACCAGGCTGCCGACCAAATGACGATAGCGAGTAGGGTCAGCAAGAGGGATCCCCTCATCAGCCTGAAGCTGCAGGTGAAGCTCCATCGGTGTGGCAACAGTGCGGGTGTCGGAAAGAGCAGCCCGAGCTAGAAGATCAGTAGTATACCGTTGCTGAGAGAACTGGAACCCTGCAGAGGTGGAAGAGAACTCAATGCCCAGAAAATAGCTCAAAGGTCCCAAATCTGTCATCTGAAATTGTTGCTGCAGGTGATGCTTGACAAAGTCAATGGAAGTCGGGTCATCACCAGTGATGATCATATCATCCACATAGAGCAGAAGAAGAGTCCGGCCTCGGGAAGAGGTGTGAACAAACAGGGCCGGGTCGTGCTCGCTGGGCTGAAAACCAGCGGCTGTAACTACAGAGTTGAAGCGCTCGAACCAGGCTCGAGGAGCCTGTTTGAGACCATAGAGAGCATGATGCAACCGACAAACCATGCCAGGAGGAGCAGCAAAACCGGGAGGAGGAACCATGTAGACCTCCTGTTGTAGGTCACCGTGAAGAAACGCATTCTTTACATCCAGCTGAAACAGGGACCAACGATGGACAGCAGCAACAGCAACAAATATCCTAATCGTGGTCATGTGTGCCACAAGAGCAAAAGTCTCGTGATAGTCTCGACCATGCTCCTGCTGAAAACCCCGAGCAACAAGGTGAGCCTTGTACCGCTCAATAGAACCATCAGAGCGAGTCTTGATCTCATAGACCCACTTGCAAGTGATGGGAACAGCACCAGTAGGAAGAGGCACAAGAACCCAAGTAGAGGTACGCTCAAGAGCAGCCAACTCATCAGACATAGCGGCCTGCCACTCAGGAACCTGAGCAGCCTCGCGGTAGGAACTAGGCTCTGGAGTACTGGTGGAGGTTAGCAGGAAGAGCAGTGAGGTCGAGTGGCTGGGTGGTAAAACCGAGGCGATCTGGTGGATGTCGATCTCGAAGGGGGTAACGTCTGGCAGGCGAATCATCCACGGGACTCTCACTGAAGGCTGGAGGCACCTGTGGGGTAGTCAGAGCACGACGAGTGTAGTGGTGGAGAATAGGAGGTAGAGGGTCGGGAGATGGCAGAACATGAGGAGGTGGAGAGGACTCAGAAGAGGGAGATGACGATGATGGCGGTAGCTCTGCTGGTGACTGGTCTGATGGTGGTGGCAAAACAGGTGGTGGTACGGTAGGAAAAATAAGGAACTGAATATCAGCTATGGTAGTAGATGAGGGTGAAGCAAAGGTGGATGAAGAAAGGAAGAAAGGTTGGTCCTCAACGAAAGTGACATCACGAGAAATGCGAAGACGGAGCGCAACAGGATCATAACAGCGGTAACCTTTGTGCTCTGAGCTGTAGCCTAGAAAAACACATGCAGACTGAGCAGAGAGCTTAGTCCGCTCACGTAGTGGTAATAGGACATAACACAGACATCCGAACACACGAAGATGAGTGTATCGAGGAGGATGAGAGAACAAACACTCACCGGGACACCGACCCTGAAGGAAAGTGGATGGCTGAAGGTTGATGAGATAGACAGCGGTGGAGACAGCCTCAGCCCAAAAATGTGAGGGAACATGGGAAGCCAAAAGAAGAGTGCGAGCGGTCTCAATGATGTGGCGATGTTTCCTTTCCGCAGTGACATTCTGGGAATGAGCACCCGGACAGGAGAGCTGTGGGAGCGTGCCATGAGAGACGAGAAGGTCACGGAACTTATGCGATAGGTACTCCCCCCCCCCCCCGAATCGGAGCAAAAAATACGAGTAGAGGCGGAGAACTGAGTACGAACCATGGTGGAGAAAGTAACATAAACCTGAAAAAACTCAGCACGAGAACGCAAGATATATCCAAGTGAAATGAGAAAAATTATCAATAAACAAGACATAATAGCGGTGTCCACCCTTGAATACAAAAGGAGCAGGCGTCCATACATCAGAATGGACTAACTCAAACGGAGCCGAAGACCTAGACATACTAGACTGATAGGGAAGTTGTAGCTGTTTTCCAAGCTTACAACCCGTACAAGAGTGACTAGTGTCAACAGATACACGACCCAAAACACCCTGACGAACAAGAGTTGAGAGACGGGCGCCACTGGGATGACCAAGACGATGGTGCCACTGACGAAAGGAAACAGCGAGAAGACATAAAAGAGGAGCAGCTGGGGACTGTGTGACTGATGGCAGACGAAGGTACTCAAGGAGATATACCCCACTATGGAGACGGCCAGCTCCAATGAGGGTCCCTGCAAGACGATCCTGCACATGACAAACAAACTCATCAAAAACAACAAGATAACCACTAGAGGCAAGCTGGCTGGCGGAGATGAGGTTCATGTAGAGCTGAGGGATAGACAACATCAAGAATGTGGAACTGAGGGGTGTGAAGAAGGCCACGACTGATAATAGGAAGGGTGGTGTCATCAGCAATAAGAACACGTAGGTCGGAGGAAACAGGCTGGCAGGCATGGAGATGGGTTGCATCATAGGTCATATGAAAAGAGGCTCCAGAGTCAAATAACCACGAGGACGGAGAGATACCTGACGGGGCAGAGGCCGTTGGGGGATCAGTAGAGGTAGAGGCCTGACCAACTGTGGCTGCAGATGTACTCGGGAAGGTGCCTGAAGACAGCTGCTGAGCCAGTTGTATGAGCTGCTCAGAGAAGGAGGCTGTCGGAGGAGGCACGGGCAGAACTGGAGTTGCACGCTGCTGGGTGTCACGAGACTGGATGTTCTGCTGGGAACGCTGAAGCTTGCGACACTCAGACACTCTGTGTCTCGGTGCATGACAATAATGACAGCGAACAGAAGACTCAGTTGAAGAGGCGGCAGGGAGCAACGGTGTTGGGCAGGATCCATCTAAATGGCTCCAAAGGCGTAGGCCTCGGAGATGCATGTGCATGGTGGAAGACCAAGGCTTGTAGTTCTGCCCGTTGAGCAGCACATCAGGCTTAGGAAGATAGCCACTGGGAGTCGAGGCGGGATCCATTGAAGGCCGACACCGAGATCTGGAGAAGAATGGATCGGTGCAGAAAACGGAGGAAGTAGCCAGAGGAAGGAGCCAACTAGAGAAAGCAACCAACCAGAGGAAGCAGCCGGAGCAAGGATCGAGCGGATCGACGCAGTCGATCGGAGGAAGCACCGGAGGAAAGATCGAGCGGATCGACGCAGTCGATCGACGCCGTAGAGGAGCGGGATTGATCGATCGGAATCGACGCAGTAGCGGGATCGATCGGCGGCGCAGACGAGCAGGAGAGGGATCGGGAGAGTTAAACCCTACCCTCTGATACCAACTTAGAAAAATGTATTGCATTATTTCATTGATGACCCATCTTGGGGTTATATAAATACAAAGACCCAAACATATACAGGTAAATACAGATAAGCCCTTATACATACAAACAATCTCTAACGGAATTAAGGTGGCACATCATGTTGGCCCATCTGTGGACAGGGTTGATTTACGGAAGGATTTCCGGAGTAGGTTGCCGAGAATCGACGGCAACTAGTCGCGAGCAACTGGTATGGATCGCTGGAGGGTGGATGGCGCTACTAGAGGTGGCGGAAGATGAAATTGACGCTGGCTCTGTCGGTGGTGGCCCGTAATTGGAGCGGTGCGGTGAGGAGAGCGTCGATGTTATTACTCGCGGAGGTTGCCATTTGTCGCTATGGTGAGGAGTGCTACGGGAACAAGGGCTCGAGGCTGGCGTATCTCGACAGGAAGATGAGCAATTGGGATGAGAGTTGTACCGGTCTTACAGAGGGAACGAAACTTTTTGTTCCTCTAGGCACCCGGTCTCCCTTTTTTCTTCTCTCGTAGCAGTATTTAACATGGGCTGGACTTATTCACTCTTTCTAATTATTCATTCCCGTGAAAACATTGCCAAATACATATAATTTTTCCTATTGAAATTCTTGTTGGCTGTTGAAATATGCCATAGATAATTATTTCCAAATTGAAATTTATATATGATTTGGTTTTCAAATATAATCTCATGGATATCTTGCCCTATTTAAATTTAAGTGACCTTAAATAATTTGAAGTTTGACTATACCGTCCTAACCTACAAAGCACGAATACTTAAAAATGGTCTACGTATCGACACGAACGCGTACCGGATACGGGAAACGCGCGGAAACGCGTTTCCGAAACTCCAGGAAACGCATTTTTTAGAAAATATATATTTTATTTTCGGAATCGCGTATCCCGCAAAGGGAAACGCGATTCCGTGAGATATAGAGCTCGCGTATTTCATTTTATGCATTAGGTTTTTTCTGTTCCGCTCCCGATCCCGTCGGCATTCCACTCCCGATTCCGCTGATCCCGCAGGTACTCCTTCTCCTCCTCCTTCTCCTGCTCTTCTTCTTCTTCTCCTTCTCCTTCTTCTTCTCCTTCTCCTTCTGCTTCTTCTTCTTCTTCTCCTTCTGCTTCTTCTTCTTCTTCTTCTTCTGCTTTTGGTTCTTCTTCTTCTCATGCTCCTTCTCCTGCTTCTTCTTCTCCTCTTCCTCCTCCTTCTTCTTCTTCTCCTCCTGCTTCTCCTCATTCTTCTTCTTCTTCGCCTCCTCTTGTTTCTTCTTCTTCTCTTCCTCTTGCTTCTTCTTTTTCTCTGTCTTCTTCTTCTCCTGCTACTGCTTCTTCTTCTTCGCCTTTTTCTGCTTCTCCGTCTTCTCCTCCTTCTCCTCCTGGTTTTTCTTTCTGCATCATATTAATATCCAATATATGCCTAAAAATATTGCTAAGTACAACTACATCTGTATTCTCTACATGTTACTAAGTAATCTAATTTTGTTTATGGTATTTACATTGATAATCTCACAACAACTCCAACTCAAACAAGTAATCTAATATCGCTTGATGAACCAAGGTTGGAGCTCTCAATTATTGAAAAACATGAAGTTAATACTATTGGAGAAAATGTTTGATTTTCATACTTGATATTTTGCATGTGAATGTAACAAAATAATGCTCTCAATTGATGTAATGATGTATTGATGTGTACATGTGATAGATTGCTCTTTATGGTGCTTGTTTCATTGAATGTTATTTATAGCATTATATGAAATATCAATAATATATATTATAGTCTTATTAATTTTTTTCATTGCAATTCAAGATTTGTACAAATAGTTTGTTAGTTGTCTTATTCTTATATTAATTAATACTTATATTAAAATAATTTAAAATGTTTCTCGTATCCTAATTTTTTAAAAAATCACGTTTCCCGTATCCGTTTCGTATCGTATCCCGTATCTCGTTTTTGTCCCCGTGGTACATAGGTCCTAACTACAAAAATTATCGGACCTTTTTATTCAGGATCTCATCGGATGGTCACCTGATGAGCCAACCAACTTCAAGAAGAAAATGCGCGAAAAAATACATGCTAAGAAATAAAAGTTGAAAAATAAAATGCGAGACTTAGGATGTGACGAAGTGCATCAATTCTCCCGGAGTTGAAAGAGCTCGACCCGGACGAGACTTCGCAAAACTGGTAATAGAGAGATCTGACATTGTCGCGGGTGCTAGATCGGGTGGAATATTTGGGACCTTGATGGGTGGCTCAACTGGTGGCCCAGTGCGCTTCTGAACATGAACTAGACCAAACCTCTTGCAGTAAGTGATCATCTGGCCTCCCTTTGAAAAGTACAACTCATTGCGATAACGACCGACCGTGAGTATATAATGTTCAAAGGTTGCTTGCAAAATATCAACAGTAATTTTATGCAATTTTTTTAAACAATTAATATGAGTTTGTGAGTCGAAAAAAATATGTTCATGGAACGAGAGATGATGACCGTCAGGTGGGCAGAGTAACACATAGAAAATCTCGAAAGGAGATATATTAAGAGAGCGGCTTTAGAATTATTACAAGTGAAATTTGTCTGTGAAGGTACAAGATCTCATCGATTTAGATTCTCCCCGATTAAACGCCTAAGAAGGTTCTCCAAACACTAATTAACGATTTCAGCGTGTTCATCGATTAGAAAGTGATAAGTGTTACTAAACTCGAGGTTGGTGTCCATTCGACCCCTTAGTAAGTTCCAAAAATACAGCATAAAATAGTTAATATATTGTTGCAATTCCAAAAATCCGCTTATATCTAAATTAATACTACAAAAATTAAAATTGACCTCAATTTTATCATTTAGATGTTCTCAAAGAAATCTTTTAAAACGTGTATCTTTATTAGGAGTGAAATTTTTTGAAATTCTCACTCCTTAAAACACGAGTTTTCTTAAATATATTGATAATTTGAAAATATTTATTTCCAGACTCATTTATAAGATGATGTAATGATTTCAATGTTCTCCAAATACGAAATCAATATATGGTGGTGACACTAGTTTTATTGGTGGGTGGCCATCAAACATAATATCAATAGGCTCAAGTGTTTGTGGTTGTAGCGGCCTAGGAGAATTAGGGTATGCGTAGATTGAGTCTATGTTATCTAAGAGGTGGGACTCTTCACTAGTCTAACTCCTCTGGGAGAAGTGAGATCGAAATTTTGTCATCTAAGGTGAGTGACACCACTAATAAGTTCTTCCTAGAGCGGGGACTCAGGAATAAATTCTGAGACTAAAGGTTGTGCTTTAGTGTGAGCAAGGGGAAACACTACTTCAGTCGAGATGAGGGGATGAGAATGATGCAACTCTTCTCCTTGGAGCTGAGGCTTAGGAAGAAACTCGTCGACCGAAGGGAGCGATACTGTGGAGACAAGTGGGATAAATGTGCTCGTGGGGAAAACGACGTGACTAGCTGGACCATTATTAAGATTCTGAATCTCGGGTTCCCCTAGTTGACAAGTAGTTGGGAAGTGATCCGGAAAGACAAATGGTATGTGCATTGTCATCTCAAGGTTGTGTACATCGATGAATAACTCACTCAGATTTTGCGTGAATTCTGCAGTGACGAACTCAATATTTTTCATTAAGGTTTTTATGGACTCTTCAAGATTTTCCATTTTAACTAAGAATTAAAAAATAATTTTGTAAAAATATTTAGAGATAAAATAACTTAATGTATATATTTTAAAAAATTGAAACTCAAAATGATAATATTTTTTTGTTTAGAATTTAAAATAATTGACTATTTTAAGGAGGGGTAACATTAAGTTAAAATATTGGAGATAAATAATATTTATATATATTCATATATATTTTTATAATGATAGATAAAGATTTTTGTAATTCAAAATAAATATATTAAATATAGATATTTGAATAAAGATCATTTTTTGTTTTAAAATTTAATTTAGATTTTTTTGTAACATGGATCGATTGATTTGCAATAGAAGTGAATCGAACCTCTCTTTGATATCAAAGAGATGTAGACTCAAATTAGTGTTTCAAGAATTAAACATTTTTAAGTAAAATATTCTATTTGTTATAAAATAAAAATAGGATTTTGAAAATAAGTTGATTTCATAACTTCAAAAAGGGTCGAGCGGCCGAATCGAGGCGTTCGCGCGTAAAACTACTCTTAACGATAAACTTCAACAAAATCGTTATTTAGATAATTTCGTCGGCGCCTAACGGATTGAGCCGTAGCGAGATTTGTACGATCACAAACATAAACCACAACCAACATTTTATGAAATAACGGAAATGTAAGTGATTAGAACATTCGAGTCAAGCTACTAATTATTTAAGTGAACCATAAAATTAAAGCAAATAATTGGAGCAAGATACGAGTAAGGATACCGCAATGAACCTGGCCCAGCCCAAGTCCATGAGCAAGCATCAACATGTCGTCGAAGAATTAAGGTGGCGCATCATGTGGGCACATCTGTGGACAGGGCTGATTTACGGAAGGGTTGTCAGAGTAGGTTGTCGAGAGTCGACGACAACTGGTCGCGAGTAACTGGTATGGATCGCTGGAGGATCGATGGCGCTACTGGAAGTGGCGAAAGATGAAATCGAGGCTATTTTCTGTCGGCAGTGACCCAAAACTGGGGGGCGCGGTGAGGAGAGTGTCGACGCTATTACTCGTGGAGGTTGCCATCTGTCGCTATGGTGAGGAGCGTTGCAGAAAGAAGGGCTCGAGGCTGGAGAATCTCGGCAGGAAGACGAAAAGTGGGGATGAGAGTTGTACTGGTCTTATAGATGGAACGAAACTTTTCATTCCTTTGTGTACCCGGTCTCCCTTTTCTCTTTTCTCGTATCAATATTTAACATGGGTTGGACTTATTCACTCTTTCTAATTATTCATTTCTGTGGAAACATTTCCAAATACATATAATTTTTCCAATTAAAATTTTTGTTGGATGTTGAAATATGCCACAAATAATTATTTCTAAATTGAAATTTAAATAAGATGCCAAATATGGTTTTCAAATATAATCTATTGGATATCTTGCCCTACTTAAATCT
The DNA here is from genome assembly GCA_039583875.1 of Platanthera guangdongensis. Taxonomy (NCBI): domain Eukaryota; kingdom Viridiplantae; phylum Streptophyta; class Magnoliopsida; order Asparagales; family Orchidaceae; genus Platanthera; species Platanthera guangdongensis. The sequence continues at coordinate 195,857,584 of CM077158.1, read as the reverse complement.
ACACGACCTTAAATAATTTTAAGCTTACCTCTACCGTCCTAACTACCTAAATTAGCGGACCTTTATATTCAAAATTTCATTGAATGGTCAACCCGATGAGCCAACCAACTTCAAGAAGAAAATGCGCGAAAGAAATGCATGATAATAAATAAATGCTGAAAAATAAAATGCGTGACTTAGAATGCGACGAAGGATGCATCAATTCTCTCGGGGTTGAAAAGGCGGGACCCCGACGAGACTTCGCAAAAACTGTCAATGGAGAGATCTAACATCGTCGCTGGTGCTAGAATCCGCCCACAACAAATAGTGGAAGATCCAAGCAGTGAAAAGCGGTCGTTGGGGGTCCTCGGTCACCGTATCCAATTTGAGGGCCTCGAAATCCGCGAGTGTCACCTCGGGTTTCTCCTCGCCAATGAGGATTTGGAGGTGCACTCGTGGGTAGGAGAGTAGGGTTGCTTGCTGCGGAAACACAACCCTTTGGTGCGCAGATCATGGTATTCATGATTGGAGAGTCCGGGTGGGCCATAGGCCTAAGAGGGTGGGGTGGTGTTGCGTCCCGGCCAAGGCCAGGGGTATCTCTAGCTGAGTTGGACGGTAGGTCGTTGCTGGCCTGTTGACCGGGAGCGCCGGAGAGACGGGGGGTGGTTTGCCCGTGTCCAAAGGCCGAAACTGAAATTCTGCTTCCACCAAGCGAGCAAGATCCATGACTTTTGCAATCGACGACGGGTGGTGGGTGCAGCAGATCCGGGCACGAATATGGGGAAGGAGCCCATGCATGAGACCGCGGCCAGAAGGCTGTAAGATCGGACCAAATGTTAAGTATAAGTTTGTGGGATGTCACTCAACACCTAGAGGGGGGTGAATAGGGGATCAACCTTTTCAAAGTTATTTGCGGAATTTAAAATTAAGACGCGGAAACAATCACACACACACCACAAGCACACAGAGTTTTATGGTGGTTCCCCAATTTGGGTATGTCCACTTTCCCTCTCCGTCTACTCAGCGGTGTGCTAGCTTCGGCAAGCTCTTCCAATCTCAGATTCGCGAATCCTACCTCAGAAGCACAGACTAGCTTGCTACCTCAGGCCGTTGCTGACTCTACAACTCAGATTCCCCGCAAGGAATCCTACCTCGGGTTCAATTCTTAACCCTACAACTAAGGCTACGCAGGACCCTAAAACTCAGATCCACAAGGGATCTTACAGCTTAGATCTCGTAGAGACCTTACAGTTGAATAAGTTTTACAGAGAATATTTTCTTTAGACTCAAGGATAATGCTTGAAAGCTCTGAGTCTTCTTGAAGCTGATGTTGAATGTTTCGGCTAGGATCTTCCTTCATAGTTGAATTATGTTCTTCAATATGAAGTGCTCAGCTCTTGGGGAAGATCTGTCTCCTTGTTGTTGAAAGATTGGGCGCGTAATGTATAGCAACTTGAATCGACAGAACTTCTTGGAGAAGAAGAAATCTCAGGATCGTCTTCTCCAATATTTAAGCTTTTCTGGAAAAGTGACGACGGTTGGCTGCTGAAAAGTTTACTTATTCTTTTGTACTTGATTTCTTATTTTACACTCAGCCGATTAGGGTTTACGAAATTATTCTATCACTATTTATAAGAAAGAAATAAATATAACGGATGAATCCTTGGCGCAGTTTGTTAGAGATCCATATCCTTGAAAGGCAAGTCTGATTGGACCTTTTTGTGGCGGCATTAATGAGGAAACGACAAATCAGCGCGCGATTTGAATTTTCGCCTTTTTGAATAATTTGACTTGATAGGCTTGATTCAATCAAATGAAAACTTTTTATCAAGTCGAATTCCTCTGTCAAATTCTTCTTATCAAGTTGAATTGAGACATATCTTGTCGAATTCTGTCTTACTCAGTTGAATATTGCTTCTCCGCAAGCCTTCTACTCGAATCTGCTTGATATAGCTTCTTCCAATCGAATCTGGACTTAGCGCATTACTTTCTTCATGAACTTGCCAGTTGTAATTTTCAAGGGGTATTCAGTCGAATCTCCTTGATACTTCTGCATGATTGTTTGTGATTCAACCGAATCGCATTGATACTCCTGCACAATTGTTCGTAATTCAACCGGATTTTCACTGCTTTTGTCATACCAAGTTTTTTTCCTTGAATCATCTCGATGCATTAACATGAGCTCTACTCGAGTTAGTCAAAATCGATTTCTTTTCTGAAGTTCTCTACTTCATTCGTCTTTTATACTTCACCATATTCGGACAGAATATTTACCAGTTCAACCGGACGTCTGGTCAAATTCTTACTTAAGCAAATTTCGTATTGCCGGATATCTGCTCGAATTATCTGCGCTTTCGACCAAATCTACTTTCCATTAGACTTCATATACACTCGAATTTATACTTCGTGAAATTTTATTTTCTTCCAGATGACTGCTCGACTCTTCTGGATATTCAATCAGGTCATCTAGTCAAATCTATGGATATTCGACCAGACCATCTTGTTGAAACCAAAAACTCGGTCTCTGCGGAGTTCACCCTTGGGGAAGGGGTGATCGCACACTTACTTCTCTCTCACGAGCCAAACGACTAAGGAAAAAGAACAGGAAACTGACTCAAGGGCTCGACGTGGAGGTCTCACCACACACCCGGAAGATCTTAGAGCGCTTCCCCTCCCTAGCAAAATGCTGAGCTAAGGGTATCTAAAAAAGTGCAAGAAGACCTGGGCACAAGCATGTCTTCTGAGGTACCACTTTGGGTCTATTTATAGATTTCTGAAAATGGCTTGCAAAGAGCCAATACCTGCTGTTCCAATCAACTATATGCAGCCCAACTGGATCTGACAATAGCGTAACTCCGTTGTTCTGAAAGACTATAGGCAGACCAACGGGGGTAAAAAGGTAAAAATACAACACAAAAACACGGGGCAAAAGGCCCTCTGCAACATCCACTCGATAGGGGCGGCGAGTGCTCGATGGGGTTGGCACTCGCCGCCTCTGCTCGGCTAGGGGCAGCGAGTGCAGGCCAACGGTACGGAGCACTCGCCAAAAAGGCGCGAGTGCTTTGCAAGCTTGGCACCCAATGCCCCCCCCCCCCCCCACCTCCCACTCGCCATCCCGGGCTTCTTGGGCCTAAATGAAGAATCTCTCTTACGGGAGGCCACTCAGCTAATACGTGGTTGTACACAATCTCCGCTCTTTGTGAGCTTCCGCGAAGCTCGGAAAGACTCATCCAACCCCGGGTATTTGCTGAGTGGGTGTTGAGCTGTAAGAGAATCTTTTGCGGGCCCCTCTACAGCCATATAAATATTCGGGCATGGGCCGATGGTCCTTTCCCTTATTTCCTCCTCTTGCTCTCTCCTCTAGCACCATGCCGCTTTCCCAGGAGGCTCTAGAGCACCTTAGCGCTGTCCAAACCAAAAACAAGATTTTGACGAGCTCACTCACCCCCTGGCTCACGTGGAAAGCTCCTGAATCATCCCCGCGAATGAAGAAAGCCAAAGTGGTCAGGCGTCACCAGGCCAACAATGAATCGACCTCGCAAAACCTTTCTCAACCTGAGGTTCCTGCGGCCTCTGCACTTGCTTCAAAACTCCTGCTACCGAGAGGAAATACTAACTTGTTATACTTGTGCAGATACCGCCAAAGGGGAAGGCGACTTAAGAGGCGAGAGCCGAGCAAGACCCGTCGGGGAAAGGGCCCAGCCAGATGGTCCACGAGGTCACCTCTCCCAACCAGCCCGATGCTACCCCGCGAGAGGGATGTAAGCCTTCGTCCATGTTCCCGCCTCTTTCCAGTTGTCTCACCCAAATTTTCTTGCAGCTCCCCCCTGTGGAACCACAGGGACAGGAATTCTGGCGCCGAGATCCCCTGTTGGCGAGACGCCTGCAGATCTCGCCTCTACTCCACCCCCAGCGGATGCTACCCCCAAACTTTTCGCTGAGCCGCTAGTCTTCCCCTTGGGCCTTGGGAAGGGAAGCACAACCTTCAACACCCCCTTTGAGGGGCGGCCCGGCACTTCTCGCCATCCCTCTGACAAGGACGCAAGTACCAGAACAGGTAGTGGATTTCGCCAATCTTTTCCAGGAAGTGTGAGAATCAAGCTGATAACATTGTTTTAATGTAGGCTACCGCGAGGTTTCCACGGATGTTGATATCGAGGAGAAAGAGATCTTGCCTCTCCCTTCGCCGGAGTTGATCGCCGAATACCTAGGCGATCCCCGGGATGTCGAGAGGATGAAGCGGCAGTTGGTCGAGACACTCCGGAAATAATCCCTATTGCTGCGCGGGATTGCGGATCAGGTGCGAGTGAATCAGGAGTCTACCGAGGAGCGGCTTCTCAGCCTGGAAAATAGCTACACCCAGCTAGTCGCCAATCTGTCGGAAGAGGTCGGTGGCGGAACAGAATACCCTGGCCTTCACATCGCGCGGGTCAAAGACCAACTCCATCTCGCGCAGCGAGGACTCCAGACCATCCGCTCCATCCACTATGCACGTGCCATGCCGGGAGCGGGAAGAGGAGGTCGGGAACGGTGAAGACGGCCCCCTGGTGAGCCTACCAGAACTCGCCTCCCCTCCTGTTACTTTATGATCTTTGTAATAATTATTGTTGGCATCTATGTCGAGTGTGGATAGTGTATTGTGCTTGTATGTTATTTTTGGTCTTGCCTCCTTTTTAATTTTGTCTTATCATGTTTGTTCTGTTTAATACACCTGCTTTTATTTGTGCTGCCTTCTATGCTTAGATCTTGAGTGTTGGCGAGAGATCGTAGCATCTCGCCAAGGTCCAAGGCGGGACCCGAGGCGAGACCCAACAGATGTGTTATCCGCACTCTTTCCATGTTAGGATCATTTCCCGCCAAAACTTTTCTATAAATAGGGCGTACACCTACCGCATTAATCATCGCCTTCAATAGCTCTTACTCGCCACTTCTTGTTCTTTTCGCACTCGCGTTTTCGCTCTTTGTTACTCTTCTAGGCGAGATGTCAGGAGAAGGAGACGGCACGAACAAGTGCGCGGCGGCATTCGCCGACTGCCCTTTCGTCAACTGCAGCATGACCGTGGAAGAATACCATTCCCTAGTCAGCCTCTACATCACGCCAAGTTTCACCGGGCAACATCCATCGGACAGCGAAGCCATCAACCACTTCTTGCATGTCGAACTTGCCATCCCCGCCGAGCATTTCGAAGTAGGACTCCGCCTCCCGCTATGGCCTGAGGTCCGCCAGGCCCCCCTCCGCTACTTTGTGGTAGTTCCCGCACAGTTGAATCCCAACTCCATAGACATGTTGGTTGCATTCGCTTGCTACATGCGGTCGGAGCGAATGGAGTTCAGCCTCCCGGTCTTCCGCAAATTATTCAATTTTTGTGCCAAGAGGGACGGGATTGCCTTTTACTCCGGCAACAACCTAAAGGCGAAAGGTCTCGCCAACAAGAATCATAACTGGGTAAAGAAGTTAATTTTTGTCTCCGGCGACTTCGGCAACCTTCCCCTCTCGCTGATCTAGCAAGAAGAGTCCACCTATCGCCCCACCAGTCTCGACGGCCACGAGTCCAACCTCCACCAGTTTCTCTTGGGGAAGGACTTTGACGTTGTTTTCTTGAGGAGGAACATCGACACACTTCTGCCAGTTTTCGTCGGGGAAGGTAAGGAACGCATTCGCCATTTCAGGGGTAGTCAGCTTTGGAAAATTTTCTAACTTATAATATTCATGTAGGGGTGCGAGATCTTCCCCTTAATCGTCCATTCGCAGTCAGTGTCGTACCCTCATCTAAGCTGGCGCGTGCTGAGGCTGCCGCAGCGGCCTGCAGGAGCTCTTCGAAGCCGCTGTCGGGATCCAGCGATAAAAAGCGGAGGCCTGATGCGTCGTCATCCCTACCCCCTTCCAAGAAGTCTTCAACAGCCGAGAAGTCCCTGGCTGTCGAGAAGCCAAAAGGTGCCGAGAAGCCAAAAGGTGTCGCGAAGCCAAAAGGTGTCGAGAAGCCCCTAGCTGCCGAGAAATCACCCGCCACTTATTTCGGCAAGGGCGAGGAGATTGTGGTGGACTCTCCTGTAAATAAGGCCGAAGATGTAGTGAAGGCGAGGGGGAGAGAGACCGGAGGGACCTCGGCACAGGAGAAGCCGGAACCCAGGGGCCACAGGAACTTCGGTCTGGGTGAGGATGTGCTGAACGACAGCGAAGAGCCCCTGTTGGTGTGGGATTGAAAGGCCAACAGGGCCTCCATCTCTACCGTACTCCCTTCCTGGCAAGAGGGCGATACGGTCTCGGTCCGGGCCTATGCATTGGCCTTTGGCATGTATGGGCGGGACAGCGCCGCCTACTATGACCGGGCGTTAACAAAATCACTCGCCTACGAGAGCTCGCGGGCCCAATTTCGCGCCCTCGAGCTCGCGCATATGTCAGCGCGCCGTAGAATCCGCCTTGCGCGACAACTGGCGGATGTTAGCGCGGCGCGATCCACTCTCTGCTCGGAGGTGAAAATACTGAAGGAGGAGCTCGCGGCCTCCAAGAGGGATCTCGCCCGGCGGGAAATTGGAGTGCTAAGTATCTTCTCGCCTGTTGCACACTTACCGCGCTTTACTCTCGCCCTGACCCCTTGTTATCTTGTAGGATGCCGCGACTGTCGCCAAGAAGGACGCGCGCATTGCCCGCCTTGAGGACGAGAATCGGCGCATAAGAGCTCAGAATCAGCAGTGGATAGACTCTCTGGCCCCCCTCCCCCGGGCGAGAAGAAGAAGGCTCTGTTGTATACACGGCACGAGATCGACCTGATGATGCAGGAGCACGTCATCTTGGGAGCCAGGCATGCGCTCCAGATGAAGCAAGAGGCCGGCTTTCTAAACGGCGAGGGCGAGAAGGTGACTGCCGAGATCCTGATGTCAGCGCCCTTCCAGCCTGTTCCCGAGCCATCGGAAAGTGAGGATGATGTCTCTGGCGAGAGTGAGCACTCTGCCTCGTCGCCTTGAGGCTCTCGCCTTTTTCAATTTTTATTTATCTTTCTTTCTGGGCACTGTCCCTTTTGTCAATGTAATACTTTTGATGAATGAAAAATGTTATAAAGTTTTTACCTCTCTTTCTTTTTGATGTCGAGTGACGCGATACCTGAAAATGCATCTGGCTCGTGCTTTCGCTTAGTATGTAGTCAGGATATCTCGCGAGAACTTAGGCCGACTATCCGCTTAGGATTAGACCTCGCGCCATTCCCCACTCAAGCTTACGCGCTTGTAGGTTTCTGACCTGTGAGGGCGAATTTCGATCACTCGCGTTCGCCGGTTTTTTTTTCAAATCTCCATGCCCTTCTCGCATCTCCTTCAATATATATGTTCTGGCGAGACCCTTCACTTCGGCGAGATCCCCTTGGAACCGTGTCTTTCCTCCCCAGAAGGACTTGGCTCCAAACTGAGGAAGGATGTTTACCAAGGATCCTGGCTCTGTCATCTAGATGAAGGACTGGTAGCGGGAACATCTTGGGGCCCAACCCCAGAGCCAGAATAGACAGAATCTTACTTTCCATTGCCGACCTCCGGGTGCTACCACCGGCCCAATCAGCTAGGTGAAAGCTTGACGACGGGTGTTGAACATCCTCCGGACTCAGCCTCAGGATCATAACGACGTCCAACGGGGATCCAGGCCCTGCCAGCTAGGTGGAAGTCCGACAGCGGGAGCATCCTGGGACCTAACCACAGAGCGAGATAACTTTCCTTTGGCCAACCTCCGGGCGCTACCACCGGCCCAATCAGCTAGGTGAGAGCCTGACGGCGGATGTTGAGCATCAATCGGACTCAGCCCCAGGGTCATAACGACGTCCAACGGGGATCCCGGCCCTGCCAGGTAGGTGGAAGCCTGGTAGCGGGAGCATCCCGGGACCTAACCCCAGAGCGAGATAACTTTCCTTTGACCAACCTTCGGGCGCTACCACCGGCCCAACCAGCTAGGTGAGAGCCAGACGGCGGGTGTTGAGCATCAACCGGACTCAGCCCCAGGGTCATAACGACGTCCAACGTGGGTCCCGGCCCTGTCAGCTAGGTGCAAGCCTGACAGCGGGAGCATCCCGGGACCTAACCCCAAAGCAAGATAACTTTCCTTTGGCCAACCTTCGGGCGCTACCACCGGCCCAATCAGCTAGGTGAGAGCCTGACGGCGGGTGTTGAGCATCAACCGAACTCAGCCCCAGGGTCATAACGACGACCAACGGGGATCCCGGCCCTGCCAGCTAGGTGGAAGCCTGACCGCGGGAGCATCCCGGGACCTAACCCCAGAGCAAGATAACTTTCCTTCATTCTTCGGCCCTGCCAGCTAGGCGGAAGCCCGGCAGCGGGAGCATCTCAGGACTCAGCTTTACAAATAACAAACTTGATCTGCAAAAGAGTTGGAGCATCAAAAGATTTCATATTTATTGAAGAAGTGGACGTATATATTTTCACGGATAGAAACGCTTCAAGTCATCACCACTCCAAGTGTGGTCTCGCCCTCCACATTTCGGAGACGGTACCCCCCTGACCTTAGAGCTTCCTGGACAATATACGGGCCTTCCCAGTTGGGGTTGAGCTTCCCCACTACTGCCGACCTCCCTGCTGCATCCACCTTCTTCAGGACCAAGTCCCCTTCCGCGAACTGTTTGACACTGACGTGTTTGTCAAAGTACTTAGTCATTCTTCGCTTTACCTCTTCCTGTCGGATGGAGGAGAGATCACGCAATTCTTCCACCATATCAAGGGATAGTCGTAGCTCCTCGTTTTCAGCTCTCCATTCTTCCATTCCTGCCGCTGCCTCAACCACCTGTGGCGTCCGGACCTCGAACTCTATTGGAAGCACGGCCTCGCACCCGTGGGAGAGCTTGAGGGGGGTCTCCCCCGTGGCCGTATTGGGAGTAGTTCTAAGGGCCCAAAGAACTGAAGGAAGCTGCTCCACTCAGCTACCCTTCAAATTCTCCACCTTCTTCTTGAGGAGATTGACGATGATTTTGTTCGCCGCCTCCACCTGCCTGTTGCTCCTAGGATGGTGGACCGACGCGAACTTGAGGTCGATCCCGAGCAGTCCACAAAAATTGATGAACTCGGTGCTGGCGAACTAAGGCCCATTGTCCGTGACAATGGCCTGGGGCAGGCCGTGCCGGCAGATAATCTCCCCCAAAACGAAATTCTGGATTACCTGGGAGGTCACCTTTGCTAGCACCTTCACTTCCAACCACTTAGAAAAATAATCTATCATCACCAGCAGGAACCTCCTCTGCTCGCTGGCCTGGGGGAAAGGCCCTACCAAATCCATTCCCCAAATGGCGAAGGGTCAGGGGGCTGCGATACCCCTGAGCCGTTGAGCTGGTTGGAGCTAGAGGGGACAAACAGCTGGCACTCGTGGCATTTCCTTGCGAACTCCGCAGCGTCCTGACTTAGGGTCGGCCAGAAGTACCCCTGTCGGACTATCGTCCCTTCCAAGGTTCTGCTCCCCGAATGACTTCTGCACTCCCTGGAGTGCGCCTCCTCCAGGATCCTCTGGACCTCCCCCTCGGCTACACAACTTGCCAACATCCCCGAGAGAGTCTTCATATACAACTGCCCGTCGCGAATAAGATAATATGTCGACTTGTGTTTGAACTTCTTCCTATCCATCCCTTCCGGGAACTTCCCATTGGGCAGGAATGCTGCGAACGGGTCCATCCATGAGGGGTGTTGGTCAACCTCCATCAGCTCCCCCTCTTGGATGGACGGGCGGAACGGGTCAGTGATGGTACCCCCCACCCGAGGCCCAAGCTTGGCTAGCTGATCAACCTGCTCGTTTTCCTCCCGCGGCACATATCGGACGGAGAAGGTCTGGAACATGCCGATTACCCCATTCACCTTTGCCAAATACAACTGGAGAGTAGGCTCCCTTACCTCGAACTCTCCATTGATCTGGGAGGCCACCACCATGGAGTCAGTGAGGACCTCCACATCATGCACCCCCAGCTCTCTGGCTAGGCACAATCATGCTATCACGGCCTCGTACTCGGCCTGATTATTAGTGATGGGAAAATGCACCACCATCGTCTGCTCGATCCTCGTTCCCTGGGGGCTTTCCAAGATCACCCCCACCCCCAGGGAATGCCTTCCCGAAGCGCCGTCTACTATCACCTTCCAAGGGACCGGGCGAGTGAGTTCCGCCTCCGCCACCTCGACCACATAATCAGCAAGGAAGTCGGCCATCGTCTGGGCCTTGATCGAGAGGCGCGGGACGAAAAAGATATCGAACTCACTCAGTTCCACTGATCACTTAGCCAACCTGTCTGAATGCTCCACCCCCTCGAAGATGTTGTGGAGGGGATGGTCAGTCACCACTCGGATGGAGTGTGCTTGGAAATAGGGTCGGAGCCTCCGAGCCGAAATGACCAAAGCGAAGGCCGGCATCTCCAAGATGAGATATCGGAGCTCCGCCTTCCTCAGGACCCTGCTTACGTAGTATATGGGGAGCTGTCTCTTCCCCTCTTCCCGAACTAGGACGGAGCTCAAGGCCTCTGCTCCGACCCCGAGATACAAAGATAGGTCCTCCCCCTCCTTTGTCCCTAGGAGCAGGGGGCCTGAGTTAACTGCCTCTTCAAGTCCTGGAACGCCTCCTCGCATTCTCCAATCCATTCGAACTTCTTGCCTCCCCTCAACGCTTTGAAGAAGGGAGAGCACTTCTCCCCAGCCCAGGAAAGGAACCTGCTTAGCCCTATTGGATTTTGGATACAAATCCAGCCTTTAGGAGCTTGTCCACCTCTTCCCTGATGGGCTCGGCCAGCTTGTCCGTGATGGACCTCTTCTTCTGCTGGATGGGGCGAGCTTCTGGGTCCAGGTTGAGGCGGTGGCAGGCAACGTCCACATCGATCCCCGGTATCTATGTGGCGCCCCAAGCGAAGATGTCCACATTTTTCTGGATGCATGTCAGCATCCTCTCCTGGTCCACCGGGGTCAGCCCCCCGCTGATGCGCACCTTCTCCACCTTGCCTCCCAGGGTGAGAACCTTCATCTCCACTACCTCTTCTGCGGCCTCCAGACGAGACTGCTCTCCCCATTCTCCCGGGACAAGGACCTCCTCCTCAGCCTCTTCCACGGCCATTGCCTCGGCCAGCTCATCCTGGACACCCTCCGTCACCTCCACCTGGGTGCGGCTCTCCACCTCCATCTCCACCCCACCTACTTCCTGCTCCGCCTCCTCCATCCTCCGCTCCATCTCCTCGGCCCCCTCCTGCCAAGAGATGGAGTTTGTCGGGGTGATGTAGCACTCCCTCGCCACCTTAGGGTCTCCTCTGACCCGGACCTAGATCCCCTCGGTGTTGAATTTCAAGCACTAATGAAAGGATGAGGGGACGCACCGGAAGGTGTTGATGAGAGGCCGCCCGAAGATGGTGTTGTAACTGCTGGGGGCATATACGATGAAGAACCTGCAGTTTTGGGACTCCCCCCCCCCAAGAGTGACATGGAGCCCCACTCCTCCTTCCTCTCCCCGGAGAATCCGAACATGGGCCCATCAGAGGCCAGCACCCTCTTGACCTCCACCTTCATTGCGTCAAATGTCTTTTTGAAGATGATGTTGACGGAGCTCCCGTTGTCGATGAGGATCCGGGAAACGGTGAAATTTTTGACCGTGGTCTGGATGGCCAACGCGTCGCAGAAGGGATCCTCATGATCCGGCATGTCCTTCCTTGAGAAGATGATCTCCTCCGGGGGTGGGGTCAGGGATGTGGAGCCAACGCTCCGGCGGTACATGGTGTGGAGGCTCGACTTCCAGTAAGCCTCGACTCTCACCGCACCCCCCCCCCCCCCCCCCCCCCCCGTGGATCACTCTGATCCCTCCTCGGGCTCCCACATCAGCCCGGTCCTCACACCTATCCTCCTCTGGCCGAAGCAGGACTTCTTCAATCCGCACTTCCCGGCGGTCTTGCTAATGTTGTTGCTCAATGTTTCCTCTCATCTCGAGGAACTCCGGGCACGTGTCCGTAGTGTTGCCCTCCTCCTGGTGGAAGTCACAATAGGGTAGCTCCACCATGACTTCCCTCCTTCTCTTCTGCTGACCTCTTCTCCTTTGCATGGCTATCGTCATAGCCTGGTACTGATCGGGAAGAGGAGGCCTCTGACCCTTCCTCCATCCTGGGGGGTGAAACTGACCCTCCCCCCCTGCCCTCGGCGGTTGTCTCCTCCGTGGAAACCTCTCCGCTGACCCTGATCACGCCACTCATGCTGCCTCCAGTCGAGCCGATTATTCGGTTCCTAGCGCCCCCACCTCGGTTGTTGCTGCTGCTGTTCCCGCTGCCGGGGTTCAGCTCTCCTCGCCTCCTGACCTTGACCTCCTCCTGGCCCCTTCTCCAACTTTGTGGCCCACTTGGCCAGCTTCTTTGCGAACTCGGGGTTTGACGACTCCCCGTCGACTTTCCTTGCCTCCCTCTCCATCATCTCCTCGTAAGAGAGAGGTGGCACCCTCTTCAGCTCCATCCTGAAGAACATTGCTGCAGCCTCAAGGTAAAGACCATCATCAGGGTGTGCCCCGGCATCTCCTGGACCTGCGTCACCTCCTCCTGGAACCGGTCCACGTAGCTCCCCAAGGTCTCATTCACCCCCTGCTTGATGTGGAACACGGACTCCGACTCCTTCTTCCTCTTCTTGGAAGTAGTGAACCTCAACATAAACCCCCGGCGCAGGTCCTCGAAGCAGTAGATGGAGTCGGCCGGCAGCTGGTGGAACCACTCCCTCGCCTTCTCCTTGAGGGTAATGGCGAAGAGTCTGCACTTGAAGGCATCCGACATCTGTCTTGTTGAAACCACATCCTCGAACCACTGGATGTGTTGGATCGGGTAGTCCCTCCCGGTGTAGTAGGACATCTCTGGCTCCCTGAACCCCTCTAGAACCGAGGCAGAAGAAATCAACTCGCTGAAGGGACTGCCTCCCCCTACTGGGTGAGCCGGGGAATCTCGCACCACCATCTCGCTGAACCGGCCTCCACTCGCCGACCCGGGGAAGAGCAATCGCCCCTGGAGATCTCACCCACTGCCTTCCTCCGCTACCTCCTTCCCAGGTCGCCGAGCCGGGGCATCCTCTCCTAGAGTCGGGGCGGCGGCGACTGGGACAGCTGGTGTCAAGCACTCGGCACGCGCGCCGAGTGCGAACCTGACGAGGTCGATCACCTCCTGTCTGAACTCCTCGAACATCCCCACTGTGGTAAGAGAGGGAGGGGTGGCGAGTCGGCCCTGTCCGAACCTTGCCCTTCTCCTCTAGTCATCGAGCCTGCTGAAGATTTTCTGTGCTGACCACTATCCACGCTCACCGCACCAAAATGTTGAAACCGAAAACTCTGTCTCTGTGAAGTTCAGCCTTGGGGAAGGGGTGATCGCACATTTCTCTCTCACGAGCCAAACGACTAAGAAAAAAGAACAGGAAACTGACCCAAGGGCTCGGCGTGGAGGTCCCGCCACACACCTGGAAGATCTTAGAGCGTTTCCCCTCCCTAGCCAAATGCCGAGCTAAGGGTATCTCAAAAAGCGCAAGAAGACCTGAGCACAAGTAAGCATGTCTTCTGAGGTACCCCCTTGGGTCTATTTATAGGTTTCTGAAAATTGTCTGCAAATAGCCAACCCCCGCTGTTCCAACCAGTTATATGCAGCCCAACTGGGCATGCCAACAGCATAACTCTGCTGTTCTGAAAGGCTATGGGCAGACCAATGGGGGTAAAAAGATAAAAATACAACACAGAAACACGGGGTAAAAGGCCCTCTACAACATCCACTCGGCAAGGGCGGCGAGTGCTCGATGGGACTGGCACTCACTGCCTCTGCTCGACTGGGGGCAGCGAGTGCAGGCCAGCGGCGCGGAGCACTCGGCAAAAAGGCGTAAGTGTTTTGCAAGCTTGGCACCCGTTGCCACCCCCCACCCCCACCCCCACTCGACATCCCGGGCTTCTTGGGCCTAAATGAAGAATCTCTCTTACGGGAAGCCACTCAGCCAATACGGGGTTGTACACATCTGGTCGAATTCTAACTTAGCAATCTTTTGCTTCTTTGACTGAATTCTTCTTTTTACCCATGCTTTCAGATTGTATTTCCTGATCCTCTTTAGAGTAAGTACCAAGTCCATCATCATCTAGAACTTAGGTCGACACGGTGTCTTGCGCAATGAGGGATTACATTGGCAAGACTGACTGATGACACTAATTCTAGTCCTATGTCGGGCTTGTACACTTATGTACCTGTCACATCACAACACAAACACACATATATCAAATTCAAATGTGATCATCTATATTGTGAGAACTTATTCAAATCAGGAATATTGTGGGGCACTGTTCCCAATATTAAGGTTTCGAAAAAGAGAGAGTGGAGGACAGATTAGAGGAGAGGAGAGGGTGGGAAAACCAGAAGTTCCAAATTCATTCAAGCATGCCAAAAAAATCAAAGTCTCCGGCTTATATAGTCGTCGGCCACAACATAACATTACGGTAGCGGAAATTAAGACAACAATAATATAAAAGATAAAATAACGCCCCTCAACCATGTCGGCTAATCCGCCAAATTACGTGCATCACGCTCGCGCCGTTGATACACCCACCACACTAACGGTCGCCCTTCGCTCCCGCCGCTCCATCAGGATCTGTAACAGTTTTATTCTTGTTGGACTTGACTCATGATGAATTTCCATATCCTATATATCTACTCTCATGATAAAACCTTCACCCCCCCCCCCCCCCACACCCCACCCCACGCTCAATACGCAGACACCAAGGACGTCATTTTCCACAGCCTTGGCGCCACCATGACTTACCTCGACCAAAAGGGATCTCAGGCTGCAGGATACACATCAGAAATAGGGAAACAAGATTTTGAAGCCGCAAAGGATGTTGAGTTTACCTTTAGCCAAAAAGTCATCGATCTCGCAAACCAAGCTGCAGAGAAAACGAAGGATGCAAGTCTCACTTTCGGTGAGTACGCAGCAGAGAAGAGAAAACATAGCCATGAAACTGTGAAAGACGCTACTTTCACCGCGGGCCAAAAGATGGATATGCGATAAGTTTTTTTTATAAAAAATCAAGAAGTGAAGGAGGGAGAAACGATGGAGCTTGAAGCCGAATACACAGTTCGTCTGTGACATTGTCACATTCACGCGATAAATTTTTTATTATATAATATAGAAATATATATATATATATATATATATATATATATATATATATATATCTTTACTATATATAGCAATATAAATATGTTCAAACACACCAATCTTTTGATCTCAACCTATTTGATCAAAATGCGAAGTTAATCTCATCCTTTAGATGGAGAGAAAGAAAGATTGAGGAGAGATCAGCAAAGAGATAGAGGGAATATTAATAGAACCCCTATACCTACAGGAGAGAGAGAGTGTGGTGGGGAAGAGAGAGCAAGGGGGAGAGAGAGAGAGTGGGAGGGAGAGGGAGAGAGCGGATGGGATAAGGAGAGGGGGGGAGAAAGAGGGAGAGATTTAATGAAGAAAGAGAGAGGGAGAGAGGGGGGAGGGAGCGGGAGGGAGAGAGAGCGGAGGGGATAAGGAGAGAGAGAGGAAGAGATTTAATGAAGAAAGAGAGAGGGAGAGATTTAATGAAGAAAGAGAGAGGGAGAGATTTAATGAAGAAAGAGAGAGGGAGAGAGAGGGGGCAGGAGGGATAGTGAGAGAGAGAAAGAGAGTGGATGGATAAGGAGAGAGAGGGAGAGATAAATTATTTTTTTAGGTAAAAATATGCAATATTTTATAAAATAAAATTAGGAATATTACTTCAATTTTTTAACGGTCATTTTAAATACTCATATGCATATGTTTTGAATAAAACCAAGGGTTTAGGGTGCGGCCCACTCATAGGAGGGTGTAGCCCGCTCGAATGCCGGCGACGCCCGCTAAGAGTCAGCGAGCATGGGCAAATCCCATGCAGAGCTGCTCGTGTGTGTGTGTTTGTGAGCGTGTGTGTGTGCACGTGTGTGTGCGCGCACGCGAATATGTGTGCGTGTGGTGCGGGGGGGGGGGGGGGGGGGGGGGGGGGAGGGTGTCATGATCCTCATATAAGACCTTTACATGAAGAGGGGGGAAAAGAGCGTGAGCAAGGATAAGTTTTGCCTGCGCCACTTAAACCTACTCAAAAAATCAAGGGAGAGAGGGAAGACCGGGTGAGAGAATGAGCTCCTTCCAAGAAGAAATAAAGTACGGTTAAAAAAATATAAAAAACTTCTGAATTGATTGCGAAAGTCAGGACCAGGCAAATTAAAAACTTCTAAGAATTAGATAAGATTGCTAAAGTACACTTCCATAAATTTATGTTCCCCACCTGGTGCTGCTAACGAAATGATATAGAATTTTTTAAAATATTCTAATTAAGATGTATTTTATTTACTAAGTGTATATTATTATTTATTAGGAGAAGATTTTTCTTTACTATAGTATTACTCATCTAACTCCAATGAGGAGACAACGTTGCCCCCTTGGCAGCTGCTTAGCAGTTTTTCCCTCAGGAAAGGGAAAGGGGGTGTGAGTGTGGAGGAAGAGAGATGTGGCTTTTTTCTATTTTTAGACTATTTTTTAGAATAAAATTTGAAGTGCTTATTCTTCATTTCTTATCAGCACAATAATGGTGCAAAATTTTTTTGCATCCTTTCCAAATTGTCTGTGCGCCGCTACTTTTGGGTCGCATGGTCAAAGCTGCACACCTAAAACATCCAAGGAACTTCCCTTGTTAGTTTGCTATATTACAGATTGCACCCCACTATCTTTTGAAATTACAAAAACCTCCCCTATAACTTTATATTTCATAACATGCATGCACAAGATAGCCCCTTGGGGTTTCCCTCTTCGGGAGTATCTTCTCATGCACGTTATACAACAACACTCAAGCCTTTATCCCACTATAGTGGGGTCGGCTATATGGATCCTTTGTCTCCATTGTGCCCTATCTTGTCATAATCTCACTAATGCCTAAGTACATCATGTCTTTCCTTATACTTTCATTCCAAGTCTTTATTGGTCTACCCCTCCCTCGTTTAACATGCCGACTGACTAGACTCTCACAACGTCTAACAGGTGCCTCTAATGGTCTCCTTTGTACATGTCCAAACCATCTTAGTCGAGCTTCTTGCATCTTCTCTGCAATTGATGCTACTCATGTCTTATCTCTGATACATTCATTCTTAATTTTATCCAGTCTCGTGTGTCCACTCATCCACCTAAGCATTCTCATATCCGCAACTCCCATTTTTGCTCGTGTACACAATTCACTGCTCAACACTCAGAAGCATAGAGCATCGCGGGTCTAATTGCAGTACGGTAAAACTTGCCCTTAAGTTTTAATGGTACTTTATGATCACATAAGATCCCTGATGGGCCTCTCTACTTCAACCAACCCGCTTGGATTCTATATGTCACATCTTTATCAATACCTCCATCTTTTTGAACTATCGATCCGAGATATTTAAAACACTCACTACGGGAAATATCTTGATCACCCAACTTAATAACGAAGTCATCCGTCCTTCTCATGCATGTTATGAAATATAAATTTATAGGGGAGGTTTTTGTAATTTCAAAAGATAGAGGGGTGCAACCTGTAATTAAGCTAACTCTTAGAAAAGTTTGGGTAAGTAATAGTATGTACATCTATATATATATATATATAGAAATAATTACCCAAACCTCCCATGTAAAGTAGCATAATTAGTGAGAGCACCCCTCTTATTTTCGAAATTACAAAAAACTCCCCTTAAGTTTTCATTTCATTACCAAAACCTCCCCTGATATTTTCATTTCATTGCATCCATGAAGAAAAATACCCCCCTGAATACTGTTCACCGAGGGGGGTGTTTTTGTGCATGGATGTTATGAAATAAAAACTTCAGGGGAGGTTTTTGTAATGAAATGAAAACTTTAGGGGAAGTTTTTGTAATTTCGAAAATAAGAGGGGTGCTGTCAGTAATTTAGCAAAGTTAGAGGGGAGGTCCCGGTAAATGGCCCTATATATATATATATATATATGCAAATCCAGCAGATTCTAATCTTTAAACTCATTCCATTGATTTACCTGGATTTTTTCACCACCGTTTCTCTTAGTTCGTCCAGCCGAGACACGATTTCATTAAGCTGAGAAGAAGGGGAAACTGTTACGAAAATTTACAACAAACATGCAATGTATCAAGTTAGGAAAAACCGCCACATTCACATCTGAGAAAGGCGAATTTAGTTATAGACCATTACTAAATTAAGCCTAGTAGTGGCATGGTGAATCCTCCAGGCTACTCCAGCATTGGTGTTCACATAAGGATATTTAGACAGCTTAGATCAAGTTGATCAATCAATGAACGATAAGCGAACAAACAAGCTGGAATGGACGCCATGTAACCTGGATATGTTAAAAGCAAAAGTATTGACTCGGACCTTTCAAGGAATGCGAGTTCAAACTTCTATGTTCCTCAGATGGAGGTGAAGTGTAACCTAGATAAGTTAAGAGCAGAATTCTTGGCTCAAACCTTTCAAGGAATGCACAGGTTAAAACTTCAGGAGTTCCTCAGAAGGAGGTCAAGAAAAGATTACAACAAACTCAAGCCTTTATCCCACTATAGTGGGATCGGCTATATGGATCCTTTGTCGCCATTATGCCCTATCTTTTGTCACTATAGGTGAAGAAAAGATTGTTTTGAAAAATTATGTACCAAAATAAAATGTCATTTTTTTAACACGTGAAGGATTTTTTAAGAACATTTCTGCATCATGAAGGTGGTCTGATTGGTCAGACATTCTAAACACATGAGGAGATTTCAGGAAACTCTGCAACTACCTTCTTGTCAAAAGGTATTTTGCTCACTACGAGATTTCAGTTTTCAGAGAACCAGTGATACTCAATTCTAATAAAATTAAAGAGTCAACTCAAATTGATTATCACCAAATGATGATCTTCGTATCCATCTTATAGCGCATCAAATATAGATACTATTTGCCTCACTTCACAAGGCACAATAAATTAGAATTGATAACATTAAAAGATTCTCAATTAAAATCTTTACCTCATTTTCTGCATCAGAGGCCATCTTTACCATAGAAGCGTCATGAGCAATCTGCATATTGGCCAGAGCATGTGTTTCCTCCTCTTTTTGTTTCTTTTCCTGATCATGTATAGGAGACATGGTAGTCTCAAAAGAAAAATAATATAATCGGTAGACACAATAGCATCTAATCTGAACTCAAGGCAATGAAGAGCAAAATGCATTCATACTCATGATGGGCAACCAAAAAATAACTTGAAGACCTGGACCATCAACTTAGAAATTACTGAAGAACATAGAATTTACCTCTTCAACAACTTTTGGCCATAGTAGAAGCCACTTCTCTTCGAGTTTAGCTAACAATGTCTTGGCCATTACATGTATATCATTTCGCTCATCGTTGTATGTCATGGCATTTGTGAATATTAACCTTGCATCAGCATATATATCAAAGACATTTGTGTATCCAGTATCATCCTTGGCTTCCATCAGATTTCTTATAGTGCAAAGATCCATGGGTTTTTTGATTACCTAAGAGATTAGAAAAATGTGGAAGAATCAGCTCTCTAGAAAAAACAAATTGGCAGATGCAGGATATCCTAGGATCTAGGCTTATAATGCAAATCTAATGGATATACAGTACTTTGTATGTGATTTTCAGATTAGATGCAAATGATCTAAGAAACCAATGAAAAAAACAGTTTTTGACGAAAAGTAAACCATCTAAACAAAGGCTTTCCTCCCGTATATGATGAATAATTAAAAATTCATCACTGATACGAAGACGACTCTCTGGGACTGCCACACACGTCTTTCCCTAGCAATATGTAGCCCTAGTGGCATTTGTCTTTTATTGTATTTTGTCTTGCAGTGGATCTTCATCTATATAAGAATCCCTTAACATGAGGGGAAGGCATCAACGATCAATATCTTAATTTTCTAGCGTAGCAGGGTGGATTTTAGAGGGATCTTGCCTTCGAGAGATGGTAGCGAGCATGTCTCGATAAGTTGCATCCCATATTTTTAATTTAAATGTTTGACAACGATAGTCGAGCCTATCAAGGGGTCAATCCTGCTGCAAACTTAGGATTTTTGTCCAAACCCTAATAAGATATACTTACCTATTCCAGACAACACATGACCAATTCCATCATATTTCACCGGTCACATACCTAACAGCCCGCCGCAACCACGCCATAACCGCTCGAGATCTCATACAACGCCTAGACCTCACTGCACACACAATCGTCTACACACGTCGCACAACTATTCATGCGCAACTCCTCATGCATGTGCGTCTTCGACCGGATAGTGTCTTTGTACGACCTCGTCGTCGTTCTCGACTCACTATCAGCATCGCCACCAATGTTTAAACCTTATCTCTTGCGGATGCGCTTCTTCTCAAACAGTTCCACAATCACCCTCCTCTCCCTGCCTCCTCCAGTGGCCCAAGCTTTTGACTACCCCTTGGGAACCTCCTCTTTAGCTGTCTGCCAACACAACGTTCAGTGCACCATAACACTTATCGCGACTACGCCTACCCCCCCCCCCCCCCCGCTCAGTCCCGTTGTCGCTGTCTCTCTTCAGCTCCTCCATTACATGCATCGGACCCGTTCAATGGCCCTTCGCGAAGACGAGGACGCCTCTGTCTCTGCCTCCCCCAATTCCACTCGCTTGGGTTAGCTTGAAGATCTCACTCTCATCATTCAAGACCTCACGGACACAGTGGTCAACCTCCCACTAGCACCACCGCCGCACCACAGTCATCCACACAAACTACATGGGGTTCCACCACTCCAAGCGGGTATCCACCTGGCACATCTTTGTTGGATTAAGATTTTTGAGCTCGACATCTCAGAAGCAGCGTCGAATTCGCCAAAGAAGCATTAAAACCTCCAAACAACGCTGAAATAACATACAGCCTTTAAACCTTTATTTTAAGCAAATTTTCTATAGGAATGAACGTAGTATACAGAGCATTTAACATTATCTTTAAATGAATTCAAAACAAGTTGCAATGGCAGAGGATGCATAGCAGCAATGGCAGAGGATGCATAGCAGCAAGAAGAGCAAAGGAAAATGACAATGGTTTGTCATTAAGAATAGGGAGATCAACTCTCAGTGCCCAGTGCAACTATTGAAGGAGTATTCATCTCATAAGCTCCAACTGTTGGATCAAGAAGAAACTTTCCTTCTTTTAAAAGATTCAAATAAAAAATTCATCATCTTAAGGGCTATTGCTGAAGATCAAGATTCAACTTTATCCTCCTGAATCTTGGTCAATAAGAAGGTGTTTCTCTTTCTACTATATCCACATCGTGTTGCAACTATTGAAGAACACATTGTGGAAACTTCTTTTCAACTAGATTACAAGGAGTCTTAAGAATCCCTCGTCAAAGGATTCAGATTTGGTTCTAAGAATCTCCAATCAAAAGACTCGATGGTTGAGCTTCCTTATCAACATCTCATTCAGTTAGAGTGACTTTATCAATAACTCACTTGGTTCTAAGAGTCTCCTTATCAAAAAACTATGTGGTTCTTGGACACTTTATCAGCAGTCGTGATTCTAAAAGTCTCCTTATCAAAAGACTCAGCACTAGTAATAGTGAATTCCTGGTGCGCCAGAAGAGTGACTTACCCGTATTTGGGGAACCATTATAATTACTTATGTCGTCTATGATTGATTGCCTCTTCTCTGTGCTTTTTCCTTTTTCGCACCTTTTTTTCATTTTTGAATTGCTATTGTTATGATATAATTTGGGTATTTTGAGAAACTGTCAAAAACAGTAAAATAAATCTATTTAAATTTTAATTACTCTATTCACCCTCCCCCCTCTAGAGCTCTTCTCAAGAGATTATTTTCTCTTTCAATTGGTAGTAGAGGCAAGTTGATCACAAAGGGGCTAACCCCTAGATCAACTAGATCGCCTAAGAAACTAATCACTTGAGAAAAGTTTATATCACAAACATAAGTATATCAAAAGCCAGAGAATATGCAACCACAATACCCCCTGCTTGCAATCTAAATAATCTTTCTTTATGAAAATCTAGAATTAGATTACATATGATTTTATTGATGAAGACATCTTTGAATGTCTTAACAGGATTTGTAAATCTCATATGGATAACTGATCATGGGCTAATTGTACATGTTGCCAAAAATGAATGGCCAGAAGATGACAAGAAGGCCAAAGCTTGTGACACTGAGGCCATGAACATCCTGATATCAACAATATCTGAGGATATTTTTCAGAAAGTAGTTGACTGCATTTGAGCAAAAGAAATCTAGGACACCCTTACCCAAGTAGTAGAAGGATCTACTAATGAAAGGAGAAATGAAAGATCACCTCAAATCTCTCCTAAAGCATTGAGGACATAAGGGTCAAGGCCAAGAAGGACAGATTTTATTAATAAAATCTGGAGCCAAAGTGAAGAAAGCTCCTTTAGCTCAGACGATGAACATGCTGGGGAATTTGAGGTCAATAATATGGCTCTCAATGACTCGAACCTCGAAGAAGTTAATCAGGCAGAAGAGGTACAATACTTTAACTCTACTGATTACATTTCACATAAATTCAAAAACTACTTTGAAGTCCTTTGTCATAATCATCTCAAGGTAGTGAAGGAAATCAAAGATCTTAAAGAAGAGCCGACATCCATAAAACAAACAATGGATGATAAAATACAAATTCTGAACTTGAAAGGTAAAATGACTCACTAAAAATTGAAGTTGCTGAGTTGAATGATCAACTTGGCAACGCAAAGGAATTTGAAAATTCCTTAAATAGTAGAAGCGACAAGCTAAAAGACATTTCTGAAAACCAAACAATAAGGTTTAAGAATCTAGGACTAGGAGTTTGTACAACCTTGGGCTCGCGAGAGGTGGTCCAGCAAGCGAGAAGGGGACTGGCGAGATGAGAGGATGCCCGCCTGCAGGAGGCGAGATGGGGGATCCCCTGAAGTGGGCGAGACCTCCTAGTGGGCGAGATCATTCTAGGAGGCGAGTGAGCCCACAGGCTGAGGAGACGGCGAGACGGACAGGGCGGTCGTCTCGCCCGCCAGACTCTTCCCCACTCGCCACAGGGAAGAGGTGATGTCTTTACCTTTTTTACCCTCAAGGGGGATTTTACCTTTGTGTCCCAGGTAGTTTTCCATTTCTACCCCTGAAGGTCTGCGTATAGCTCTCCAGAACAGCGGAGTTTGGCTGTTGGCAGACCCAGTCCAGGGTGTTTTGGTCATTTCAGGTTAATTCAGAAGTGATATTTGCAGATCAGATTCAGAGGCCTATATATAGACCGATAAGGTGCCTGAGAGGGTTGTTGAACCTCTCCACTATCTTCCTCACAGGCACCTAGCTCAGCATTGGCTAGGGAGGGGAAGATTTTTAGTTCTTCCGGGAAAGAGGTGGGACCTCCGAGCTGAGACCCCTCGGTCTGTTTTCAGGTCTCCGACTCACGTCAGGAGGATAGTTCAAGAGGAGTGCGTGTGGGCTGCATCCTGTTTCGAACTTTAGGAGGGACCGGAAAGCTGGTTCCAACATTTTTGGTGCGGTGAGCGTGGAATCGCAGCCCTCAGAGAAGAACCTTGAGCAACCACATGGCGGGAGGTCACGGAGAAGGAGAGGGAGAGGGGTAGGATAACCCGGGAGGATTTGTCGGAAGAGAAGAGTTTATGGCTTCAATCAAGGGGATCATGGACTTGCTGCAAGGGATCTCGCGACAGGGAGATTGTTCAACCCCACTGCCTCAAGTGTCGGCTCTCGCAACACAAGAAGAGCTCGTCTCGGCGCGAGTGGGGGAAGATGCCCCGGGGAGGAGACCGGGGAAGGAGGTGATGGCGGAAGGGAGCGGGAGAGACATGGCAGGAAGGGAGTTGTTCCCAAGTCCGGCGAGTACCATCTCGCCGGGGGAGGTCGTCGCACGAGTAGGGGTGGCGAGACCTGCGGCGAGAGGGTCGCCTTTTTGTGAGCTGATCCTGTCAGCTCCCGTCCCAGAAGGGTTCCGGGAACCAGAGATGAACTATTATGTGGGGAAGGATGATCCCCTCCATCACTTGCAATGGTTCGAGGACGCGGTTTCGATCAGGCCCATGACGGTCGCGTTCAAATGCCGTCTTTTTGCCATCACTCTAAAGGACAAAGCTAGAGACTGGTTTCATCAGCTCCCGACAGGCTCGATATACTGCTTCGAGGACCCAAGCAGGAGTTTCCAGTTGCGGTTCTTCACTTCTAAGAAGAGAAAGAGGAACCCGGAGTCAATCTTTTTGATTAAGCAGAAGGCAGATGAGTCACTGGCTCAGTACGTGGACAGGTTCCAAGAAGAGATCTTGGATATACAGGAGGTGTCAGGGTTTGCCCTCCAGATGGCCTTTACTGTGGGACTACGGGAAGGTTTCTTCAAAATGAGCCTCACCCGGACGGCGCCGCTGTCTTTTGAGGGCTTGATGGAGAAGGCAGCAAGGAAATAGCGATGGAGGCGGCAAATCCCGCTTTTGCAAAAAAATTGGCAAGTCTTACTGAGGTGGAGTCGAGGGAGTCAGGTGGAAGACAGCAGGAGCAAGGAGAAGAGAAGAGTCGAGCGCGCCGGCATATCAAGAGCTGGGATGGAGGCAACAGGGAGGCCCTGCCCCAGGACAAGGTAGAGGATTTCCCCACGGGGGAGGAACCAACAAGGAGGACCGGGAAGATTTCACCAGCAAGGGTGGGGGTATGGTCATAGACCACCCCTGCCCCCTCCGCAACAGGCTATGGCTATCGGCCGAGGCAGAGGAAGAGGCCGGGAGAGGGGAAGAGGAGCAGGAGCTGGGAGAAGAAGAAATCCTCAGGAAGGAAGGCAAGGGGGGGAGGTGGCGTTGCCATATTGTGACTTCCACGAGGAGGAAGGTCACGCAACGGCTAGCTGCCCAGATTTCTTGGAAATGAGGAGAACTAGAGGAGCGGGAGAACAACAAAGACCGGTACGGATAGAGGAAGTGACAGGTACAGGAGAAGAGGATCGATGTATAGATCGAACGGATGAAGGAGATCGCGGAGGAATTGGAGTAATCCATGGAGGGGTAGGGATAGAGGCGGCCCGAAAGGCGAGCCTTCACACTATGTACCGCCGAAGCGTAGCCTCGACGTCACAATCCCCTCCCCCAGATGAAAAGATCACCTTTTTGAGGAAGGACATATCCAGATCATGAAGACCCTTTCTGTGACGCGCTGGTGATACGAACCGCCATCGAGAACTTTACGGTGTCACGGATCCTAGTATACAATGGGAGTTCGGTGAACGTGATTTTCAAAAAGGCATTCAATGCGATGAGGGTGGAGGCCCGGAGGGTGCTGGCGGCGGATGGACCATTGTTTGTATTCTCAGGAGAAAGGAAAGAAGTCGAGGGGGGAGTGGGACTCCAAGTAACCCTGGGAGGGCTATCCCGAAACTGCCGCTTCGTCATAGTGGATGCCCCCAGTAGTTACAACGCTATCTTTGGGCGCCCCTTGATCAGCGCTTTCAGATGCGTTCCATCATCGTTTCACCAGTGCTTGAAACTGAACTCAGGAGGTACCCAAATCAGGGTACGGGGGGATCCAAAGGCCGCAAGGGAATGCTACGTAACGGCAGTGAACACCGTCTCCTGGCAGGGAGACGCTGAAGAGATGGAGAAGAGGATGGAGCAATTGCAACAGGAACTGGGGGCGGAGCAGGAGAAAGAGAGGAAGAAGATGCTGGAGGAGAGGGAGAAGTAGTGGTGGTTGGAGGCATTGCGGGGGAGCCAGAAATGGCGGGAGAGGAGTACGGAGAGACGGCGATGGTAGAAGAAAGAGGAGAGGAAGGTGCTGGAGGAGAGGGAGAAGTAGTGGTGGTTGGAGGCATTGCGGGGGAGCCAGACATGGCTGGAAAGGAGGGAGGAGAGATGGAGGTGACAGAGGAAGGGGAGCCAAAAGAAGATGGAGGGAGAAAAGGGAAGAGGAAGACGGAGGAAGCAGGAGGGTCGCCCAGGAGGGGGGCCCGGCTGGAGAAGAGAAGAGCCTCGCTGCGGGAGGGAGAGGACGCAAGCAAGTGGGAGATGGAAGAGCTGGGGGAAGAAATGGTGATGGCCATCGCGGAAGACGAAGTCAGAGAGCAGGACGCGCTGGAAGAGCCGGAAGGAGAGGAAGAGTCATCAAGGCTGAAGGCGGCCGTGGAGGTACTCGAGGTAGAGATCCGTACCAAGGAAGGCAGAGAGGAGAAGATAAAGATCAGCGGCGAGCTCAACCCGGAAGACCGAGAGAGGATCAAGGCCTGCGTACAGGAAAATATTGACGTCTTCGCGTGGAGCGTCGCAGACATGCTCGGGGTCGATGCGGACATCGCTTGTCACCGCCTCAATCTCGATCCCAACACTCGCCCCATACAGCAGAAGAAGAGGGACATCGACTCCAAGATGGTCGGACCTATTAGAGAGGAGGTAGAGAAGTTACTTAAGGCGGGGTCTGTGTCCGCTTGCAAGTATCCAGGGTGGGTGAGTAATGTTGTAATGGTTAAAAAAGGGGAGGGTAGATGGAGGATGTGTGTGGATTATTCTCTTTTAAATAAAGCGTGCCCCAAGGATTGTTACCCGCTGCCCCGAATCGACGCGCTGGTTGACTCAGCCGTCGGTTTTCCTTGTATGAGTTTCTTGAATGCGTTTTCCGGATATCACCAAATACGCATGCATCATCCGGACGTTAAGGACGTCACCTTCGTCACGGAGGATGGATGCTTCTGTTTTAATATGATGCCTTTCGGTTTGAAAAATGCGGGAGCAACCTACCAAAGAATGATGGATCGGATCTTCCGAAAACAGAGAGGGAGGAACCTCGAGGTGTACGTAGATGACTTGATGATCAAAAGCAAGGACCTCAAAGCTCATATCCTAGATCTTGAGGAGACCTTCGAGACCCTGAGGAAATATAAAATGAGACTTAACTCCCTGAAATGTGTATTCGGAGCCAATAGGGGAAAGTTCCTCGGACATCTTCTCACCCCATTGGGAGTGGAGCCCAACCCCGAAAAAGTAAAAGCAATCCTAGAGTTGGAGTCCCCTAGAAATGCTAAGGAGGTTCAACGTCTCACCGGCAAGTTGGTTGGGCTAAGCAGGTTTCTCTCTCGAGCCGGAGAGAGATGCTCGCCTTTCTTTCGGACACTGCGGGGAGGCAAGAAGTTCGAATGGACCCAGAATGCGAGAAGGCTTTTCAGGCTATAAAGCGACAGCTCACCCAGACACCTTTACTCCAGGGGCCGAGGGAAGGAGAGATCTTGTTTTTATACTTGGGGGTAGGGACTGGGGCTGTGAGCTCGGTTCTTATGCGAGAAGAAGGGAAGAAGCAATTTCCGATCTATTACGTGAGCAGGGTCCTAAAGAAAGCGGAGCTCGGGTACCCCAGCCTTGAAAAGTTAGCGTTTGCCCTCATCGTCTCGGCCCGAAAGCTCAGACCGTATTTTCAGGCTCATTCTATTCATGTGGTAACGGATCACCCCCTCCGTCGGATCTTGAAGGGGGTAGAACATTCCGGGAGGTTGGCCAAGTGGTCAATAGAGCTCAGTGAATTTGACCTCGCTTTCGTTCCTCGGCTCGCCATTAAGGCACAGGTGGTGGCTGATTTCCTGGTGGACTACGTAGTTGAGGTCCCGGAGGCGAAAGTGTCCCCTCGAGCAACCTGGAAGATGTTAGTAGATGGAGCATCGGGAAGAAATTCCTTCGGAGGGGGAATGGTCATGATAAGTCCGGAGGGGATCAGGATTGAGCAGGCCTTGAAGATTCATTTTGCGATCACCAACAACCAAGCGGAATATGAGGCGATCATCGCGGGACTCAGGTTAGCCCGGGAATTGGGCATACAAGACATCGAGGCCTCGACCAACTCCATGGTGGTGGCAGGCCAGATCAAAGGGGAGTTCGAAACAAGGGAACCCACCCTCCAGTTATATCTGGGAAAGGTCAAGGGCATCATCGGACAGTTCCGAAGCTTTTCAATTCAGCACGTCCCGAGGGGGGAGAGCACTCAGGCCGACCAACTCGCCAAGTATGGCCCCCGAGCCGGGGGACGATGACGGAGCTCTTCAGGCCATCCGTAGAAGAAGGGGAACTCATGGAGATATGCCAGCAGAGGTCTTGGATGGACCCCTTCATCACCTTTTTGGCGTCAGGGCAGTTACCCGCGAAAGAACTCGACAAGAAGCATACCAGATACAAATCGGCATACTACCTGCTGAAAGATGGGGTTTTATATCGCAAGACGCTGTCGGGTTTGCTGACCCGATGTGTGTCAGAGGAGGAGGCTCCAAAGGTTCTGCAAGAGATTCACTCGGGAGAATGCGGGAGTCACTCGGGGAGCCGGACATTAGAAGGGAGGGTGCTGAGACAGGGGTACTTCTGACCTACCCTCAGGAAGGATGCAGAGGAATTTGCGAAAAGGTGTAAAAAATGCCAGGAGTTCGCCCCCCTCCAGCTCCTTCCGGCCCAGAGGTTGCGGACAATCACAGCTCCCTGGCCTTTCGCTATATGGGGGCTAGATCTGGTGGGTCTTTTTCGCCAAGCAAGTGGCCAGAGGAAATTCCTGCTAGTCATGGTGGACTACTTCTCAAAATGGCTGGAGGTGAAGGCGCTGGCTAAGGTGACATCGCAGGTGGTCAAGAATTTCGTATGGGGAGAGATCATCTGCCGGCATGGGTTACCCCTAGCCATTGTAACAGATAACGGACCACAGTTTGCAAGTAGGGAGTTCGTTGATTTCTGCATCCGCTTGGGGATAGATCTCCGCTTTGCCTCTGTTCGTCATCCACGAAGTAACGGGCAGGTGGAAGCAGCCAATAAAGTCATTGTCAATCTGTTGAAGAAGAAAGTGGAAAATTTGAGGGGGAGCTGGGTTGAGCAGCTACCTTCAGTCCTTTGGGACTTGAGAACCACACCAAACACCGCCACGGGAGAGACCCCGTTTAAGCTCTCTCATGGCTCGGAGGCTGTTATACCCATCGAATTTGAAGTCGCATCACCAAGAGTAGCAGTTGCAAGGGAAGGAGGCGAAGGATGGAGAACGGAGAACGAGGAGGAGCAGAGACTCTCTCTGGACCTCGTGGAGGAGCTCAGGGATTTGGCGATGGTCCGGCAGGAAGAGGTCAAGCGCCGGATGGAAAGGTACTTCGACAAGCATATAAGGGTCAGGCAGTTCGAGAAGGGAGATTTGGTCCTAAAAAAGGTAGATGCAGCAGGTAGAGGGGCCTCCGTAGGGAAGCTCAATCCCAATTGGGAGGGTCCTTTCGTAGTAAAAGAGGTCTTGAAGTCGGGAGGGTACCACCTCCAGGATGTGGACGGGGTACCCCTCGATCGTGCCCGAAGTGGTGATGATTTAAAGAGATTTTACCCATAACACTTTCTGTTCATTACATTTTCTATTGTCGTTCCTTCCATTTTCTATTGTTGAAAACCAGGCGGCGCGAGACCCGGTGCGCGAGTTCCAGGGAGCGAAATTGAGAGTGGGCACTCTTCAGAATGAGATCCCGCGACGCCTCATTGTCTGCGGGCTCAGAGCCAAGGCCACCATATAGCCCAAATCCTAGGGAGAAGGCGTGACTGGTGGGGGGTCCTGCTCTTTCCAGAAAGGAAGGAGAGTGGACACCGACACGCGGTTAGCGTCCTTGTCCCATAGGAGCACCGGCTCGCCGGCGTCATCATCGGTCACAGGCCCCATGTTGTAATTGGGGTGCGAGGCGGGAGCCGGGCGACTAGAGGAGCCAGCCTCGCCGGAAGGGAACTTGGCGGGCTGAACCTTGGTGGTGGCAGCTGGCTCTGACTAGACCGTCTCGCGGGCAGGCGAGACGGGTAGTCGGGGAGGGGAGGGAGACCATAAAGAGATGGGGGACAGGGATCCCGATGGCTCTTTCCTTTCTTTGGCAGATTTTTCCTTTTTGAAAGACACGGATTTTTTCACCTTCTTCTTGGGGCTGTGCCGAGAAGTGCCCTCGTCCACGGGCCTCTTCTTTGGGGTGGGTGTCAGCGTGTCCTTCGCGGCCTCCGCCGCCATACTCGCTAAGGCGAGAGCCCGGTTACTTTGATAAGGGGGATGAACGGGGATGGTTCTTTCTCCTAGACGAGATGACAGTCAGCAGAGAACAAAAATTTACAAGGCTAACGTGGGGGACAGGAGTATACCTTCGCCGGGGAAGACGGCTGGAAGCGAGTCGAGGTCTCGCCTGAGGTAATGGACCTCGAAATTCTTCCCTGCGAAGAAGTCGCAGAGATCCTTCTCGGCACCCCCCACCTTGGGGGTTTCATAATAACATTCAGCAGGAGACACCGGGGCGAGAGGAATGCCTCCCAAATCCCCGCGGATGAAGACAAAGCGAGTCAGCCAGTGGTGGTTTTTATTCGGTATCTCGCACACCTTCAGGCCTTGGCCTGTGAAATAAGAGACGTCGTCGTCTTTTGCGTGGTAGACAAACAGCTTGCGAAAGGCCGTCAAGCTAAATTCGATGCGCTCTCGCCGCAGGTAGCAGGCGAAAGCAATCAGCATGGAGATGGCGTTGGGGTTGAATTGGGCGGGGACAACCCCGAAGTACTTAAGAACTAGCTTGACCTCTGGCCAAAGGGGAAGTCGCAGCCCCGCCTCGAAGTGCGAGACGGGGAAGGTCCAGTTCGTTGGGGTAGAAAGTGTTGATACATTCGCCAACTTTGGGCGGGCGGGATAAATAACCATCAGCGAGATACTCGCTGGCGAAACGAGCATATTCCTCCTCTGGAAGTCTGCCGAGAGGGAAGTCGTGATCCACAAACCGCTTTCTGCAGCGGCTGCGGCCCTCGCCTTCTTCCACCTTCTTCTTTCCCATGGCAGTCGAGAAGGCAGTAAAGGGGAAGAGAACGACTTAGGAGAGCGGGACGCGAGATGAGTGAGGAAGAGGAGAGAGACGGAAGCTCCAACCAAAAATACGGCCAAGAATAACAAAAGCAGGGGAATGTCTGGATTTGATATATTTATAAGGAGTGAGGGAGAGAGGAGATTAAGCGGGAAAATCAAGCGGCGGGAAATGAAGAGGCATCCCGACGCTTCGTCTCTCTCTCTCTCTCTCCCTCTCTCTCCCTCTCTAGAACCCAAGGGGCGGGGGCGCCGCAGCGGCCTTTTCGAGGTAAAAGTCATCATTATAAACCTACTAATTGAAAAAAGAGCTAATCATGGTAATGATGAAAAACTTAGCATGATATGACAGGCACAGTACCGAAATGATAAAATAGTTCATCCCGCAGAGGGGGCATCCCGCCCAAAAGAGTTTTATACAACGCAGCAATAATTAAACATGATTAAATTGGCAATGATAATATAGGAGGGCCTGGAGAAGACGAGACGGGACCACGACAGCTTAGTTTCGCACCCATTTCTAGCGGCCATCTTGACCTCCCGCGAATGGAGGGCGGCCGGGAAGATGAAAGGCGCGAGCGGCGCCCACGCCGCGGCGCGCGAGACGGAGATGTTCGTCCGTCTCGTTCAAGATGGCTTGGGGGTCTGTCCCGTCCAGTGCACCACCAGCTTCCATCTCGGCAGAAAGGCGGTGGCACTCTGTTTCTAGCCAGTCCATGCGCCGGTCGGAGGCCTGCTTCTCCAGCTCCATCTCGCGGATTATATGCGTGTATTTGCGGAACATCCTAGCCATCCTCCGCTTCAACTCCAGGGTATCCATGGGATCACCCAAGTAGTCCTCGATCTCGCCAGGATGAGGAAGAGGAGAGAGGGGAGGAGACGCGGGAGCGTCTTCAGTGTCAGAATCAAATTGGATGCCTGCGAAAAGAGCGAGAAATCGTAAACAAGGATGGGCTCGCAAGGGTTGGGTAAAAGAAGGCGAATTGAAGGAAAAGCAAGAAGGGAAAGCTCTTACTAGGGATGTGAGGGTTCCCCACAACCCGCGAGAGGTTCTCTTTCCGCGAGAGGGGTGGGGAGGATGCCTCGGGCGAGTCGGCGCGCTGATGAGATTGGTTGATATTATCAGGAGGATTGGCGGACATCGGGGAATCAGCAAAGCTTCCCTGAAAAAGCGTGGTCAATAGGCGGGACGAAAGAAGAGAGAGAAGAATGAGAAATTACCCGTTTCTCCCCGGGAGAGGCGAAAGGATTGTCTGTAGAAGGGGCAGAGGAGGTCGCGCCCGTCGAGAGGGGAGGGCAGGCGGCCTTCATCTTTTTCAGGCGAGAGGACGGAGGGGCCGAGGGGGGAATGCGCCCCAGGTCCGGGAATAGGGCATCCGTGTTGGTTTTATTTCGCCTTCGCACCATCACGAGGCGCTCGCGAAAACTCTGGTTGTGAGACATGCTGAAGGAGGAGGAAAAGAGGGAAGACAAAAGGGACCGTAATGAAGGCTGCGATCTCATATTTATAGGCCCCATGGGGGGGGGCCACCAAAGATTCTCATGAGTGAATCCTAGCATCGCGAGCCACAGTTGGACTTATCTTTCCGAGGTTAGAGCAACCTCGAAAAGAGCGGGAATTGTGTACAACCTTGGGCTCGCGAGAGGTGGTCCAGCAAGCGAGAAGGGGACTGGCGAGATGAGAGGATGCCCACCTGCAGGAGGCGAGATGGGGGATCCCCTGAAGTGGGCAAGACCTCCTAGTGGGCGAGATCATTCTAGGAGGCGAGAGAGCCCACAGGCCGAGGGGACGGCGAGACGGACAGGGCGGTCGTCTCGCCCGCCAGACTCTTCCCCACTCGCCACAGGGAAGAGGTGATGTCTACCTTTTTTACCCTCAAGGGGGATTTTACCTTTGTGCCCCAGGTAGTTTTCCATTTCTACCCCTGAAGGTCTGCGTATAGCTCTCCAGAACAGCGGAGTTTGGCTGTTGACAGACCCAGCCCAGGGTGTTTTGGTCATTTCAGGTTAATTCAGAAGTGATATTTGCAGATCAGATTCAGAGGCCTATAAATAGACCGATAAGGTGTCTGAGAGGGTTGTTGAACCTCTCCACTATCTTCCTCACAGGCACCTAGCTCAGCATTGGCTAGGAAGGGGAAGATTTTTAGTTCTTCCGGGAAAGAGGTGGGACCTCCGAGCTGAGACCCCTCGGTCTGTTTTCAGGTCTCTGACTCACGTCAGGAGGATAGTTCAAGAGGAGTACGTGTGGGCTGCATCCTGTTTCGAACTTTACGAGGGACCGGAAAGCTGGTTCCAACAGAGTTGATCCTGCAATGCTAAAGGGCCCTTCAAATGTTCCTATTTGGAAGAGCCCGGTAGTATTTGTTAAGGGCAAAGGAAAGCCCCATTGTCTCCATAAGATGTTCCTCCAACATCAAAATCAATTAATCACCATAATAATATAAACCTTCCAATCTCTTTCTCTCAGGAAGAAATTCTTGGAAAATCTCCATGAATATTGATTCACGAAAAGAAGTTTATCAAAAAGAAAAATAAAAATAAGTATTCGGAGTATGCGTCGAATATTAATCAATGAAACTTCATATATGTGACGAATAGTAACCAACGCAACCTTGAGGTCACATCGAATTCTATTGTCGAATGCTATTTGACGTAATTATCAAATCCCGAGGAATACTACATGGCACAACTCATATGAGTCGAATACTACTTGACCCAACTTCTCCCCCCAAACTGATGCATTTCTCTTCAGCGGGTTTGATTAAATTAATTGGAGAACTTCTCGCCCTCATTCTGATAACATTTATCTAAAAAGAAAAATCAAATATAACATGTATGAGTGACATTGTTGTCAAAGGTAGGGCATTTCATGAGAGTATGTTGGTATAATCTTTCAGCAACCTCTCACCCTAGAAGATTTGTGAGAACTCCTTTTTAATATCACATTGGTTATTATTCTAGAACTTCAAGTCCCAAGACAAATTGGGATCCTTCTGCTATTTATTCTTAGCATAGGTAAAAACCCTGTCTCATCACAAATCAACTGTGGAATGGAGACTCATCTAAAAATGTTAAATTGTTGTAATAAGTTAATATAAAAGATATTAGGATACAAGTCATTAAACTTTTTTGCACAAGTCGACGCACTTCCTAACAAGTATAAGTTTATAACCTAGCGCCTAAAAACTAATTGCTTGTGTTAGGACAGGATGCGATAAAAGAAAGAGAACTTTATATCTACTCGGAACCAAGAGACTGTCACGTCTCTTGAAAACTTAAAAGGTTAGCAGCTGTGCATTTATTCCACTCATCCGTTTGAGTCAAAAGAATTGAATAGTCATGTAAGACGATTCAGATTTCTTGCCTATCTAAGGACCACTCCAATTAAGAATTTCATTCCTGCTTCAAGTCTCAGATTGTCTCATTTCCTCTCTTTTTTGTCTTTGCTACCTCCAGTTCTTGAAGCACTCTCTTCCTCAAGCAACTTTTCAACTCCTCTGAGCCGTTCCCTCGTATGTTGGTCTTGATCACTATCCAATAAGGGAGAGAATGGTGTATCCTAGTGTGAACCATGAAATGTGTAATGTCACGTATGGTCACTGGAGTCCATTTCTTTGCTTGAGGTTAAGAAATGGCAATGTCATACATGCTCCTAGATTCCTTTTTCCAATGAGCTATAATTACCTCTCGCCCAGGGGGAGGAATGCCAAAGGACTCACATCCTCCGACACTGGTTCTCTCCATCGAGGTCCCCCTCATCTCATCAGGAGCCCTCCTTCCTTCAATGGTTGCAGGAGATGTGACAACCCAAAATTCGCAAAACAAATAATTAGTTTTTCCCCGATGATGATGATAAAAGCAGTACGAATTTTTTGAAATTTTTCGCGCATTTTATTTTCTTATGTCACGCTTGCTTTATTTATTGTGTGCCAATAGTAATTTCAAGAAGGCTAGCTATTCCTTTTGGGTTGTTGTTATCAAGTGATGGCTGGTTTTATGAGCTTTGGCAGCTTTGTTTTATGGAAGTTTGATTGTTGTGACACTTGGCTAGGCAAGTGTTAGCTGAAATTGACTTTGGGATTCATGTGGTGACACCTATTTGAGTTAGCAAATGTCTTTTGTCCTCTTGTTGCCTCTTCACCATTTGGCTTTTTGCTGCCTCTTCACCGCCCATGCCCCTCTTTAAATACTGGTGGATTTCTTCCACTCCTTCAACTGCTTTCCCTCTTCTCTGCTGCCCCAAACTGTTGTTGTACTGCTGCCTGAGCCGCTGCTCCCTACTGTTCTGCTCCCTGCTGTTGCTCCCAAGGTTGTTTCCCGACCTTGTTGTTGTTCTGCTACTACCAAGCTATTGCCGCCTCTTTCCTCTCAGTACTTCTTTGGAGAGTTAGGAAGGTCGTGGTTGGACTTCGGCAGTCCTTAAAGGGACAGTTGTGCAACACCTCCTCCCTCTTTCTCCTCTCTTCTGTTCCACGGTAAGCATTTTCTATTGCACTGATTCCATGGCTGATTCTTGCCCTGTTTAGCACTGGTTTAGGGCTTCATTTTCGTTGATTTGGGACAGTTTTTGTCACTGTTTTACGGCTGTTTTGTGTACTGTTTAGGACAGATCTTTTTCACCTATTTTGGGCAGATTTTTCACGTTTTATACATTAGTTTTGAGGCTGTCTTTGGACTGAATAGTGACTGTTTTTGTGTTGTTTTTGAGCTGTTGTATGGCTGTTTGTATTTGGATGTTGGCTCACTTTTTTTGTACCCTGCTGGACATCACTTTTAAGAGGACGGGAAGTCCATTTGGGGCTGGTTTTAGCCCATTTCAAGGCATATTCATGGCTGTCCAGCAAAGTGCATGAGCTGAAGTTGTTTTCTACGATCATTTTCGAGTATTTTGAGTTTTTTGATGTATTATTTGGCTTTTCGACTTTTCGTAAATCTCTTATGTATTATAAGAGACGCAACCCAATTAAAAATGTATGCTACTACAGTAGGTTTCTGCAGCCAAGAATTAAACGAAGAAGGATGGCATCTCGGGATAATATGAATAAGGGAAAAGATGTTGTGAGTATTGTTTTTCTAGAATTAAGTTTATTCACGTATTTTCCTATTCTTGTTTACTTTTTAATAAACGATGCTTGTGCATATGAGTTTAACTCATTAAGATATCGCTATGGAATAAAATGTGGGCGAGGGAAAAACATAAAAGTGATATATATATATTTCTGAGGGGATCAATTTTATTCAAAACTCATGTTTATACGATAAGATAAAATTTATTTAAAACTTTGCAAAGGGAAATGTGATGGTTTTGAATCTGATGATATAAAGGCATCTACGGAGATTCACCAGTAGGGATGAGCCTACAATTACGCTCTTCGGGGGCGGGGCCCAAATCAAGTTTGCATCACCGGAGCATTTCTCATTTTTTGTAACTAAAGTTAAGGGGTGATTTAAGGATTAGTGTTGAGAATAATCAAGTGATTGATTTATTGTACTATATGCATATTGTTATTATCCTCATTGTTTGCATGTATAACTGTTTCACGAAATCTTGTTCTCACATAGTCAAAATTTTTATAACTAACCCAGAGTGGACACATTTTTTAGACAGCAGGACCAACCCCAAGCAGAACAAACAAGCTCTTGGCAGCTGAACTGGTAAAGGCAATAATTGAAGCTCGGGACTGGCATATAACTCGTTGTACTGGACCTTCGTGTATCTATTGTAATAAGTCTATCTAGTATGTGTTAATGATCGTCTAATAAATGAAGGAATGGAATAAAAAGCTTGGTGTATGTTCTTTGTACTTTGCATTCTGATGTACTGTGACCATTTTTATTCAAAACTGTTGTCTGATCCTTGATTCAGTTAAAGAGCCCAGGATTTGGGTCTCTACAAATTGGTATCAGAGGGACAGGTTTTCAATAAATTGTGTCACAGATAGTACAAAGACATTACATGAATAACCCGCTATTCGAGCATATTCTAGTTGACACCGACAGGCGAATTGCGACGAACGTAACGCTCTCAAGTTAGTTTTCGGGGACGAAAACTCTTTTAGTGGGGAAGATTTGTGACAACCCAAAATTCGCAAAACAAATAATTAGTTTTTCCCTGATGATGATGATAAAGGCAGTACGAATTGTTCGCGCATTTTATTTTCTTATGTCACGCTTGCTTTATTTATTGTGTGTCAATAGTAATTTCAAGAGAGCTAGCTATTCCTTTTGGGCTGTTGTTATCAAGTGATGACTGGTTTTATGAACTTTGGCAGCTTTGTTTTATGGAAGTTTGATTGTTGTGACACTTGGCTAACCAAGTGTTAGCTGAAATTGACTTTGGGATTCATGTGGTGACACCAATTTGAGTTAGCAAATGCCTTTTGGCCTCTTGTTGCCTCTTTACCATTTGGCTTTTTGCTGCCTCTTCACCGCCCATGACCCTCTTTAAATACTTGGTGGATTTTTTTCTCTCCTTCTTCAACTGCTTTCCCTCTTCTCTGCTGCCCCAAACTACGGTTGTACTGCTTCCTGAGCCGCTGCTCCCTGTTGTTCTGCTCCCTGTTGTTGCTCCCTAGGTTGCAGCCCGACCTTGATGTTGCTCTACTACTACCAAGCTATTGCCGCCTCTTTCCTCTCAGTACTTCTTTGGAGAGTTAGGAAGGTCGTGGTTGGACTTTGGCAGTCCTCAAAGGGGCGGTTGTGCAACACCTCCTCCCTCTTTCTCCTCTCTTCTGTTCCACGGTAAGCATTTTCTGTTGCACTGATTCCATGGCTGATTCTTGCCCTGTTTAGCACTGGTTTAGGGCTTCATTTTCATTGATTTGGGACAGTTTTTGTCACTGTTTTATGGCTGTTTTATGGCTGGTTTATGTACTGTTTAGGACAAATCTTTTTCACCTATTTTGGGCTGATTTTTCACGGTTTATACATTAGTTTTGAGGCTGTCTTTGGGCTGAATAATGATTGTTTTCGTGTTGTTTTTGAGCTATTGTATGGCTGTTTGTATTTGGATGTTGGCTCACTTTTTTTGTACATTGCTGGACATCACTTTTAAGAGGACGGGAAGTCCATTTGGGAGCTGGTTTTAGCCCATTTCAAGGCATATTCATGGCTATCCAGCAAAGTGCATGACCTGAAGTTGTTTTCTACGATCATTTCCAAGTATTTTGAGTTTTTCGGTGTATTATCTGGCTTTCCGACTTTTCGTAAATCTCTTATGTATTATAAGAGACGCAACCCAATTAAAAATGTATGTTATTACAATAGCTTTCCGCAGCCAAGAATTAAACGAAGAAGGATGACATTTCAGGATAATATGAATAAGGGAAAAGCTGATGTGAGTATTTTATTTCTTGAATTAAGTTTATTCACGTAATTTCCTATTCTTGTTTACTTTTTAATAAACGATGCATGTGCATATGAGTTTAACTCATTAAGATATCGCTATGGAATAAAATGTGGGCGAGGGAAAAACATAAAAGCGATATATATATTTCTGAGGGGATTAGTTTTATTCAAAACTCTTGTTTATACGACAAGATAAAATTTATTTAAAACTCTGTAAAGGGAAATGTGATGGTTTTGAATCCGATGATGTAGAGGTATCTACGGATGGATTCACCAGTAGGGGTAAGCCTACAATTACGCTCTTCGGGGGCGGGGCCCAATTCAAGTTTGCATCACCGGCGCATTTCTCATTTTATGTAACTAAAGTTAAGGGGTGATTTAAGGATTAGTGTTGATAATAATCAAGTGATTGATTTATTATACTGTATGCATATTGTTATTATCTTCATTGTTTGCATGTATAACTGTTTCACAAAATCTTGTTCTCACATAGTCATAATTTTTATAACTAACCCAGAGTGGATACATTTGTTTAGGCAGCAGGACCAACCCCAAGCAGAACACACAGGATCTTGGCAGATGAACTGATAAAGGCAATAATTGAAGCCCGGGACTGGCATAGAACTCGATATACTGGACCTACGTGTATCTATTGTAATAAGTCTATCTAGTATATGTTAATGATCGTGTAATAAATGAAGAAATGGAATAAAAAACTTAGTGTATGTTCTTTGTACTTTGCATTCTGATGTAGTGTGGCCCTTTTTATTCAAAACTGTTGTCTGATCTTCCATTCAGTTAAAGAGCCCAGGATTTGGGTCTCTACAGGAGAGGAGGGGAAACAATCAAGGGGGAGTCAGAGGTAATTGGGATTGTAATGTCCTAATCTCAAACATGAGCAGGATAGAGCACGGTCTCTCTTCCAAATTCCTCTCTCCCTCTCATTCCCTTTTTCGTTCTGTCTGTAAGACAATTAGAAATTCTCTAAAAAGGGGTATAGGGTTTATGTTTTATCTACGTAAGAAGAATATTAGATCACGAAATGTTCGGTAAGAGTTATAAAGAAATTTCTCTGCAGAAAGATATGACCAGAAAAATCAAATATTTGTTCTTCTTAGTATACTCTGGGAAATGCATTTTACTCTTTTTTGTGCAATGTATGAGTTAATCTGTGAGATGCATTTTATTGCATTAATATCTTTTATTTCTTCTGAAAAATCACTCAATATTTTGGTAAAAACTGGTACATCAAATCGGAGGAGATTGTTGGAAAAAACCTACCTCTTGATTTGACATACAGTTTGAAGATTGATTAATTAAATATTACACTCGTATTGTATAGAATGGTAATTTGAGTTAAATTTGTATATTTCTCCAAGTAGCGTCGAGTTTGTCAAGTAGAGCTGTATTCACAAGAGCAGCATCGAAATCCTCCAAGCAGTGTAGTATTCCTTAGAGTAGCGTCAAAATCTCAAAGCAGCGTCAAAATCTCAAAGCAGCGTCAAATTCAGCAAAGAAGCGTTAAAACCTCCAACAACAACACTCAAGCCTTTATCCCACTATAGTGGGGTCGGCTATATGGATCCTTTGTCGCCATTGTGCCCTATCTTTTGTCATAATCTCACTAATGCCTAAGTACATTATATCTTTTCGTATAGTTTCATTTCAAGTCTTTATTGGTCTACCCCTCCCTCGTTAAAACCTGCAAACAACGCTAAAATTACAAGAGCAGCATCGAGAAGTCTCTAAACGACAAAACTAGCGCGGATTTTTTAGAAAGCCTCCAACGGTCATCTCTCTTAGAACTTGTCACGGAAGAAATTGTGGATAAAATACAGCCGTTAAATCTATATTTTAAGGAACTTCTATATAGCAATGAAAGTAGTATTCAGGGCATTTAATGTTATCTTGGAATGAATTCAAAAATAAGGTGTATATAAAAGATGTCAACTGACAAAAAAAAGCAGGGGGCAATGGTAGAGGATGCATAATGGTAAGAAGAGCAAAAGAAAATGACAATTGTTTGTCATTAAGAATAGGGAGATCAACTCTCTGTGTCATGCATAACTATTGAAGGAATATTCATCTTCGAAGCTCCAAATGTTGATCAAGCAGAATCTTCCCTTCTTTTTGAAGATTCAAATAAAGAAGCTTTCATCTTAAGAGTTTTTGTTGAATGTCGAGATTCAACTTTTTGCTCTAGAATCTTGGTCAATAAGAAGTTGTTGCGCACTTTCTAATGTATCCACACCATGTTGCAGCTGCTGAAGAACACATTGTGGAAATTTCTTTTCAACCATATTACAAGGAGCCCTAAGAATCCCTCCTCAAAGATTCAGATTTGGTCCCGAAAGTCTCCAATCAAAAGACTCAGTGCTTGAGATTCCTTATCAACAGCTCATTCGGTTAGAGTGGTCTTATCAACAACTGACTTGGTTCTAAAAGTCTTTTTATCAAAAGACTCAGTGGTTCTTGAACACTTTATCAACAGTCTTGGTTTAAAGGGTCTCCTTATCAAAAGACTCGGCATTAATAATAGTGAATTCTTAATGTGGCAGAAGAGTGGAGGTACCTGTATTTGGAGAACCACTATAACTACTTGTGTCGTCTGTGATTGAATGTCTCTTCTCTGTGCTTTTCCTTTTTCGCATCTTATTCAATTTTGAAATGCTATGGTTGTGATATAATTGGGGTATTCCAAAAACAATCAAAAACATTACAATAAATCTAAAATTTTAATTACTTTATTCACCCCCCTAGAGCTCTTCTCAAGAGATTATCTTCTCTTTCACTTCCATATGTAATAATACGGATAACGGGAGCATGACTTGAGAGTGGCAGATTTGGGCACTTGGGTATACTAGATTTAGACAACAACAACGGGTCCACTGGAATCATCACACACCAAGGACTAGCAAGTGATCGATCTTATTTTATGTTTTATAATTTAATTCCAACATTTACTTCTATTATTGCATTTATGATTACGCCCATAGACTGGTGCATAAGTATATGAATGTTTTGCAGGAAAGTTTGTTTATACTAAATATTAAAGATATTTATCATTCTGGTCTGATTTTTTTCCACTTTCTCTTGAGATCTTCTTATAAATACATTCTAGCTATAATTATTAATTATATTATTAAAATCTTTTAATTTTAATATTAAAAATGAAAGTACGTTAGAATAATAAATTTAAACAAAAGAAGATATGGAAAAGAACATGATAGGGTGTTATTTATCAAATATTTATAAGGTTTTAAATAGTATTCACACCAAAACGATATCTAAGTCACCTGTTATTCTATGTTTGATCTCATTATATTACTTGTTTACTAAGTTTTTATCAGATATTAACTTGATAAATATATCCAGGAGTATTTGGGACGAGAAAATAGTAATTTTGAGAAGATAGCATTCTACACGGCTTCCTACACGGTCTTTGACACGGTTGTGTCCATCTATACGGCATACACACAGACGGGAACGTTGCCATATTCATACATTTTCAGCCAGAACAAAATACAGAGGTCACAATTTTCTAACATGGTTGTGTTCAATACCGTGTGGCACGTTCAACCACACGGTTGGGTAGCCAGCCATGTACAACTTTTGAAGTTTCAGCTGCCAAATTAATCGTGTACACTTACACGACACAGAACCAACCTGTGTCCAGGAACACAACTTCTGAACCGACACGTTCTCCTACCATAACCATTTGAGTGTGATCATACACAGCGTCGTACACGGCCGTGTGTCTGGCCGTGTACGACTATTTTTCTTCCTCAACCATTCTACCTATAAAAGGGAACCTAAGATCCAAAAAGGGGTGGGGATTGAGGAGCAAAGTTCAAAAGGGGAGACCGATTTCAAGATTTTTGAAGAGGAAAAATGTCGTTGGAGGAAGAAAGCGTGGAGTAACTTGTAATGTTTTTATTTGCCTTTAATCCCTCCTTTGTAATTACTACTATGGATTAGAAATAACTTTCTTTAACATTTGAATGTAAAAACCTCATAATGATGTTTTGTACTATTTGATTTCATTTCTCTCATGTATCTCCATTCTCTCTATGATTTATCTATGTTAGATTTGTTAGAGTTATTAATCCAGATTTGTAATTCTTGTTTGGATTTATTCTTTATGATTGAGAAATCCTAGGGATGATAAAATCTAGTTTAGATAAAGGAAATTATATGCTAATCTAGAGATAGTTAGACATACTCCCTATGTTAGGGTCAAAACTAAGAGTGAGATTTATTATTCGATTAAAGTGTAGGGGTTTTAAATTTGGAGAAATCCTAATAAAAGAACCTAAACATACTATTAATTTGCTCAAGAGAGAAGTTAATACATTTGTGAAATCTTTGTGGTCTAGTAGGAATTGAGATAATAGAGGAAAAAATCAAGGATCCTTTACCTCATCTCGGTGTTCTTTATATCCAAACATTATCTTTAAATCACTAATTTCTCCTCAATATTTAGATCATCATCAAGAATTTGATTCTAGTATAAAAGTAATTAAAAATCGCTTCTAATCATTTCGGTAAGATAATAAGTGCAGAGTGAGTATGAGTAATCGAAAGGACTCCATGAAATACTACATGAGATAGAAGTATCTTATTTACTATGAGTGATAGGTTCGTTTGTCTTGTTTAATCTATAGAAAAGGATTTCATCTAAACTTAAGAACGTAGGTTTAGCCTCTATCAGAACACTAATGGGCACATGGAGGGAACAGGCGTAGCGTGTCGTTCCTAAAGAAAGAAATTGGCTACTACTTTGCCTCTTTGTTGGACTGCTGACACGAGCATAGTGGTCTCTGACTAGGACAAGAAACCAATTCGAATTTGGATTTTGACACGTTGGCTCTTTTTCACCATACACATTTTGCAACCAAGTAGGTGGACTCATCATGAATCAGATAAGGTGGTTCATGGTTTTGGTATCCCGTAGAAAATGCATCGGTCATGCCTCTGAGAACATTCAAGAGGTTTATTGTAATTGACTTTGTATCAATGGAATCCTATCATCCATCCATAAACAATTGGCGTGGTATATACATATTGATGTAGGGTAGGCTACGGGTGTGTGAGTACTAGAATGCAATTCTAATGTGACGTGTGGGAAGATAACTCTACTCACCTTAACTAATATATATATAATGCAAGATCCGACGGTGAATTCAAGACATAATAATTAAATCACACGCAAACTATTTAAGCAAGGCCAAATAAATTTTTTAGGGCAAAGCAAGCTTCGGCTTTCCTCTGCGTGGAGGGACAAAACAAGAGGGCGCGGTAAATTTGCCCTGCAAATCACAAATAGTCTAGAAGCAAACAACCACGATACCTTCGATCCACGTGAGTATGAAATCACATAATCATATGGAAGAAATAGTTCCATGCAACGATAAGATAATACTCACTAAGGGGAAGTCGTGGCGTGGAGAGGCTTTCCGGGAGGAGGTGGCTGGAAAGTGGAATAACTGGCGGGCTGACAGATTTCTATGGTGGAAGGAGGGCTTGGGAGGGGTTTGGGTTGCCTTCAGGAAACAGGAAAAGGTGTGACTGTTTGGAAAATAAAATTAGGTGATAACTGCAGGAAACAGGGAAGTAATACAGGAGGAAACTGCAGGATTCACAGGACCTTCTTCTTGCGGAGAAGAGTTGATAAGTATTTGGGGTTGGGCTCTTTGATTACTCATGGGAAAATCGGGGAGGAATATCTGAATGTGGGGGAGGGTACTTACCTTTACGGGATTGGGGGTATGGGTAGGGAAGCAACGGGAAAGCCAAGAAGGGATTGTTTACAGGAAGGAAGAGTGGAGAGGAAAGGAGGATCTATTCAATCATAATCATAAAGCTAGTCCCTTACTCATACATATACTTGAGTAAGGGGAAAACCTAAAAGCAAGGAAAAAGACATAACTACCCCGACACGGGGTGTACATATACAAAGATAAAAAATGACTTGCACATAACATTTCACAACTCTCCCCCTCAAGTCGGACTGAAGATATCAGTCATCCCAATTTTTTGGATATCGTCGGTAAATACATCACACCCCAAGCTTTTGGTGAACACATCGGCCAGCTGATCCCCAAAAAGAACAAACAGAGTAACAACGGTTTTCTTATCCAAGGGATCCTTGATAAAGTGCCGATCAACTTCGACATGTTTTGTCCTATCATGATGGACTAGGTTATGAGCAATACTAATTGCAGTCTTATTGTCGCAGAATAAGGAAAAGGGGTTGTCACAGGAAAACCTAAATCTTGTAACACGGTACGGAGCCATAATCCCTCACATAAGTCTGGGGTCATGGCACGATACTCTGCCTCTGCACTTGACCT
Source organism: Platanthera guangdongensis (assembly GCA_039583875.1). Taxonomy (NCBI): domain Eukaryota; kingdom Viridiplantae; phylum Streptophyta; class Magnoliopsida; order Asparagales; family Orchidaceae; genus Platanthera; species Platanthera guangdongensis. The sequence continues at coordinate 195,813,053 of CM077158.1, read as the reverse complement.
GGCCACCACATTCTGCTTCCTGCTCCGCCACGTTACGAGGTTACCACCAACAAAGGAGCAATATCCTGTTGTGTACTTTCTGTCAACCTGACAACCAGCCCAGTCAGCGTCAGTAAAAACCACAATCTCCAAATTGTTGTTCCAGGAGGTCGCGACCAGGAGCTTTCGTTAAATGTCGTAGTAGACGATACACCGCTTATTGATACCTGATTCTAGGAGAATGCATATATCTGCTAAGAATATCAACTGCATACGTAATGTCGGGACGTGTATGGGATAGGTATATAAGTTTTCCAACCAATTTTTGGTAACGTGATACATCAGCATGATCACCATCACCATCTTCATCAATCTTGTGATTTTCCTCCATAGGGGTGTTCGCAAGAACACAATCAAGCATAAAAGTTTCCTTTAGGAGATCCAATATGTACTTCCGTTGGGATATAAAGATATCCCGCTCCGATCTAACCACTTCGATGCCCCGGAAGTACCGTAATCTTCCCAAGTCCTTCACTTCAAATTCAGCCGAGTCTTGAGGTAGACAATCTCCTCTGTATCATTTCCAATAATCACGATGTCATTCACGTAGACAATGAGCACCACCACCAAACCCGCTGCCAAGCTCGTTTAAGGATCCGTTTCTCATCCTCTCCCTCTGTGCTAGCTTCCTAGATCAATTAGGAGAGCTATCGGGCTCAATTGAGCCCGATTCCATGAGAGGTGTGGGAGGATTTCTTGAGTTTTTGAGGTTCTCGGGTTCGTCGGAAACCGTCGCCTCCGGCAGCTAAGTCGCCGCCAAACGTTAATCGCCACCTCAACGAAGGAGGTGGTGGTGGTGGTGGCCGGCTAGGGAGGTGGCCGGATGGCCGGGAAATGCAAGATCTAGCTGGTACAGATCGGGATGATCTGGGTCGTCGGCTGGAGGTAGCATATGAATGGATGTCGTTGAATTAAATGTATATCAAACTATTGTTTATTAATTATTTCTTTCACATTTAATACAGTGTTTTGCATGTTAAATTTAGGCTCCTTCGAAGCAAACTCAGAAATTGTCACCAACATGAAAATTGTAGATATATGTCTTACCTTTAATTTGACACCCTAAACTTGCAATTTGGAGTATTGTAGCTCCTTGTAGGTCCATTCTCCTAGGACTGCTCCTAGGCTAGGCAGAATTTCAAATGGATGCCCAGGCTAAACCACAAGTCCACATGCAGTGAAACTCATGTAATGCATGTGAGTACAATTGACTTAGACTATCCAAAAATCAGAATTTTTGGTGAATAATTTTCTATAGTTTTTATAGAAATATGATTTATTAAATAAATGGAATTTAGGGGGATTCCCTATTCCAAATGCCCCCAAATTTGGGTGGCAAGGCGCTAAGGTCATCCTAAGGCCTTGGTAAAAATTTGAAGCCATTTGTACCCCTGCATGTTAGAGAAACCAACATGCATGATGAAGATAGAATAGTGAATGGTGTGCAAATAGTAAAAATTAGAAAACAAATGGGAATTTAGCCCATTTGGCTCATTGCATGTCCATGGAATTTTGGACAGAGACTTATGGAGTTAAAATACTCATTTCATGAGAAAATTGGGATTTTTGAAGTTGGATTTATTTCAAATATAGCACATTTAGGTATTAAAATGAAAAATAGGGCTACTGACTTAAAAAATTCCAAATTGTTGATCCAAACCCTAATAGGTCATTTCACTTCTCTCGAAAAATTTATGAGCATATTTGAGAATTATTCCATGTATAGATAGTGTAATTACATTTTTACCCTTATGGGACTTTGATCAAAAACATGAGTGGTTGTTCACGGAAAATTATGAGAAAATGTCTAAGCCCTTATTTCTGCAATATGAACCCCTGTAAATTTTATTAAGATTTTTGGATGATTATTTATGATGAATACTATAATAGTGGTATTCTTGTAATTATCTTAACATGTGAATATCTTAGGTCAAATCACTGACTAGGAGTATGAAAATTTGTTTTGACAATTATCTTGTTAATATTAGTGAGTAGAAATTTTCCCTGAATTTTTACATGATTATTTTTAGTACTTCATTTGAGAAAGGAAGATAATGGGATTTTAATCATAAATGGAAAATAATGGTCAAATCAAATTGGAAAATCAGGATTTTTGGTGAACAGACATTTTTAACCTAGATAAACTTCAGAAAATTTATTTAGACCTAATGGACCACTGGTTAGAGTAGTTCATGTTCAAAGTGACCTAGGTCACTTGAGTAATTAAGTTAAATTATGGTCCACAATAATTAGAAAAATGATGGAATTCTGAATGATCAATATTATACACATGACAAACCCATGATAAAAATTTGGAGGTCTTTGGCCCAAGTAATTGGAAGTCATCTTGTATGGGTTAGAATTAGGTCATGGGTTGTGTTTAGTAAAAGTGACGTGTAACATTAAGGGCACCCAGAGTAATGAGATGTAGCTGAATCGAGAGATGTATTGGGAAGTTTGAAACGCTGGTCGGGATCACAAGTATGTAACTACATAGTAACGAGTGTTAGAATGCAAGCCACAAAGAGAACAATCACAATGGATTTCGGCGAAAGATCGTCGTTTTTTTTCAATAAGTACTTTAAATCATTAGGTCTACTCAAGAGCAACAACAAGATTGGGGTATTAACAATAGGTAGACACTAATAAAACTAAGTGTCCTTGAGAAAGGAAGCTTTGAGCTTCAGACCATCGTAGTTCCTAGTGCCCTCGAGAACCCTTCACAGGGCATGCCCGGGGCAGTCCAAGGATTAACCCTAAACTGCTATGTATAACAAGAATTAGACAAGAGTAGTCCAATAGGTTAAGGGTATGATGTGACAAACTCACCCGTATAGGATTGGAGGGATTCAGGACGGGTTTAGTCCTGCGAGCTGGAGGCTCGGGTGTTTGATACAGGACGAGTTTAGTCCTGCGAGCTGGAGGCTCGGGTGTTTGATACAGGACGTGTTTAGTCCTGCGAGCTGGAGGCTCGGATGTTTGGATACAAGACGGGTTTAGTCCTGCGAATGGGAGGCTCGGGTGGTTACTTCAGGACGGGTTTGGTCCTGCGAGCTGGAGGCTCGGATTCGAAATAACTTGCATGTGCATAAAATATATTAGTGGCGAGTCATGCGTTACTGGGTCAGTCGTCACACTGACGGCAATAAGGTGGCTCTAGCGAGGTGTGAGGGTTTGAGGGGCCAGTGGGTTGTTTTACATTGCAGTCTGGAGGACAATCCCCGAAAACGCACACTCGACCAACAAGATTGGTGGAGATGGCCAGCAAATTAGTATGCAGTGACTCTAGAGGGCACCTAAGACGTGTACAGAGGCGTACGAAGGGTCTAGGTCTGGTAGTGTGTATACCCGCCTAGAAAGTGGAGACGTCCGCTCCACTGCTGTCGTAGCCACAGCGGTGGTACCAGAGAGTTCAGCTAACTCCAAAAAGTGAGAACTAAAGGTCTGTGATCACAGAGTCGAGTGTGTGAGTTGCACTTGTATGAATCATAACACGCATAACTCATCATAGCATACATACATACATACTTAGGCGACAGACATGGGGAAAAGGAGAGATCATAGTAGAGGAGTTCGGTATCGGGATAGGAGAAGCTCTGGGTACCGGAGTGGAAGGAGGTGAAGGAATGGAGGAAGAGGATGGAAGAAAAGGAAGAGGGACAGCAGTAACATCATCCGTAGTAGTACTCTCCCCCTGACGAAGAACATGAGACGAGGACGGAAAGTAGGACTCTCCCTCACTAAAGGTAACATCCATGGTACAGAACATACGCCGGGAGGGAGGATGATAACAACGATACCCTTTGGTCGTGGAGGAATAGCTAAGGAAGACAACGTTGAGCCCGAGGGTCAATTTTGTCACGTTGGGGTTGGTGCACATGCACGCAACAGACGCACTCAAAGACACGGGGTGGCAAATGGGAAGTATGAACCACGTCCGAGGTAGAGAGACGGGCTAGAGGAGTAGTAAATGAGAGAACACGAGAAGGAAGACGGTTGATAAGATGTGCAGCAGTAAGCACCACATCACCCCAATATGGTTTAGGAAGATGTATCGTCAAGAGGAGACAACGAGCAACCTCGAGGAGATGCTGATTTTTCCGTTCGGCCACTCCGTTCTGAGTAGATGTGTAAGCACAAGTTTTCTGGTGGATGATATCGTGAGAGGTGAGATAATTGCCAAAGGAGCCACGATCGTCATACTCCCATCCATTATCACTTCGAAGAAAACGGATAGTGGCATTAAATTGATTTTCATCATGTTATGAAAGACTTGAAAACACGAAAAACGTCATTTTTTTAATAGATAAACTCATGTAGTACGCAAGAAACAATCAATAAAGGTAACGAACCAGCGAAAATCAGTGAACGATACAATGGGGGACGGACCCCAAATATCAGAATATATAACATCAAAAAGAGTGCTACTAGGAAAAGAAAGATGTGACGAGGTCTGTCGAACATGTTTAGACCGATCACAAATATCACAAGAAAATTTCTGAAGAAATGGTAAAAAAACAGGAAATAATTTTTGCAGGTAGACGAAGGACGGGTGTCCCAAACACAGTTGTCAACGGTAAACATCCTCTGAAATAACAGTAGAACTGGAAAAGGCATGACAACGGGGAGGAGTGTCCAGGTAGTACAAGTCGACACTGCACCTACCACTGTCAATGTTCCGCTTTGTACCCAGTTCCTAAAAAACACAAGAATCGGGAAAGAAAGTTAAGAAGCAGTTAAGAGATTTTGTAAGATTACTGATGGAAAATAAATTGCGTGAAAAAGAGGGAACGTGAAGAACATAGGTAAGAGATATGGACGGAGAACAGGAAATGTTGCCCTTGCTCGCGATAGAGGACAACGATCCGTTAGCAGAAATAACTTTCTCCTTACCAGACAAAGGAGTATAAGAGAGAAAACCTGAGTAGGACCCAGGCATGTGGTGGGTAGCATCGGAGTCGAGCACCCATTCAGAAGGTGAGGTGGTGGCAGCATGAGCACTAGGCATAGCAACAGTGGCAAGAGAAGTAGAGCTTCCAATGACCAGATCAGACTGAGTGAAGCAAGCGGCGAAAGGCATCCAACTCATGAGCAGTAAGAGAGGAGGAAGCCGAAGACTGGGACTCATAATAGACATCAGTAGTGTAAGCAGCGTTATGAGAACGGTAGCCATTGTGCCTATGGCCCCCACGGCTAGGTCCACAGCCCCGACAAAGACCGCGACCAAGAGGTGCCAGATGCGGATGAAGTTTGAAGCATACCTCCCGAGAGTGTCCCCGTCGACCACAGTAATCGCAGATAGGCACTGAAGATGCAGGAGTAGAGATGAGGCCACGGCCAACAATCGTCAAGGTAGAACGATCAGGAAGAGTCATAACACTGAGAGACTTGTGGCGGTCTTCATAACCCAGAATCATGCTAAACGCCTCCCGAAGGGAGGGAAGAAGAGAACGGTGAAGAACATGTGTCCGGACCACATCAAATTCCATATTCAACCTCATTAAGAAGACGTGAAGACGGAAGCGGTCCTCCCGTTGCTTTAACAGGACGACATCTGATATACACGCTGGAGTGAAATGTGCAAAGTAGTCCAGTTCTTGATACAAGCGCTCAAACTCCGAGAAGAATGATGAGACAGTCATCGACCCTTGACGCAGCTCCAAAATACAGCGAGTGAGCTCATAAATCTGGGTGGAACTACCAATCTGAGAGTATATTTCACGAGCACGAGTCCAGATCTCGAACGCAGAGTCCAGATCTCGAACGCGGAGTCCATCAGCATATAGCTCTAATAGACTTTGGGCGACATCGAATGCAGAAGCCAGGACACAACCAGAGAGTTGTCAGAATCCCAGTGCTTCTAGGAGGGATCAGACACTGGAGGATCCGTAATCGACACATCGATATAGCCAAACATTTGTTGACTACGGATGGCATATTGAGCAGCACGAGACCATTCCAGGTAATTTGTGTGATCCAGAGGAACTGTGGTAATTTTCAAGGAGCTAGAGTGGTCATGGGATCGCTGAGGCTCAAACATCGGAGGCTGGATCACGCCCGGAGAAGAAACAGATGAATCGGGTTCACTCATACCAACACAAGAAACAGATGAATCTAGATCACGCCCGGACAAGAAGCAGCAGCATCACAACAGATCAGCAGCACCGTAGCAGAACAGCAGCACAGGCAGCGGCACAGGAGCAGGACAGCGGCACGGTAGCAGCACAGACGGCACGAATCGGTGCCAAGAGGACTGCGAGAAACTCTTTTTTCAGTAAGAAGAGGGAGAGGAGGGTTGCTTCATCGAGGAACGGAGGCGGCGTTCCTCTCAGAACCCGACAAGAGTGTTGCACGGCATCACAATGAGGACGGCGAAAGAGAACCGAGCACGGGTTCGGAGAAAGCGATCCAGGACGGCGAAGGCGATCCGAGCGACGGCGAGTTCGGGGCTAGGGCACGGGTTTCTTTTTTTCCCTATGATACAAAGTGGAGAGGAAAAGAGGATCTATTCAATCATAATCATAAAACTAGTCATTTACTCATACATATACTTGAGTAAGGGGTAAACCTAAAAGCAAGGAAAAAGACACTTCACAACTGGAAGTAGTGGGATTCACGACAGAAATGTAAACTGTGAAGTGTGGGTGTGCATGCTGTGGACTTTACGGGAATTAGAAATAGGGTCGTTGGTCAGGGATGGCTTACTGGAGAGACAAAGTGGGATTCACGGGATTTCAGAAAACAGGGAAAACGACTTATGTTTTGGGGAGTTTTACTGGAGAACCTGGGCAAGTAGGTACACGAGGGACATCGTAGGGGAAATCGGAGATTTGGGGCTGCAGAGGAAAGAAAGAAAATTGAGGGATGCAAGGGAAACTAGGATACAAACCTAAGCAGTATACTATAAGATTTTGCGGTGTCGTAACACAAAAGATCATCGGATTCCGTATGGTTTTTTCTCCAAAATCAACAGTAAAAAATGGCTGCCCCCCTAACTCTTATTAGTAATAAAAGGGCATTAGGGAACCCTGACATCAACAACTATAATTGGCAAAGAGTGTCAAGTGCCCATTCTCACTAAATAATGGTTGAAAATACAAAATTAATATATGAAAAAACATGCAAATAAAATTTGAATGCATCCGGGGAGTCGGATCGTCGATCCGGAGAAGCTAAATATGACTGGTCAATCGGCCCTGAATGGGCCCAAAACTCGAGCTCCACAGCAGGTTTGCATCGCCGTTCCTTATCATTCTCCCTTGCTTGAAAGAATTCATCTCTTGATGAATGGAGATCGAAATCCTCTCGGTGTGTTTATTCATTGGGCGCAGTTATGCATGTGTGGGCCACGATATCAGTAATGCTCTCAAAAATCCAATGATGTGATAGTAGTCCCAGTGCGATCGCTAGTGCATACGGTGAAATCATAGGCAAGTAGGCAACTAACCCAAAGGTGGGTGGAACTCGAGAGTGGGAAGGGTGTAGGGCTGGGGATATGGTGTTATAGCTCCGGGAGGTCTCCACGGTACGGGTCCACATACTCAGGAGGCTTGTAGCATAGCGTCGGGTCTTCAGTACTAGATATAAGATGGATATCCATATTCTTATGGATATTAAGCTTGTAGGCATTTACTTTGATCCTTATTATGATTGTATAAGGACTCATTTGCATGGCGCTCAAATTTTTATCAATCCCCCAAGGGATCCTCTCGGGGAGGAATCACACCATCACCTACTCACATTCATTAAATATTTACTCATGTTTGTGGTTATCGTTATGGGCCGCTCATTCGGCTTTGAATTTGATCGAGCCCGCACACCCCAACCCATCACCGCGCTCAGTATATTCGCGGTAGGTTGTTAAGGTCGGGTCTCGAACCCTTTACCTCCTTAATGAAATGTCTTAAATATGACTCTAAACTCAGTTGGTGATGAGTCATGTTTAAGACTTCTCATCAAGGAGGTAAAGGGTTGGAGAACCAGCCTCAACAACTTGCCTTGAATATACTGGGCGCGGTGATGGGTTGGGGTGTACGGGCTGCAGCCCTGTTATGTGGCTCGACCGGGTTCCAAACCGAATGAGCGCCCATAACAAAAAACTGAAAGTGCACTTTTATGTTATGGGCGCCTATTCGGTTTGGAACCCGGTCGAGCCACATAAGAGGGTTGCAGTCCACACACTCCAACTCATCATCGCGCTAAGTATATTAGCGGCAGGTTATTGAGGCCGGATCTCGAACCTTTTACCTCTTTGACGAGAAGTCTTAAATATGACTCTCATCATCAACTGAGCAACTAAGTTGGTGATGAGAGTCATGTTTAAGACTCCTCATCAAGGAGGTAAAGGGTTTGACACCCGACCACAACAACCTGTCGTGAATATACTGGGCGCGGTGATAGGTTGGGTGTTCGGGTTGCATCCTTGTTATGTGACTCGACCGTGTTCAAAATCGAATGAGCGACACATAACATAAAAGTGTTGGTATCAGAGCTAGGTTTATCGTCAACGTCATTCTCTCTGTCGACCTTACCCGTAAACACCACAGTTCAAGCCCTACTAGCACAGTCAGAAGCCTCGCTCATACATTGGAGGGAACAATGATTCCATCCCTCATCGTCGTTCAGGCCTATCGACGTTATCGTTGTTCGCGCGCCTCACACGAATCCTCTCGTGCATTCTAGTGATCATCTTTCCCAAGCGTGCACTGCACTCGTCTCACAGGGCCACAGTTTTTCACCAGAAAAGGCCGACTGTCTGTTTTAGTAAGCGGCTACCCTTCATCTTCGTGCCCGAGCTTCGTATCTACGTGCAACTTGGGTATTGCGTCCTCTCCTTTCTTTGCTCCGCACGCATAGTCTTGGGCCTCCGCACATTAGCCGCATTGGGCTCCTATCGCATGCACAAAGATACCTTCCATCTAAAGCACAATTTTCCGCCCAATTAAGCCCAATTTTCCGCCGAATTAAGCCCCGCTGCATTATTAAAGCGTCACTGCCTTCCTTATTAAAGCGCTGATTCCTTCTGTATTAAAGCCCCACTACCACCGTATTAAAGCAAGGTTGCCTTCTTTACTGAAGCTAAAGCAAGGTTGCATTCCTTATTGAAGCTCTGTTGTCATTCCTTATTAAGCTATATTGTCATTCCTTATTAAGTCACGTTTATTATTTTTAATTGATTAATCAATTTTTGGATTAATTAATTATTGAAAATTCAATTTTTTTGCTTATTAATTCTTAATTGAATTAATTAAGTAATCAAATTTCTCGCACCACCATTGGGAGACGGCGCAACACTCACGACAACACAAATTCAGCTACCTCCGACGACTCCAGGTGTCAAGTCACCCTTTCCTTCTCTCGGCGAGCAAGTCAACCAATAGGGGACTCGCAAGATTTTAGGACTACTCTCCAGGACGTGTTGCAGACTGTCAAGCCCTCTATAGAAGCACGCTTTTGGGATGCAAAAACCCGACATCGGGATGACATAGCCACCATCACCGCCAGTCTTAATGAGTTGGTTGCCTCCTTTCTCGTTGTTACTACTCCTATGGATCACGCCAGCAGCAGTCAGGCACTTCCCCCGCACTTATCCGCCACGAGCCACCAACACCAGCCATTGTACGCCCTAAGGCAGCTCCTCTACCACGCTACCCCACGTGGGATTTTTCGACTTATGATGGAAGGACGGAACCATCGAGTTGGCTCACCAAGTGCGGGCAATTTTTCGCCCGCTACCAAATACGGGCAGCAAATCAAATATCTTTTGCTTCCTTCCACTTCCTCGACTTAGCTCTTCTTTGGGCCACTCGTCTCATCACTGACCAGTATGGGACGACTTCAAGTAATTTTGCAATTTGCGTTTCGGTCCTCCCACCCGCAGAAACCCCCTAGGGGAGCTCACAACTTTACGAGAGACAGGCTCCATCGACAATTATCTAGAAGAGTTTCAACTTCCCCTAACAGACATCCCGCTTTCCCCGGGCATGCAAGTCCATCTTCATTGTGGTACTCCGTGGCCAACTGCGTCTGCATGTTGAGTTTGAGACTCCTCGCGACTTAATGACTGTCATGAGCTTGGACCAGGCTTTATGACCGTCGCCTCCAGCTTCCACAAGGGGCTTACATTTTTGCTGGCGCGGGCCCCGTCGGAACGTACTGAGGGTCCTCCAAGCACTCTGATTCGTCGACTCCCTCGGGCAGAAATGACGGACCGGCGCAGGCAAGGTTTATGCTATAACTGCGACGAGCAGTATACTCACGGACATCGGTGTAAAAAAAAATTTGCGAGTTGAGGACTCTGACGATTAAGAAGGTGTCGGATAAAGCGGACACCATTAATCTCTCTCGAGCTTGAGGTCAAGCTATTTTCAAGGTAGGAGAGATGTTATGGTCCCTATTATGAATATATTATAATATTATTTATTGTCTTTAACCCTTATTTATATTTAGTCACATTCCAAGTTTGTCGTTGGTCTCCTATTTAATTGCATTCCAAGTCGGTCGTTTTATTTTTATTAAAAGTCAGTTATACTTCTATTTAAAGGATTTGATGCAGTGGTAGGCGGACAGAAATTACACTAGATGAAGATGCAGTCTAAATGTAGTGCACGTGTGAACATGAGACAACTGTCCCAAATTAAGATCATCCAACAAGTAATTAAAAATAATAAAGCATCTAAGTACCAATTGACAATTGTTTAATAAGCAATGACAAATAAAGAACAGTTACAACCAACCAACGAACTGAGGCGCAATTCCGTTCAAGTGCGCAGAATGCGCTCCGCAAATTACACCACAATTAATGAAAGCAAATACTTATGACAATTAAATACCCGAAGCAAGAGTCTACACCAAAGCAATCAATGAAAAGACAACATCCATAGCTAGATTTATTTGTGCTTGTGGCAGCCAACTTAGGGATGGGGGAACGGCGGCGGAACTTGACCATGGTACGCTAATGGCTCCACGAAAGGTTGAATGGGGAAGTGTTTTCGTAGATCTGGAGGCTACGGGGCTATGTATAGATGGATCGGGCAAGGTTCAGGGAAAGGGGGTTGCGGGTTCTGTAAGAGGAGAGGGGCGAGGCTTGTGGATGCTGAGTGGGGGTCGGGTGGGGTGAAGGAGTTGAGGGAGGGCTCCAGCGGGATGTACTGGGCGGGAGAGGGGTTTTCCTGGGTGGTTCCGGGTCTGGAACGGGGCAGGGCAGAGGTGCGGGTTTGGGAAGAGGCGGAAGGTCGGCGATAGTAGTAGAGTAGGAGGAGGTAGGGTCAGCAGACAGAAGCGGGGAAGGAGCAGCGCACAGTCAGAATCCACGATAGACTAACCGACTGCAATGTAGCAACCACCGATTCCTAAAACAGCCCACAAACATGAGTATATATAGGAGAAATAAAGTTAGGACATTCCGATGGATGGCCCATAATGATCGGGCCGATCAAGGCCCAAATACAACACAAAATAACTAAAGTAATATAGCAAAAAGTTTCGGAGCGACCATTTGGGCGCATCCGCGGACTCGGATCGCCCATACGGTTCTCCGATCATCGCCTGCTGCGGGAATAAACGTGTGTGGGTCATTGATTGTCATCAACTCCCCCCGACTTGAAAGCACTCATCTCTGGTAAGTGAAGATGATCGTACTCTCGGCGTAAATCTGGGGCGATTCTCTCGAGATCCTCAGCAGAAATCAAAGTGTCGTCAGAAATTGGGCGGGAGAGCCAATGAACCAGATAGCGCAGAACCATCCGACCGCCCAACGTCGTGAAGTCTTGACTAATGATCTGTAAAACATCTTCGGTGGGCGTAGGCGACTGTCGAAGCGATGTATCCCCATCTGGGGTTGGTGTCGGTGGTACTGCCGGCTGGGTGGTGTGGTCCTCCGAGCGGTGCTCAACTGTCCTCGCCTTCCTGGGTAAGGTGTGTACCAAGGTGCTAGGGGGCAAGCTGTGGCTCAGGGGTAGCTCGGGACAATGGGTCCACATACACTCTTTGCTCGTGGTAAGGAGTTAAATCCTACACATTGAACACCTGGTGAATCCCCATTGTTGGTGGGATATCAACCTCATAAGGATTTACACCAAATCGTCGAGTAATTGTATAGGGGCCGATTCGACGGGCACTTAACTTTTTCGTTGTCCCCATGTGGGGGCCTCTCAAGTCGAAGGTGGATCATAACTTGGTCTCCAACGTCAAAAACTTGTTCCTACAAGTCAGCCTGAGCTTTATAAATTTCATTACTAGCGGCGATCTTTCTTCGAACTGTCTCATGGAGTGTGTGTATATGCTGAATGAATGACTCGGCGAACTCACTAGGTCGGGCCTCTGGCAGGACGTCAACCAGGTCGACGGGGCTCCTAGGCTCATAATCTAAGATGACATGAAATGAACTAATATCGGTGGTCCTATTGATCGAGCTATTGTATGCAAACTCCACGACAGGCAGGACGGAATCCCAAGTGGATGGGCTATCCGAACGAGACAACGCAACAGTGTCCCAAGACTACGGTTGACAACCTCTGTTTGTCCATCCATCTGTGGATAGGGGTGTGCAAAAATACCCGAAAAACCAAAAACCAGACCAAAACTGAACCGAACAGGGTGGTTCGGATCGGTTCCTATTTCTATTGGTTAGGGTACGGTTCCAAACAAATAAAGAACTGATGGTTCGGTTCGATTCTCGGTTCCGACAGTCGGATACCCGAGAACCGACCTGAACCGAATATAAATTACAAATTTTAACTTAAAAGAATATATGTATTATTACAAATTTTAACTATAAAGATTGGGTCGGCTGGCCGCTGGCGTGAGTCGCGGAGGGCTTAATTGGAGATGTTATTTTACAATTTAACAAATCAATCTTATTGAATGCCTAAAAGTAAATATCTCTTATTTTGATATTTTTCTTATAGTTCATTAGTCCAATGTTATGAACAGAGAACCGAACCGGAACCTACCCGAACTGAACGGTTCGGATCCGGTTCCATAATTTAGAACCGTGGGTCGGTTCTGGTTTAAAAATTTGGAACCGAACCTATACGGGTCGGTTCGTGGTTCTATGTGGAACCGAACCGAACCGATCCGAGTTGCACCCCTATCTGTGGGTAATAGGCGGTGGAGAACTTTAGTGTTGTACCAGGCTTCTTCAATAACGTCTTCCAAAAATAACTCATAAAGCGGGCGTCGCGGTCAGATACAATAGAAGTAGGTAACCCATGATACTTGAATACTTCCCTGAAAATTAGAGCCTCCACATGGGGGGCATCAGACATCCTGTGATATGGGATAAAGTTGGCCATCTTCGAGAAGCGGTCCACGACAACGAAAATCGAGTCGAACTTCCTCAGCGTGCGGGAAGCCAAAGTACAAAATCCAAGCTAATATTTGTCCAGGGCCTATGGGGAATGGGCAAAGAAGTGTATAGGCTCGTGGGTTGTCGGGATCCCTTTGTCGTCTGGAAGACATGACAATGACGAACAACCCGAGTGACATCCCTCTTCAAGCCAGGCCAGAAGAAACGGTCCTCCACTAACGCAATCGTCTTATCGCACCCAAAATGTCACGCGGCCCCGCCCGCATGCAGCTCCTAGGAGAGGAAATCCTGAAGGGAGGTATGTGGCACACAGAGGCGAGACCCATAGAATAGATAGCCCTCTGAAATGATGAAATCCTCGCAGGGATCTGGAGGATCCCCCGATAAGGCGGAGTGATCTCTCCAAAATCTGGGCACTCGGGGTAGTCATATCGAACACGCTCGAATCTCTCCACTCGCGCGCTCATGGTCTGGAGAATGGTGACCCGGTGACTCAACGCATCAGTCGGCTTTTCTCACCACTAGCTCAGTGCTTGAGAACGCAGTGATACTCCTGCATGAACTACACCCATTTCGCGTGGTGGTGGCCTAACTTTTTCTGCGAGTCCAGATATCGTAGGGTCTGATGATCAGAATACAGAACAAACTCCTTGTTTAGGAGATAATGACGCCAGTATCGGAGTGCCTGTACGACGGCGTAGAACTCTCAATCATAATTGGAGTACTGTTGTCAGGCTTCATTTATTTTCTCACTGAAGTACGCATTTGGATGAGCCTCTTGGCTCAGTACTCCTCTGATGCCCACTCCAGACGAGTCACACGCTACCTCGAAAGCCTTCGAGAAATCAGAAGGCGTAATACATGAGCAGTTAATAGTCTCTCCATAATTTTCTCAAACGGTCGAGTGGTCGTTGCGGTCCAGGCAAATTCCCCCTTGCGGAGGCAGCTCGTAATAGGGGTCATGATCGAACTAAACCCTCGAACAAACCTCATGTAGAAGGTGGCGAGCCCGTGAAAGCTCCGGGCCTCGTGGATTTGGTCGGGACGGGCCACTCGCGAATCGACTTGACCTTATCAGGGTCAACAGTAATGCCAGACTGCGAGATGATATACCCTAAGAAATGTACCGACAAAGTCAAGAATGAGCACTTCTTCAAGTTGATATAAAAGAGCTCCTTCCGAAGGAGGTCGAATACCAATCGAATGTGTCCCAAGTGCTATGTGCAATCTTGGCTATAAATCAGGATATCGTCAGAATAGCCCACTAGGAACTTTCCCACGCAGGGCCGAAGAATCTGCGTCATCACTCTCATGAATGTGTTCGGCGCGTTCGATAGTTCGAACGGCATAACCAACCACTCATACAGGTCATCTTTTATTTTGAAAGTCGCCTTCCATTCGTCTCCTTCTCGAACCGTAATCCGATGGTACCCGCTCCGCAGGTCGATCTTCGTGAAGATCCGGGCACCAGCCATCACATCGAGGAGGTCGTCGAGACGGGGAATCGGAAAAGGATACTTCACCGTAATTTTATTGATGGCGCGGCTATCTATACACGTGTCAACGCCCATCCTTCTTCGGGGTAAGAAGGGCAGTAACGGCGCACGAACTCAAGCTCTCCCGAATAAAGTTCTTCCTAAAAAGATCGTCAACTTGCCGCTTCAGCCCAGCATACTCCGTCGGGTTCAAGCGATAGTGGGGAAGGTTGGGCAAAGATGCCCCCGGGACTAAATCGATGGTGTGTTGGATATCCCTCATGGGAGGGACCTCATCGGGGAGATCCTCAGGCATGATGTCAATAAGCTCGGCCAGCAAGCGTCGAATGTCGGGATCCACCCTCTCCAACTCAGTGGTGGTGTAAGAAGCCAAGGCGGCGGCCACCACGTACATAACTCCCTACTCTAAGCTCTCACGTAAGAAATCACCCTTCCTCAGGATATGCAGAGGTCTAGCTGACCCGGCACTAATGGATGACTCGACCTGGCCCTTGGGGGGATCCCGGGGTTGGGTCGGGGTAAGGGTGATCTTTCATCCCTTATCGAAGAAGACACGCGTGTTGGAACGGCCATAACACGTAGCATCGCGATCGTAAAGTCAAGGACGACCCAGAAGAACATGTGCAACGTCCATCGGGATGACGTCGCACCAAACCTTGCCCTCAACAGACGCTAGTCGGATCGGCACAAGACACTGATGTGTGACCCGAATGGCCGACTTATCAACCCATAAGCCGTGATAAGGATGCAGATATGGCTCGGCAGACAGCTGCATCCTCTCTAAACCTCTCCTCACCACGATATTCACGTAAGTCCACTATCGATGGCGAGTTTGCAGGGACCGCTTGCACTCTGAAAAGACGTGTAAAAAATCAATGTGTGACGCCAATCCTCTTCGGCACGCGGGGTGTGCAGGAAGCGACGGATGACTCCCAACTCTAACAATCTCTCAGCGTCTAACGATCTCTCGGCGTTGCTCTCCCAACCATCCCCAACCTCAGCGGTAATCTCCTCCATCACTGCGTCATCTAACTTAGTACCTGCCTCACCCTCGTCCCCAATCAGTAGATTCCTCATAGGGCATTGAAAGCAATGTGTCATCTGCCCGAGCATCAAAAGCACTGGCCTGGCCTATGTCTAGGGACTCCCGGGACAATAGCCTTGCCCTTCACATCAGATGGAGTGCGATGTGGGGCGTCAGATTGATGTGTAGTCGTACTCGGCCCCGCGAGGCTTAGGTAACTCTCATACACCACTGTGAGTTAGAACACCTGCTCGATCGTCTCCATGCGGTGTGGGATGAGCTCTCGTCGTATCGCAGCCTTCAGTCCGGCTCTAAATCTGGACGTGGTCGCAATGGGTTCCTCCAGGAAGTCACTCCTCACTACCAACTCGTCGAATCGAGTCATATACTCGGCAACGGAAAGTGATTCCAGCCGTAACGAATAGAGTGGGTCGAGAAGATGATTTCGATAAGACGCGGGGAAGTATTTATCCTTCAATTGTTGTTTCATTTCAGTCCAACAGGTGACAGGATAGTATCCATCTCTCTCCAGCGATCTCTCCACACTAATCCAAAACATCTTTGCCTGGCCCAGTAACTTCATCTTGTCGAACCGAACTCGGCGCTCATCGTTCATTTTGTACCAGTCAAAAAAGTGATCCATATCCAGGAGCCAATCGCTGAAAGCCTTCGGATCCAGGTGACCGTCAAAGGAGGGCGCGTCAATTTGAAGGCGCTGAATGAGGTCGTCCTCAGCCGGGGTATTCTCTCAGCAGGGCGCCACATAATCATTGTATGGCTCATCAGAATCGTAATCATGTCGTGCAGGTGGGCCACGATCTCATCGGGCCGGTGGCATACGCGGCTCGTAAGGCAGATGGGGGTTACCCCTCAGGGTGGGGTCGTGACGATAGTCATGCACAGGCTCGAGGGTCCGTCTCCGTGGAGCGGGGTCCCGACGTGGTGGCTCTCTAAGTCGTCGATCGGGCGGGGGTGGGACGTCCCGTGGATCTTCCAAGGGCTCCTCATAACGTGGTGCTAGGGCTGGACCTCTATGGGCTCCTATCTGGTCGACTCTAATGTTGACCCTAGCTATGTCGTTCTTAATGGTGGTGAATTGTTCGAGGACTAAGCATTGAAGCTTTGAGGCCATCATGTCTGAATTCGAACTGGTGATCCAGTCGTCGGTGACGTTTTGGACAGACAGTGGGGTTCGAAACAACATACCACTACGTAGCATGCAATGTGACTCGAACCTCCCTCAGATACCAAATTATGCAGCGGTAGGCGGACAGAAATTACACTAGATGAAGATGCAGTCTAAATGTCGTGCACGTGTGAACATGAAACAACCGTCCCAAATTAAGATCATCCAACAAGTAATTAAAAATTATAAAACATCTAAGTACCAATTGCACAATTGTTTAATAAGCACTGACGAATAAAGAACAGTTACGATCAACCAACGAACTGAGGCGCAATTTCGTTCAAGTGCGTCGAATGCGCTCCGCAAATTACACCACAATTAAGGAAAGCAAATACTTATGACAATAAAATACCTGAAGCAAGAGTCTACACCAAAACAATCAATGAAAAGACATAATATCCATACCTAGATTTACTCGTGCTTGTGGCGGCCAACTTAGGGATGGGGGAACGGCACAGGAACTTGACTGTGGTACGCTAGTGCCTCCACGAAAGGCTGAATGGGGAAGTGTTTACGTAGATCTGGAGGCTACATGGCTAGGGATACACGGATCGGGCAAGGTTCAAGGAAAGGGGGTTGCAGATTCTGTAAGAGGAGAGGGGTGAGGCTTGCGGATGTTGAGTGGGGGTCGGGTGGCGGTGAAGGAGTTGAGGGAGGACTTTTGCGGGATGTTCTGGGCAGGAGAGGGGTTTTCTTGGGTGGTTCTGGGTCTGGAACGGGGCGGAGCAGAGGCGCGGGGTTGGGAAGAGGCGGAAGGTCGACGGGAGTAGTAGAGGAGGAGGAGGTAGGGTGGAGGGAGGCTGCGGGATGTTATTGGTGTGTTGGGAGGTGTCGGACGGCAGACGGAAGCGGGGAAGGAGTTGCGCACAGTCGGAATCCACGATAGACCATCTGGCTGCAATGTAGTAACCACCAATTCCTAAAACAGTCCACAAGCATGACTTATATAGAAGAAATAAAATTAGGGCATCCCGATGGACGTGCCATAATGATCGGGCCGATCAAGAATCAAATACAACACAAAATAACTAAAGTAATATAGCAAAAAGATTCAGAGCGACCATCCGGGCGCATCCGCGGAGTCGGATCGCCCATATGGTTCTCCGATCACCGCCTCCTGCAGGAATAAATGTGTGTGGGCCGTCAATCACCATCAGGATCTCTTGTGTCTTTTTTGGCAATTTGGTATGCAAAGAATTAATTTGTTTTTCCTTCTCTAGTGTGTGTGAGATATTGGTAGCTCTCCCCTCAAACGAGCAAGTTCCGCTTAGGCAATCACGATTCCGGCTCCACGTTATCCTCCTCCTCCGTCGTCATCTCTGCCTCTGGCCCTTCCTTCAACTAGGCCAATAACAACTTGGTATCAAAGCTCTCGGTCCTCTTCTGCCGATGCATGTCAATTTGATCCTTCACGCATCACCTCCAGCGGCACAATATTTTACTTACAACAACTTCGACGATTGCGTTGTCCCCTTCCAGAGAAGCCCAGACAGTTCGCTCTTGCTTTTGCATCAGGCGGGCGACCGTCTTTCGCATCGGGCGGGCAACCGTCTTCCCGCATCGGGCCAAGCCAGTACCTCTTCGCCAACTTCAACATCTCCCTCGTCAGATCTCCTTTGGTTCTCGCACGCGTAAAGGCACACTCCTTCAACGCCGATCCTGCAAGCGAGATCTCCTTCCAGCAACGGCAGGCCAGCATCGCCACCTTCCGAGAGAGCATCGAGTGAGTCTATGTCGTTCGGCTATCGACGCTCTTCTAGCGTCGTCCAATGTTGGATTCCATGACGTTTGGTTCTTCCCTTCCGGTGCATCTTCTCATCGCTTCATCGTCGCGTCCTCTGCAAAATAGCCCCAACGAGCATCTAATCCTCCTTTGCCGATGAAAAACACGCGTGTAACAGACGCATAAGCGTAAGCACCTTCCTGTCTTGGTGAGCACTCACGCATGGGGGTGTATAGGAATTAATTCATTCCTCAATTTATTACGCATTCATGAATATATTATGGAGCACATCAAGCTTAGTGCCACAACGATAGCCGGCATTCATTTGATAGAGGAAATGATGGCCTCTTGGGACACCCGCCTTCGAAACTTCGACGCGCGCCGACGCTCGTTGTCGGGGCATGTCCACACTCCACAAACTTTGATGATTTGATAGTTTCCTTCCCTCCAAAGTTTCCTTCTTCGTCGCCGCCACTGCCTCTCCTAGTGCAGTCGCCTTCTCCAGTCATCGAGATACCACCGTTCTCCACGATGATTGCCCCTCTGCCATCATCTCTTGTGGTGGTGTCACCCCACCTTGGGCTGCCTTCGCCAGTCACTGCAGTCGCCGTCCCACAGCTTTCTTTGTCGGCCCCTGCTCCGCCAGTACTTCGGCCACCTTACCGCCAGAGCTGCTCCTTTTGCTGATCGTCGCACCTTCGGGCGTTTTACTGATGATGTTGAACACCGCTCCACCTACACCGCCGAAGTCATTCTTTTGCCGCCAATTTTTTTGATGGCATTGCCGCTATACACTGACATCCTTGCCACTGTTGCATGTTATCGGGCATTGTTCTGGTGGAAGATCAAGATGCCAAAAGACTCGGCCATCCACGCAAAGTTCGAGGTTGAGGGCAAGCTAGATTTGAAGATCAGGCGAGATGTTATGGGTCTTATAAATGTCATTATTCATTTCTTAATTTGCAGTTATTATTTCTTAGAAGTCGCATACTTATATGACGTTGTTATTTATGTTGTCATTTTTAGTTGCATTCCAAGCATGTCATTGACTTCCTATTTATTTGCATTCCAAGTCTGTCGTTTGTATTTTCATTAGAGTCGGTTGTAAGTCTATTTAAAGGACCCATTGGATCTTATAGTGAAAGCAACAAAATAGTCTATTTTTCCAAAACCCTAAAAGAGATCTTGGAAGCTCTCTTAAGCATGCCCCTCTTAGGCTCTGTAATATCTCCACCACCGCCATCTCTGCCTCTGACCACTCCTCCGGCAATCACCGAGTAGGCCCATTACAGTTATCTAAATAAGATTTATAAGATTCATTACCAGTATTGATCATTTGTCGGACCGACTCATGTAACACATGCAAATGATGAAAAAATAGTTGCACTGACTCATGGAAATGATGCAAATGACAAGCGACAGAAATGACGCACTCTGGGGAAAATTTGAAAATGACCGAGATATCTCTAAAACGGGGTAACCTATCAGGAGGCTCTTTCAGTGGAGTGCAGAAAAACTCATCGAGTGTGTGACAAGTATCCAAATAACTGTGTAAGATATCGGCACTCAAATACAAGCTCATAAAGTGTCAACTGTCTCTCGGGGAACGTGATGTATCAAGGGACACACCATGAGACATGTATGAAAATTGTGCGTGAGTGTGACGCACCTGGGTTAAAACCATAGACACTGTCGACCGAACGTGAATCTATAATGAGACGAGTGCCCTAACAAGTAAGAACTCATTTGGTGGGTCAACAAGCAGTTTGTCCCAAAACTCATCAAGAGTGTGAGTGGTCATACGGTATACTCTCGAAACATCGAAAGTATGCTCAAATGTTCTTAAGGAAAGTCATATATATACTTGATGTTACACTCAAGTTCTCTCTAGGGCAAGATCAGGGGAAATAATTGAAGAGATGTCAATAACCCAATACTCATAAATGAGTCGCTCACCTAAATCTCATCATCATAAGTACATGGTGGCTCTTCAGGTGGTTCAACGGGGCTTGTCAAAGAAGCTGTCAACAGAGTCATGGTCCTCCAGATGAACTCCATCATAAGAGGTAGTGTGCCCAAAAATGGGTGAGGTGATCACTATGAGATCAACACTAGGCTCTTGACTCTCGGTAGTGATGTGGCTCGAGACAATGATAGGAAAAGAGTGGGAAAACTCGTACTCAAGAGTGGGAAAAGTCCATGTGTATGGATAGAAAGAACTAGATTTTATCGATACTATAACTCACATGGAATAAAATGGATTTATAGATGGAATTAAATAAGCAGTATTTACAAACAAAAAGTACTCAAAGTGGGGAGCAACCCATATACTTCTAATGTTCTTGAATAGAGATCCAACAGCGAAAGATAAAATTCTCATACAACACCCATAAATAGAGAACTACTGATCTATATACGGTCAAAATCTTAGATAATTGATTGAAGCGGTAGCACCAGTAGGCCTTCTAGTACATTTGCTACAATCATCTTTTGTTTGCTTTGTTTCCGTAATTATGTAGGATCCCAGTCAACACTTGCTAATGGTATGTTTTTTCCATGTAAAGCAACATTGAGTGACGGTAGAGGGTATGATCACAGCCGCACATTATGCACAAGAGACGGAGATCAAAAAGGGAGTATTGTCGTTGTCAGAGCAGGAGAGAACCTCATGCAAATCTACTCAACATGATAATATATTATAACTTGATGATTATAACTTACTGGTGTAAATTATTTTGTTATTGTAGAGAAAGATCCAAACCTTGTATATACTTCTTGAATACCAAAAAAAAGTATGAGTACAAATATATAGGAGAGAGGAGAGTAAGATCTAGTTATACAAACAATGTGGGACTAAACACAAAATCCTACATGGTCAAGTTAATGGGTCAATACATTATTTTTCCTAGTATTCTCTAACACTCCCCCGCAAGCTGGAGCGTACAAGTCGTAGGCACCAAGCTTGGACAAGAACTGATAGTAGAGATGTCGTGGTAAGTCCTTGGTGAGGATGTCAGCAACTTGATGAGCAGCGGGAACATGTGTTAACTCTATATTCTTCAACCGAACCTTCTCCTGAATGAAATGACAGTCAACTTCAATATGTTTTGTCCGTTCATGGAAGACCGAATTCTTGGAAATGTGTATAGCAGCTTGACTGTCGCAAAATAAAGTGGTAGGTGATGAGAGCTTGACTCCTAGATCATCAAGGAGACCCTCAAGCCAAGTGAGCTCAGATACAACTACTGTCATCGATCGATACTCGGCCTCAGCAGATGAGCGAGCAACCACGGACTGTTTCTTGTTGTGCCATGTAATAAGATGTCCTCCAAAGTAAGTGCAGCATCCACTTATGGAATGACGGTCATCCAACGAGCCAGCATAATTAGCATCAAAGTATGCAATCAGAGATAAGGGAGACGAAGAGGGCTTGTATACAAGTCCTTGTCCAGGAGCAGTCTTCAAATATCAAAGAATACGTTCGACTGCCTGAAGATGAGAGATACGTGGCTCATGCATGAATCGACTGACAACTCCAACGGCAAATGATATATCAGGTCTCATAACAGTGAGATATATCAGCTTTCCCACAAGACGATGATAATACTCTTGATTTGAAAGGAGCAAATCAGAGTCTGAGGCATAAGCACAAAACTTGTGATTGATATCCACGGGAGTATCAGCAGACTTGCATCCAGAATAGCCCGCATCATGAAGTAAGTCAAGACAATACTTTCTCCGAGATAACACAAGTCCATCAGGTCTCCGAGCCACTTCGAGACCAAGAAAATATCGAAGGCTTCCCAGATCCTTTGTTTGAAACACAGTCGCCAGATGCTGTCTGACCACCCTTATTCCTGGAAGATCGTCTCCTGTAATCAAAATATCATCCACATATACTAACAGAATCAATGTGTCTGTTGGACGATGACGAGTGAACAGAGAGAAGTCGGTCGAGCTCCGATTGAACCCAACGGCACTAACGGTCTTACTAAATTTATCAAACCATGCCCGAGGAGATTGTTTGAGACCATAAAGAGACTACTTCAGACAACAGACAAGAGACTCCCCCGTGGTCTCAAACCCGAGAGGTTGTTGTATATAAACAGTCTCCTGTAAATCGTCATTAAGAAAAGCATTTTTGACATCCAGTTGGTGCAATGCCCAGTGGCGGTTAACCACGAGGGAGATCAAAACACGAACAGTATTGAGTTTAGCGACTGGAGAAAAGTCACATCATAATCCAGACCTTGTTGTTGAGTGAAACCGTGAGCTACTAGACGAGCTTTCAAACGGTGAACCGTCCCATCCGGGCCCTGTTTGACGGCAAACACCCACTTACATCCCACACAAGATTGTCCAGGAGGAAGCGCGACCAGATCCCATGTGTGGTTTGCCCAAAGAACAGACATTTCCTTATCCATAGCCACCCGCCACCCGAGATGTTGGAGAGCCTCCAGCACATAATTAGGAGTGGAAATAGAGGATAAAGAAAGAGCACTTTGTCGGAGTTCCGGAGAGAGGCGGTGAAAAGAGACAGTTGGCCAGCAGGTGGGCAGTGGAACCTGTTGTCGGATTCGCAGGCTGCAAAACATCATTAGAGCAGGGCATCTACCGTAGGGTAGTAGACAAAGAAGGACGTCGAGTGTACATACAGATGATAGGTGATTTAGGTGGGATTGGTGTGGGAAGGAGAGGTGAAAGGTTTGAATGAACAGGGATAGCAGGCCGCGGAAGAAGTGGCGGAAGTGGAGAATCTGCTGGTTAAGAGTAATATGGCTGATCTTCGAGGAAGGTGACATCAGCAAAAGTAACAACCTTGTGATCCTTGGGAGAAAAGCAAGCGTAGCCCTTTTGAATCTGAGAATAACCCACAAACATATATTTAGTGACACGTTGAGCGAGTTTGTCAGTGGACAGGCCAAGATGATGAACAAAGCACACACAGCCAAACACGCGAGGGGCGATGGAGAAAGGAGGTTTGGAGGAAAAACGAAGATTGAAGGAAACCGCAAAATTGAGAATAGAGAAAAGCACGCGGTTAATTAAGAATGCAGGCGGTAGAAACCGCAAAATTCCAATACTGTTTGGGAACATTCATTTGAATCATAAGAGAGTGGGTGACCTCAAGCAGGTGACGATTCTTGCGTTCTGCGACGCCATTTTATTGGTGGGGGGTATAGGCACAGGAGGTTTGATAGATGATCCCAAACTCAGCACATAGGTGTGCAAAGGCATGACTAGTGTATTCACGGGCATTATCGGTGTGGAGGATTTTGATTGTAGTGGAAAACTGATTGCGAGTTTCAATGAAAAAAGTGCGGAATACACCAGGTAATTCAGAGCGGTCACGAACGAGATACAGCCATGTCACCCGAGAGTAGTCATCTACAAATGTGACAAAGTAACGATATCTAAAAACACTCGCAATTTTGTAGGGTCCCCAAATATCATAGTGTACTAGATCAAAGGGAGATGGACTCCGAGTAGTATGGGGTAAGAACGTAGACCGATGATGTTTCTCATAAATACAAGACTCACACGTGAACTCTTGGAGGGACACTTCGGGGAGAGATTTTTTGAGTATGTTTAGAGGAGCATGACCAAGACGTCGATGCCAATCAATAGAGCTAGCAAAGGACAACACTGTTGGGGGAGAGGGGTCAAGGATATAGAGACCATTCGACAGATGCCATTTTCCGATAATAGTCTGCGTCTTGCGATCCTGCACAACACACAAGTTGGAAGAAAAAATTACATCACAATCAAGATCAGTAGTGAGACGACCAATAGAGAGAAGGTTGAAAGGAGAGCCCGGAACATGAATGGCAGAGCGAAGAGTAATGGTGGGAGTAAGGTGAATATCTGTCGTGCCACAAATGGGAATGGTGTCCCCACTAGCAACAATGATAAACATGGGATGCACATAGTTCAAATATTGTGGTGGTTTTCGTGAGGTAATATGGTGAGAGGCCCCTGAATCCAAAATCCAAGAAGAGCTATGACCAAGGCAGGAGGTGCCACCATCGGAAATAGACACTACAGAGCCCGGAGGACAGCTGAACATCTTGCAAGGAACGGACCGCAGCGGTCACGGTGACAACGCACCAGTGGCAAGAAAGGCCACGACCAGCGGTAAGAAACAATCTTCAGCGGTCACGGTGACAACGCACCAGCGGTAAGAAAAGTCACGACCAGCGGATAAAAGAGAGCCTGCAGCGTATAGAAACAAGCCGCGGCGGTTAGAGGCAGACCGCGCCAAGATCAAACACGACGAACAGGCACCAGACCGTACGGTGAGAAGCAAACCGAAATAAGATCGATAAGAAACAGTCTCCAGTGGTCACGGTGACCACGCACCAGCGGCAAGAAAGGCCACAACTAGCGGATAGAAGAGAGCCCGCAGCGAATAGAAACAAGCCGCGGTGGTTAGATGCAGACCGCAACAAGATTAAAAAACGGCGAATGGGCACCAGACCGTGCGGTTAGAAGCAAACCCCAACAAGATCGGTAGAGGCAGTCCGCGAGACAGTCCGCAGCAGTCACGGTGACAACGCACCAGCAGCAAGAAAAGCCACGACCGGCGGATAGAAGAGTGCTCGCAGCGAATAGAAACAAGCTGAGGTGGTTAGATGCAGACCGCACCAAGATCAAAACGACGAACAAGCACTAGACCGTGCGGTTAGAAGAAAACTGCAACAAGATCGGTAGAAGCAGTCCGCGCGACAAGGAGAGAACTTGAGGCCAGAGACAGGTTGCAGCGTTAAAGAACTCCTTGCGAGAAGAGCAATAAGATTCTTTGCGACAAGGATACCAAGCGGCAAGGAAAGAGGCTGCAGTGATAAGACCGACAAGAGGTCGAGCGACAAGAAGAGAAAGGTGGTTGCAGCGGACAGAGACAGGTCGCAGCGAGTAGAATATGAGGCCAGACGGTTAGATCTAACCGCAGGAAGGGGGGAAGCCGCAACGGGTATAAAGTAGCCAGAGGGATGAAGGCTATAAAAGAGCGTAGAGGAGAAAGAGGAGGTGGATCCACGGGAGAGAAGAAAGAGGCGGTTAGAAAAGAAGGAAGCTGCAAAGCAGTGCGGTTAAGCAGTAAGACAGGCCGCCCGGTTAACAGGAGGACTAGGCGGTTAGAGAGAAAAACAGGCCGCCTGATTACAGGAGGACTGGGCGGTTAGAGAGAAAACAGGCCGGACCGTTTCGCTTTGATGCCATGTAGAGAAAGATCCAAACCTTGTATATACTTCTTGAATATCAAAAAACAAGTATGAGTACAAATATATAGGAGAGAGGAGAGTAAGATCTAGCTATACAAACAATGTGGGACTAAACACAAAATCCTACATGGTCCAAGTTAATGGGCCAATACATTATTTTTCCTAGTATTCTCTAACATTTATATTAAATTAATAATATCTCATTAACAATAATTATCTCATAAAATACTACCTACAAGACTTTAAATTTAAATATGGAACGGAAGTATATATTAGAAGATTAGATTATATTAAATTACATAGATAAATAGATATAATTACTATATTTGACAATAAACAGATAATATAGACAATTATAATTACTATCTAAGATTGCTTTTAGATTACTAATTGTGTTAGTTTTTGCCTCTTTTGTTTAAATTTGCTGCTCTCCCCCATTCTTTCTGCAGCTAAGGTGCCGTGAGCTGCACCACTGCCATGGGGGTCGTCAAGGGGATTTCTGTCTAAGTCACAGGAGTACCTCTCCACTGCTTCATTGAGGTGCATCTGACTAGCAAATATGAGGCTCGTTTGACTACCTGATTATTTCATGTTTGACAAGCATCCTCCAAGTGAACAACTTCATGTTGCCCATTAGAAAACGACCTCAAGTATATATCCTTCAGCATTGCTATCAAAGATAGAGAACA
Organism: Platanthera guangdongensis; assembly: GCA_039583875.1. Taxonomy (NCBI): domain Eukaryota; kingdom Viridiplantae; phylum Streptophyta; class Magnoliopsida; order Asparagales; family Orchidaceae; genus Platanthera; species Platanthera guangdongensis. Next base: position 195,786,367 of record CM077158.1, on the reverse strand, counting down.
CTCTGCCTTATTTATTAGACCTACTATGATGTTGTCCGTAGAGGTTGCACTGATTCTTTCTTTTTCCATCCTTCAAATTTATAGGGAAGAGTTCAGGGTGTAAATTCCAACATTTATCTTTGGTACGACAAGATATATGGCAAAGACCCCCTATGCATTATTTTTTACCAAGAGAGAGAGTTGTTTGACCTTTGTTTCATCTTAACCCATGTTATTATTTAGTGTGGGGATCACCTAACACGTGGCTCGCCGCATGGCGAGCCCACATTCATGCATTCACGCAAGAGGACTTAACCGGATCAACAATCGACTCCAAGGATGCGTCCGGATTTTCGTTTACTTATGCTTTCATATATATTGTTATTTTCAATCATTATATAATAGGGTATGTTATATTAATGACCAATCATAGTCGTTGATGTAAGGGTGTCCTAGGCCCCTAGGGTAGCATTATTATAGATAAGAGTGAGGGGGCAAGTCAAGTTGCTTTAGAAGAATGGTCCCCAAAATCCGGTGATCCTCTCAATGTCACAATTCTGTGAGGCCCTATGGGACGACTCCTAGGAATTCCTTGTATGCTTATATATCTCTTTCAAAAACCATAGCTTTCCCTTCTTCACAAATCTCTGCCAAACAGTCATTATGTCCCACGGTTGAAAACATTCATCTTTCCCAAATCTCCAGTGAACCACCCACTGCACCTACAGTCAACACCCCTGCCACAACACTCATCAACTTCCTAAACCGCGACCCTCCCACTTCCAAAATCCCATCCAAAACCTGCAACAACCCTACCCTGCCGACAGCCCCACCTCCAAGTTTCCTAACTCCCCATTGACCACAACCTGTATGCAAAATATGTAATGTTGTGGATATCCTCCGACATGACCGACATGTCGGCCGACATAAAGGTTTTATGGACAAAACGACATGTTTTCGATATTATTTTGCAAAATATCTTTTTGAAATATATCCTCTGATATGTCTATTATTGACTGATATATTCGTCGATATATCGCCCGATATATCCCGATATTTTATCGATTGTTTTTCTCAATTTATTTTAATAAGTGTTCATGGTCTAATAGATAATAAACCAAAATTGTTTCATTGTTTAGGCTGTTTTTCCCTTTGGCTTTCTTCCTTGCCCAGGTACATCATCGACGTCAATTATGCACGGTCTTTGAATTATGAACTAAAGATTTCTTATCTTCTATTATTACGGACAACTTCCTGACATTCTACTTTTTCTTGTTTTATTTCATGCATTATACTGTTATTACTTGTATAACACAAAATGCTTATATTAATTTAATAAATTTAGAAGTTCAATAAATATCAAATTATTAATATATATAAATGAAAAAATAATTAAATTTATAAATAATTACACATATAACTAATAAAATATTAAAACTCGGTATATGAAATATCCCTGATATATCTCCCGACATAGTAAAACCGACATGAAAAACCTAAACCGACGTGTTCCCGATATCCAATATCTACAACCTTGAAAATATGCATGCCTTACTTTAGGTTTTCACACCAGATATCTGTCCCCCACCCCTTTGTTAACGTGAGGATCTCCCCTCTATCGTCGGTGGTAATGGCCCAGCAGCCCAGCACCATCTCATGCCCTGTTCCCAAACACAAGCCTCCACCATTTCCCATTGTCATCCTACTACCATCGATACTCCCTGAGACAGTTTCCCCCACAGCTCCATCTACCGGATCTCCATCCCACGGCAATATCTTCTTACTATATGAGTGTCTTATTGTTGTATGGATCTATATTTTCAATATTATTATATGGTATTGTGAACTTATGCCATTTTGAATCCATATCATTTATGGAACCTTGTTCTAGATTATTCTGTGATTTGAAGGAACTATTCATCGTGCTCTCTTACTTTGTCCCTCCACGAGGAGGAAGCCTACCTGTTTGCTTAAATTATTTTGACTTCCTTAAAATATCTACCTGTGAATTAATCTTTTTTTGCTTTGTTTTGGTTTCGCCCGAATCTTGCATGTGCAGTACATTTAGCAGTCAAAGAAAATAGAGTTATCAACATGTACTCCACGTTAGGATTGCATTTTTAGTCGCACACCCACTTAGCCTGCCCTACATCATTTAGGAGGACGGTTGTTCTTTAGAAGATTCTTAGGCCTTATCCCTCCAACCTTTGGATTTACATTTGAAGTTCATTGCCATCAGCCCATCATATTGCCTTAATGAGATATATAATTAAGATTGGCGGAGTTCATCACAAAATTGAGAATAAAGATCAAAGATGTACTTCCTCAAACCTCCAAATTAATTTCCTAATTGAAGAATTCAGTGGTGTACTATGAAGCACTGACACTTCAAAATGCCCAGCGTGTCGGTGTCGGACTCTCCGACACTCGTCCGACTCTCCGACACTCTCCGACACTCGTGTCGAAAGTCCGACACGCTGGCTCACGTGAGAATTGCGTGTCCCGCTCAATCGGACACGTATGTCCCTCTCAATCAGACACGCGTGTCTTTAAGCTAGCTACTCAAGGTGAGGCAGGAGGCAATTGTCTTGGAAGTGCAATTTTGTGAAACATATTTTATAAGTTCATATACAAGAGTGAAACACATTTGTTAATCATTGGTGGAAAAGAAATTAGAAAGTGTGTAAAAGTCTTAAGGAGTTATCTATTTGAGGTGAAAAAACTATAAGAAAAGATAATGTGTTAACGTTATATCATTTTTTGACCTTCGGTTAATGTTTGCATTTGAATATTTGATGAGTAATATTTAAACATGTCTTAGTTTATTTGAAATTTTGTTATCTGTTCATTTTAATTTTTTTTGTTAAATGTTTTAGAATTTTCATAATTATAAAATATAAATATTTAATATGCGTGTCCCAGCGTGTCGAAATATTATATTTTTTGAGAATTTACGAGCCGCGAGTCATGTCGTGTCGTATTGCGTGTCGCGTGTCGGAGTCGGTGCAACATAGGTAGTGTAATCTTGCACTGTGTCCTTGGCTTTGCCTTCGGATGTGATATTTTTCATTTTTCTTCATCTTGGTGACATTTCAGTTTAAGCTGGTGGTCCGTCACACTAAGGCATATTGGCTTTATTTAATTGGTAAATTTTACTTTCCACAAGAAATAATACAATGTAAACGTCTCCAAATGGCCAATCCATGCATCTAATTTTTCTACCTCGATTGTAAAATCAAAACTGGGAATCTATACCCCGGCTTCCTTTTCAAAGGTCTAGGTTTAATCTTATTCTCTTGAATGACAACTACATCCTCATTTCCATCCATATTAACAGCATTTACTTGTTAGTCATTTGATGTACCCGTGGAAGGAGAAGTGCATATATAGCACTTCCTGAGTCTGTTGTAGTGTTATATGGTAGGAACTTCGTCCATATAGTTTGAAATGAACTTCAACCATTTGTGTCATCTCATATTGGGTTCCATCTGTGTAAAGAAATATTTAAGATTTTTATGATATGTAAGGACCTCACAGCGAGCTCCGTAAAACTAGTGTTTTCAAATCTTCAATGCATGAATGTTTGTGGGTAGCTCAAAGTCTTGTGCTCGATAATTCTTGTTGTGGTCTTTCAACTATCTAAATGAGAATGCTATGACTTTTCTATGTTGCATAAGGACGCAACCCAAAACTCAACATGAAGCATCGTTGTAAATCTAAAAGCACTATACACCTGAAGGTAAGCACAATACGGCGGCAACCATCTGCCTGTATTTCAATTCCACAAATGCTAACTCACACTCTAATTTTGGAATAAACCTTATTCTGAAATTAATTGCATTTGGAGAGGAGCCTTGGAGCCTAGCTGTACCTCCATGACACTTCGTTTTTTGTTCCATTTAATTATATTTTGACCCATCTCTTTCTCACAAATAAATATATTTAACCCTCACCTCTCCTCACGGAAAAGAAGGTTGAAGAAGAACCAAGAAACAAAAGGTGTATGTTTCTCAGTAGTCCAACGAAGCCCAGCCAGACAGCTGGCCATCAACGTCCTCCCACCAGCCGTTTCTGTCTCGCCTCCTTCAACGTTTCCTTCTGAGGGTCGGTCGACCTCCAGCAACCCCATCATGGCACTCCTCTGACGAGGTCGGAGTCTCGTTTGTGGTCACTACTCTGTCCTGCTCCTCTCCAACCCCGCCCGACAAACCTGTTAGGAGAAACTTTCTCTTGTAGTCCAAGTTCTCTCCACCCGCAACCTTCCCGAGCATGTAACCCCTCCAAGTGTCCCGCCTGGCCATCTCTCCCGAGCCATTAATTCCCTATCTGAACCCCTTTCCATTTCCACCTACGGATACCACCACCAACCACCCGAGCCACAAATCCCTCCATTTTTCCTTTCCTAGTTCACCTGACCCAATTCAGGCCCCACTGTTTCTCCTTTACCAAAAACCCGCATCTCCAGCTTTCCCCGTTCCGCCCTGAAAACTAAAGGTAGGTAAAATCTTGGCTCCCTCTCTGTTAGTTTAATTATGCAATTAAATTTTAAGTGATCTCATCCAAATACTTGCACCCATTCTCCTCCGCTGCCATTATTTTTCATGCATGTTGTTTGACTTGCAGCTATTCATTTATGAAATGCCTGCACCGTGCTAATCCTATTTGATCTCTCGCTAAACATTTATGTAAAATGATTAAGGCCAAGATTTTTCTAACAAGGAGCTCATCTCTTGGGATTATAACGTGATTTAAATTATTTAGCTGAGTTTCTTATTTTAGTTTCAAAACATTTTCCAATTTAGTCTGCATCAGCAGAGAGTGTCGATCGGCCTATTTGACGCTTAAATGTGGGAGGCTACAACAAGAGAGTCGTTGGATCAGGATGCTCTCACTTACGGCGCTCAGTTGCGGAAGTCAGGTAGGTCGAGCCACAAGCATGAGATTTCAATATATCCTTAATCATAAGAAATTAGGTTTTCACAAATTTACTAAAATACTATGGCACACCAAAAACTTATTATTGTAGCATTAAGGCTCCTACGAACAACCAAATCGCGTCTAAAATAATATCGTAAGATATCCCACTAGAAGAATTATCCTAATACATAGTTATCAATTAAACTTGAGAGCCACAGATGTAATTACCTTCATCGACAACGGCGACATCGACCCTAATTTCAATCGGACCCTGAAATTAAGACTATACAACAACAACACTCGAGCCATTATCCCACTATAGAAAGATTTCTTAGCTTAAGATGAGTCCAGTTCTGAAATTGATATTATCCTAGAAATCAAACATCATGTCATTTAACATGTATTGAACTATTAAGTTGAGATTACATTACAAAGGATAAAAAAACAAACATTAGGAATGAAACCAATTACCTGATTGAGAAGGAGATAGAAACAATACCTCATAGTAATCATGAAGACCGAGTCCTTTGACATCTACTGGTTCCATAAATGGCCAAGCCCATTTATGTTGCGAGATCTGGTGAAAACGCAAAATACATAAATGTCAATAACTACCATATAGTGTTCGGTTCAATAAACAAATGGGTTAATTTAAATATAACTTTGGGAAAAAAAAGTGAATTATGCTAAAGAAGAACAGTTTTCTTTATTCAATATTTTGTTTCTTAATTAAGCAGGGTACTCTGTGTAGACATTTTAGTTCTTCCTTTACAAGAAGATTTAACTTAATGTTAAGAAAGAAATGATAACAACCTAGGGGAGAGTGATAAAAGGAACTAGTTTAACACAGAAGATAACATACATGTATACCTGTAACACAATACAGCAACCGTATTAGCACATTTTGTGACTTCCATATTATGAACACCATTTTCCGCAACCCAACTACATGTGCTCTATTTTTACATCCTGGTCCCCTATTAATTATGACCGAGTATACATGATGTGTTAACTGTAACACAACTATTTTCTATAATTTCTAATCATAATTACCACTATTTTTTAAAAAAAATTCCACAGCTTTCACCTTTACTTCCCATTTATCTGTCTTCCACCTTTACATAGATGGTTCATCTCTAAGGATATTATCTTTTTTGGAGAATATCTCCTTTTATTATGTGAAAGAATAAGTATTAGCTTTCAGAAGGTTGAAGAAAAGAATTATGAGGCTCCCCATCTTCCTATACTTGTTGAATTTGTCATGTGGTGGCAAGGAATGAGGCCCCTGGAGAAGAGGTTGTTGATAAAAATATCTGTATCTATAATGTTAGAAAAGCTCATGTAAAGAGTCCATTATTGGGCCCATTTTTGCTTTTTCTCTTCTCTCTTCTGTAGTCCCACATCATGTATAGGATTGTTCTCTCTCTTTCTTCCTCCTATATATTTATATTCTCTCTTTGTATTTAGACACACAAGCAATACATACAAGTTTTTGTGCTCTCCCAACATGGTATCAGAGGGACTCGGTCTCTCCTTGCGGCTAGCCCTCTGCTAACCGCCAGACCTGCCTCTGTTTGCGCTAGGCGCGGTCTGCGTTTGTCTAACCGGACGGTCTTCCCTTCTCGCACAAGGCGCGCGGCTAGTCTTCTGCTAACCGCCTCTCTCTTCCCCCCACCCCTATCCTGTGGCCTCCACCCTCTTTCTGTCTACTCTCTATCCTTTTATAGGAGCCTCTCTCGCCAGTGGGGCCCCTTCCCACCTCCTCTATCCCGTGCGGTTTCCTATCTACCCGCGCGGTTTGTTTCTCTCTCCCTTCCCGCAGCGAGCTCCCTTCTTAGCTCGCGGCCTTCTCCCTGATTTCTTCTCCTGTGGGCCCCTCATCTGGTGCTACTCGTCCGGTCTCTGCCTATCCGCTCGAGTTTTCCAACTCGTGGCCTCTTCTTCTATCCGCTCGAGTTCTCTAAACTCACGGACTCTTCTCCTATCTGCTTGAGTTCTCAACCTCGCGGATTCTTCTTCTATCCGCTCGAATTCTCTACCTCGCAGATTCTTCTTCTATCCGCTCGAGTTCTCCTACTCGCGGCTTCCTCCTCTTGCCCGCTCGAGTTCTTCTACTCGCGGCTTCCTCTCCCTGTCCGCTCGAGTCCTACTCGCGGCCTCCTTCTTTGCTCTGACCGCTGGTGTGCTCACTGAGACCGTGCGGTCTATCTTCTTTCCGCATTTTTTGGTCGTGGTCTGTCTGACCGTTGGTGTCCATATTGTGACCGTGCGTTTGTTGTTTTCCCGCATTGTGGTTGCGATCTTCTCCATGACTGCCTGTCGTGCGGTCTCCAGTTCTTCTCACAGCGGTCTTTGTCACCCGCTACAGTCTCTAGTCGTTGCGGCTTACTAACCGACCGACTTGTACCGGTCACTCTCCTGCTGCTTTTATAGGCTCTTCTGTCATCTCCACCGGCTCGGCGGCTAGTCCGCCTGCAGACCGCCCGGCTTGTCCAGCAGACCTTCCGGCTTGTTCTGCTGAAATCCGCGATGAGCTGCGGATAACTACCATCTCTCTCTGGGAAGAAGAACTTTATCCCGTGGGTGCATTCTGTTCGAAGGGTTCTTCAGGCCAAGGGCCCTTTGCCTCACCTCACTCAGGCACCTTCTTCTCCTCCTACCGACGACTGGCTCTGCAATGATGCCCGCGTTTAGACTTGGCTCCTCAATTCCTTGAATGGTGAACCTTATCAGCTGGTCATGTATCACGACACCGCCAAGGCTATGTGGGATGAGTTGAATTCTTTGTACTCAGGCTGAGACAGCCTTCAGCATCTCTACGACATACTCACTGATCTTCTCGCTCTCGACACTGGCGGGGCTTCAGACATGACCTCCTTTGTCGCTCGAGCCAAGACCTTTGCTGAGGCATGGATCCAGCATCAGCCGTCTACTAATGATCATGTTGCTCAGCGCGCTCAGAAGGAAGCCGTCTGCATTGCCATCATGATGGCTCGTGTTCCGTCTCACCTTCAAAGCATTCGGACTCAGGTTCTGGCTTCTCCCCCAACACCGTCTTTCTCTGATGTTTGCTCCATGCTTCTCCGTGTGTCACCTCCTCCGGATACTTCTGCACCTTCTCCCCGGCCCTTCTTCAGCATGCCCCATCCCTCCTACCGTCCCCTCCTACCTCTGCTCGTGGCGGACGTTGAGGATCTCGGGGCCGTGGGCGTAGTGGCCGGGGTCGGCCGAAGTGTTCCTACTGCGGGAAGGACGGCCACCTTGAGGCGACCTGCTACCGGAAGATTGGTTATTCTCCTCGTCTAACTGCGTCTGTTGTTGTTGACGCCTCGTCTGCCGCCCTTCCTGACCTTGAGGCTGTTCGTCTCAAGCTCCAGCAACTGCAGAGGCTACTCAACCCGCCCTCTACCTCCATTGCCTCCGTCTCCAACACAGGTACTGCTTGTTTATCCATCAGTTCGTGCTGGATCATGGACTCAGGTGTCACTCATCACATTACCTCGCGACGGTCTGCCCAGTACTCGAATTCTCCTTATCCGAAGTGTATCACTGTGGCCAATGGGGCGACGGTTCCCGTCTCCGACTCGGCGGATCTCTCTCTCAACCCGTCGATCTCCCTTCGCTCGGCTCTTCATGTTTCGAGCTCCCCGTTCAATTTACTTTCTGTCGGACACCTTACTAGTGATCTTGATTGCTCTGTCATATTCACATCTTCTTCTTTTGTTATACAGGATCGGCGGACGCAGACTACCATTGGTAAAGGCACACTGCGGAACGGGCTCTACCTTCTCGATGACTCTCCTATCATTCTCTCTTCTGTCTCTTCCAGTGAGTGGCATCGACGTCTTGGGCATGCCCCTCTGCCGGTCCTCCAGCGGGCTCTTCCTGATATCTCTCTTCATCTGTTTTAGTGTGAGTCTTGTATCTTCGGCAAGCAGCCGCGTTCTTCTTTTCTTGCACAGTGTACCCGGAGCGCTGCTCTGTTTGATTTAGTACATTCCGATGTATGGGGTCCTTTCAACATTACTAGTATTTCTGGGTTTCGATACTTTATCACATTTATTGATGATTACTCTCGCACAACGTAGCTTTACTTACTTCGTGATCGCTCTGAGCTTCCCCGTATTTTTCGAGTCTTTGTCCTTGAGACCCGTACACAATTCCACACCACCCTAAAAGCATTGCGCACTGATAATGCTCGTGAATACACCGGTCACAAATTTACAGATTTGTGCTCTAAATTCGGGATTATTCATCAAACATCCTGTGCCTACACACCCCAGCAAAACGGCGTTGTCGAAAGGAAGAACCGTCACTTACTCGATGTAGCCCGCTCCCTCATGCTTCAAATACATGTTCTCAAACCTTACTGGAACTTTGCGGTCTCCACTGCCTTTTTTCTCATCAACCGTCTCCCTTCCTCCGTCCTCCACTATGCTACTCCGTTCAGCCTACTGTTCCCTCCACTCTGGCCTTTCCTCTCCTGCCTCGTGTCTTTGGCAGCACTTGCTACGTCCACCGTTTGGGGCCGTCCTCGGACAAGTTGGATCCCCGGGCGGTTAAACACATCTTTGTCGGATATTCGCGTACCCAGAAGGGCTATGTCTGTTATTCTTCAGCTACCCGAAAGATCTCGGTCTCTGCTGATGTTACCTTTCGGGAGGATCAACCATTTTTCCCTGCTCTTTTACCCGCTCATCTACCACCAGCTCCTCTTCTGTCATCCATCCCACGCCCTGTTATCCCCGTTACTGCACCACCTTCACCGGTTCCACCTGCATCGGCTCCTGCTCCCTCCAAACCACCTGTTATCCGTGTCTACACTCGTCGCCCTCCCAGTTCTGTTGCCCCTCTGCAGTCGGCCTCAACCACGGCTACTCCGCGTCCTGCTGATCAGGTACCGCCCTCCACTGCTCATCCACTGGAAAACTGTCTCCCTCCATCGCCTCTCTCCCCACCTTCACACATTTGTTACTTCTCTTTCCTCGATCTCTGTTCCTAACTCTGTGCGTGAGGCGCTCCAACATCCGGGCTGGCGGGCCGCCATGGAGGAAGAAATGGCTGCTCTCTGGGCTAACCAGACATGGACTCTAGTACCCCTTCCTCCGGGTCAGAAACCGGCTGGGTGTAAGTGGGTATTTGTCATCAAACATGTTACTGATGGGACGATTGGTCGTCTGAAGGTTCGTCTCGTGGCTCGTGGCTTCACCCAACAACAGGGGCTCAAATATGAGGAAACTCTCTCCGATGTCCAAGCTCAATACCGTTCGTGTCCTTATTTTCGTAGTTGTTCATCGTCAGTGGCCCTTACTCCAACTGGATATCAAGAATGCTTTTTTGAATTGCGATCTCCAGGAAACGGTGTATATGCAGCAACCACCTGGGTTTGAGACCACGGGGGAGTCTCAGGTCTACTGTCTTTTGAAGGCTCTGTATGGTTTCAAACAATCCCCACGGGCATGGTTTGACAAATTCAGTACAGCCCTTCGGGATATTGGTTTTACTCGGAGCTCGGCCGACTTCTCGCTGTTTACTCGTCATCGAACAACAGGAACGGTTCTTCTGTTAGTGTACGTTGACGATATCATCATTACAGGAGATGACGCATAGGGGATACACGCGGTCAAACTACATCTGTGTTCCGTCTTTCAGACAAAAGATTTGGGGCCCCTACGGTATTTTTTGGGTCTTGAGGTGGCCAGACGGCCAGATAGGCTTGTCCTCTATCAACGGAAGTACTGCCTCGACCTCCTTCATGATGCGGGCTATTCAGGTTGTAGGCTGAGTGACACCCCAATGGATGTAAACCACAAGTTGTGTGCCGAGGCATCTGACTCAGATCTCCTACTACAGAATCCAGAATATTATCGTCGGCTCGTTGGAAAATTGATCTATCTAACGGTAACCAGACCCGATATTTCCTTTGATGTTGGTATTGTCAGTCGGTATATGCAGTCCCCGCGAAGATCTCATCTTCACCCTGTTGAACGCATTCTCAGATACCTTAAAACAGCTCCTGGCCAAGTACTGATTCACAGAACCTCCTCTTCAGCTCCAACATTGGTGACATACTCGGATGCTGATTATGTTGGTTCCCTTGATGACCAACGATCTACCAGTGGTTTTTGCATTTATTTTGGAGGACATTTAATTACCTGGCGAAGCAAGAAACAAGCGGTCGTTTCTCGAACATCAGCTGAGGCAGAATACCGGGCAATGGCATCTGTAGTGTCTGAACTGACGTGGCTTGAAAGTCTTCTCACCGATTTGGGTGTAAAGCTACCTTCACCAGCTCTCCTCCTCTGTGACAGCCAAGCTGTTATACATATTGTCAAGAACCTGGTCTTCCACGAAAGAACAAAGCATATCGAAGTCGACTGTCACTTCATCTGGGAGAAGGTTCAAATGAAGAAGCTCGATCTAAAGAAAGTTCCAGGGACTGAACAAGTTGTGGATGTCCTCACAAAGGCTCTTTCCAGTACCCTCTTCTATCAGTGCTTGTCCAAGCTTGGCGCATACAATTTGTACGCTCCAGCTTGCGGGGGAGTGTTAGAAAAGCTCATGTAAAGAGCCCATTATTGGGCCCATTTTTGTTTTTTCTCCTCTCTTCTTTAGTCCCACATCATGTATAGGATTGTTCTCTCTCTTTCTTCCTCCTATATATTTGTATTCTCTTTTTGTATTTAGACACACAAGCAATACATACAAATTTTTGTGCACTCTCAACATATAACAACAACAACATTCAAGCCTTTATCTGATACAAAAATTATTAAAGGTCTATCACAGATGGTAAAGACAAAATTAAGAGCAAGTTTATCAGAACAAGCTGATCGTAAATCAGGATAAGGTAACTACTACTCATGTCATAGTATACATCTCTACATCACTAGGTCCAAAGACAGTTGAATTCCATAACTAAGCACATTGTTCGAAATATTAGTAATGAGTATTCTAATTGGTGTATTTTGTATAGTTATTATTGCATAATTTTTGCTCCATTTTGCTAGTTTTTTACCCCTACATACTTGATAACCCTGTGATATTATTTGTTTTCTCATATTTTTGATACAGGGATGTTTTGGGAGAAAAAATTGAATTTCTATGCGATTGGGTGTTATTAAGAGAAGTTACAAATTCTGCAGGTGCATGATCATACAATTTGCAAATAATGAATCAATTGTTTATGCCACTCATAGGAGTTTGCGTAGTTGTGTACTTTGACGATATTCTAATTTATAGCATTTGTTGGTGCAGAAGGAGACCGGGCGGTTTATATCAAACGGCAGCGGTTTGACTCAGCGGTCTGGTGGTGGATCTCAGCTAGCGGTCAGGAGCAGCAGTGGCGGTCTGAGGGATAGTCGCAGCAACAACCTGGTGGTTAACCGCAGCAGCAGACTGGATGTTTGGCGCAGCGGTCTGGAGGTAGCCGCAGCTGATCTAGAGAGAGCCGCAGCAGCAAACTGGATGATAGCCGCAGCGGTCTGGAGGAAGCTGCAACGGTCTGGAGATAGCCGCAGCTGCGGTCTAGAGTTAGCCACCACAAGAGTTCTGGATATGTTGTTTATGTTTTGTATAGTCTCGCGGTTTGACTAACCGCCCTGCCTGCGCGGCTTGTATTTAGTCTCACATCGATTGTTGTATTCTCTCATCTCCCCCTTCTACAAATAAGTGGGCATACCTATGTAATGATTATCTTTTTTGAGCAATAAAATTTGCGATTTATTTACCTCTTATCTGTCCATTCGCTTATTTTTTCACATGGTGTCATAGGGAATCGATCATTTGCTCCAATAAGATTGTTGTTTGTTTTTCTAACCGCGTCGGCTTCTTTCAGTTTGCTTCCCGTGTCGGCTTCTCTGTTGTTCGTCGTTTCTCTTCTCTGTTGTGGATTCCGCATTTGGGTCGCGGCATCTTCCTTGTCGCTGGTGTGTCGACACTGTGACCGTGCGGAGTCTTTCTCTTCTCTCTTTCTTCTTCTTCTTTGCGACTTCTATTCTTGTTCGCGCGGCTTCTGCTCTAGTCACGTGGTTTCCCTCCCTGCCCTCCCTTGCTGGTTCTGTTCGTGCGGCTTCTGTTCTTGTCGCGCGGTTTGCTTTGCGGCTTGTGTTCGTGCGGGTTGTTTGCTCTACCCGTAAGGTTTCTCCCTGGTTTCTATGGACACTCCTGCTCTATCTTCTTCTTCTACTATCTCTGCTCCTTCTCTTTCGACTTCTTCGTTCTCTGCTTCTGGTACTCTGGGAACTGCTTTGAAACTTACAGTTCCCAATTACCCTGACTGGAGTGCGGCCTTCATTTTTCTATTGTGTTCTCAGCGCAAGCGTCATCATTTGACCGATGATCCCCCTCCTTCTAGCTCTATTGTTTTTGATGATTGGGATGCTTCTGATGCTTTAGTGCGTACTTGGTTGGTCAATAGTTTATCTGATGAGTGTCTTCCTGTCATCCTTCATGATCCGACGGTCAAGGCTGTCTGAAATCATCTTGCCGCTTTATATTCCAAGGGAGCTCAGACTTCGCGCATTTATACTATGTACGCTGATCTCTTTGCTCGACCAATCATGACTCCTGCATCTGCCTATCAGGAGGTTCAAGCTCTTGGTGCTGAACTTCTTCAGCATCGATCATTTTCTGCTGATCTAGCCGAGCAACACAAGCATTTTCAGGAGCTTCTTGTGGTTTGCTATCTTCTTCGTCTACCGGACTCTTATGATATAATCCGCCAGCAAATTCTTGGGGAGGCAGATACTCCTACTCTGGATGCTACTGGTGCCAGAATTTCTGCTGTTACTACTCTTTTACAGCGTCTGTTGCTTCCGTCTCCGTCTCCTGATCTTGTTGCTCATCCTGCTCGACAGGACTCCTCTGGTGGTCGTGGAGGCCGTACTAGTGGTCATGGTGGTGTCCGCGGTTATTCTAAGCATCTCTGTTCTCATTGTGACCGGCTTGGTCACTTTGTTGATCGTTGTTGGACCAAACATCCTCATCTTCGTCCAACATCGGCTGATTCCTCCAAGCAGTCTACTTTTCTCTAGCTACTTCTGGTGCTGCTCAGTTGGCTACGACGGGTAGGTGGCTCATTGATTCTGGTGCTACTAATCATATGACAGACAATGCTCGTCTTTTCTCTTATCTTGACAAGAGCAACCGGTTACCTTCGGTCCTTATTGCGGATGGGTCTCCGTCTCCGGTTTGTGGTTCTGGCACTGTGCACGTTACTCCCTCTCTTCAGCTGCAGAACACTCTTTATGTCCCGAATTTTTCGTGCAACATTCTTTCTGTTACAGCTCTTTGTAAACAATTGAATTGTGAAGCTATTTTTACTGTCTCTACTTGTGTTTTTCACATTTCTTATTTCAAGGAGATGATTGCTACTGGGACTGAGAGTGGCGGTTTGTTCTATCTTGATACTGCTTCTGCATTTTTTGCATCTTCTTCTCTTCTTCAGTGGCATCTTCGTCTTGGGCATCCTCCTCGGATTCTTTATCGGCTTCTGTCTGATCTCCCTCGCGGCGACTCTTCTCTCGATTGTGAAGATTGTCAATTTGGCAAGCATCACCGGTCTACATTTCCTGCTAAGCATGGTCGCAGTTCTTCTCGTCTGTTTGACCTGGTTCATTCGGATATTTGGGGTCTTGCTCCCCTTCAAACTGTTGGTAGGGGTAGTTTGTATTTTGTTACATTCATAGATGACTTTTCTCGTTGTACTTTGTTGTATTTGTTACGCGAACGCTCTGAGATTTTTTTTCATTTTCTCTGCATTTTATAATGAAATTCGAACACAATTTGATACCCCTATTAAAACTTTTCGCACTGATAATGCTAAGGAATACCTTAGGCAACAGTTTATATCGTTTTGCTTGGATCATGGCATTGTCCATTAGACTACTTGCCCTTACACTTCACAACATAATGGCATTGCTGAGTGTAAAAATCGTCATCTTCTAGATGTGGCTCGTAGTCTTCTTACTCATATGCATGTTCCCCGCTCTTATTGGGGTCATGCGGTTCTTCTTGGCTGTTTTCTTATTAATCGAGTTCTGTCTTCGGTTCTCAATGGCAAGACTCCTTTTTTTATTCTCTATCCTGATGGGACACCGTTTCTGTTACCTTTTCGTGTCTTTGGATGCGCTGCGTTTGTCCATTCTCCTGCTTCTGGACGTGACAAATTTTTTCCTCGTTCGATCAAGAGCGTCTTTTTGGGCTATTGTCTGACACAGAAAGGATATCGGTGTTTTGATCCTATTTTTCGGAGACATTATGTCTTGGCGGATGTTACTTTCTTTAAGGATGTTCAATTATTTTCTTCTCCCTCTCCTTTTCCTGCTTCTGATGATTATTCTTCTGTTCCAACTATATCGGCACCTCTTCCTGAGCCTGCTCTTCTTTCTCCTCCTACGGATTCTTCTATTGTTCCTGATTCTTCTCCTGAGCCGCTGTCACCATCTCCCAATCCAGTAGTCTCTCCTTTGGATGGGACTGATACTGTACACATGACAGACCTGGATCTTTCGATCGCTCTTCGGAAAGGGGTTCGCTCTTGCAGTCAACATCCTCTTCAGGTTGTGGTCTCTTATGCTCAGTTCTCTCCTTTGTCTAGGAGCTTTGCTCTTGCCCTGTCGGCAAATGTGGTTCCATCCTCATATCGAGATGTTCTTGTTATTCCTCGTTGGAAGGCTGCAATGGATGAAGAGATGCACACTGTTACTGAACGGGGTACTTGGACTTTTGTTCCTGCTCCTCCAGGAGTTAATGTGGTTGACTGTCGCTGGGTATTTGTCATCAAGTTTCTTTCAGATGGTTCTATTGATCGTTACAAGATTTGGCGTGTTTCCAAAGGTTTTACGCAGACCTATGGTGTGGATTTATTTGATACCTTCTCTCTTGTGGCTAATATTACTACAATCCGTATTCTTTCTTCGGTGGTTGTCAACAGGGACTGGGAAATGTCTCAGTTGGATGTGAAGAATGTCTTTCTTTATGGTGATTTGCAGGAAACTGTCTATATGGAGCAACCTTCTGGGTATGTTGCTCCGGGGGAGTCTCAGGTCTGTAAATTGCGAAAGGCGATCTATGGTCTTAAGCAGAATCTCAGGGTCTGATTTGACAAGTTCAACGAAGTTATTTCTGTGGTTGGGTTTACTTGAGGTGATGCAGATCACTCCTTGTTCATTCGCAAAACATCGGTTGGTCTTGTTATCCTTGCAGTTTATGTCGATGATATTCTGCTTAAAAGGAGATGATAGAGAAGGTGTGAATATGACAAAAAACATCTTTTTCAGCATTTTATTACTAAAGATATGGGCTCTCTGAAATATTTCTTGGGAATTGAACTATCCAGGAAATCAGGGTCTATTGTTCTATCACAGCAGAAGTATGTCTTAGATCTCTTAAAAGAGACAGGTCTTCTTGGGGCTAAGCCTGCGCGATCTCCGATGTCAGTTGGAGATGACAAGTGTTTGAGTAAGGACTCACCTCTTCTTGAGGATGTCAACAGGTACAGACGGCTTGTTGGGAAACTCATTTATCTGACAGTCACAAAGTCGAATATTTGTTATGCAGTGGGAAGAGTGAGCTAGTTTATGCAAGCTCCTAAGGAGCGTCATCTTCAGTCGGCAATGAAGATTTTAGAGTATGTGAAATGAGCTGCAGGAAAAGGACTTCTGTTTCAGAAAAGGGGACATTTGAAGGTTGAGGCATACTCTGATGCTAGCTACGCATATGATAAGGAAGACAGAAAGTCTACGTCAGGGTTCTGTACTTTTGTTGGAGGAAATTTGATCAGCTGGAAGAGCAAGAAACAAGTTGTTGTCTCCAGGTCTAGTGCAGAAGCCGAGTATAGAAGCATGGCTTTGACTACTTGCGAGCTAAAGTGGTTGCGGACACTTATACTTGATTTTGGAGAGGTTTATGATCATCATCTGTCAATGTTCTGTGATAATAAGCCAGTTATATATATTTTGATGAATCCAGTCTTTCATGAAAGGACGAAGCATATCGAGGTTGATTGTCACTTTATTAGAGAGGAGATTTTGAAGAATCAGATCTGCACTCTGTTTGTTACCTCAGATAGAGAATTGGTTGATTTCTTCACCAAGCCAGTTACTCCTTTTGGGGAGTTTTGTAGCAAGCTGGGCATGGTAGATATATATGCTCCAGCTTGACAGAGAGAATGTTGGAGCAGAAGAAGACCGGGCGGTTTATATCAAACCGCAACGTTCTGCCCAGCGGTCTAGCGGTTTGGCTCAGCGGTCTGGTGGTGGATCTCAACTAGAAGTCAGGAGCAGCAGTGGCAGTCTGAGGGATAGTCGCAGCAGCGGCGTGGTGGTTAACCGCAGCAGCAGACTGGATGTTAGTCGCAGCGGTCTGGAGGTAGCCGTAGTTGGTCTAGAGAGAGCCGCAGCAGCGGACTGGATGATAGCCACAGCGGTCTGGAGGAAGCCGCAGCGGTCTAGAGATAGCAGCAGCTGCGGTCTGGAGTTAGCCGCCGCAAGAGTTCTGGAGATGCTGTTTATGTTTTTTATAGTCCGGTGGTTTGACTATGTCAAACCGCCCTACCCGCGCGCCTTGTATTTAGCCCCACATCGATTGTTGTATTCTCTCATCTCCCCCTTCTTATATAAATAAGGGGGCGTACCTATGTAATGATTATCTTTTTGGAGCAATAAAATTTGTGATTTATTTACCTCTTGTCCGTTTATTCGCTTATTTTTCACAGCATTGATCAAGATCAGCACATGATTCATCTTAGGCAAGTCTTAGAGATCCTGCGTGAAAGTAAGTCATATAAATTTGAAGAAATGTACGTTTTTGACGGATAGCCTAACCTTCTTAGGATATATCGTTTCTTCTGATGGCATTAGAGTTGAAAGAGAGAAGGTCAAAGCGATAGAATCATGGCCTAGCCCTAGGACGATTACTAAGGCTCGAGGATTTCATGGGCTAGCATCTTTTTATCGGCGGTTTATTCGAAATTTTAGTACATAGATCGCACCTGTGACTGATTGCTTGAAAAAAAGATTGTTTATTTGAACTGAAGAAGTCAAGCGTGCATTTATATTAATCAAAGGAAGACTCACGAGTACACCTGTTTTAGCGCTGCCTGATTTTGACAAAATTTTTGAGGTTGACTGTGACGCATCTATCATAGGCACTGGCGTAGTTTTGAGTCAGGAGGGTCGACCCACAGCATTTTTTAGTGAGAAACTGAATGAGGCGAAGACTAGATATTCCACTTATGACTTAGAGTTTTACTACATCATCATTCAAGCACTCCCTCATTTTAGACACTACCCGATTCAGCGCGAGTTTGTGTTGAAAACTGATCACGAGGCTCTAAAACATCTGAACTCTCAGAAGGAGATCAAGCATCACGTCAAGTGGGCTGCTTTCCTGCAGGAGTTCACTTTCCATTTGAAGCACAAACCCGGTGTCACGAACTGCGTAACCGACGCACTTAGTCGTCGTACTTATCTGCTAGTTACACTGCAGTCTTGCATCACTGACTTAGATTCACAACGCGACTTCTACGCTTCCGACCCGTTCTGTCGCGACATTTGGATCACATGTTGCATAGTGAGACTAATCCCACCACAGTACGTGGTGAGTGAGGGTTATCTGTTTAGAGGCACCCGCCTTTGCATTTATGAAGGACCACTCCGGGAATCACTACTTAGGGAGCTCCACTCGTCTATGTAGTGAGTGAGGGTTATCTGTATAGAGGCAGCCAATATGAAGCACGATGTCATCGAATTTGTTAGGCATTGTATGACTTGTCAGCGATACAAAGGGCACGCACAAAACACTAGATTATATACCCCCTTACTAATACCTGCGCGACCATAAGACCTCTCGATGAACTTCATAGTAAGACTTCCTCACACTAAAAGGAAAGTCGACTCCATTTTTGTGGTCGTAGACCGTTTTTCGAAAATGTCACATTTTATTCCATGTAGAAAAACCTCTAGTGTTGTACATATCTCTGAACTTTTTTTAAAAGAAATCGTTAAATTGCACGGAATTCTCAGATAAATTACTTCTGATAGGGATACTCATTTTATGGGGTATTTTTGGAAAACATTGTGGGGCCCGACTAGGCATCAAACTCGAGTTTAGCCGTGCATTTCACCCTCAGACCGATGGGCAGAGTGAGGTCGTTAATAGGAGTTTGGGGGATCTTCTTAGGTGTTTGACTGGGGAGAATCCGAAATGATGGGATTTTATATTGTCACAAGCTGAATTTGCATTCAATAATTCTATTAATCATTCTACTAATAAATCTCATTTCGAGATTGTTTACGGGTTCCCTATACCTCATTTACTTGATCGTCACTCCCTTCCGAATCATGAGCGTATTTCCTTTGATGCGCAAGCTCATGTTTGATTATTTAAAAGAATTACATAAAAATATTACTAAAAAACTGCGAACAACTTCTAAAAAATATAAATCCATGTCTAATCAACATCGTCAGGAGTTAATACTTTTCAGAAGGAGATTGGGTGTTTGCTTATTTCAGGAAGCAGAGATTCACTCTGGGTACATACCATAAGTTACAACAAAGGAAGTATGGTCCTTTCAAGTCTGAAAGCGCATCGGGGAGAATGCCTATCTCTTCGATTTGCATGTTGAATTCGGTACTTCGCCGATATTTAACGTGGCCGATCTCACACCATTCTATGGAGATCCACCTAGTTCCATATCGAGTCCACCTGCTATAGCTCCAGAGATTCCACCCGACTTAGCTCAAGTGCAGATGCCCACTACTGAGGAGATAGATCAGGTCTTGTATGTACGCAAGTTTTGCACTCGCTACGGGACCTATCAGCGCTAACTGGTCTCCTGTCGGGGACGAGACATCACAGACAGTTCTTGGATCAGCACTGACGAGCTACGCCGCCGCCCCTCAGATCTTTCTATTACTAGTTTTTGCGAGTTCTCGTCGGGGTCGAGCTCTTTCAACCCCGGGGGAATTGATGCATCCTGCGACGTATCTTAATCACCTACACATTTATTTATGTAATTTTATTTCATGTACTCATTTTATTTTCGTACATGTGTTATTTCCCGGCTCATCGGTTTGACCGGCCGTTGGGACTTTCAATAAAGAGGTCGGATATTTTTAGTAGTAGGGACGTAGTAGCAAGCCTAAAATTATTTAAGAAAACATAAAGTTAATATGAGAGGAAATCATATTATTCGAAATTGTCATTAGAAGGAAATGATTTGAAAATATCACACTTAGGAAACAATTGTATTTTGGAAAAAAAATCAAATCGTATTTTGGAAAGACTTAAATTTTCCAGCAATGACTGAAGGACAAATTAGGATCAAATCCTAATATAAATGCAAACCATGAAAATTCAGAAGAGAAAAAAAGATCGGACAGAGCGGAAGCCCTTCATCGCTTCTTGCTCATTGCCGACTGCACCTCTCTGTGTCGAACAACCTCCCGCTGCCATCGAAGTTCCAGAGAAGATCCACCGCCCCTGCTGTCGTCGTTCCATTCCTCAACCGCCGGGTTCTGCGCCCGGCATCGCCTATTTGGCGGACTTTGCCGACTTGGCGGACTCGCTGGGCGTCGTCGACCTCAGAAAGCTTGCTTGCCGCCCGGCCGACGAACAGTGTTGTCGACTCTTTCTTTTCCCCCGTCCTGCTGTTGTTCTAGGTATTCTTCTTGTGCGTGGAGAACGTGGAAAGAGCATTGCTTCACCGGCGGCCACTTGGGTGTTTGCTCCTCTGTCTTAGTGAAATTTATGTTTTTTGATTAAATAAACTTTGGGCTTGTCACTACGTTCTCACTGCTATTAATACCGTTTATTTCATAACTTATTGTTTATAATTTTGCTTGTGGCCGCATAAACCTCGTGAAGGATTCGATCCAAGAAAATGCGTGAGAGTTCCACTCGAGCGAAATTAACGAACATCTTAACATCCAAAGCGACGAGCTTGTTTATTGCGCGTAAAAAAAATCAGTTTTGACAGCTCAGCTCTCTTTGAACTTTTCAAAATTAAAACCTAACTCGGGATTACATCAATCGTCCTTCCGATTTGGGATAAAATGTGTCACCTTAGTTAAGCGGTCAACAATCACTCAAATGGTGTCGTTACCTTGTTGCAACCTTGGTAAATCATGCACAAAAATACATGGAGTTACCGTTATCCTTTTTTCTTGTAATGTCATCAAATTTCCACTTTGGTATCGGTATTGACTTCATATATCCATCAATCAGTTCTTCAATTACTCAAAAGTTCGCGTGCATTATGGCGTCCAAGGGAACTTATGTTCTTTCCTCATCAGTGTAGTGAGAGGAAGCATGATTCTCGAAAATTCTCCAGGAAGTGCCTACAGTAATCAGCAAGTCCTAAGAAGCTCCGGACTTCCGTCATATTCTTTAACTCAAGTCAATCATGAATTGCTGCAATATTTGACGGATTCACCGCAACACCCTCCCCTCTTACAACATGACCAAGGAATCCCGCTGAAGACAATCAAAACTCACACTTTGACGATTTCGCGTGGAGTTTGTGCCTCCTCGGGATACTTAATATCACATGCAACTGATGCAAGTGATTGCATGTTGCTCTTCTGACTAGTAGTACACCAAAATGTCGTCAATGAAAACAATGATAAAGCGGTTAAAGAACACTCGGAATGTCTTATTCATCAAATTCATGAATACTGACAGTGCATTCATAAGCCCAAATGACATCAATATGAACTTATAATGTTCGTAATTGAGTGTTGAAAGTCATCTTCTGGATATCTCTCCCGTATCCTCTACTGATTGTATCTGGACTTCAAGTCCAACTTTGAATACATTGTACAGCCAACCAGTTGGTCAAACAAATCGTTGATTCGGGAAATTAGATATTTGTTTTTCTCTGTCAATTTGTTGAACTCTCAGTACTCTATGCATAGACGCAGGTTGTCATCCTTTTTTCTTCATGAATGGAACTGATGCGCCCCAGGGTGAAGAATTCAGGTGTATGCATCCTTGTTCTAGAAACTATTGCAGTTGGACTTTTAGTATCGTCGTCTCTTTCAGCACCATCCTATAAGGAACATGTGATGCGGGTTTGGTGCCCAGCACTAACTCAACCCAGAAATCTATATTTCGATGAAGTGGAGCCCCGAGGAGTTCATCGGGAAATACCTTCATGTAAACCGCTACTACCAGAGTGTCAAATAAGCTTGACATGCGCGTTGATGCCTTTAGCGGATTAAAGAACAACCCGCACCTTTCCAAACGCCATCACTACCTGGAAAGCGAACATCAATCTCTTGCACAACCCTCGTAGGTTTGTGAATCGAGACTCACCCTCGATCCCTCTACACAAAGTGACTTCCTTGAGTTTGCAATCTATGCACACACTTTGCTTCGAGAGTCAATCCATGTCTAAGATCACATTGAATTCTAAAAGAGAGAGCAAGGACACTACCAAATCAAGTCTCGGTTTCCAATTCGGACTTTCACTCGCCTCTTCCTATAAAAGCTCATCACATACCCATTGGCTAGCAACACATCTAATTTATCATTTGTCAACACATACAATACTCTGATCGGCATAACGAACTCTTCCAATAGAAAAGAATGTAACATTTGTATCGAATAGAGCTCTCACTAGATAATTGAACACCAGCACAAAGCCAAATTACAACCACATAAAACGTGTAAGTGAGGTATAATTAATGAATGTGGTAAGAGCCAAACATTAACTTCGACATGTCACCACAAAGTTCTAGCGAATGACCTCCTGTTGGCCAACTGCAAACACTCTCGGTTGGGTTGGGGGATATTGGGAAGCGAAAGACTCAAACACCTTCCCTTTCTCGGCGTAGCTAGGATCCGTCACTTGCGTAACATCAACGACCCGACTCTCAGTCTTCGGCGGACCATTTCGGCATGTGCACACCAGGAGACCTACCTTTCCACAAGTGAAGCAAGGCAGAGGGTCTCGGGCAATTGTAGTTCCTAAATTAGGAGTAGTCTCAGTGTGACAGTGATTTTCTCTTGTGCCTCTCGCTATCAGATTTTCCTAGAGTGAACGGTGTCTTAAACTATGTCCCCTTTGAAGGGTGACCCTTCTGGCATTGGACCTTCTCCAACTCAATCTCCAAAGCTCTTGTCGTCTCCACCAAAGTACAGAACTCAAGTGATTTGGATCCCACTAGTCGCAACCTGAGGTCATCGCGGAGACCCTCATAGAATCTATAAATCTTAGCTTCTTCATCATCAAGCATCATGCCCGTATAACGACTTAAATGAGTAAACTCAAACAGATACTCATCTACCATCATGTCTCTCTAAAGTAGAAGCAGAAATTACCCTTGTAATGACAGACACGTCGCCGGAGAAATATACCGCCTCCAAAAGGACTTAAAGAAGTACTTCATGGCTATCTGGGTCATTAGTCATCCACCATAACGACGCTCGACTTCATCCTCCCACCAAAGTCTAGCCTCCACTGTCAGTAGGAAGGTGTCCAATGTCACCGTCTTATCTTCTGTAGTATCAATGGACCTCATCGGCCATTCTGCCTTGGTTGTGGTTTCATTCTCAAAGAAGGATGGGAGATTAAAATCTAAGAAGTACTTCAACTGGTGTCGCAGGATTAGGGTTCGACCAAAGGAACAGTGGCGACAATGGGCATCGGGGTCCCATCAGGAGTTTGAAGTGCAGTAGTCGGTACAATCCTAGTCGGTCGTGCATCAAGTGCGGCAATCATTGCAACGACAATCATCCTGCACGTCTTTGCAGATGACGGGCCTGCAGCGATAAAAGCAAGGGTGTTATTGTCGCCTAACTCACGTAGGTTGGAAGTACCCGCACTGTTATTAATCTCCTATAAACGTAAAGCAAGTAATTATACAATTATGCAAACACCAAACATGGAACACTCATGTTCTCAATTTAAACATATAAATCCTCAAGTGAACATTCTTCTTCGTTTTAAGGGTTTTGTCCGCAAACCTAAATTCTAAGGGATCGGATTCCTAAAGCTCTGATACTAAATTGTAACACTTCACATGTCACTGTCGTATAATACAGATTTGGTCAGGGCCCCACAGCATACAACCACCACAAGCATTGACCGTAACGATGCTCGACTTCATCATCCCACCAAAGTCTAGCCTCCACTGTCAGTAGGAAGGTGTCCAATGTCACCGTCTTCTCTTCTGTAGTATCAATGGACCTCATCGGCCATTCTGCCTTGGTTGTGGTTTCATTCTCAAAGAAGGATGGGAGATTAAAATCTAAGAAGTACTTCAACTGGTGTCGCAGGATTAGGGTTCGACCAAAGGAACAGTGGCGACAACGGGCATCGGGGTCCCATCAGGAGTTTGACGTGCAGTAGTCGGTACAATCCTAGTCGGTCGTGCATCAAGTGCGGCAATCATTGCAACGACAATCATCCTGCACATCTTTGCAGATGACGGGCCCGCAGCGATATAAGCAAGGGTGTTATTGCCGCCTGACTCACGTAGGTTGGAAGTACCCGCACTGTTATTAATCTCCTATAAACGTAAAGCAAGTAATTATACAATTATGCAAACACCAAACATGGAACACTCATGTTCTCAATTTAAACATATAAATCCTCAAGTGAACATTCTTCTTCGTTTTAAGGGTTCTGTCCGCGAACCTAAATTCTAAGGGATCGGATTCCTAAAGCTCTGATACTAAATTGTAACACTTCACATGTCACTGTCGTATAATACAGATTTGGTCAGGGCCCCGCAGCATACAACCACCACAAGCATTGACCATAACGATGCTCGACTTCATCATCCCACCAAAGTCTAGCCTCCACTGTCAGTAGGAAGGTGTCCAATGTCACCATCTTCTCTTCTGTAGTATCAATGGACCTCATCGGCCATTCTGCCTTGGTTGTGGTTTCATTCTCAAAGAAGGATGGGAGATTAAAATCTAAGAAGTACTTCAACTGGTGTCGCAGGATTAGGGTTCGACCAAAGGAACAGTGGCGACAACGGGCATCGGGGTCCCATCAGGAGTTTGACGTGCAGAAGTCGGTACAATCCTAGTCGGTCGTGCATCAAGTGCGACAATCATTGCAACGACAATCATCCTGCACATCTTTGCAGATGGCGGGCCCGCAGTGATAAAAGCAAGGGTGTTATTGCCGCCTGACTCGCGTAGGTTGGAAGTACCTGCACTGTTCTTAATCTCCTATAAACGTAAAGCAAGTAATTATGCAATTATCCAAACACCAAACATGGAACACTCATGTTCTCAATTTAAACATATAAATCCTTAAGTGAACATTCTTCTTCGTGGTTTGTTCGCGAACCTAAATTCTAAGGGATCGGATTCCTAAAGCTCTGATACTAAATTGTAATACTTCACATGTCACTGTCGTATAATACAGATTTGGTCAGGGCCCCACAGCATACAACCACCACAAGCAGACTATTATTAAATGATAACAGGTAGCATAATATCCACATTAGAAAGTATATATCAAAGCTAGCAGAAGCATTGCAAATTGTTTACTCTAAATTGAATGTCCACGATTAAAACAATATAAGGATCAACACTCGGCCTTGTGGCTGTTACATATCATACAAAATGTCCATACAACAAAATATACAACTACGGCATGCAAGTCCGGTTCATTAGGCAAAACAATAGACATGTTATGCGGTACTTTTTTTTCCTTTTCATTCGGCTTTGGGTTTGGCCTGCTATGCTTCACCGCACGCTAAGCTACCTGCAATTAAAGGCGTATGAGGGTAAAAGGGTCAACTATGAGCTGACCACAAACCGCGTAACGATCTCATCCCTCGGTCTTCCTAGAAGACTCTGGGGCAAGTCATCGCACACTTGCAAGTAAGCATCATAAATAGCATGTAATATGTATATTAAAATAGTAAAGTGCAAGGGTTATTCTACACAGGTAAAGGCTTAGGCATCAAACACTTTCTAGGTTGAGCAAGTAAAAATAAGCTTAATATGCAATGTAAATGAAAGTTAGGTTAGCTCGAAGGTTCATCACAACCCCTATCACATTAGCGCATGAATTCTAGCACAACATTTACGCATTAAGACATGAATTGAGGGCATTCACGGCCACCCAATTCCAAGCTTCAAAGAGCATAACTAAGCTCCACTTGAGCTCATTTACCAATGTAGAATCATAGCGAAAGGAATGTCTGGTAGGGTTTACTACACATCGAATCACATTACGGGAGGTATAGGATCATCATAACCATCAAATCATATAACAGGAGGTATAGGATCATCTCAACCATCGAGTCACATAACGGGAGGTATAAGATCATCTCAACCATTGAATCATATAAGGGAGTATAGGATCATATCAACCATCGTGTCACATAATTGGAGGTATAAGGTCATCTCAACTATTGAGTCATATAATGGGGGGTATAGGATCATCTCAGTCATTGAGTCACATAACGGGAGGTATAGGATCATCTCAACCATCTGATCATATGTTGGGAGGTATAGAATCACCTCAACCATGAAATCATATAATGGAAGGTATAGGATCAACTCAACCATGAAATCATATAATGGAAGGTATAGGATCAACTCAACCATCGACTCATCAAGTCACAATACGCCAAGTTAAATTGGCTATAAAATCATTCGATGATAATAAACTCATCCCCTATAGCATTGGCCATTAATTATACACGATGCGTCTCTGCACCGTAATGAGGTAAACCGCCGCCTCATCGTCCTCGATCATAGGGCTACACTAGAATGTCAAAACCACCCAAATAATCACTTCCTTGCATACACTGCAACAATTTTAGAGGAATATTCTCCGTCCATGTAAACTTGGACTTCCCTAAATGCAATCATCACTCAACAATAATGATCCAGCTCAACGACCACGAATAGGCTTTACACACCTTGCCTAATTCGGAATCGAATATCAAATTTTTAAAACATGCCAAAATCGCTATCTCATGATCTGTGGTTCTAAAAAACAAAAGTTGGTTGTTGCTCCACTAATTAGTGAGAAGAAGCACACTCAATGCAAGAAATGAAAGCATGAAAACATACAAACAGTCCTAAGACTGGAGGAAAGAATTGTTACCCTCGAAATCCTCTGCAGCGCCATGGAAATCTTGCAAGAAGTAGTGGAGAAGGATTGGAGAAGAATGTGAATTACTTATATGGATTTGAATCTTCAATCAGAGCTTCCAAACTCCAATGACGGGTTCTTGTTCTTCTCAATGCCTTCTCAAGCATTTTCTCCACATCCACTAGTCTCCACTTTTATCTACTTCTCTCAATTTTTCTCCTCTCTCAGGCCAAGGACCGGTAGAAAATAAGCAGACTCTCTATCACAGTAGCACGATATTAAGTCAGGGGGAAAAGATAAGGGCCATCGAATCGAGATCAGCGGTTGGGATTAAAGTTGCAATGTTAATTTACGTCGACTGTGCGGGGTGTGCTTGATGCGCATGGTCGTGCGCTACTTTATTAATTGTAGTCAAAGCACAAACGGGATGCACGCACAATCGTGCGTCGAGGCGCACGAGCATCTTCAAAACAATGGAAATTTGGACATTAGTAGCTTCCTTCACGCACGATATGGTACACAATCATGCATGAGACACACTAATCAGGAGTCAGAATTCTTACTCTTTAGACCCCACAGAAACGAACTATCGTGTGTTTTTGCTGCACTGGCCAGCACTCGGTCGTGTGTGAACAAAAAGTAGGTCCATTACCCGGGATCATCTCAAAAGTTCATCCCCACGCATATCAAGCACATAGACTCCAACAAGGTTTTTAAAGAAAATTTGGGGTGATACACTTCACACTGATGGCAACTTGCATTTGTGATTGTCACAACGTTGTTGTTAAGATCCAATGATCATATTGATAATGATACAATAGAGTCATGGTTGTTGGAGGCGTATAGCTCAGGGAGAGCTGCCAAATCCTAACTTAGGCTAATGAGAGAACTGTAAGGGAACAGGAGATAGTTTTCGTGCTTCTCACTCTCAGGTCCTATGGCTTTTTAAATAGAGGTTATACGAAATGATATTTCCGACTACAATCACATACTCGGGCTACTTAAGAAATTATAAAAATAACCAAAATAACAAAAATACCTAAAACACAAAATTGAGCATAACCACACCAAAGATTCAACCTCTAAAATAGATCCTAGTATCACCTAACATCGGCATGTGTTTCCATTCACGCACTGGATCTCGTTGACTCCCGTCGCGGCTCTCTTTTTTCTTGTGTTGTCTACGATATCAAAATATCAGACGTTTTTGTTTTGCAATTTTGCTTGTGATCTTCACCATTAATATAGGCAAACAAAAATTAGTTAGAAAAGAAATTCACAATCAACATCATCTAAGAGAATAAACCATCAAAAAAAATAAACTTTATGAATACTTTAAGTACATTATATAGCCAGCATTGTAAGCATGCAAAAGATCGCAATAATCAAATAAAAGGCAAAACAACTACAATGGTGAAATAAAGCATAAACATATGGAAATTTCAGAAAGTCTATAGTGTACCCTAGCATGACTTAGTTAGTCAACTTGCCTGACGCAGAATAGTGCCAAACTGTCGCATGAGTTCCTGCATCCTCTTCGAGCAAACCACTTGTGTTCTTGGCCCATCCACTGCCTTCTTTGTGCCACTATTGTTTCCGCTGCTGTTAGCATTGTTGTTGCTGTTGCTATTCGTGACCTGCTTCTCTTTCTCCTTCGGATCTGGATTCCCTTTGATGTCTTCCTTCCTTTTACTTGTATAGAACATAGAAACCTCGTTCACTTTTTGCTCCAACTGCAACAAGCTGAAAATGTCCACTGATTTTGACTAAATAAAAGAATAATAGTTTCAGTTTGCAGAGAAACCAGACCTCAACAACTTTTGATATAAGTTCATCCACTCTGCGCTTAAACCTTAGTTCGTCCGTAACCTCGGTATTCTCCTCCTCATGATTCATCTTCTCTGCTGCGCTGCTGCTGAGAGGAGGCGTTGGCTTCCCGTTTTCACTCTCGGCGACCAATACAGTTGCCATTTTCTACCTATTGCAGATCAGAAAAGGACCAGAAGGAGAAAGTATAGTTTTCTGGAAAAGAAGTAGAAGGGCGTGTATCGGAGTTAGCAATAAATCTCGCGAAAATTGATGCTAGGGTTTTTGATTCCCATCAAAACTGGTTGCGTTCAAAAAGCACTGCGATCGCGCCTGTGCTTTGGCCGTGCTCGGTGACGGCTCTGGCTTGAGCCGACCGGGTTTGGGCATCCTCTCGAAGAAGAGGTCTGATAAGGCCCTTCAGATCCCGGCCAGGCAGGGCCGGGCCGGCCTGATTTAACACTAGGCGGGATTAATTCCGCCTAAATGTCTATCTAGGAGCGATTAATCCTGCCTATTTTCCAACATAGGCGGGATTAATCCCTCCTAAATGCTTATTTAGGCAAGCTTAATCCCGTCTAAATGCTTATTTAGTCGGGATTAATCCTGCCTAAATTGGCAAATCTCACCATCTGGCGGGATTTCTGTCGGGTTGGGTGTCGGGCCCAGGCTAGGTTTGGCGCCCGGGCCTGACCTGGGCCGGGCATCGGGCCGGACACTAAGTGAAAATGAGGGCCCGCTAAGGCCCCCAAGCCCGAGCTTGCACGGATCGAGCTTCTCTCGGGTCAAGCCTAGCCTGGTTTTTTCCGGGCCGGGCCCGGGCGGGCTTTTCGGGGTCCAGACTTTTTGCACACGGCTAAGCAAAAGGGGGAGGAGAAGGTGAGTTACGGAAGATGCGGCATTGCCTTTGAATCTGATCACGGGGCTCCGCCAGAATAGGAATTGCCCTCAATTCTGATGTTGCGGGTCACCCGGGGTTTTCCCGATTCGGAGAGTTGGACCTTTGTAATGTCCCGATTTAGAGCTCAGAGGCCGACGGCATAACCGTGCAGCGTGTCTCGCCCCGGTGCCCCGCTACAGGACTGCAGTCTGTGCCACCCAAACCCACCTCTGGTATGTTTCTCAGCACAACGGGTTTTTGCAAACGCGGGGATTCGAACTCACGCCGCCTTGATAAGGCACCTTCCACAGTCCTCATCACCAACTGAGCTGCATGAGAAGTCTAAGACTGTTTGTCTTGTGAGGACTTGGTTGTCTGAACGTCTGTAGTTGTCCCCTGCACAGTGTGGCATCACGACGCGTATTTTCTCTTGCTCTGGCGTATTATTTAAATACGGAGAAAATGCGGGTTGTGACAACCTTCTTATCTCGAAATTAGATCAGGCGCACAAATAATTAATGAAAAACAGCATCAAATGACAAAAAGTTTTTTTGAGGTAGAAAACCCGAAAAGGGTGAAAACCCACGTGATCAGATCTGTGTCGGTCTAAAATCCACTATTTTGTTTGATTTTACAAATGTGACAGATTTCTTTGGAGGGTGACAGGTCACCTCTCTGTTACAAGTTCTGAACATGAAAATAACAGAAAAAAAATTAACTCCTTGAAGTCTTGGTGGAAGCGCTCCAATAGTGAAAATTGCTAAGTACTCGGAGTCTCGATTGAAGCGCTCCTGCAAGTCGAAGCCTTGATGAGAGCGCTCATGTGGAGAAGGAAAAGCACGTTCCTGAAGCATTGAGATGTCTTCGCCCTAGAGAGAGAGCGAAACAAATTCTAAGCGGTGGAACGATCCAAGTCACACGTCATCGCCGGAAAACCTCAATGTTCTCTCTAGCCTCCGGAGTTGCATCTCTTCAAATGAAGGAATGGGGGTTTTTTTTAGTTTTCTGGATGGATATGCTGGTAATTGCACTGGTGCGGAATTTGTGATGAAGAATGATGTTGCTCTGTTTTGGTCATCTCGATTCTCGATCACCACTGTAACGCCTCTGATTTTTCGACAATTATTTAATCCTTTTAATGACGTCATAAAGACGTAAGGGGCGTTACGTTAACGTGAAGTTGACGGCGCGTCGCCGTTAGTGCGTTTTCACATCTGTTCGGTCGAGTCCGCCAAATTCGTGAATCCTAGTCGAAAATGGAAAATTTCACGTTAGGAAATTAAATTAATTAATTTTTGACATGCTCGTCAAGTTTCGTTGTGATCCGAGCGATATTCAAGCCTCGACGAATTTCAGAAGTTTTGAAGAATTTATGTTCGCCGTAGACTTTGAAAATTTATATCTCGAGAACGGCACATCGGATTTTGATTCCGTCTTCGTCGTTGGATTCTTAGCATCAGTGTTCACCTACGGTGCGAATTTCATTTAATTCGGCGCACGTTTGGGCATCTGTTTTGATCTTGTATTTCCTTATTCAAAAATATAAATATGATTATTATAAAATTAAAGCACTATTCAAAAATGTCATTTGTTATTCATCTCTATACTTTAATTTTTTGGATATATTTGTAAAAAAAGCACTGTTCATGCAATTTTGTTTTATATCTTCTCGGGAAATCAGAATCTTGTACCCGAGAACTCATATATCTTCTCGGGAAATCAGAATCTTGTACTCGAGAACTCATATATCTTCTCAGGAAATCTAGTTCTTGTACTAGAGAACTCAATTCTTTCTCGGGAAATCTGTTTGGCAAGTATTCGAGACCTTAATGCCAGTTCTCGAGAGGCCTAATATTGTTCTCGAGAAATTTCTTTCCCTTCTCGAGAATTCTTGTGCTGCTCCCGAAAAATCTGTTTTAGCCTGCTTTCGAGTGCCGTTTTGAGGGTCAAAACGACATCATATGAAAAAATGGTTAACATGGATTTTGTTCATCTCGATGAGATCTACAACTTCCGTGGTGTTCATTTTTCGATTCAGAGCTATATTTAGCTTCTATTTCTGTTTTTCGCACGCCCGCACTGAAATTGTCTGTCACCTTCCTGTTTAGACAAAAGAATATATGTGTGTGTGTGTGTGTGTGTGTGTGTGCATATTCATATACTTAAGGATAAATAGAAAAAAAACTTCATCTTCTTCCTGAAGTTTTGACCAAACCAAAGAAGCGAGAGCGAGAGATAGAACGTCCGTTCGTGAATCTTCTGGTGGTCGCCGACGGTGCTCCGGTGCTCGAAATCTTCAACGGGATATAGATCTGGAAAGCTCTTGTCGTGATCTTCACGTTCATGGTAAGTATTTCTCTTTACGTGGAAGTTTTTTGTTAGGGTTTTCGGCCCTAACCTCTCTTTTGGCCAAATCCTTGTAGATTTCACTTCCACGCGCCTTCTTTTGGCTAGATCCACGACGTGGATTATATTGGAAGACCGATTGGTGTAGAAACCGAGGCTAGTGGTGTTCTTGCTCTCTTAACTCATTTCATCCAATTTCTAGCTATTTTTTCTTGGATTTGATACGTTTAAATTTCCTAAAACTTTTATCACTAAACTGCTCTGTAAATTTGGTAAAAATGTAGTCGCGTCATTTTAATTGCTGTCATTTTGATCGTTGCGTTATCTTGTGCGTCCTGATATTTTTGATCGTCCCCTACCTTGTGTGACCCTTTGCAGTCTTCATTTATTAGTCCAAGTCATGTGTTAAGTCCTTTAAAATTTCGTCGGGTATGTCCAATTTGTCAATTGCCCTTTTAAGTTATAAATTTCGTCAAAAAATCAAGTCATTTTCTGTTTACCTGATAGACTAAGTTTAATGAAAGGACTCTGAATATTTATGTGTGTAACTAAAGAAAACTCTGATGGTCTATGCGCGTTGGGGTTTCTCTCTCGGCATAGTGCCTTATGGTTGAGTCTGTGCGCATTGTGGACTTTCATCCTCGGTACATTACCTTAGCTGTTGGTCTGTACACGTTGGCGTTTCTCCATCGGCATAGTGCCTTATGGTTGAGTCTGTGCGCGTTGTGGACTTTCATCCTCGGCACATTACCTTAGTTGTTGGTCTGTGCATGTTGGGGTTTCTCCCGCAGCATAGTGCCCTTTTGGCTAGGTTTGTGCGCGCTGTGTACTTTTTTTCTCGGCACAGTACTTCTATTTCCTGTTGAGCTGATCAGTCTTATTTAAAATGGTGAATAACATGAATAATAGAGAAAGCTGAATGTATGAACTTCTGATGTTTGACACTCTGTTCTATCCAGCTGTTGTGATTAGCCTTTCTTGCTCAACTAGATTTACTATTTTTGTTGTTGTTCTACTACTGACTTTCTGTTGCAGTCGTCTTGTAGATTTTCGTTCACCTTGAGGTTTGTTTGGTCTACCTTTACTTTTTGCACATCTTGTAACTTGTTTCTGAGGTGTTCTTCTATTGAATGTCTCAGGTCCAGAACAGTAGCAGGTCTAGCTGATAGAGTTATGCTTCTAGTGTTGCGAGTTGCTACGGCCGTTTGCTTCCACCTCAGAGCGTTAAGGTAGTTGTTTTGTTAGACATGATTATTTCTCTATGAATTCGTGTCAGTTGTTGACGCCCATAGTATTAGACTTCTTATGACAGTTTACTTGTTACTTTACTGCTGTACTTATTGTTTGTTTACACTTGTTGTTTGGGAAGGATTTATGTTAGGATGCATATAGTTACTTTTAAGTATACAAAACTGCATTCTTGAATATCAACATGACATAACTTTTAACTGCAAAACTTACTACTATTAAGCGCTATAAAAGTCTTTTTATTTATATTAAATGTAGAAGTCACATCATCCTTATATTATGTTAGGCTCTCATTCTCATATAGGATAACAGATAAATCAAACTAAGTATTTTCTGCTACGTAAACTTATATATTTTCTCACCTATGGACTAGTGATCCACCCAACCGAGGGAAACGGTCAATAACTCTGTAAGGTCATAAGGACATTTGTTTTACTCTTCTTGCAGTGGATAACTTCTTGTCTTGCTTGTGTTTCCGCTGTGTTGTGCAAAGTGTTTTGAGTGTGGGTAGCTATATCAACTTTTAATACTAAAGTTGTGGCGTCCGTATGTTGTGGGGCCCCGGCCGGACCCATATTATACGGTCATTACATGGGAGGTGTTACAAACTCAAATAACTTATATGTATTTTTTTAAAAAAAACTTAATTTCATAAGTCTTCTACTTAAAGTAAATGTGAGGACGAGTCGCATGAGCGTCTGCAGTTGTCCCCTGCACGGCATGACATTACGGCACGCATTTTCTCTTACTCTGACGTATTATTTAATATAGAGAAAATGCGGGTTGTGACAGTTAGTATCAGAGGGTGGTTTTGCAAGAGGGTTGGTTGGTTTGACAAGCCGATCGAACAACTTTCTCTTAAGCAAAACTCTAATCGTATCAATTCATTGCATACACACACTGATATGTCATCAGTAGATCTTGATGGAAGCATGAACACTACACTCATAGCATGATAAGAAGTATACGGGGCATATTATGTAGTATGAGATGCATAATATGTGTTTATATATGGATCCACCATAGGTGGCAACATGTTACGGTTATGTAGTATAGGATGCATAACCATCATCACATGACTGCATATTAGCATGTTTTACTTTTTCGTTACATACAATATTATGTAGTATGAGATGCATAACATTGTATGTGTACGCTGCTCATAACATGCACTAATGCCTTTTTAGAATGCATAACACTACATACATAACATATCATCGCATAAGCACATGTGCCAAGTTAAGGATCTACATGATGACATATGTACACCCATGATTTGATATGAAATCTAAACATTCATGTATTCATATTATATGCACAAGTTAGAAGCATAACATCATTTCATGATTTCCCAGAGCAAGGTAACATCAAGAGCAAGTATCTGTTCATTTCTGATCTGATCTGAGTATGTTCGTTCCTGATCTGATCTAAGTCAGGGTATTCGAGTTTACTAGCTGAGGTGTCTTAAGCTAGGTCCTTGATAAGTTGTTTGTTCGTATCGGTAAAATATGACCCCGAAACAGTTTGCTAAGGGAATATCTTCCAAGTTTGTGATGTCTTAGACAAAGTTTAGACTAGATATCTATTTATTCTGTAAAAATGCCGCCTAAACGCATTGCGACGAGGTCGACTCCCCAGTCGGAGGGTAAGTCTTCTAGTGCACAGAGTGAAGTGGTGATTGAAGGACTACGACAGAGTAATGAGGCCCTGACACGGCAGATGGTGGACATGCAATCACAGATACAATCATTGTTGGCTGTCGTCGTCGGGCAGTAGACTAGAGCGCAGGACCCTGTTGTGGGTCGAGCTATTCCGACTCCTCCTACTACTCTAGTTACCCCAGTTGCACTGCCGCTAGAGATGAATTTCATTTCTCACTTCCAGCGACTAGGACCTCCTACGTATGATGGTAGGGCAGACTTCATGGCATTGGATTACTGGATCATTGCCATTGAGAAAATGTTTTCTTATTCTGGTATTTTCTCCGAACAAAAGGTGATGATTGTGGCATACCAGCTCAAAGGACTTGCGAAGAGTTGGTGGATTAGAGAAAGGGAGAATCTTACTGATGGGTGCTCTTGAGATTCGTTCAAAAGTATGTTACAGAAGAAGTTTCTACCATTGGTCGAGCAAGACCGTCTGACGAACAACTTTTTATACCTGAAGTAGAGGCAACTCACTGTTAGTGAGCACGAGATCGAGTTTAGCAAGCTCAGTCGTCTCGCCCCAGATCTGGTAGCATCCGAAGAAGGCAAAGTAAACGCTTCTTGTGTGGTCTGAGGTATGACATCCAACAGTTGGCTAGCACGTACAAATCTAAGACCTTTGCAGAAGTAGTAGAAGCCGCCTTTAAGGTTGAGGCGATAAATAATGCAAAGAATCGGGGATTGCATACAAAGAAGGACAAGATAAAATATGATGATGGTGGAAGTACTAGGGCATCTAGCCCTGCGGCGAAGAAGGATCGAAGGGAAACGTGTGGCTTCTGTGGTAAGCCAGGCCACCCTTTTGAGAAGTGCTTTAAGAGACTGGATGCGCAGAAGCAGTCTCAGGTACACGCGATCCAGGATGCACCAAAGGGAGGCCCTGTCTGTACCTATTGCCAGAAGAGTGGGCACGATACGACCCGTTGTCGCAAGAAAGCTGGAGCTTGTTTTCTCTGTGGCCAGAAAGGACACATGAGGGCTAATTGCCCGCAGAGCCAGCCTACACTGCATGCAGTTCCGTTGCAGACTCTACCGCTGCCCCCACCTCTCATGGACAAGGGAAATAAAAAGTTGAATGTGTTGACCAAGAAGGAAGCCAAATCATCGGCACAAGTGATCTCAGGTTATTCTCTGACTCAGCTAGTAATCTCTTATGGTAGATTTATAGTTTCCGCATTTTAGTTGCGCACACAATGTGTTTAGGTGAATTTAAGGTGAAGAATAGGTGGGTGCGCGTTCTATTTGATTCGAGTGCTACTCACTCATTTGTGGCAAGGAGTTTTGTAGACCGACATCGCTGGGTTCTCGAATAGTTGGACACTTTCCTGAATGTCAAATTCCCTTCAGGGGAGCTGGTGATGTCATATTAGGGTATCTAAAAATGACCTATCTTCATAGGTGGTTTTCTAGCCTTTACGGACCTAAAGGTGTTAGACTTGGAAGACTTCGACGTGATTTTGGGCATGGACTAGCTGTCCAGCTATGATGTTGTCATTCAATGCAAGCACAAGCGCTTGGATTTCAAAGATGACAAAGGCCAGCCCATGAGTGTGTATGGTTTGCTGCGTCAGGAATCTCCTATTATTTCTACGGTACGTGCTTGTAAATTTCTAGAGTCTGGATGTGATTCTTTCCTTGTTTCCGTTTCTATTCTAGAAGCTGCACCTGTTATGCCTCGGGTTGAGGACGTTTCTGTGGTGCATGAGTTTTTGGATGTCTTTCCTATTAGTCTTCCTGGACTTCCTCCTGAGAGAGAGGTGGAGTTCGTTATAGATCTCAAGCCAGTCACTCGCCCTATTGCAAAAGCACCGTACTGCATGGCGCCGTGTGAGTTAGAGGAGATGCGTACTCAACTGGATGAGTTATTGCAGTGTGGTTTTATTAGACTCAGTTATTCCCCCTATGGTGCACCAGTCCTCTTCGTGAAGAAAAAATATGGAACGATGAGGCTGTGCATAGATTATTGAGAACTGAACAAGGTGACTGTCAAAAACAGATATTCATTACCTAGGATCGATGACTTGTTTGACCATTTGCGGGGTAATTACGTGTTCTCGAAGATTGACCTCCATTCAGGTTACCATTAGTTAAGAATCCATGAGTCAGACATTCCGCGAACTACTTTTCGTTCCCGATATTACCACTTTGAATTTCTGGTAATGTCGTTTGGATTAACGAACGCGCCGTTAGTTTTTATGGACATGATGAACAGGGTGTTCAAGGATTTTTTGGATAAGTTTGTGGTTGTATTCATTGATGATGTCCTGGTATATTCCAGAAATGCAGAAGAGCACGCCTTGCACTTGCGTTTGGTCATGACTACTCTGAGGGAGCACAAGCTATATGCGAAGCTTATCAAGTGCGAGTTCTGGTTGTCTCAGGTGTCATTCCTTGGACACATTATAAGCAAGGATGATATCTCAGTGGATCCCACGAAGATAGCCGCAATCTTGGATTGGAAGAGACCTATATCGACTAAGGAGATAAGGAGCTTCTTAGGGTTGACAGGTTACTACCGGAGATTTGTGAAAAGATTCTTTGTGCTTTCTGCGCCGTTGACCAGGCGTACGCAAAAGAGCACAACTTTTGTTTGGAGTGATTCCTGTGAGGAAGCTTTTCAAGAGCTCAAGAGAAGACTATGTTCTGCTCCAGTTTTGACATTGCCGATGGAAGGAGTAGAGTATATTGTTTATGTGGACGCCTCACGAGTTAGACTCGGTTGCGTGTTGATGTAGGACAACAAGGTGTTTGTGTATGGATCAAAATAACTGAAGGTGCGTGAAAGGAATTATCCTACGCACGACCTGGAGTTTGCTGCCGTCATTTATGCCTTGAAGTTGTGGAGACATCTCCTGTATGGAGTGTCATGCAAAATCTACATGGACCACAAAAGTTTGAAATATGTCTTCACTCAGAAGGAGTTGAATTTACGCCAGCATAGATGGTTAGAATATGTTGCGGACTACGAAGTCGATATCCTTTATCATCCCAACAAGGCTAATGTAGTAGCGGATGCCTTGAGTAGGAAGCCCGCACATATTTTTAACCTCTCGGTGCAATCCCTTGCAGATGATTTTTTGCTCATGGACATTACCGTAGGGAATAGCGCTTCGTCGAGTAGTTTAGAAGTGGAAGAGCCTTCGTGGATTACTCTCATTAGGCTACATCAGAAAGGCAATCCTGATTTGCAGCACCTCCGCAGTAGGACTGAGAAAGGGGAATTACCTGACTTTTCAATTGATGACGTTGGTACCCTAAAGTACCGCGACGAATATTGTATTCCCGTAGTTGGGGACATCCGAGCAAGAATATGCAGTGAAGCGTATAGTTCAAGTGTTGCTTATCATCCTGGTTCCACAAAAATGTATAGAGATTTGAAGCAGATTGTTTGGTGGTCAGGTATGAAGAATGACATCGCAAGATTTGTATCTGAATGTTATACCTGTCAGCATGTCAAAGCTGATCATAGAAGGTCGGGTGGTAAGTTAACGCCTTTAGACATACCAAATTGGAAATGTGAGAGTTTATCCATGGATTTCATAACCGGTTGGCCGAGATCACCCTGAGGGCATGATGCAGTGTGGGTTATCGTGGACAGACTAACCAAGTGTGCCCACTTTGTGCCTTTCAAAATTGATTATTCTATGAAAAAGATATCTGTGCTTTATTTGGACGAAGTCATCACGTTGCATGGTATGCCTACGAGTATCATGTCAGATAGAGATTCTCGGTTCATGTCTCGTTTCTGGCAAAGCTTGCAAGGAGCTCTAGGTACTGACCTTAGGTATTCTACTGTCTATCATCCTCAGACAAATGGTCAGACGGAGAGAGTGAATCAGATCTTGGAGGATATGATTAGATGTTATATTCTAGACCATGGTGGGGCTTGCCTCGGACTAATGAAGTTCGCATACAATAACAGCTACCGGAAGAGTTTGCAAATGACTCCCTTTGAAGCTTTATATGGAAGGCGTTGTCGAACTCCCCTATTTTGGGCAGAAGTTGGTGAGAAGACTTTGCTCGGTCCGGAAGCGCTGGAGGATATGAGCATTTCAGTGACACATATTCGTGAAAAACCGAGGTTGGCTCAGGTGCGATATGAGAAGTATGCAAATCAGCGTAGATTTGATCTGGAATTTGCAGTTGGGGATATGGTATTTCTAAAGGTCTCTCTGATGCTAGGTGTTAAGATATTTTGAAGGAAACATAAGCTAGATCCTAGGTATGTGGTGTAAGACCCCCCTTTTCCCTTAAAAACACCGGGGTCTTAGGCCCAGAACCGCCGCTTTACGGTGACACCTTCGCACCCGGGAAGATCATCACTACAAAATGCCGATCCTGCCGGCCAAATCGATCACAACTGTAGCAAAATAGTAAGAGGCAAGTCCACAAAAATCACATATATATAGTAAATAATCTCCACGAAGGGAGTATCCACAGATGTAATAAAAGTACTAAAAACTTGGGCTCATGCCCAGTACATCAAGTCCTCACTACATATCTCTCATCGCGGAAGCAAAACTAATATAACTACTAGCGATCAGGACTCACAGTCCCTGCCGTCTGAACTCCGGTACTAGACTGCCCCATCTCCAAGCGTGCCGACCTCCAGGGCTGCTCCTCCATGCTGGGCTCCACGGTCCCCTAAAATGATGTGGTTCGAAAACTGTTAGTCTAAAAGACTAAGCCCTATCATCCCCCGCCCCTTCCCCCATGGCTCCTAGGCACCGAGCGGGGAGGAGGAAAGGAGAGGGCATGAAAGTGGAGAATAACAAATATAAGCAGGTGACGAAGTAACTAATCTAGCAGTGCTATGATATATAAGACAAAATGAAGGTAAGAAAGACTGAAAAAGAAAGGTAACCTTGACTTATATAAAGACACATAAGCCAAGGGATCTTTTGTAGGGCTCCTATCGTATAAAAATTCTCAAATCAATTTATACGATAGGGTGTCGGTTTTCTAGCAAGCATATATATATATAGTACTAAATAAAAACCTTAACTTATAAGCACGCTCGCACGAACTTATAAACCAAGGGGTCGTTTTGCAGATCCTATTGTATAAAGCGTCCCATACCACTTATATAATGAGTGTCAGGTTATATGCAATGATTATGATATGAAAAAAAATTATGCCATGATGTGAACATGCAAGTGCAACTTACCCACTCGACTCTGTGTACACAGACCTTTAGTTTCCTTTTTCTGGAGCCGAACCTCCCAGGATACCTCCGTAGAGGCAAACGGAAGCGGTGAGTTGGGCCTCGCCTACCTCTAAACCGGTAATTGCACTACCAGTCAGACCTATCGTACGCCTCAACGCTGGTGCACTAAGCGGAGCTCCTGCGTACTCTTGCCGGCTGGCGCACCGGACTGTATTTGGCCAAGTGTTAAACCACACTTACCGAGTCAATGTATTGGCGTCGGTACGACGACCCTCCAATATCATAGACCCACCACCTTATACCTTATGCACATGCAACCTTATGTATCAGCTACCGAGCCAAAGCTCCCCAGACCAACCCGTCCGCCACAAGAACAACCGAGCCAAAGCTCACCGGGCCAACCTGCCCATCACAAACAACAACCGAGCCC
This sequence comes from Platanthera guangdongensis, assembly GCA_039583875.1. NCBI lineage: Eukaryota > Viridiplantae > Streptophyta > Magnoliopsida > Asparagales > Orchidaceae > Platanthera > Platanthera guangdongensis. The sequence continues at coordinate 195,745,813 of CM077158.1, read as the reverse complement.
AAGCTCGCCGGGCTAACCTGCCCACCACCAAATCCACTGAGCCTACAACCCGAGTGACCCAACCTACTACCCCGAGATATCGAGGTGAGTGAAGGTGAAACCCTAGATTTACTAGTTACTCTTGCATTCCAATTTTGCCTACATTTTAGGTTAGCCGAGGACTGCCCAATGTATTCCCCGTGAAGGGCTCTCGAGGGCACTAGGAACTGCGATGGGCTGAAGCCCAAAGTTATCTTTTACAAGGAACTTATTATCATTGGTTGCTACTCATTTCCCAAAACCTTAAATGTTATACTGGATCTAACCCTAATGTATTTGACACTTCCTCTCCACTGGAAAAAAGATCTTTCGTCGATCCCGAACACCACCTAACACTAGCCAATCCAACACTCTTCTCATCCTAAATTCCCATGATGAACTCATTTTTATTTATCCAAACCAACAAATAGTTATCCCAAACTCATGTGCCCAAATTCATATTCCAACCTAAATTCTGCAATTTTACTAAATGCAGAGCAAATTAAGCTATATGACATGTAAAATGGGAGGTACACAAAATAATAACCTAGTACTCCTGTAATAACTACTGGGGGGCTATTATGACATTTGTGACCTAAATCCAAAAATTCACAATTTTTTCCTAATTATCTGATAATTTATTTAATTAATCTAGTAAATCAAAAACACAAGTTTGAACATGAAGCGCCCATTTGAGGAAAATAAATGCTCTACCAAATTTATGATAAATTCAAGATGATTATTTAAACAGAATCCCAAGTATCCCAATTTTTCAACAAGGTTAAGCCTCTGAATCTAATTTTTGAATATAACCTATTTTTATCAATTTAAGAGGCAAGTGCGGCAAAACTATTTCCGAAAATTCTTAGAAAATTCAAGGATAATTGTAAGGATATATAGATGCTCTAAGTCAAGTTTCATAATTTATCATCTAGTAATGAGCTCTAAGCAAAACATTGAACAATTTTCCAAGTTAATGAGCTTATAAAGTAGGTACTGCAAATATGTATTCAAAAATTCTAATAAAATTCATACATAATCAATAATGTCTAAAACTCCCTTTGCCAAATTTTCATGACCTTCCAATGGGCAGTGGGATCATAATTACCAAATGATTAATTAGGGCCATCCCATGAGTTACAAAGGAAGTGTTAAGATTATTGATCCAAAATTTCCAATTAAATTACGAGAGCTTCAATCTATCCTTTTGACCACACTACCCAAATTTCATTATTGTTCAAGGAGTTTTACTAACCTGTTTTAGCACTACAATGTTTGTGCCCTAAACTAGGGTTAGGGTTTTGTGGGGCATACCCTTTCCCAAATCCCCTAAGATTTTTACCAGAGGGCTTTAGCTAACCTAGCACCCTCCCTACCAAATTTCAAGTTCATTCAAGGTATTTTGGCCCCATGCCCTTCACAAGGCACAAACGCCCTTCCTTAGGGTTTGGTCTTAGATCTTAGGGAAAATCTATTCCAATCTACCCCATCTTCCATGGGGAGGTGCTAAAATCCATGCCAAGCCAGTGACCCCAATTTCAACCTCTGTTGAGGTGATTTGGCCACTCAAAACCCAAAGTGCACTTTTTGACCAAAATACCCTTATTATGGCAAGGCTAGGGTTTGCATGATTTCAATTCAAACCATCTCCAAATGAGATGAAATGTTAACCAGAGCCTTATGATGACCACAAGCACCACTCACCAAAATTTGGGTGAGTTTGGAGGTCATTTGACCCCTAAATTAATTTACCCTAGAGAAATTATATAATTTCCAAAACTATATAAAAATTGACCCCAAAAATTCTCATTTTTGGGCAGGCCTAGATATGGCCTAGGGTGACACCCTGTCCAAATTTCAAGTCATTTGCACCAGAGATGAAGTGTGGGCACCCATTTTAATTTCTACCTAGCCCTAGGTATAGACACCACCAAAATGAGTGCCCTGGTCAAACTAGGCATCCAAATTGGTTCAAACTAATTTTGAATTAAACTAGACCCATAAATCTACAAATTTTATGTTGACCATTTTCTCTGAATTAGCATCTAGGCATTTTTAATAATTAAAATCGTTAAATAGATAAAGTGTGACAGTAATGAAATAAACATTTAACATAACCTATAGTTTAATTTTACACATGCACGAATCTTGGTGCAGGATCGGACGATGCCGGGTTATCTTCTACCTCCAGCCGGCGATCCCGATTCACCCGTCTTGGAGCTTCTTCCAGCCGTCACAACCGGCCATCCGACCACCTCCCCGGTCGGCCACCGCCGCCACCACCTCCGTTGAGGTGGTGGCTGTCGCCAGGCGACGACACAGCCGGAGGGCCTTTTTCCAGCGATCCCGACAAATCGATTTTCTCCAAAAACTGGGAAAATCAATCCTCTGATCGAGCTCAATTGAGCACGAACCTTGACCCTAATTAGTCCTACGATCTACCCATGGAAGAAGGAGAAGGGGAGGACCTGTGTGGGTGGCTGAAGCCTTGCCGATCGCCGTATTGTCATGGTGGTGGTGGTCGAATTTCTGCAACTGCACAGTGGACTTCCTTGGCTCCTTCAGGTAATGTGTGGAACTGAATCCCTGGAGTCCAGTGGAGCTTTTAAGGAGGAGAGTTGGGGTTTTGGGTGGGTGTAGGCTGCCATGGACATTAATGGCCACTTAAGAGGATTTTGGCCATGGTGGGTGGGGGATGAAGCATGGCTCAAACCAGTCAAAGAACAGCTGGTTGAAATGGGACTGCACTCCCCTTGTCCTAGTGAATTGAATGAGGGGTTGGGGAAGGGGAAGGATGAGCCCCAAAGTCTTTCCTCACTACTCCCCTCTCTTTCTCTCTCTTTCATTTGGAGTTTTTTCTCTCTCCTACTCACCAAGCCTGAAATATGACTTCTACCTAGCCTAATGGCAACCCACATGTTCATTTCATCCACTAATACAAGGTTAGCCTAAGTGAATTGGGCTTGATCTTGAGTTAGGCAATTTGGGCTAGCTTGACCTAAACCTTGACTAGGGTTGACCTTGGTCAATTTGGTCTTTGAGGTTGCCCCTAATGGGTCCTTGGTGACCCATTGGCCTCCCCTAAGGTCTAGGTAGGGTTGACTTGGCCCTTTGGAGGTCACTTGACCCTTAATCAGGGCACTTTGACCACTTTAGGGCTAGAGTTGACTTGGGTCAACTTAGCCTTTTTGGTTGACCCCAATGGGTCCTTGGTGACCCATTGACCTCTCTCTAGGGTTAGAAAGGTATGTGTGAGGTCCACTTAGCTAAGGGAAATTCACTTGGCCCTGTGCAGGTCAGTTTGACCCATTTAGGGTTAGGGTTGACTTGGGTCAACTTAGCCTCTTGGGTGGACCCCAATGAGTCCTTAGTGACCATATGGACTACCCAAGGTGTTATTGGTGTTATGGTGGGGTCATGGAGTCAATTTTAAGCCCAAATGTCAAACCCTAGGTCTGGTAATGACGTTGTGCTATATGCAGACCAATGTGATTTTCACCTTGGCCTTGTTCACGTGGTCCTTTGAGCTTCTGATGGTTTTGTCATGACCTAGTCATGACAAAACAAAACCCTCAGGGTCTAGTTGTTTGAGGGATGTTACAAATCCCAATATATATATAAAAAAATTTCGTCCCCGAAATTGAGGTTAAGCCTACGGAGTTTTCTACTGAAATAAATAAAACTTGTAACATCCCTAACGTTTGAGATATACTTGACTGAAAAGCTCTGGGTACCTCCGTTGCATCAAGTCATGAGGCTCCCATGTATGCTCCTCTAGCCTATGATTCCTTCACAGGACCTTGACTAATGGAACCTTCTTGCGGCGCAAGACTCGTATTCCCTTGTCGTCAATCCGGACTGGTTCCAGGTGAACTGACCGATCAGATGCTACCGGCCCATACATGGCCGTAATCTGCTGCTCCGGGCATAGTAGAGCCATCCTAAGAGAGGATACATGGAACACGTCATGCAGACTCGCCAGCTCCGGTGGCAGCTCTAGCCTGTATGCCAAGGGACCGATCCGCTCCCGGATCCTATAAGGCCCTATATATCTTGGGCTAAGCTTCTTCTTCCGACCGCATGCCTGTGAAACCCCATGCATTGGTTGGATCTTCAAGAACGCCTAGTCCCCCACCCGGAACTCCACCTGATGATGCCGAGCGTTGTTGGGTACATTGGAAAATGTGTACCAGATTTGAAGAAGCTTCACCTTACTCAATGATATGCATCAAGGTGTATTTGGTGTTATTTTGAGTTTATATGTGCAGGTTAAGAAAATGCAGGAATGCAGGAAAAAGTTTCTAAGTCCATAAATCGACACTAGAAGAAGCTGTGTCGACACTTATGAAGGCTTGTGTTGACACTGGAGAAAAGCTGTGTCGACACTGGAGAAAAGCTGTGTTGACACTTGGAGTTAATTGTGTCGACACTTGGAAAGGCTGTGTCGACACCAGAAGAAACTGTGTCGACACACAGAGGCAGTGTCGACACACAGAGAAAGCTTAGTCGACATCAACTGTGTTGACACACAGAGGCAGTGTCGACACACAGAAGACTTTGTCGACATCAACTGTGTCGACACACAGGACTTGTGTCGACACATGACATAATTTCAACAAAATTAATTTGTGTGAAGAAAAGAAGTGACTGTGTCGACACCACAGAACTAGTGTCGACACAATCTACAGAAGCTGTATCGAGAAGTAGTGTCAACACCAAGGAAGCTGTGTCGACACCACCAAGGCTTGTGTCGACACTTAGTCTACTTGTGTCGACACATGATGAAGTTCAGTCTCGACACTTTGCTGACAGAGACAGATTTTCAAGAAGTGACTGGATGACTTGACAGCTGCCATTACCAACCGGTCTACTACAACTGTCAGAGCTATCTAAAGTTTGTCAGAAACCGGATCAGCCGGTTACCATGGAGGAAGTCTATATAAAGGCATTCTCCATTAACAAAAAAAGAGATTGATGATAGAAGTTAAATACTGACAATGATACAGGAAAGAGTATACACATACAATTACATAAAAACAGAAGAAGATTTTTGTCAGAAGATCTAAGAAGAAGTTGGAGAGAGAGAGCTCCATCTATTGAAGTGAAGAAAGGGACTTATATCAACAAGTCTCTCAAGTGCAGATTCTGAACCAGTCTGCCAAGAAGGATTCAGATTGAGATCTGAATTTCAAGAAAGAAGCTGATTGAAGATCAACTTCAAAGGAGTTCAACCCTACTGAGTTCAGATTCAAGAAGCTTTGAAGAAAGCTAAGAGTGGTTATTCTCTGCCATCAGATTCTTCCAAGAACTGATCAAGAAACCATCCATCCTTTCTCTCTCTACTAGGGTGGTGGTATATTGCAAACCTAAATCTATTTTCTGTAGGATCTTTATAAGATCTGAGTTGTAAGCCTGTTTTTATAAAGGCTGAGTTGTAGGAGATTGTTTTCTCTGAGTGGTAGGTCTTGTTGAAGGCTGAGGTAGTGTTGTGAGCCTGAGTTGTAGGAGATTATTATCCTTGAGTTGTAGGCCTTGTTGAAGGCTGAGGTGTAACAGCTCAAAGTGCAGAAACAGGAAATTTTGCGTGACATGGCCTGTGACACGGGCGTGTCCCAGGGCGTGTCAGTTGACATGGCCTGCGACACGGGCGTGTCGCAGGGCGTGTCGAGGTTGTGTCGACGATTGGGCTTTGTCTCGACGATTTTTGCTCTCGGCGATGCGCCGAGAGGAGGCACACGGCCCAGGACACGGGCTTGTCCAAGGCCGTGTCGCATGCTCGACGAGTTTTATTCGACGATCGTCGAGTGTCGAGAAGTGAGTGTCGAGTGCTGAACACGGCCTGTGACACGGGCGTGTCACAGGGCGTGTCAAATCAGGCGACGAACTCAGCCCGCCGAAGGATTTCGACAGGGCGTGTCTTTGTGCCGTGTCTGGGCACACGGCCTGGGACACGGGCGTGTCACGGGCCGTGTGAAGTCTCGGGATGATTTGGGTTTTTTTTCACCCAGGTACACGGCCGCAGACATGGGCGTGTCTGAAGGCGTGTTGGTGACACGGCCCATGACACGGGCGTGTCCCATGGGCGTGTCACTGGTTTGGATAAGTCGGTTGACCACCGCTTGAGGCACACGGCCTGGCACACGGCCGTGTTCGAGGCCGTGTCGGGTCAAAATATGTGTTTTTGGCAGAATCGTGGCCGTCCATTCCTTCAGTCTAGATCCAAGGGCTGAAGCTTCTTCTTCTTTTTCCTTAAGGGCCGAAATCAGAGAAAGACTTCTCATTTCTTTGGCCTTGAACTTTCTTCAAGTGAAGAGAGAAAGAGAGAGAGAAAGGAGGAGGAAGAAGGAAAGGGGGCTGCTGCTGGTGGTGCTGCGGTTTACCGACGAGAGATCCGAAGCCAGAGTTGCGGAGGTAACGATCTTGCGAGTCTTGCAAGCAAGCTTGGAGTCCATGGCACCGAAGCGGTCGTCAAGGGTAACGACTTTTCTTCCTAGCCATGTGAAGGCTTCCTTTTTGGCATATTTTATGATTTCCCCCACCAAGAGGTGGCTGGTTTTGGAAATCTTTGGGTGGATGCTTGAAATCCCCTTTGTTAGCATATAGATCCAGAAATGGAGTACGGAATAGGCATGCTGTGTGAAGCCCATCTGGACAGGTTAGTCTGGATTGGTGATGTTGCATACGAACCGGAGAAGACTCCGTGATAAACGTGTAGTGTAAGGAGTCTATGGGTTATGCCTGCGAAAAGGAGTAGCAGGAAGTACTGGGGTGGTAGCCCAGGAAAATAGCCATGTGATGGTTTTGGGTCCAACCTGTGATTGAGGCACAGGAAGTACTTGGTGGGACCAGGAAAGGCCCTTTTGTGATGCTTGATGTCATAGGGTGTCCACCTGTGAAGCGAGTCACAGGAAGTACTGGTGTGCCCAGGAAAGACCCCTGACATTTGTGCTAGTGCGGTGTCCACCTGTGGAGAGAGTCACAGGAAGTACTGGTGTGCCCAGGAAAGACCCGCTGTTGCTGTGAGAAAATGGGTATAGTGAAATACCCAGGCTTGAATGCCAAGAACAGGATTGGTGAGACCGACCCGCGCCTTTGATATAGCCATGAGTACGCTGTACTCGGAGAAGGCAAGGCGATTTGAGCAACGGGGGGTGGAGGATCCGACCTGCGCTATGTCCGTCTGACGTGAGACCAAAAAGTGCGGTCTGTTGGAGCGCATAGTAAGAGTCTTCGGCCTGCGCGCCATGACACAATGGGGGGCTACGGGCCATCCCGGTGTCCGAAGACTAACTCCGGCTGCACGCCATGGAGTAAATGCTCAAGAGATTTACCGTTGGGTGATAACCCTGAGACGGTGGTGGGCAAGAGGTTGCCAGAACACCAAGAATGTGCCCTGAGTGCACGGACCATTGGGCAGGGCGGTGAACGGTTGTGATGGCTTGTATGCGTGAAAGCACATTTTGATGATATAGCTTGCCATACTTGTGATCTAATATGCCTGCAGGGAAGATTACCGCTGCCCCGAGAGAAGGGGTAGGGTCGTTATAATTTGGTCAGCTGAACGCTGACCGTTGCTTTTGTTTGCCACCGGTGGGTGGATTGTCCCTTTCCAGGTGCTGGAGAGCCGAGCGGATCGCATAGAGGCTGATGTTCCTGCGGGTGTTGCTGCTGCTGCTGCTAGCCCTCGAAGGCTAGCTGTGTTCTTTTGTGTGTTTTCTTTTATTGTGGCCGGCCTGCGCGCCAATCTGTTTTAGGCCACTGTGTGAAAGCCCTGTATAGGCCATAAGGCCAACTCTGTTGTAAGACATTACTATATGATATAAAATGTGGAGTTTTATGTTTGGACATTCATGAGGAGTTCAAGTTGTAGTCTAGGCTTCCGCTAGAATGCTTTGTGTTAGGTGCGATGCGCGACTCTGGTATCATCCTGTACCTTCACCGACTGTTTTGTGATATATCCTGTGGGGCCCCGGCCGGACCTTCTAGAATATATCATATGAACGGATGGGGTTGTTACATTTTTGGTATCGGTCGTCTTGGTCATTCCCTCTCGAAGTCGTGGCCGACTTCTTTTGTGGGGTGGCGAGCACGTGTTTGTGCACACCAAAGTCTACGAATGAACTCCTGAATGTCCATGATAGGAATGCAACTTGATGTGTTTGAGGAACCTGCGTGTTCCTATTTTGTGTTGTTTGCTTGGGTACGACCGCTAATGTGTGTGTCTTGTCCACCTTAGGTGACACGAAGTGGAGCTGGGCCGTCTGAGTCCCAGCGTTCTGATGAAAGTACGGCACCAGCCGCGGTGCCGACACCTCCACCGTCTGCGGAACACGTGCGTTTAGTTGCGGAGGCTTTATTTACCATGATCCAAGGCCAGCCCCTTAGGCAGGAACAAGCGGCTGTGAGGCCAGAACAGGTGGCGGTAAGGCCAGAACAGGTGGCGGTAAGGCCTGAACCTGTCGTGGGTGTGGCTCCTCGAGCAGCTGAGAAGAAGCTAACGCGGTTTATGAGTTTCCATCCGCCTACGTTCTCGGGAGCGGGAACCCCGACGCAGGCTGAGGATTGGCTATCGCGCGTCAAGCGAGTGATGACGGCGATAGGAACGGCAGAGCATCAGAAAGTTACCTTAGCCACCTTCTTGCTTGAAGGAGAAGCTCGATTATGGTGGGATGAGATGGAGTTGCATCATTTGGCGGGTCGTCCGTTAACCCAAGTATCGATGGAAGAATTCCCCAGGCTCTTCCTTGCGAAGCACCTTCCTGTGGCTCAACGGATAGCCATGGAAAATGAATTCCAACGGTTGACTCAAGGTGATGGCAGTGTTGACGCGTACCTGCATGAATTTACTCGCTTGGGGCGGTATGCGGGTTCGATTTTTGCTGATGAGCAGAGGAAGACGAATCGGTTCTATGAAGGACTGAGGGACGAGCTGAGATTCCTTGTGTCCAGTTCTGTGAACCAATGTTTCCAAGCATTGGTTGACACCGCAACCGCGTTGGAAAAGGACATGAAAAGGGTGCAAGGGAAGAGAGCTTTGGCTGTGTCGCAACCGGAGTGGAAGGCGCCCCGATCGGGAAAATCATTTTATAAGAAGAGATGGGGTAAGAAGTCCAAGCCTAGTGGACAAGCTCCTTCATCAGTTGCAACGGGAGCAACATCAGGGGCAACCTCCAAGCCAGACACTCGTACCTGCTTCAATTGTGGCCGGATGGGACATATTGCGCGAGATTGTCGGATGCCGCCAAAGAGTGAAAAGAAGGCGGGAGCATCTTATGCGGAGAAAGGAAAGGCGGTGGTGGATTCCTCTGCCTCGCAGGCGTAACCCCGGGTCTACAATCTTGGCCTGCAAGAGGCCATCAAGCAGAGTGACGTTGTCACAGGTATGAGTTAGTTTTGCATATGCTAATGTTTGTATGCTTAGCTTAGTCCCCCTATGTTTGTGGTTTGTGTGTGTGACATGTTTGTCATAGGCTTTGTGATGATTCGGGACACGCTGGCGCGAGCACTGTTTGATACAGGTGCATCGCATTCTTTTCTGTCTCGTGAGTTTCTTACGCGGCTTGGGATACCCAGTCGTGCAAAGGCAGATAGCGTCAGAGTGGTGTTGCCGAATGGTTGTTGGATGCTTGCGGATCAAGCTTGCGATGTGGCAGTTCAGTTCGGAAGTCGGGATTTTCGTTTAACCGCATTTGTTTTGCCAATATCGGAATTCGATGTGATTTTTGGGATGGATTGGCTTGCGGAGCAGCATGCTATGATTGATTGCCAGTCCAAAGAAATCACGTTGGGCCAAAATACCGAACAGAAGACCAAGTTCGCGGGTATGCGAGGAGTGGGCGGGACGTTGATGTCTGCACTCCAGGTAGTCAAAGCTGTTCGGAAGGGTGCGGAGTGTTACTTTGCACTAATTCAGGCTGTTGAGCCTAACGCCACTTTGTGCGAGGTTCCGATTGTGGCAGACTTTATAGATGTGTTTCCCGCGGATCTCCCTGGGCTACCACCCCAGCGGGAGATTGACTTCACGATCAAGTTGGTGCCAGGTGCGAAACCTGTGGCCCGCTCGCCATATCGCGTTGCGCCTAAAGAGATGGCTGAGTTGAAGGTTCAACTACAAGAAATGCTAGAGCAAGGTTATATCCGCCCAAGTATGTCACCTTGGAGCGCGCCTGTGCTTTTTGTAAAGAAGAAAGATGGTGGGTTACGGTTATGTATCGATTATCGTGAATTGAATAAGCTGACCGAGAAGAATAAGTATCCTATACCCCAGATTGATGAATTATTTGATCAGCTGGTGGGATCTACGGTCTATTCGAAGTTGGACCTGAAGTCTGGTTATTACCAGTTAAGAATTCGGGAAGGTGACATTCCCAAAACCGCATTTGGAACACGTTATGGGCACTATGAGTTCACAGTCATGCCCTTTGGATTGTGCAATGCGCCTTCGGTGTTTATGGATCTGATGCACCGTATTTTTCGTGCGTACTTGGATCTGTTTGTGATAGTGTTTATTGATGATATCCTGGTATACTCGAAGTCCAAAGCTGAGCATGAGAGTCACTTGCGGTTGGTGTTGAATACGTTGAGGCAAAATCAGCTATATGCCAAGTTCTCGAAGTGCGAGTTTTGGCTATCGTCAGTGGCATTTTTGGGCCATGTGGTGAGTGGAGCGGGCATTGCAGTGGATGCAGCGAAGATAAAAGCCATACAAGAATGGCCAATGTTGTCTTCCGTGGCTGAGGTCAGGAGTTTCCTTGGACTTGCGGGCTACTATAGAAGATTTGTGGAGAACTTCTCGCGGATCGCTTTGCCGCTAACCACACTGACGCGAAAAGATCAGAAGTTCGTTTGGACGCCAGAGTGCGCACGAGCTTTTGAAGAGCTGAAGGTTCGGTTGACCACGACACCAGTGTTGTCTTCGCCATGTGGAACCGATGGATTTGTGATTTATAGTGATGCCTCAGGGAGCGGCTTAGGCTGCGTTCTTTTGCAGAACGGAAAGGTGATTGCTTATGGCTCACGCCAGCTGAAGGTGCACGAGCGAAACTATCCCGTCCATGATTTGGAATTAGCGGCGGTGATTTTTGCACTCAAGCTGTGGCGACACTACCTTTATGGCGTGAAGGTGGAGATCTATACCGATCATAAGAGCCTAAAGTATCTATTGGAGCAGAAAGAGTTGAACATGCGACAATGAAGGTGGTTGGAGTTCCTTGGGGACTACACTTTCGAGATTCACTATACACCCGGGAAGGGGAATGTTGTCGCGGATGCCTTGAGTCGGCGAGTTCCGGTTAGAGCAAATTGGTTACAAAGGCATGATGAACGTCTTATCCAGGAGTTGGAGGCATTGGAGATCTATTGTGTTGACAAGAATTCCACTGCCATTGCATGTTTGAACTGGACCGAGGTACAATGTGACCTTGCGGACCGAGTTCGACGGGCAACGGAGTTGGATAACGATCTCTTGCGCTATGTGAATGAAGGGCCAGAAGGCAAATTCACCTGGAATGACGGTCTTTTGCGAAAAGAGGGTCGTTTGTGCGTCCCAAATGTGGGGAAACTGAGGGAAGAACTGATGTATGAAGCGCATTATACCAAGTATTCCATTCACCCCGGGAGCACAAAGATGTTCAATGATATGAAGAAGCTTTTCTGGTGGCCAGGGCTCAAGAAAGATGTTGCCCTTTATGTATCCAAATGCCAAACATGTGCGATGGTGAAGGCGGAATGCCAAAAGCCGGGCGGTTATTTGAAGTCACTGCCGATCCCAGTGTGGAAATTTGATGATATTTCCATGGATTTTGTGCATGGGTTGCCAAGATCGCAGCGAGGAAATGATTCCATTTAGGTGATAGTTGACCGGCTAACAAAAGTAGCACATTTTCTCCCGAACAGGCGGGATGATTCGGTTGAAAGTTTGGCAAAGTTATATGTTGACCAGATTGTGCGTCTTCACGGTGTTCCTCGGAGCATCGTAAGTGATCGAGATGGGCGATTCACGTCAAATGATTGGAGGCTAGTTCACTGACTGTTGGGCACGAAGTTGACTTTCAGTACGGCCTTTCATCCCCAAACGGATGGCCAAACTGAACGTACCAACAAAACAATGGAGGACATGCTCCGAATGTGCGCCCTTGACTTCGGAAAGAGATGGGAAGATCATCTCTATATGGTCGAGTTTGCATATAATAACAGCTACCAGGCAAGCATTGGGATGGCACCATATGAAGCCCTATATGGAAGGAAGTGTCGTACTCCCTTGGCTTGGGTAGAAGCGGGCGAAGCTCGGGTTGTTAAACCAAATGAGGTTGAGGAAGCAAACTCAACCATATGGACGATTCGAGAGAGATTGCTTATTGCTCAAGATCGACAAGCGAAGTACTACAACGCCAAGCACCGGAACGTAGAATTTGTGGTTGGCGATTGGGTCTACTTGAAGATCAAGCCATTAAAAGGTGTCTCCAGGATTCGACGATTGAAAAAGTTGAGTCCCAGATATTTGGGTCCGTTTGAAGTGGTTGAGCGAGTTGGTGAAGCGGCTTATCGGCTAGCTCTGTCGGCGGACTTGGGTGGGTTACATGATGTCTTTCACATTTCGGTGCTTCGGAAGGCCGTGAAAGATCCAACTCAAGTGATCGCGGATGATCGTGTGCCGGTGGAGTATGGGCTAACAACAAAAGTTAGACCCATTCAGATCGAAGATCGAGCCGAAAAACAGTTGCGGAATAAGACGGTCGGTATGGTAAAAGTCCGGTGGGACAACTGCGGCCGTGAAGAACTGACATGGGAGCGCGAGCAGAGCATGCGAGAAGAGTTCCCTGAGCTGTTTTTGTAATCTGTAGCGAGAATGTTGTAACATCAAAATTTTTTTATGTTGTAACATTTTTCTTGCTGGTTTCTGTTGCTTTCCTGTCTCTAAATTTCGAGGACGAAATTTCTTGTAGGAGGGGAGGATTGTAACAGCTCAAAGTGCAGAAACATGAAATTTTGCGTGACACGGCCTGTGACACGGGCGTGTCCCAGGGCGTGTCAGTTGACACGGCCTGCGACACGGGCGTGTCGCAGGGCGTGTCGAGGTTGTGTCGACGATTGGGCTTTGTCTCGACGATTTTTGCTCTCGGCGATGCGCCGAGAGGAGGCACACGGCCCAGGACACAGGCGTGTCCAAGGCCGTGTCGCATGCTCGACGAGTTTTATTCGACGATCGTCGAGTGTCGAGAAGTGAGTGTCGAGTGCTGAACACGGCCTGTGACACGGGCGTGTCACAGGGCGTGTCAAATCAGGCGACGAACTCAGCCCGCCGAAGGATTTCGACAGGGCGTGTCTTTGTGCCGTGTCTGGGCATACGGCCTGGGACACGGGCGTGGCACAGGCCGTGTGAAGTCTCAGGATGATTTGGGTTTTTTTTCACCCAGGTACACGGCCGCAGACATTGGCGTGTCTGAAGGCGTGTTGGTGACACGGCCCATGACACGGGCGTGTCCCATGGGCGTGTCACTGGTTTGGATAAGTCGGTTGACCACCGCTTGAGGCACACGGCCTGGCATATGGCCGTGTTCGAGGCCGTGTCGGGTCAAAATATGTGTTTTTGGCAGAATCGTGGCCGTCCATTCCTTCAGTCTAGATCCAAGGGCTGAAGCTTCTTCTTCTTTTTCCTTAAGGGCCGAAATCAGAGAAAGACTTCTCATTTCTTTGGCCTTGAACTTTCTTCAAGTGAAGAGAGAAAGAGAGAGAGAAAGGAGGAGGAAGAAGGAAAGTGGGCTGCTGCTGGTGGTGCTGCGGTTTACCGACGAGAGATCCGAAGCCAGAGTTGCGGAGGTAACGATCTTGCGAGTCTTGCAAGCAAGCTTGGAGGCCATGGCACCGAAGCGGTCGTCAAGGGTAACGACTTTTCTTCCTAGCCATGTGAAGGCTTCCTTTTTGGCATATTTTGTGATTTCCCCCACCAAGAGGTGGCTGGTTTTGGAAATCTTTGGGTGGATGCTTGAAATCCCCTTTGTTAGCATATAGATCCGGAAATGGAGTACGGAATAGGCATGCTGTGTGAAGCCCATCTGGACAGGTTAGTCTGGATTGGTGATGTTGCATACGAACCGGAGAAGACTCCGTGATAAACGTGTAGTGTAAGGAGTCTATGGGTTATGCCTGCGAAAAGGAGTAGCAGGAAGTACTGGGGTGGTAGCCCAGGAAAATAGCCATGTGATGGTTTTGGGTCCAACCTGTGATTGAGGCACAAGAAGTACTGGTGGGACCAGGAAAGGCCCTTTTGTGATGCTTGATGTCATAGGGTGTCCACCTGTGAAGCGAGTCACAGGAAGTACTGGTGTGCCCAGGAAAGACCCCTGACATTTGTGCTAGTGCAGTGTCCACCTGTGGAGAGAGTCACAAGAAGTACTGGTGTGCCCAGGAAAGACCCGCTGTTGCTGTGAGAAAATTGGTATAGTGAAATACCCAGGCTTGAATGCCAAGAACAGGATTGGTGAGACCGACCCGCGCCTTTGATATAGCCATGAGTACGCTGTACTCGGAGAAGGCAAGGCGATTTGAGCAACGGGGGGTGGAGGATCCGACCTGCGCTATGTCCGTCTGACGTGAGACCAAAAAGTGCAGTCTGTTGGAGCGCATAGCAAGAGTCTTCGGCCTGCACGCCATGACACAATGGGGGGCTACAGGCCATCCCGGTGTCCGAAGACTAACTCCAGCTGCATGCCATGGAGTAAATGCTCAAGAGATTTACCGTTGGGTGATAACCCTGAGACGGTGGTGGGCAAGAGGTTGCCAGAACACCAAGAATGTGCCCTGAGTGCACGGACCGTTGGGCCAGGCGGCGAACGGTTGTGATGGCTTGTGTGCGTGAAAGCACATTTTGATGATATAGCTTGCCATACTTGTGATCTAATATGCCTGCAGGGAAGATTACCGCTGCCCCGAGAGAAGGGGTAGGGTCGTTATAATTTGGTCAGCTGAACGCTGACCGTTGCTTTTGTTTGCCACCGGTGGGTGGATTGTCCCTTTCCAGGTGCTGGAGAGCCGAGCGGATCGCATAGAGGCTGATGTTCCTGCAGGTGTTGTTGCTGCTGCTGCTAGCCCTCGAAGGCTAGCTGTGTTCTTTTGTGTGTTTTCTTTTATTGTGGCCGACCTGCGCGCCAATCTGTTTTAGGCCACTGTGTGAAAGCCCTGTATAGGCCATAAGGCCAACTCTTTTGTACGTGTTGTAAGACATTCCTATATGATATAAAATGTGGAGTTTTATGTTTGGACATTCATGAGGAGTTCAAGTTGTAGTCTAGGCTTCCGCTAGAATGCTTTGTGTTAGGTGCGATGCGCGACTCTGGTATCATCCTGTACCTTCACCGACTGTTTTGTGATATATCCTGTGGGGCCCCGGCCGGACCTTCTAGAATATATCATATGAACGGATGGGGTTGTTACATGAGGTAAGGCAAATTGCCTGAGCTATAGGAGTGTGGACTCACTCTGAGTTGTAGGAGCCTTGTTTGAGTTCTGAGCTGTAAGATCTGCGGATCTGAGGTGAAGAGAAGAAGTTAGGCCAAATCTAGCACACTGCTAGATAGGCGAAGGGGGAAAGTGGATGTACCAAGACCTTGGGGAACCACTATAAAACTGTGTGCAATCTGTGATTGTGTGTATTTCTGTGAATTCTGTGATTGTGGTAGCTGTAGAACTGGTATATTAATTTGATTATCTGCATAAATATTCTGCCTTAGTGTAAAAAAGAATTGCACATATTCACCCCCCCTCTAGGTGTTTAGGAACCTATTCTTTCAAGTGGTATCAGAGGGAGGTTACTCAAAGATAGACTTAACAGTCTGAGTGAGATCTGTAAGGCAGAATTAAGTTCAAGAAAATGGGTTCAGGAGAAAACCATAAAGAACTTGGTGCAATGAAATTGCCTATTTGCAGGAAGGAAATATTTGGAATATGGAAGGAAAGGGTCAGATTATTTATGGAGGCATCTGATCCTAGAATCTATATAAAAGTTAAGGAAGGACCATATGTTCCAATGAAGGTTTTTGTTCTTGATGCCAATCAAAGAATTCCAAAGAATTTTTCAGAGATGACTAAGGATGAGATCATCTTGGCTACAATGGATAAAAGAGCACAAAATATTATAGTGAGTGCCATTGATGATTCAACATTCCAGAATCTAATTCACTGCAAAACCTCTAAGGAGATGTGGGACACATTGATTGTCTACATGGAGGGTTCTGAAGAGGTTAGGTAAGATAGGAAGTCTACGCTTAATCAAGAATATGAGAGTTTCAGACAGGCCAAGTCTGAAAGTATAATTGAATGTTATAAAAAGTTCTACAGGATTGTAAATGAATTAATGTCTTATGGAAGAATATTCAGTACATATGAACTGAATGACAAATTTCTTAGGTCTTTGACTAAGGATTGGGATACAAAGATCTGTGCTATAAGGGAAGTGGCCAGACTGACAGAGATTTCACCTCCAACACTGTTTGGAAAATTGCTGTCTTATGAGATGCATCTGTTAGCCAGAAAGGAGGAAGTGAAAAATACTAAGGGTGACTACAGAGAAAAGTCAGTGGCCTTCAAAGTAGAAGCCACAAGGAAGAATAGGAGAATGTCTCCATCATCTCCTAAGAAAGATGCAGAAGTGATTTCAGAAAATTCTGATAATCACAGTATAGATAGCAGTAATTTTGATGAAGACTTTGCAGCATTCACAAGGCAGTTCCAGAGATTCTTAAAGAAGAAGCAGTGGAAATCTAAGCCATCCTCATCTTAGTCCATGGATGACTATTATCAGAAGAGGACATCATCCAGGAAGGACAAGAGTGGGAAAAAACCAAGCAAGTCAACTACATCAAAAATTATTTGTTATTGCTGCAACAGACCAGGACATGTTGTGGCTGACTGTCCAGATAAAAGGAAGGAGACTGCTGATAAAAAGAAGTCATAGCACAAGAGCAAGAAGGAGAAATCCTTGGTAGCTAAGAAAGAGCAAAGTTGGACAGATCAATCAACTTCAGAATCTGAATCTGAGGCTGAGGCATATATTGGTTTGTTTGCAACTAAAGAAGAGGATGAGTTCATGCAATTACTGGACTCTATCTATGAGCAAGAGGATCATCAGTGTAAAGGATTGATGGCAGTGTCTGAAGAAGACCAATGCCAGGATCAGCCTGACCCCAGTAAGGTAAAAAGTATATCTGTAGATTCTGATTACTTCACTGGGTCAGAATCAAATGCATCTCCATCAAGAGATGAAGATGGGTCTGAATCTGAAGGAGATATTCATCAGCTAATAGATGAATATGAGGATTTATTACAAACACTTAAGAGAAGCAAAAACCTGGCCAAACATCAGGCTAAGGAAATTGCAGCTCTTAAGTTGGCTGCATCTGATTCAGAGAAGCTGCTGGATCAAAAGATGAATGAGATTGCCAAGCTAAAAATCATAACAGTTATTCAGATGGGAACAATCACATACAAAAATCATCTGATTAAAAATCTGGAAAATAGACTTCAGAAAGAGAAGGAGATTGTGGCTAGTTTCTCTAAGCCAAAATCTATCCTACCCTTAATAGATGACTTTGTGTCACAAAAGGGTAAGGCAGGAATATGCTTTAAGAGAACTGCATGAGCTGCACAGTCCAATAGAAAGGCAAAGCCCTAACATAAAACAAAAGACCTGCTGCAAACAATACAACTAAGATTATCCCTAAAAAGAGGTATAATAAGTTTGAGTGCTAGTGTTGTGGCAAGATAGGCCATTATGCCTTAGACTGTTGGCACAATACTAGTGCCAAGGAGAATAGTAGTCTGCCTGTTAGAAGAGCTACAGGCAGATTTGTTAGGTTTCAGACTAACTTGAACCAAGGACCCAAAAGTTATTTGAGTTATAAGGTTAAGTAATCTTTATTGCAGGTAAGTCCAAGTTGCCATGCCCCTATATGGTACTTGGACAATGGATGTTCCAGGCACATGACTGGAATAAGGGGATTGCTGAAGGACTACTCACCAATGCTGAATGGGCCTAAAGTAATCTTTGGTGGTTTTGAAAAAGGAGTCATCAAAGGTTTTGGTAACATTTCTAACAACTTAATTACAATTACTCAAGTGGCACATGTAAAGGGTTTGAAACATAACCTAATAAGCATAAGCCAGCTGAGTGATCTAGGATATGACATTTCATTTGTCAAGAATGAGTTTCTTATCAAGAGGTCAAGTGATCAAAAAGTCATATTGACTAGCTACAGAAAAAGAAATGTGTATTGCCTAGATTTTGTGTGTGAGAATAAGAATTCTCCTATCTGTCTTATGGCTGATGAGAAAGTCTCTCATTGTGTCAAATGGAACAAGAGGTTATCTCATCTTAATTACAAGACTATTAGCCAACTCTTTAGTAAAGAGTTAGTGAGGAATGATCCTTAAGTTAAGTGCTATAAGGATGGGATATGTTCAGCTTGTCAAAAAGGCAAGCATACCAGATCCTCCTTTCATAACCTAGGAACCAAAGATTCAGTGAGGTGCTTATACCTCTTGCATATAGATTTATTTGGTCCTATGCCATTTCATAGTTTAGGTAGGAAGGTCTATACTTTTGTGGTGGTAGATGACTATTCTAGATTTTCATGGGTATTCTTTCTGAGGCAGAAATCTGAAACCCCAAATGTCTTCTACAATTTTGTCAAACAAATTCAGAATGAATTAGATAGTTCAGTGGTCAAAATCAGAAGTGACCATGGAACTGAATTCCAATCTGAAAGTATGACAAGGTTGTGTGAAGAATTTGGGATTCATCAGGAATTCTCCTCACCTAGAATACCTCAGCAAAATGACATTGCTGAAAGAAAGAATAGGAAATTAATTGAGGCTGGAAGAACACTATTGAGTGACACTACTCTCCCAAAATATTTCTGGGCTAAGGCAGTAAACACTGCATGTTATGTGCTCAATAGGGCTTCCATCACCAAAAGCCACAAAAAGACACCCTATGAGGTTATGAAGGACAGAAAACCAAACTTATCCTATTTCAGAATCTTTGGTTGCAAGTGCTATGTGCTTAACAATGGCAAATCTCACCTAACTAAGTTTGCTGCCAAATCCTAAGATGAGATATTTATTGGGTACAACAACAATAGTAAGGCTTATAAGGTCTACAATTTGGCTACTCAAGTTGTAGAAGAGTCAGTTCATGTCATCTTTGATGAAACTAGACTTATTAACAGTGAGTTGCCAAGTAGTTCTTGTAGCTCTCCAGGTATACAATAGAAGATGGACCAGCTTACTATCAGAGAAGATCCAACTGCAATACAGGATGTGGAAAATGGTAGTTGCTATCCAGGGGGAGTACACGACACTCAAGATGCTGATGAAGACCATGAGGTGCAGCATAATGAAGAGATTGGAGAAGGTCAAACTACTGATAGATTACCTCCAGCAGTTAGACATTTAAAGGATCATCCTACACACCAGATCATTGGTGATCCAAGACATGGAGTACAAACAAGGAGCAGGAACTTAAACGCAGTTCTTTGCTCTCGCTTCTTATCTCAAGTGGAACCCAAGAGATTTGAAGAAGCTATACAAGGCCCTCACTGGATTGATGTTATGCAGGAGGAGTTAAATCAATTCAGAAGGTGCAAGGTCTGGGATTTGGTTCCAAAACCAAAGGGCCACAATGTCATAGGGATAAAGTGGATTTATAGAAACAAGCTTGATGAGAGTGGGATCATAGTGAAGAACAAGGCAAGACTAGTTGCCAAAGGATACAGACAGGAGGAGGGCATAGACTTTGATCAGACTTTTGCCCCTGTGGCAAGGTTGGAAGCTATCAGGCTATTTCTAGCCTATGCAGCATATTAAGGCTTCAAAGTGTTTCAGATGGATGTTAAGTCTGCATTCTTAAATGGAGACTTAAAAGAGGAAGTCTATGTAGAGCAGCCCCCAGGTTTTGTTGATCCACTCAATCCTACTTATGTTTATAGACTTAGGAAAGCTTTGTATGGGTTGAAACAAGCCCCAAGGGCTTGGTATGAAACCCTGTCTACTTTCCTCATTGAGAACAAATTCTCAAGGGGGAAAATAGACAAGACTCTTTTCCTTAGGGAATCCAAAGGAAAGATTATCCTAGTCCAAATATATGTTGATGACATAATATTTGGTTCTACTGAGAGTAACCTTTGTAGAAAGTTTGCAAAACTTATGCAAGGGAAATTTGAAATGAGCAGTATGAGAGAACTTAAGTTCTTCTTGGGTCTCCAAGTAAGACAAACTGATGATGACTTGTCCATATCTCAGTCTAAGTTCACCATGGAGTTAATTAAGAAGTATGGTATGGAGTCATCCACTACCATGAGAACTCCTATGGGGACAAGTGTATCTCTTAGCAAAGATGATGCAGGGAAACCTGTAGATGAAACTTTGTATAGAGGAATAGTTGACTCCCTCCTATATCTGACTGCTAGTAGACCAGATATCATGTATGCTACATGTGTCTGTGCTAGGTACCAATCCTACCCTAAAGAATCTCATCTTACTGCTGTCAAAAGGATTTTGAGATATCTTAAGGAAACCCCTAATCTAGGCCTTTGGTATCCTAGGAATAGAGATTTTTTACTAATGGGCTATTCAGATGCAGACTTTGTAGGGTTCAAAGTTGATAGGAAAAGTACAACAAGCACCTGTAAATTTCTAGGAGGAAGACTGGTGTCATGGAGCTGTAAGAAGCAGACTAGTGTGACAATTTCCACAGCTGAGTCTGAGTATGTTGCTGCAGGAAGTTGCTGTGCACAGCTGTTGTGGATACAACATAAGTTAGAAGATTATGGTATTCAGGTAAGTAGAACTCCTTTATTATGTGATTCTACTAGTGTTATTTCTATTGCTCATAATCCTGTTTCTCATAGTAGAACAAAGCATATAGAAATAAGATACCATTTTCTTAGAGATCATGTAGAGAAAGAAGATATTTCTTTAGAATTTGTTAACACTGATTTACAAATTGCAGACATGTTCACAAAGCCTTTAGATGAAGCTTAATTCAATAATTTCAAAATTGAATTAGGTATGTTGAACATAAATTAGTTTAACAAATTTGGCCAAGTAAAATGGTGTCGACACAAAAAAAGTTGTCTGTGTCGACACATAGTAGTTGATGTCGACATTCCAGGGAAGTGATGTCGACACATCCAGAAAATTGGTGTCGACACTTCAGAGAAGTAGTGTCGACATATTCAAACGTGGTGTCGACACTTAGAGTAAACACGCAGTTTTCGTCGAGCATAGATTCGTCGACCTCAGATCGTCGAACTCGACAAAGACAAATAGAATTGATGTCGACACATTTCATCTGTGTCGACACATTAAGAGAATTTTGACGCGACTTTTGACCTTCATTCTCTAGATGGGTATAAATAGGTCAACAAGAAACCCTGTCGACACACTCTCCATTTCGAGACCAAAACCTTGTGTCGACAACTTCTCTCTTCTCAATCCAAGCTTTCACTCAACCCTAATGGCGCCAAAGCTTGAAGATAATGTCAACGAAGGCTATGAGCTGGTACGCAACGCCTTTGATAATGCAGAACATGAAATTAAAGCAGTAGTAACCCTAGTTACAAACAATGGTTTGGAATTTCTGGTATCTGAACCTACAAAGATTTGGAAGAAAGAAATACTGGAATTCTATGGCGCAACAACTTTAGATTCTACTGGACTTAAGATCAAGTCTACAGTTCAGGGAACTAAGGTTAAACTTACTTTGAAGAGCTTGAGGAAAACTCTTCAACTTCCAAGAACTCAAGAAGAACTAGAAGTAACCTCATCAAAGACTAGGGAAGCACTTCAATGGTGTGGATTGGATCCCACCTTGAAGATTAGATTAGCAATGAATAGAAAAGGGATGAATCTACAAGGCAAATTCCTTTCAGAAGTGGTTGGCAAAGTCATTCTCTGCAAGCCAGGAGGACATGATAGGATTTCAGCCTATATGTTCAGTCTAATGACCAGGATTATCTACAGACTAAACACAGATTGATCAGCAGTAATTTTTGAAAAGATTAAGGAAAGTATTAAGAAGCCAAATCTCGGAAGAATTATGAGTCTGTAATTGGCTAGAACAATTCCGGAAGTAATGGAACAAACTGCTGGTTCAAAGATCAACCATATGAGGAGAATGGACATAAGGATTATCTCTAGATGGGATAGAGTCCTAACAAAGGACATGCCAGATGAAGAGAGGCCAGAGATTCCTGAAAAATCTCCTGCACAAGATATTGCAGATAGTGCTCAGGTGCAGGGGGAGCCTCATCTTGAGGAAGAGCCAACCCACTTGGAAAGTGAAATGGTTACTCAGACTATTCTTGAGGTAATTCAAGAAGTTAATCAATCAATTTTCAATAATGAGGATGAAATACTAACTGAGTCCTTGATTGATGCTGACCAGAACACACAACTAAACAATCAAGCACAAGATGTTATCATGGAGGATACATCTACAGTTGCAGATGCTCCTGAGTTGGTAGTGCCTCAAGTCCCTACTCAACAAGAGTTTACCCTTGAAGAGTTATTTCCTGATATAGTACAAGCAAGAACTGAGGGGGATCAAACAGAATTTGAGGGGGAGAAAGCAGAAATTGAGGGGGAGCCCATTAACATTGAGGGGGAGCCAGTAAGTACTGAGGGGGAGGAGCAAGGGACTCAGGGGGAGCTACCTAGGACTGCACAGGAATTGCCTCTTAGTCCTAAGAAAAGAGTTGATATTGCCAGTACCTCAGCTTCAGAAGATGAAGCAGAAATTCAAGCCAAAAAGAGGAAGCTAATGGTTTTCAAAAGGAGAAGCTAAAATTATAAAAGGGCTTTACAAACTGCTCCTCAACCCGCCCCAGTAACTGATTATAGTTCTTTGCTGATCTCTTTACAAGTAAAGTTGGATGAACAAAGGATAGCCATGGAGAAATATATGGATGAGACCCATAAAGATCTGCAATTCTCCTTGGCTCAAGATATTAAATCTATAAGATTTGAAGTAAATTAGAATAAGAAGGAAATGTCTGATTGTTTCCACAAAGGTGGCAATGCTGTGGTTTTCCTAGCAACACATCAAGAAAAATCAAGACTCAAGTTGATGATGTAGCTATTAAGCAAGACTATGTTCTAGAGAATCAACTTAGAATGAATGATAATCTAACTGAATCACATAATGTGATTGTTACAGAGTTAAAGAATATTGCTACTGCCCAGACTGAGGCAAGGGCTAAAGCCAAGATAGATTTTGACAAGCAATTACAGGAAGGCCTAGCTGCTGTACAAACAGCTATTGATCAATCTCAAAAGATTATTTCTGCTCAACTACTGAAGTTAAAGTCATTTTATAAGGATGGTGTAAATTATCTAGATGAACAGGTAAGATTTCAAAAAGATGACCTCAGGGATCATATTGCAAGAGAAGTCATAAAGGGGGGAGAGAGTATTAGTCAAAGTAGGCTCAGATCATGCTAAATGGATATCTAATAGCATCAGTGCCACCCTTGGATATCCACCCCCCTGTGATGATGATAATGTAGCTGAGTCAGGTATACACCCTGCTTATTTTGGAGGTGATCAACCTGAAGTTGCTCAGGTCATTTACCCTCCAGCAGACTTTGATATGATTTACCAAGAAGTACAGTCAATGTACAGCTGTAACACCTCCCCTGTAGTGGACGTATAATATGGGTCCGGCCGGGGCCCCACAACATACGAACGCCACAGCTTTAGTATTATAAGTTGATATAGCTACCCAAACTCAAAACACTTGCACAACACAGCGGAAAACCAAGCACAACTAGAAGTTATCCACTAACCAAAAGAGTAAACAAATGGCCTTAAGGCCTTACATCAAATGTCCAAAAGTAAATAGTACATCAAACATGAATGTGCATAGCACTCCTAGTCTACCTCGGCATGCAAGCCGGACAAAAGAGTCTCAAACAAACATCATCAAAAATGTAGTGCTACAAAAGAGGGAAAAACACTTCATGGGGCTTAGGCCTTTCTGGCCGGCGTGTTAGCTTCTGCATGCGATCCTTGCCCTGTAAAAATTATTAGTAACGTGGGTCAGCAAAGGCTGACCTCAAACTGTGTAACAACACATCTCCTCCCGGCCGCCCCTAACGGACCCCGGGGAACCCTCCAACCTGCAAGTCAGCACTTCATATGCAAATAAACATCTATAAATAGAAAAGCATTAAAATAGGCTTGGATGTCTCAATCATCAAACATGTTCTCTATTGGTTGAGCATATAAAGTAAGGGGCCTACTATGCAACATGAATGCAACACTCGGGCTTCACCCAAGGTACCCTACAGCGTATGCATCTAGCACAACATCACATCATTTGGGTACTCACGTTTCCCCAGTTGGCATAAAGCCGCAAACACTAAGGGAGTCACCTCTCCCTTAAGCGGCGCACAGGCCGCCACAAGGAATTCTTGCCAAGGCCACACCCGCTCGTGGGCTTAGCCCCGGGCTTGCCTGCAAGCTCTGACGTCTCATGTCAGGATTCCAACAAACACAGACCGACCGATTCTAAGAAGCCTTGCTGGACCCCACCCGCTCATGGCCTCTTTGCCCGGGCTTGCCCCAAGCTTGGCATTCTCGTCAGTCTCACAGAAGGGGACTAGTCTCGCCGGGACACTCTCCACACATGACGCACATGTCACGGGATAGCCAGCCGACCACGGAGACATAACCACGCCTTGTCACAACACAAACCAAGACTAAATACATCGTAATCCCTCTTTGTACTGCAGCGTTCCCGCGCACCAAGGAAACCATATCCAACTCGTGCGGAGCTAACCTTGTTCACCAAGGAAACCATCTCCAACTCATACGGAGCTAACCTTGTCCCTCAAGGAAACCATCTACCGCCACGAAGAGCTAACCTTGTCCGGGTTTGACTACACGTACCTTTTCAAGCAAACGGGACAATCACCACCACCACACAAATGGCATCTTGCCGCAACGAAAAATCTCTACGAATCCCTAAGTTCGTATGCAACATCACCGAGTCGGACTAACGGTCACGACTACGGCTTCACCCACCATGCCTAATCCACTAGCGAAGCGGATCTCTAATGCAAGATATGCCGGGGACGGACTCAATCAACCCGGAGGTTCCTCTTGAACCTTGGCAAACCAAAGCCCCTCTCATTTGAGAGTTTGGTGCCCAAAAATCTAGAAGAAAACGATGCTAAAAACGTGCATCCTAAAGACCGAGAGGAGAGATGTCGTTACCTTCCGACTCCTCTTCCTTGCCATGGCAAAATGGCCGGATGGAAATCTTCGTAACGCTCTAAGCTTCACGGATCCGGACTCGGCTCGCAATTTGGAGCTCCGAAACCCTTCCTACAGCCCAAGACCTTCTTCTTCTTCCTCCTTGCTCTAGTTTCTCTCAAGAACTTAGAAAGAGAAGACTTGAAAAAAAATGAGGATCTGCAACCCTAAATTCGGACTTAATTTCCCAGGAGATGGCCTGAACCGTTAGATCCCAAAACCAGAAAAAGAATGGCCGCGATTCGCCTGGAAAATAGAAGACCTGGGCCGAACACGGCCTGGCACACGCCCGTGTCCAGGGCCGTGTGCCCCATTCGCCGTCTCAAATCGACGCACCTAGAATCGTACACGGGCATCTGACACGCCCGTGTTCCATCTGACACGCCCGTGTCCCCAGTGACACGGCCGTGTGGCTAGCCGTGTGCCTCCAACTACACGGCCCCGAAACCAACCCGAGAGGTGACACGACCTGGAACACGCCCGTGTCCCAAGCCGTGTGCCAAGTCTCGACACCCGTCGACAGGCTTTGTGTCGACACCGCGGAAAAACATCGAGCGAAGATCGTCGACCAAGCGGGACATGCCCTGTGACACGCCCGTGTCATAGGCCGTGTGCCCCAGTCTCGACACCTTGTCGAGCAAAAGTGTCGACACGTGGGACGAGTGTCGACACGGCCTCGACACGCCCTGCGACACGCCCGTGTCGCAGGCTGTGTGCCACCCTCTCGACACTTTGTCGAGCGAAAGTGTCGACACTTGGGCCGAGTGTCGACACGGCCTCGACACGCCCTGCGACACGCCCGTGTCGCAGGCCGTGTGCCTCCTGCCAGAAACCCAAAAATTTTCTGAACTGCAGACTGAGCCTCTTGAAAAACTGGGGTGTTACAACTCTCCCCCACTTAACAGAATTTCGTCCCGAAATTTCAAAACAAAAGAGGTACAAAAATTAAATTGTACCTGACAAAAATAATTCTGGATAGTCTTCTAGCATGGCCTGTTCTCGCTCCCAAGAGAACTCCTCACGACCGCAATTGTCCCAACGAACTTTCACAAGTTTAACTTCTTTATTCCGCAACTGCCGAGTCTCCGAATCTTCTATAGTGATTGGAAGGACTCGCGTCCTCAAGTCTTCCTCAATCGGCACCGATGCCGGCTCAATCACCACGCTAGCCTCCACCAAGGCTTTCCTCAAAACGGAGACGTGGAAGACGTCATGTAATCCACTCAAATCTGCGGACAACGCCAACCGATAGGCTGCTTCTCCTATCCGCTCAACAATTTCAAAAGGCCCCAAAAACCTTGGGCTCAACTTCTTGAGTCGGCGAATCCGTGAGACGCCTTTGAACGACTTAACCTTCAGATAGACCCAATCACCAACTGCAAATTCCAACTTCCGGTGACGAGCATTAAAATATTTTGCTTGCCTGTCTTGCGCCACTTTCATACGCTCTTGGATGGTCCGAACCAACTCACAAGCGTCAACTACCACATCCTTTCCCAAAAGTTTGGTGTCTCCCGCCTCTGCCCAAGACATTGGCGTTCGACACCGCCTCCCATACAAAGCTTCGTATGGCGCCATCTTTATGCTTGCTTGAAAACTGTTATTGTACGCAAATTCTACCATGAAGAGGTGATCCTCCCACCTCTTGCCAAAATCAAGAACGCACATTCTCAACATATCCTCCATAGTACGGTTCGTTCTCTCCGTTTGCCCATCAGTTTGAGGATGGAACGCCGTACTGAACTTTAGCTTCGTGCCCAAACTCTTCTAAACCAGTCTCCAGTCCTTGGACGTAAACCGTCCATCGCGATCACTGACTATGCTCTTAGGAATTCCGTGCAGTCGCACAATGTTGTGAACATACAACTCCACCAGCTTCTCCACGCTGTCCTCTTTCCGATTCGGGATGAAGTGAGCCACCTTGGTTAGGCGATCCACGATCACCCAAATAGCATCATTACCATGCTGCGATCTAGGCAAACCATGCACAAAGTCCATGGAAATGTCCTCAAATTTCCACTCAGGAATTGGAAGGGGCTTCAGGAACCCGCCCGGTTTCTGACATTCGGCCTTCACCAAGGCACATGTTTGGCAACGACTCACATACAAAGCTACATCCCGCTTCAACCCCGGCCACCAAAAGGATTTCTTCATATCCAAGTACATCTTTGTACTGCCTAGGTGAATGGAGTACTTTGAGAAGTGAGCCTCAAACATCAACTCCTCACGGAGATTGCCAAACTGCGGTACACAAACCCTTCCATCCTTTCTCAAGATTCCCCCGATCATCTCCCAGGTGCTGCTCTCGCCCGTTTGAGCCTCCAACACAAAAGGTTGAAACTCCACATCTAATCGAGTCGCTTCCCGAATACGATCGGACAAGTCGTTTTGCACTTCAATCCAGTTCAACCGAGCCACGCTAGACTCGCCTCTCGCAACACATTCCAATCCAAGGGACTCCCATTCCCGTACCAACCGCTCATCATGAGCTTCGATCCAATTTCCTTGCCCCGAGTACTTTCTACTCAACGCATCTGCCACCACATTGGCTTTACCCGGCGTATACTGGATCGCCACTTCATAGTCTCCAAGAAACTCAACCCATCTGCGTTGCCGCATGTTCAAGTCCTTTTGATCCAAGAGATACTTCAGGCTTTTATGGTCCGTGAAGATCTCCACCCTTGCGCCATACACATAGTGTCGCCAAATTTTCAATGCGAAGATTACCGCCGCCAACTCCAAATCATGGACGGGGTAATTCCTCTCATGAGGTTTCAGCTGTCTAGACCCAAAAGCTATCACCTTCCCATGTTGCACCAAAACGCAACCCAAACCGCATCCCGATGCGTCACTGAAAATTTGAAATCCATCGGTCCCTTGCGGTAAACTCAGGATCGGAGCCATCATAAGCCTCTCCTTCAGGGCCTCAAATGCTTGACCGCACTCTTGGGTCCACACAAATTTATGGTCTTTGCGAGTGAGAGAGGTGAGGGGTAGAGCTATCTTCGAGAAATTCTCCACGAATCTCCTATAATACCCGGCTAGTCCAAGAAAACTTCGGACTTCCGCCACGGTCCTCAACACCGGCCAATCTCTGATGGCCTCCACTTTCGCTGGATCCACTGCCACCCCATCACCACTAATCACGTGGCCCAAAAATGCCACCTTCTCCAACCAGAACTCGCATTTGGAGAATCTTGCATACAACTCATTCTCCCTCAACACTTGCAAAACCATTCTTAAGTGGGTCTCATGCTCCACTTGCGATTTGGAATACACCAAAATATCATCAATGAAAACAACCACAAAAGAATCCAAGTATTCCCGGAATACCCGATTCATCAGATCCATGAACACCGATGGTGCGTTCGTCAACCCGAACGGCATCACCGTAAACTCAAAGTGTCCATACCTTGTACCAAAGGCAGTTTTGGGTATGTCCTCATCTCGAATTCGCAGTTGATAGTAGCCTGACTTCAAGTCCAGTTTCGAATATACCACTGACCCCACCAATTGGTCGAACAAATCATCTATCCGAGGGATCAGATACTTATTCTTGACGGTCAATTTGTTCAGCTCTCGGTAGTCTATGCATAGGCGCATGCTACCGTCCTTCTTCTTTACAAACAACACCGGTGCGCTCCACGGTGAAGAACTGGGTCTAATATACCCTTGCTCCAACAGTTCCTGTAACTGTACCGTAAGTTCCGCCAACTCCTTTGGTGCCATCCTAAAAGGAGGACGTGACACCGGTCTAGCCTCCGGCACTAACTCGATCGAGAAGTCGATCTCCCGCCGAGGAGGCGCTCCAGGAAGTTCATCCGGAAATACACCCTTGAACTCTGCCACCACAGGCACTTCCTCAAAAGATAGTTGGGAGAGACGAACCTCCAATAACGCTACAAGCGCTACACCACCCTGGTTAACCGCCCGCACCAACTACATGGCCGAAATCAGGGAACATGCCACTCCACAAAGGTCCTCAAATTTGACTTCCGTTTGCCCCTTACTCCTTAGAGTCACTACCTTGGATAAACAATCAATGCTGGCGCGCTGCTCTGCAAGCCAGTCCATGCCCAAAATGACATCGAACTCTACTAAAGGTAACACTGCTGCTTCCAGAGCGTAGACAACTCCGTCTAGCTCCCAACAAATGCGCCCTTTAGCCCCGGTGGTCATAGATGACCCATTGGGCATGCGCACTTTCAGCTCTGCTCCCGACGAAAAAGACTCAACTCCTATTCTCCGGATGAAGCTCTCCGCAAGAAAGGAGTGCGATGCTCCCGTATCAAACAATACCCTAGCGGGGTATCCGGAAACTAACACGAAGCCTACAACATAGACATTCCACAAAAGTCTAAAAGGATGAAGCACAAAATTTAAACTTAAATTTTCTTCATACCTGTCACCACATCAGTCTGGCGGATCGCTTCCTACTGTCCAAGGTTGTAGGCCCTTGGTTGCACCGGTTGGAACCGAGAAGCGCTCGACTCCGCCATCTTTCCCTTCTCTGCAGCACTGGGGCCGGAGCGCACAGTCTGCTCCTGCC
Source organism: Platanthera guangdongensis (assembly GCA_039583875.1). Taxonomy (NCBI): domain Eukaryota; kingdom Viridiplantae; phylum Streptophyta; class Magnoliopsida; order Asparagales; family Orchidaceae; genus Platanthera; species Platanthera guangdongensis. Next base: position 195,715,935 of record CM077158.1, on the reverse strand, counting down.
TTGCCTCTTGCCCCGCTCCCCCTTGCTGACAAGCATGGGCTATATGCCCAACCTTCCCGCAGTTGTAGCACGTCGGCGGTCCCCTAGAGTGGGAACCCCCAGGCGTCCAGTTGCTCCTCTCACCAGATCTGGGAGTGTGAGGCTTCTTCCTCCACATACTCCCATCAGACTTTCCATGAGATTGGGAAGGCTTCCCTTCCCCTTGCTTGGGGGTAAAACCCTTTCGACGCTGGGTTCGCTCCAGATCATTCTCCAAACTCCTGGCGGCTTCAACTAGATCATTAAATCCCGCCCTCTTCATGGAGATGAGGGGTTGTCTCAGATTTTCCCTCAACCCTTGGTAGAAGAGGTTATCCCTCTCTACATCATCAGCCATTGTCGTTCCCGCATAACGACCCAAACGGGTGAACTCTTGCACGTACTCGTCCACCGTCTTGTCTCGCTGCATTAGATGCAGAAACTGCCTCTGCAGGGCCAGCCGCGTAGAAACTGGTATATATCTCTTTAGAAAAGCGTCCCCAAATTCCTCCACCGACGGGGTGCGTCCAGAGAACTGGCGGCCACTAAGGCTCACCCACCACAACTTGGCATCTCCTTCCAACATGAACGTCGCATACTCAGCTTTCTTTTCCTCTGGCGTCTCTGCCGCCCTTAGTAGTTCTTGAATACGAACCCACCAATCCTCCGCATCCGTTGGCGTTCCAACACCCTTGAAGGACGGGGGATGGAAACTCAGGAAGTACTTCATGTGTCGGTCTCCATGTCCTACCACCACCCTTTCTGCCAAAGGCTCCACTCGCCTGGCTTCTCCGCCTGGCACGGCCGTCGCCGTGTCCGGTGTAGCAGGGGTTGCTACCTGGGCTGCAGCCGCCGCTTGGGCTGCCACCATCGCTTCTGCAAGCATACGACAGAAGTCGGCCGGGTTTACACCCGTGCCCAAAAGGCCTGGAGCAGTAGCACTGCTCGCCGAGAGATCATCCCTTGCTCTTGAAGTGCCTGCCTCGTTGCTTGCACTCTTCAGGAAAACAAGAAATAAGGGATTAGTCTCCAATCTCAAGACTAAAACATAAGGACACTCACGGTCCCGCGTTACTCTTATGTGGATAACTTCTCTACAAACCGACCTCGAATCTAACCTCGCTCTGATACCAAATTGTAACACCTCCCCTGTAGTGGACGTATAATATGGGTCCGGCCGGGGACCCACAACATACGAACGCCACAGCTTTAGTATTATAAGTTGATATAGCTACCCAAACTCAAAACACTTGCACAACACAGCAGAAAACCAAGCACAACTAGAAGTTATCCACTAACCAAAAGAGTAAACAAATGGCCTTAAGGCCTTACATCAAATGTCCAAAAGTAAATAGTACATCAAACATGAATGTGCATAACACTCCTAGTCTACCTCGGCATGCAAGCCGGACAAAAGAGTCTCAAACAAACATCATCAAAAATGTAGTGCTACAAAAGAGGGAAAAACACTTCATGGGGCTTAGGCCTTTCTGGCCGGCGTGCTAGCTTCTACATGCGATCCTTGCCCTGTAAAAATTATTAGTAACGTGGGTCAGCAAAGGCTGACCTCAAACTGTGTAACAACACATCTCCTCCCGGCCGCCCCTAACGGACCCCGGGGAACCCTCCAACCTGCAAGTCAGCACTTCATATGCAAATAAACATCTATAAATAGAAAAGCATTAAAACAGGCTTGGATGTCTCAATCATCAAACATGTTCTCTATTGGTTGAGCATATAAAGTAAGGGGCCTACTATGCAACATGAATGCAACACTCGGGCGTCACCCAAGGTACCCTACAGCGTATGCATCTAGCACAACATCACATCATTTGGGTACTCACGTTTCCCCAATTGGCATAAAGCCGCAAACACTAAGGGAGTCACCTCTCCCTTAAGCGGCGCACAGGCCGCCACAAGGAATTCTTGCCAAGGCCCCACCCGCTCGTGGGCTTAGCCCCGGGCTTGCCTGCAAGCTCTGACGTCTCATGTCAGGATTCCAACAAACACAGACCGACCGATTCTAAGAAGCCTTGCTGGACCCCACCCGCTCATGGCCTCTTTGCCCGGGCTTGCCCCAAGCTTGGCATTCTCGTCAGTCTCACAGAAGGGGACTAGTCTCGCCGGGACACTCTCCACACATGACGCACATGTCATGGGATAGCCAGCCGACCACGGAGACATAGCCACGCCTTGGCACAACACAAACCAAGACTAAATACATCGTAATCCCTCTTTGTACTGCAGCGTTCCCGCGCACCAAGGAAACCATCTCCAACTCGTGCAGAGCTAACCTTGTTCACCAAGGAAACCATCTCCAACTCATACGGAGCTAACCTTGTCCCTCAAGGAAACCATCTACCGCCACGAAGAGCTAACCTTGTCCGGGTTCGACTACACGTACCTTTTCAAGCAAACGGGACAATCACCACCACCACACAAACGACATCTTGCCGCAACGGAAAATCTCTACGAATCCCTAAGTTCGTATGCAACATCACCGAGTCGGACTAACGGTCGCGACTACGGCTTCACCCACCATGCCTAATCCACTAGCGAAGCGGATCTCTAATGCAAGATATGCCGGGGACGGACTCAATCAACCCGGAGGTTCCTCTTGAACCTTGGCAAACCAAAGCCCCTCTCATTTGAGAGTTTGGTGCCCAAAAATCTAGAAGAAAACGATGCTAAAAACGTGCATCCTAAAGACCGAGAGGAGAGATGTCGTTACCTTCCGACTCCTCTTCCTTGCCATGGCAAAATGGCCGGATGGAAATCTTCGTAACGCTCTAAGCTTCACGGATCCGGACTCGGCTCGCAATTTGGAGCTCCGAAACCCTTCCTACAGCCCAAGACCTTCTTCTTCTTCCTCCTTGCTCTAGTTTCTCTCAAGAACTTAGAAAGAGAAGACTTGAAAAAAAAATGAGGATCTGCAACCCTAAATTCGGACTTAACTTCCCAGGAGATGGCCTGAACCGTTAGATCCCAAAACCAGAAAAAGAATGGCCGCGATTCGCCTAGAAAACAGAAGACCTGGGTCGAACACGGCCTGACACACTCCCGTGTCCAGGGCCGTGTGCCCCATTCGCCGTCTCAAATCGACGCGCCTGGAATCGCACACGGGCATCCGACACGCCCGTGTTCCATCTGACACGCCCGTGTCCCCAGTGACACGGCCGTGTGGCTAGCCGTGTGCCTCCAACTAAACGGCCCCGAAACCAACCCGAGAGGTGACACGGCCTGGAACACGCCCGTGTCCCAAGCCGTGTGCCAAGTCTCGACACCCGTCGACAGGCTTTGTGTCGACACCGCGGAAAAACGTCGAGCGAAGATCATCGACCAAGCGGGACACGCCCTGTGATACGCCCGTGTCACAGGCCGTGTGCCCCAGTCTCGACACCTTGTCGAGCAAAAGTGTCGACACTTGGGACGAGTGTCGACACGGCCTCGACACGCCCTGCGACACGCCCGTGTCGCAGGCCGTGTGCCACCCTCTCGACACTTTGTCGAGAGAAAGTGTCGACACTTGGGCCGAGTGTCGACATGGCCTCAACACGCCCTGCGACACGCCCGTGTCGCAGGCCGTGTGCCTCCTGCCAGAAACCCAAAAATTTTCTGAACTGCAGACTGAGCCTCTTGAAAAACTGGGGTGTTACAACAGCCCTCCAGAGGGTAATAAAATGTTATCATTGAGAAAGTTGACATGTCAGAGGCAGATGTGAATAAGGAGCAAGAAGCTCAACTGTCCAAGACGAGATTCAGAGAACAGGCTGAGTTAAAGCCTGATTTTGAGCAGTGGAGTCCAACTTTCAGGAATATTATATTGACTGCCTGGAAAGCTGTAAAAGACAAGACCCATGACAGGGGTAAATGATACACAGAGCATGAATGGCAAAAGCATGAAGCTAGACATGAAGTTATTCTGCAATATAGAAGAACGACAAAGGCTGGGAAGCTACCTCCTAATGCTCAGGAGCCTAGCAAGTATTTTCCAAAGCCTTTTCACTATTTTGAAAGGCAAAGAATAAGAGCTGAAGAACAAAAGAAGAAGGATCTGAAGGGCAAGAAGCCAGCTGAAGATACTGATGTTCCAGTACAAGCCAAGATTCAATCAGGCAAAGGAATAGTCATCAAGGAGCCTGAGCAGCCTTAGGATAGATTTACTAGATTTTACAACACTGTAATCTTTAGTGTTAAAAAAAACCTATGTAAACTATTGTTAAGAAACTTTTGCAAGTTTAAACAAAACAATGATTGATGTTCATTATATTTGCATCATTCTTCTGTGATGTCATTTTATACATGTTTTGTTTATAAGTTACCTTGTCATATAATATTTTATACATCATAATATGTGTTTATTATGAATGGTATATATCATTGACTAAGGGTTATGACTTCTCCAAATCGGGGGAGATTGTTGGGTACATTGGAAAATGTGTACCAGATTTGAAGAAGCCTCACCTTACTCAATGATATGCATCAATGTGTATTTGATGTTGTTTTGAGTTTATATGTGCAGGTTAAGAAAATGCAGGAATGCAGGAAAAAGTTTCTAAGTCCATAAGTCGACACTAGAAGAAGCTGTGTCGACACTTATGAAGGCTTGTGTCGATACTGTAGAAAAGCTGTGTCGACACTGGAGAAAAGTTGTGTCGACACTTGGAGTTAATTGTGTCGACACTTGGAAAGGCTGTGTCGACACCAGAAGAAACTGTGTCTACACACAGAAGCAGTGTCGACACACAGAGAAAGCTTAGTCGACATCAACTATGTCGACACACAGAGGCAGTGTCGACACACAGAAGACATTGTCGACATCAACTGTGTCGACACATGGTAGAATTTCAACAAAATCAATTTGTGTGAAGAAAAGAAGTGACTGTGTCAACACCACAGAACTAGTGTCGACACAATCTACAGAAGCTGTGTCGAGAAGCAGTGTCAACACCAAGGAAGCTGTGTCAACACCACCAAGGCTTGTGTCGACACTTAGTCTACTTGTATCGACACATGATGAAGTTCAGTCTCGAAACTTTGCTGACATAAACAGAGTTTCAAGAAGTGACTGGATGACTTGAAAGTTGCCATTACCAACCGGTCTACTGCAACTGTTAGAGCTATCAGAAGTTTGTTAGAAATCGGATCAACCGGTTACCATGGAGGAAGTCTATATAAAGGCATTCTCCATCAACAAAAAAAGAGATTGATGATAGAAGTTAAATACTAACACTGATACAGGAAAGAGTATACACATACAGTTACATAAAAACAGAAGAAGATTTTCGTCAGAAGATCTAAGAAGAAGTTGGAGAGAGAGAGAGCTCCATCTATTGAAGTGAAGAAAGGGACTTATATCAACAAGTATCTCAAGTGCAGATTCTGAACCAGTCTGCCAAGAAGGATTCAGATTGAGATCTGAATTTCAAGAAAGAAGCTGATTGAAGATCAACTTCAAAAGAGTTGAACCCTACTGAGTTCAGATTCAAGAAGCTTTGAAGAAAACTAAGAGTGGTTGTTCTCTGCCATCAGATTCTTCCAAGAACTGATCAAGAAACCATCCATCCTTTCTCTCTCTACTAGGGTGGTGGTATATTACAAACCTAAATCTATTTTCTGTAGGTTCTATATAAGATCTGAGCTGTAAGCCTGTTTTTATAAAGGCTGAGTTGTAGGAGATTGTTTTCTCTGAGTGGTAGGCCTTGTTGAAGGCTGAGGTAGGGCTGTGAGCCTGAGTTGTAGGAGATTGTTTTCTCTGAGTTGTAGGCCTTGTTGAAGGCTGAGGTAAGGTAGATTGCCTGAGCTGTAGGAGTGTGAACTTACTCTGAGTTGTAGGAGCCTTGTTTGGGTTCCGAGCTGTAAGATCTGCGGATCTGAGGTGAAGAGAAGAAGTTAGGCCAAATCTAGCACACTGCTAGATAGGCGAAGGGGGAAAGTGGATGTACCCAGACCTTGGGGAACCACTATAAAACTGTGTGCAATCTGTGACTGTGTGTATTTCTGTGAATTCTATGATTGTGGTTACTGTAGAACTAGTAGATTAATTTGTTTATCTGCATAAATATTCTACCTTAGTGTAAAAAAGAATTGCACCTATTCACCCCCCTCTAGGTGTTTAGGAAGCTATTCTTTCAAGCGTCGTAATACTTAGCCTGTCGGCTCTGTGCTTCTACCATCCTGTCCCGTATCAATCTCACCTGAGCCTCGGTATCCTCGACAAACTCCGAACCCAAAGCATCAGATCCTAGTCCTGTATCCATAACAGCGGAGTCCTACACCTTCGTCCGTACAGGGCCTCACAAGGAGCCATCCTTATGCTGGATTGGTAGCTGTTATTATATGAGAACTCGATCAGTGGCAATAGCTTCTTCCAGGGCTCACTGCGATCCAATATACGAAGTCGCAACAGATCTTCCAAGGTCTGATTAGTGAGTTCCGTCTGCCCATCAGTCTGGGGATGAAACGTTGTACTGAATGTTAGCCGAGTGCCCAAGTAAGTCTGCACTGATCTCCACTCCCTGGATGTAAACCGTCCATCCCGGTCCGATACAATCGACCTAAGTACGCCATGATAACGAACGAACTGCTCCACAAACTTCTGAACCAACACACCAACCGAGTCATCCTTCCTGATCGGAATAAATCTGGCTACCTTCGTCAGCCGATCGACGATCACCCAGATCGAATCGTTCCCCGTCCGCGATCGGGGAAGCCATGTATAAAGTCCATCGCGATATCATCGAACTTCCACTCCGGCACTGGGAGTGGCTGCAATAATCCTGCGAGGTTTCTGCACTCTGCTTCCACCAACTGGCATGCCTCGTAATGGGTCACGAAGTAGGTGATATCCTTCTTCATGCCTGACCAGTACATGGTCTTCTTCAGGTCCGCAGTCATCTTCGAAACTCCCGGGTGTACTGAATACCGACTGCAGTGAGCCTCTGTCAAGATATCTTCCCGGACCTGCCCTCCCTCTGGTATGTAAATCCATCCTCTGAAACACACTAGACCATCCATCAGCGAGTAATCCCCAGCAGTACCTGCTTCTAAGGCCCGGAATATCGGCTCTAGCTGGGCATCCTGCCTCTGCCCATCTCTGACTCGGTCTCGAATGTCATCTGGGGCAATCAACGATTCTAGGAACTCCCGGTATAGCTCAGGGTGATCCTCGGACACCAAGTATACCTGCATCTTTTCTAACATCTGGACCAACTCCAAGGCCATCAACTGCGTTCTTGCTCCAGGGTTTGCGGCCTTCCGGCTTAGCGCATCTGCCACCACATTCGCCTTCCCTGGGTGGTAGTGCATCTCGTACTGGTAATCTGCTAGAAACTCCACCCATCGTCTCTACCTGATGCTCAGATCTTTCTATGTGTCCACATACCTCAAGTTCTTGTGATCGGAGTAAATGTCGCAGTGGACGCCATACAGATAGTGTTGTCAGACTTTTAGAGCAAATATGACCGCTCCTATCTCTAAGTCATGAACTGGGTAGTTCTGCTCATGCTTCTTCAGCTACCGAGAAGCGTATGCTATCACAGACCATTCTTCATCAACACCGCATCCATGCCCTGGTAGGAAGCGTCAGTGTAGACCTGAAATCCTTCTTTCCCCGAAGGGAGGGCAAGTATAGGAGCCGAGGTGAGTCGATCTTTCAGCTCCTGAAAAGCCACCTCACATTGCGTGGTCTAGACAAAGGGCACATCCTTCCTCGTCAGGGATGTGAGTGGAAGGGCAATACGAGAGAATCCCTCCACGAACTTCCAGTAGTAACCGACAAGTCCTAGAAAACTCCGCACATCTGTGGCCGACTTCAGCTGCGACCAATCCCGAACTGCCTGAATCTTGGCCGGGTCCACTGCCAACCCAGCACCACTGATGATATGGCCTAGAAAAGCCACCTCCCTCAACCAGAACTGGCATTTGCTGAACTTCGCATAAAGCTGGTGCTCCCGCAGTCTCTCTGGGGTCAGCGTCAGATGTCGTGTGTACTCCTCCTCTGTCCTCGAGTAAATGACAATGTCATCAATAAATACAATGACGAACACATCTAGACATGCCTCGAACACCCGATTCATGAGGCTCAGGAACACCGATGGTGCATTCGTGAGCCCGAAAGGCATCACGGTGAACTCAAATAGCCCATATCTGCTACTAAAGGCAGTCTTCGGAATGTCCTCCTCCTGAATCCGCAGCTGATAGTAGCCCGACCTAAAATCCAATTTTGAAAAGAAATGCGCGCCCTCTAGCTGGCCAAACAACTCATTTATCCTTGGCAGTGGATAGGTATTCCATACTGTCAATCGGTTCAGTGCCCGGTAGTCGATGCACAATTTAAGTGTCCCGTCCTTCTTCTTGACGAACAACACCGGGGCTCCCCATGGTGAAGAGCTTGGCCGGAAAAATCTGGCCTCCACTAGTTCCTGGAGCTGGCTTCGAAACTCTGTCAACTCCTTCGAGGCCATCCGGTAAGGGGCTCTAGATGCCGACTTAGCCCCCGACACTAGCTGTATCCGAAAATCCTACTCCTGGTGCGGGGGTAGCTCTGGCAGTTTCTCTGGGAATATGTCGGCAAAATCTCGCACCACCGGGATATCCGAGATAGAACCCTTGGCCTCAGCCATTTCAAACAGCACTTCATAGACTTCCTTCCCCTACAAGTGGGCCTTGACGGCCTGCACGTATGACAGCAAGAGAGGGGGAATAGATCTAATACCTTCGATGACGATATAGGAATCCCCATGCCTCACAGTAATTCTCTTGGACATGCAGTCAATCTGAGCACAGTTCCAGTGCAACCATGTCATTCCCAGGATCAAATCAAAGACTGGCATCTTCATGATCGTCGCTGGTGCTTCAAATATCTTTCCGCCGATCTCCGCCTCCATGTTGCAGTGGGCGGTGGTGAATATCTCCGATCCGTCTGGTAGTCGTATCCTCATTATCAAGCTAGTGAACTGCTCCACGCCTTCCAGCCCTTCCACGAAGGCTTCCGACACAAACGAATGCGAAGCACCCGTATCGAACAGTGTATATACGGGCTTGCCACTGATGAAAACTATGCCCGGGGTAGTTTAAAGTCTTAGAAATCTAATTATGGTTTCTTTCCTAGTTTATCAGTTCTATATCCATAACTCTAATTATCTAGGAAAGAGAAAACTTAAAATTAACTGGAGTACCTATGATCACTTGCTCCGGATTCCGTTGTTGAGTAAGATCCAGTGCATACACTTGCTCCCTCTCTTACCTGTGGTCTCTGACCTAGTATCCACGACCTCGGCCACATCCTCGGCCTCCAAAATACTGAGCTGGCGGGGCAGCCGGTGGTGCTGCCGGTGGTGCCCCCCTCATGGGGCAGATCCTCCGGATATGCCCCACCTGATGACAGTTGAAGCACTCTGGCGGGGGATATGCCATACCCCCGGGTCTCTGCACCTCCCGCATCTGGTGTGGCTGAGGGGCCACCACTACTGGTTCCCTCTGCTCCTGTCTCACCTCCTGACGAGGCTGGTCTTCTCCTCTTCTCCCATCTGTGATGCGGCCCCGTCGTTGATCATTTCTGGCTCCCCGGCCCTGATCCTCAGTGGGCCGCTTCCGGCCTCGGGTAGTATGTCAATCTTCCTCAATCCTTTTCGCCATCTCCAATATCCGAGGAATAGGCCCGTCAGACACGAACATCAAAGCCTCCCTCAGATCCTCTCGCAGGCCCTTATAGAACCTCTTAGTGTAACCTGCCTCATAAAATTGATAAGAATCCGCAAACCGGGCTAGGTGGTTGAACTCCTGATGATACTCTACCACTGTCTTGTTGCCCTGTCTCAACTGTAAAAATCTATCCACCAACTCGTCTCTGGCCGACTGCGGAACAAAATGCTCCAATAGTGCGGCCCTGAATTCCCCGCAAGCTATCTCAGCAACCTCTCTGTCAGCAAACGTCGTGTTCTGCGATGTCTTCCACCATCTCTTGGAATAGGACTCCAAGAAAGAGACTACCAAGGGCACCCTCTCCTCCCACGGGCACCGGATCCCAGTCAGCATCTCATACATAATGTCCAGCCACTCCTTTGTCCGAACGGCCGACTCTGTCCCCAAGTAGGATGGGGGAGAAAGTCCTCAGAAAATACTTAGCCAGTTGGCCCCCGGGTTTGGCTGCAGAGCCGGAACCTGTTGTGCCCTAAAAGCCTCCAGGATAACTGTCAGAGTCTGCCCCATCTCTGAATGTAGGAACAAAGTGGGGACCGGGGGAGGTGGTGCAACATTCAGAGTCTGCTGGACTCTGCCCTGTGGTGTAGGCTGTGCTGGGGGCTGCGTAACAAAAGCCAATAGTAAATAATCGATTCAATCCTAATTAACAATGGATAATTTACATGTGATCCCCCTTATGGGCACACCACTACTTCCGCTGCTTAGTTTGTCCCCAAACTAGACTCGCGCGGGGGTTACCCAGGGGTTGTGGACTGCTACTTTTCAATCGAGGTTCCGCTCTGATACCACTTGTAAGACCTCCCCCCCCCCATTTTTTTCCTTAAAAACACCGGGGTCTTAGGCCCAGAACCGCCGCTTTGCGGTGACACCTTCGCATCCGAGAAGATCATCACTACGAAATACCGATACTGCCGGCCAAATCGATCACAACTGTAGCAAAATAGTAAGAGGAAAGTCCACAGAAATCACATATATATAGTAAATAATCTCCACGAAGGGAGTGTCCACAGATGTAATAAAAGTACTAAAAACTTGGGCTCATGCCCAGTACATCAAGTCCTCACTACATATCTCTCATCGCGGAAGCAAAACTAATATAACTACTCGCGATCAGGACTCACAGTCCCTGCCGTCTGAACACCGGTACTAGACTGCCCCATCTCCAAGTGTGCCGACCTCCGGGGCTGCTCCTCCATGCTGGGCTCCACGGTCCCCTAAAATGATGTGGTTCGAAAACCGTTAGTCTAAAATACTAAGCCCAATCATCCCCCGCCCCTTCCCCCATGGCTCCTAGGCACCGAGCGGGGAGGAGGAAAGGAGAGGACATGAAAGTGAAGAATAACAAATATAAGCAGTTGGCGGCGGAACTATCTAACAGTTCTATGGTATATAAGACAAAATGAAGGTAAGAAAGACAAAAAAAGAAAGGTAACCTTAACTTATATGAAGACACATAAGCCAAGGGATCTTTTGCAGGGCTCCTATCGTATAAAAAGTCTCATACCAATTTATACGATAGGGTGTCAGTTTTCTAGCAAGCATATATATATATATATATATATATATATATATATAGTACTGAATAAAAACCTTAACTTATAAGCACGCTCGCACGAACTTATAAACCAATGGGTCGTTTTGCAGGGCCTATTGTATAAAGCGCCCCATACCACTTATACAATAGGTGTCGGGTTATATGTAATGATTATGCTATGAAATACAACTATGCCATGATGTGAACATGCAAGTGCAACTCACCCACTCGACTCTGTGTACACAGACCTTTAGTTCTCCCTTTCTGGAGCCGAACCTCCCAGGATACCTCCGTAGTGGCAAACGAAAGCGGTGGGTTGGGCCTCGCCCACCTCTAAACCGGTAATTACACTACCAGTCAGACCTATCATACGCCTCAACGGTGGTGCACTAAGCAGAGCTCCTGCGTACTCTTGCCGGCTGGCGCACTGGACTTTATTTGGCCAAGTGCTAAACCACACTTGCCGAGTCAACATATTGGCGTCGGTACATCGACCCTCCAATAACGTAGACCCACCACCTTATACCTTATGCACATGCAACCTTATATATCAGCTACCGAGCCAAAGCTCCCCGGACCAACCAGTCCGCCACAAGAACAACCGAGCCAAAGCTCACCGGGCCAACCTGCCCATCACAAAAAACAACCGAGCCCAAGCTCTCCGTGCCAACCTGCCCACCACCAAATCCACTGAGCCTACAGCCCGAGTGACCCAACCTACCACCCCGAGACATCGAGGTGAGTGAAGGTGAAACCCTAGATTTACTAGTTACTCTTGCATTCCAATTTTTCCTACAGTTTAGGTTAGCCTAGGACTGCCCAAGGTATTCCCCGTGAAGGGCTCTCGAGGGCACTAGGAACTGCGATGGGATGAAGACCAATGTTCCCTTTCGCAAGGAACTTATTATCATTGGTTGCTACTCATTTCCCAAACCCTTAAATGTTATACTGGATCTAACCCTAGTGTATTTGACACTTCCTCTCCACGGGAAAGACGATCTTTCGTCGATCCCGAGCACCACCTAACACTAGCCAATCCAACACTCTTCTCATCCTAACTTCCAATGATGAACTCATTTTTATTTATCCAAACAAACAAATAGTTATCCCAAACTCATGTGTCCAAATTCATATTCCAACCTAAATTCTGCAATTTTACTAAATGCAGACCAAGTTAAGCTATATGACATATAAAATGAGAGGTATACCAAATAGTCACCCAGTACTCCTATAATAATTACTGGGGGGTTATTATGACATTTGTGGCCTAAATCCAGAAATTCACAATTTTTCTTAATTATCTGATAATTTATTTAATTAATCTAGTAAATCAAAAACCCAAGTTTGAACATGAATGCCCATTTGAAGCAAGTAAATGCTCTACCAAATTTATGATAAATACAAGATGATTATTTAGCACAGAATCCCAAGTAGCCCAATTTTTTAACAAGGTTAAACCTCTGAATCTAATTTTTGAATATAACCTATTTTTATCAATTTAAGAGGCAAGTGCAGCAAAACTATTTCCAAAACTCTTAGAATATTCAAGGATTATTGTAAGGACATATAGATACTCTAGGTCAAGTTTCATAATTTATCATTCAGTAATGAGCTCTAAGCAAAACATTGAACAATTTTCCAAGTTAATGAGCTTGTGAAGTAGGTACTGCAAATATGTATTCAAATATTCTAATAAAATTCATACATAAGCAATAAGGTCTAAAACTCCCTCTGCCAAATTTTCATGACCTTCCAATGGGCAGTGGGATTATAATGAGCAAATGATTAATTAGGGTCATCTCATGAGTTACAAAGGAAGTGCTAAGATTATTGATCCAAAATTCCCAATTAAATTACCAGAGGTTTATTCTATCCTTATGACCACACTACCTAATATTCATTATTGTTCAAGGAGTTTTACTAACCTATTCTAGCACTACAATATTTGTGCCCTAAACTAGGGTTAGGGTTTTGTGGGGCCTACCCATTCCCAAATCCCCTAAGATGTTTACCAAAGGGCTTTAACTACCCTAGCACCCTCCCTACCAAATTGCAAATTCATTCAAGGTCTTTTGGCCTCATGCCCTTCACAAGGCACAAAAGCCCTTCCTTAGGGTTTGATCTTAGATCTTTGGGCAAATCTATTCCAATCTACCCCATCTTCTATGGGGAGGTGCTAAAAGGCATGCCAAGCCAGTGAGATGATTTGGCCACTCAATACCCAAAGTGCACTTTTTAACCAAAATACCCTTATTATGACAAGGCTAGGGTTTGCATGATTTCAATTCAAACCGCCTCCAAATGAGATGAAATGTTAATCAGAGCCTTATGATGACCCCAAGCACCACTCACCAAAATTTGGGTGAGTTTGGAGGTCATTTGGCCTCTAAATTAATTTACCCTAGAGAAATTAAATAATTTCCAAAACTATAGAAAAATTAATCCCAAAATTCTCATTTTTGGGCAGGCCTAGATATGGCCTAGGGTGACTCCCTGTCCAAATTTCAAGTCATTTGCACCAGAGATGAAGTGTGGGCACCCATTTTAATTTCTGCCAAGCCTAGGTATAGATCCCACCAAAATGAGTGCCCTGGTCAAACCAGGCATCCAAATTTGTTCAAACTAATTTTGAATTAAACTAGACCCATAAGGATACAGATTTTATGTTGACCATTTTATCTGAATTAGCATCTAGGTATTTTTAATAATTAAAATCGTTAAATAGATAAAGTGTGACAACAATGAAATAAACATTTAACATAACCTATAGTTTAAAATTACACATGCACGAGTCTTGGCGTAGGATCGGACGGTGCCGAGTTATCTTCTACCTCTAACCGACGATCCAGATTCACCCGTCCTGGAGCTTCTTTCAGCCATCACAGCCGGCCATCTGGCCACCTTCCCGGCCGGCCACCGCCACCACCACCTCCGTTGAGGTGGTGGCTGTCAGTAGGCGGTGGCACAGCCGCCGGAGGGCCTTTTTCCGGCGATCCCGACAAATCGATTTTCTCCAAAAAAACTAGGAAAATCGATCCTTTGATCGAGCTCCATTGAGCTCGAACCTTGACCCTAATTAGTCCTACGATCTACCCATGGAAGAAGGAGAAGGGGAGGACCTATGTGGGTGGCTAAAGCCTTGCTGATCGCCGGATTGTCATAGTGGTGGTGGTGGTCGGATTTCTACAACTGCACAGTGGACTTCCTTGGCCCCTTCAGGTAATGTGTGGAATTGAATCCCTGGAGTCCAGTGGAGCTTTTAAGGAGGAGAGTTGGAGTCTTGGGTGGGTGTAGGCTGCCATGGCCATTAATGGCCCCTTAAGAGGATTTTGGCCATGGTGGGTGGGGGATGAAGCATGGCTCAAACCAGTCAAAGAACAGCTGGTTGAAATGGGACTGTACTCCCCTTGTCCTAGTGAATTAAATTGGGGGGGGGGGTTGGGGAAGGGGAAGGATGAGCCCCAAAGTCTTTCCTCATTACTCCCCTCTTTCTCTCTCTTTCATTTGGAGCTTTTTCTCTCTCCTACTCACCAAGCCTGAAATTTGACTTCTACCTAGCCTAATGGCCGCCAACATGTTCATTTCATCCACTAATACAAGGTTAGCCCAAGTGAATTGGGCATGAGCTTGAGTTAGCCAATTTGGGCTAGCTTGACCTAAACCTTGACTAGGGTTGACCTTGGTCAATTTGGTCTTTGAGGTTGCCCCTAATGGGTCCTTGGTGGCCCATTGGCCTCCCCTAAGGTCTAGGTAGGGTTGACTTGGCCCTTTGGAGGTCACTTGACCCTTAATCAGGGCACTTTGACCACTTTAGGGCTAGAGTTGACTTGTGTCAACATAGCCTTTTTGGTTGACCCCAATGGGTCCTTGGTGACCCATTGGCCTCTCTCTAGGGTTAGGAAGGTATGTGTGGGGTCCACTTAGCTAAGGGAAATACACTTGGCCCTGTGTAGGTCAGTTTGACCCATTTATGGTTAGGGTTGACTTGAGTCAACTTAGCCTCTTTGGTGGACCCCAATGAGTCCTTAGTGACCATATGGACTACCCAAGGTGTTATGGGTGTTGTGGTGGGGTCATGGAGTCAATTTGAAGCCCAAATGTCAAACCCTAGGTCTGGTGATGAGGTTGTGCTATAGGCAGACCAAGGTGATTTTCACCTTGGCCTTGTTCACGTGGTACTTTGAGCTTCTGTTGGTTTTGTCATGACCTATTCATGACAAACCAAAACCCTAGGGGTCTAGTTGTTTGAGGGATGTTACATGTGGGACCTTTTTAGATTCTGGAGTGCATCAGAGTTTCTGCCTATATACTGGAATTGCCTGATTCTTTCCCTGGTGTTCACGACGTATTTCACATGAGCTAGTTGCGAAAGTGCGTTCGCAGTGATCGCCATGTACTTGACTCCGTACCCCAGTTGCAGCCTAATCTCTCGTATGTCGAAGAGCCTGTGCGTATTCTGGAGACGCAAGATCGTGTGCTAAGAAAGAAGACAATTTCGATGGTTAAGGTTCTCTGGCGCAATCAGGATGCTAGGGGTGCAACTTGGGAATTGGAATCCGCAATGAGAGAATCTCATCCTCAGCTATTCTCCTAGTCTTCCCTGGTTAGTATTCTTGTTTAATGAATTTTTTTATCATGTCTCTCCCTCTGCCCTCCTGTTTCGCTTCGTGTTCCAAGTTTCAGGACGAAACTTCCTTTTTGGAGGGGTGACTGTGACGCCCCTGATTTTCCGACAATTATTTAATCCTCTTGATGACGTCATAAAGACGTAAGGGGTGTTACGTTAACGTGGAGTTGACGTCGCGTCGTCGTTAGTGCGTTTTCGCGTCTGTTTGGTTGAGTCGGCCAAATTCGTGAATCCTTATCTAAAATGAAAAATTTCACGTTAGGAAATTAAATTAATTAATTTTTGACATGCTCGTCAAGTTTCGTCGCGATCCGAGCGATATTTGAGTCTCGGCGAATTTCCGAAGTTTTGAAGAATTTATGTTTGCCGTAGACTTTGAAAATTTATATCTCGAGAATGACACGTCAGATTTTGATTCCGTTCTTCGCCGTTGGATTCGTTGCGTCAGTGTTCGCCTACGGTGCGTATTTTGTTTAATTCGGCGCGCGTTTGTGCCTCCGTTTTGATCTCGTATTTCCTTATTCAAAAATGTAAATATGATTATTATAATATAAAAGCACTATTCAAAAATGTCATTTACTATTCATCTCTATACTTTAATTTTTGGATATATTTGTAAAAAAAGCACTGTTCATGCAATTTAGTTTTATATCTTCTCGGGAAATCACAATCTTGTACTCGAGAACTCATATATCTTCTCGGGAAATCAGAATCTTGTACTCGAGAACTCATATATCTTCTTAGGAAATCCGGTTCTTGTACTCGAGAACTCAATGCCTTCTCGGGAAATCTGTTTGGCAAGTACTCGAGACCTTAATGCCAGTTCTCGAGAGGTCTAATATTATTCTCGAGAAATCCCTTTCCCTTCTCGAGAATTCCTGTGCTGCTCCCGAGAAATCCGTTTCAGCCAGCTTTCGAGTGCCGTTTTGAGGGTCAAAACTTGGATTTTGTTCGTCTCGACGAGATCTACAATTCCGTGTTGATCACTTTTCGATTTGGAGCCATCTTTAGTCTCTATTTTCATTTTTCGCGCGCCCGCACTAAAATTGTCCGTCTCCTTCCTCTTTAGACAAAAGAATATATATATATATATATATGTACAACCTCGGGCTCGCGAGAGGTGATCCAGCAAGCGAGAAAGGGGAACTGGCGAGATGGGAGGAGGCCCACCTGCAAGAGGCGAGAGGTACGGACCGCCCCCAGAAGTAGGCGGGACCTCTTAGTAGGCGAGACCTCCTAGGGGGCGAGATGGCCCACCGGGCGAGTTGCCGACGAGATGGACAGGGTGGTCGTCTCGCCCGTCAGTCCTTTCCCCACTCGCCACATGTGAAAAGAGATGTCTTTACCTTTTTACCCACAAGGGGGATTTTACCTTTGTGCCCCAGGTAGTTTTACATTTTTACCCCTGGAGGTCTGCATATAGCTCTCTAGAACAGCGGAGTTTGGCTGTTAGCAGACCCAGTCCGGGGTGTTTTGGTCACTTCAGGCTGATTTAGAAATGATATTTGCAGATCAGGTTCAGAGGCCTATAAATAGACCGGTAGAGGTGCCTGAGAGGAGGGTTGAACCTTTCCACTATCTTCCTCACAGGCACCTAGCTCAGCACTGGCTAGGGAGGGGAAGACTTTCAGTTCTTCCGGGTAAGAGGCGGGACCTCCAAGCTGGGCCCCCTCAGTTTGTTTTCAGGTCACTGACTCTCGTCAGGAGGGTAGCGCAGGGAGAGTACGTGTGGGCTGCATCCTGTTTCGAACTTTAGGAGGGATCAGAAAGATGGTTCCAACATTTTTGGTGTGGTGAGCGTGGAACGCAGCCCTCAGAGAAGAACCTTGAGGCACCACATGGCGGGAGATCACGGAGAAGGAGAAGGAGGGGAGTCGGATAACCCGGGGGATTTGTAGGAAGAGCGGAGTTTATGGCTTCAATCAAGGGGATCATGGATCTACTGCAAGGGATCTCGCGGCAGGGAGATTGTTCAACTCCACTGCCTCAAGTGCCAGCTCTCGCGACTCAGGAAGAACTCGTCTCGGCGCGAGTAAGAGAGGATGCCCCGGGGAGAAGGCCGGGAAAGGAGGTGATGGCAGAAGGGAGAGGGAGAGACATGACGGGAAGGGAGCTGTTCCCAAGCCCAGTGAGTGCCATCTCGCCAGGAGAGGTCGTCGCGCGAGTAGGGGCGGTGAGACCGGCGGCGAGAGGGTCCCCTTTTTGCGAGCTAATCCTGTCGGCTCCCGTCCCGGAGGGCTTCCGAGAGCCCGAGATGAACTACTATGTAGGGAAGGATGATCCCCTCCATCACTTGCAGTGGTTCGAAGACGCTGTCTCGATCAGGCCCATGACGGACGCGTTTAAGTGCCGCCTTTTTGCGATCACCCTAAAGGACAAAGCTAGGGATTGGTTCCATCAACTCCCGACAGGCTCGATATACGGCTTCGAGGACTTAAGTAGGAGCTTCCAGCTCCGATTCTCCACATCTAAGAAGAGGAAGAAGAACCCAGAGTCGATCTTTTTGATCAGCCAGAAGGCGGACGAGTCGCTGGCCCAGTACATGGATAGGTTCCAAGAAGAGATTTTGGATATCCAGGTGGTGCTAGGGTTTGCCCTCCAGATGGCCTTTACTGTGGGACTACGGGAGGGATTCTTCAAGATGAGCCTCACCCGGAAGGCGCCGCTGTCCTTTGAGGGCTTGATGGAGAAGACGGCAAAGGAAATAGCGATGGAGGCGGCAAACCCGGCTTTTGCGAAGAAGTTGGCAAGGCTTACTGAGGTGGAGTCGAGGGAGTCAGGTGGGAGACAATAGGAGACAAGGAGAAGAGAGGAGCCAAGGGCGCCGGCATACCCGGAGCTGGGGTGGGGACCACAGGGAGGCCCTGCCCCAGGACAAGGTAGAGGATTTCCCCAAGGGGGGAGGAACCAACAAGGAGGACCAGGAAGGTTTCACCAGCAGGGGTGGGGGTATGGTCATAGACCACCCCTGCCCCCTCCGCAGCAGGCCATGGCCATCGGCTGAGGCATAGGAAGGGGCCAGGAGAGAGGAAGAGGAGCAGGAGCAGGGAGAAGGAGGAACCCTCAGGAAGGAAGGCAGGGGGGGATGTGGCGTTGCCATATTGCGACTTCCACGAGGAGGAAGGTCACGCAACAGCTACCTGCCCAGATTTCTTGGAGATAAGGAGAACTCGAGGGGCAGGAGAATAGCCAAGGCCGGTGCGGATAGAGGAAGTAACAGTTACAGGAGAAGAAGATCGATGTGTGGATCGAACGGATGAAGGGGATCGCGGGGGGATTGGAGTGATCAATGGGGGGGGGGTGGGGATAGAGGCGGCCCGAAAGGCGAGCCTTCACACTATGTACCGCCGAAGCATCGCCTCGACGTCACAATCCCCTCCTCCAGATGAAAAGATTACCTTTTCAAGGAAAGACATGCCCGACCATGAGGAACCCTTTTGTGACGCGCTGGTGATACGGACCGCCATCGAGAACTTCACGGTGTCGCGGATCCTAGTAGACAATGGGAGCTCAGTGAACGTGATTTTCAAAAAAGCATTCAATGCAATGAGGGTCGAGGCCCGGAGGGTGCTGGCGGCGGATGGACCACTGTTTGGGTTCTCAGGGGAAAGGAAAGAAGTCCAGGGGGAGTGGGACTTCAGGTGACCCTGGGAGGGCTGTCCCGGAATTGCCGCTTTGTCATAGTGGATGCCCCCAGTAGTTACAACGCTATCTTTGGGTGCCACTTAATCAGCGCTTTCAGATGCGTTCCATCATCGTTTCACCAGTGCTTGAAGCTGAATTCAGGAGGTACCCAAATCAGGGTACGGGGGATCCAAAGGCTGCTAGAGAATGCTACGTGACGGCAGTGAACACCATCTCTTGGCGGGGAGACGCGGAGGAGTTGGGAAAGTGGATGGAGCAATTACAACAAGAACAGGGAGACGGGGAAGAGCAAAGAGAGGAGGAAGATGCTGGAGGAGAAGTAGTAATGGTGGGAGGCATTGCGGGGGAGCCATAAATGGCGGGAGAGGAGTTCAGGGAGATGATGGTGGTAGATGAAAAGGAGAAGGAAAGTGCGAAGGGAGAGGGAGAAATGGTAAGGAACTTAGGCATGGTGGAGAGGCTGGAAGTGGCTGGAAAGGAGGGCGAAGAGACGGAGGCAGCAGAGGAAGAGAAGCCAAAAGAAGAGGTAGGGAGGAGAGAGAAAAGGCAGATGGAAGAAGAGGGATGGTCGCCCGGGGAGGGGGCCCTGCCAGAAAAGAGAAGGGCCTCACGACAGGAAGAGGAGGACGCAAGCAAGTGGGAGACAGAGCAGCCGGGGGAAGAGATGATGATGGCCAATGTAGAAGGCAAAGAGCAGGATGCGCAGGCAGAGCAGGAAGGAGAGGAAGAGCCATCAAGGCTGAAAGCGGCCGTGGAGGTCCTCGAGGTAGAGATCCGCACCAAGGAAGGCCGAGAGGAGAAGATAAAAATCAGTGGCAAGCTCAGCCCGGAGGACCGTGAGAAGATCAGGACCTGCGTGCAGAAAAATATTGACGTCTTCGCATGGAGCGCCGCGGACATGCCAGGGGTCGATGCAGACGTCGCCTGTCACCGCCTCAATCTAGATCCCAACACTCGCCCCATACAACAGAAGAAGAGGGCCATCGCCTCCAAGATGGTCGGACCTATTAGAGAGGAAGTGGAAAAATTACTTAAGGCGGGGTTTGTGTCTGCCTGTAAGTATCCGGGGTGGGTGAGTAATGTTGTAATGGTCAAAAAAAGGGAGGGTAAGTGGAGAATGTGTGTGGATTTTTCTCTTTTAAATAAAGCATGCCCCAAGGATTGTTACCCGCTGCCCTGAATCGACGCGCTGGTTGACTCAGCCGTCGGTTTCCCCTTTATGAGTTTCTTGGATGCATTTTCTGGATATCATCAAATACGCATGCATCCCCCGGACGTTAAGGACGTCACCTTCGTCACGGAGGATGGATGCTTCTGCTTTAATATGATGCCTTTCGGTTTGAAAAATGCGGGAGCAACCTATCAAAGAATGATGGATCGGATCTTCCGAGAGCAGAGAGGGAGGAACCTCGAGGTATATGTAGATGACTTGATGATCAAAAGCAAGGGCCTCGAAGCTCATATCCTAGATCTGGAGGAGACATTTGAAACCCTAAGGGAGTATAAAATGAGACTCAACCCCCTGAAATGTGTTTTTGGTGCCAGCAGAGGAAGGTTCCTGGGACATCTTCTCACTCCATCTGGAGTGGAGCCCAACCCCGAAAAAGTGAGAGCAATCCTAGAATTGGAGTCCCCTAGGAATGTTAAGGAAGTCCAGCGTCTCACAGGCAAGTTGGCCGGGCTAAGCAGGTTCCTCTCTCGAGCCGGGGAGAGGTGCTCGCCCTTCTTCCGAACACTGCGAGGAGGCAAGAGATTCAAGTGGACCTCGGAATGTGAGACGGCTTTCCAAGCCATAAAACGACAGCTTACCCAAATGCCCTTACTCCAGGGACCAAGGGAAGCAGAGGTCCTGTTCTTATATTTGGGGGTAGGGACTGTGGCGGTGAGCTCGGTTCTTGTGCGAGAAGAAGGGAGGAAACAATTTCCGATCTATTACGTAAGCAGGGTCCTGAAAAAAACGGAACTCGGGTACCCCATTCTTGAGAAGTTAGCATTTGCCCTCATCATCTCGGCCCGAAAGCTCAGGCCGTATTTTCAGGCTCACTCCATACAAGTGGTAACAGATCACCCCCTCCGTCGCATCTTGGGGGGGGGGGGTGGAGCATTCTGGGAGGCTAGCAAAATGGTCAACAGAGCTCAGCGAATTCGACCTCGTCTTCGTTCCTCGGCTCGCCATAAAGGCACAGGCGGTGGCCGATTTCCTGGCAGACTATGTAGTTGAGGTCCGGGAGACGGAGGCGCCCCATCGGGCAACCTGGAAGATGTTAGTGGATGGAGCGTCGGGAAGAAATTCCTTGGGGGGGGGGGAATGGTCTTGATCAGCCCGGAGGGGACCCAGATTGAGCAGGCCTTGAAGATTCATTTCGCAATCACCAACAACCAAGCAGAATATGAGGCAGTCATTGCGGGACTCAGGTTAGCCCGGGAGCTGGGCATACAAGACATTGAGGCCTCGACAGACTCCATGGTGGTGGCAGGACAGATCAAAGGGGAGTTCGAGGCAAGGGAGCCCACCCTCTAGTTGTATCTAGGAAAGGTCAAGGACATCATAGGGCAGTTCCGAAGCTTCTCAATTCAGCACGTCCCGAGGGAGGAGAGCACTCAGGCGGACCAACTCGCCAAGCATGGCCCTCGAGCCGGGGGAACAGTGACGGAACTCTTCAGACCGTCTATAGAGGAAGGGGAACTCATGGAAGTATGCCGACAGAGGTCGTGGATGGACCCCTTCATCACCTTTTTGGCATCAGGACAGTTACCCGCGATGGAACTCGACAAGAAGCATACCAGATACAAATCGGCGTACTACCTGCTGAAGGATGGAGTTTTGTATCGCAAGACCTTGTCAGGTCTGCTGGCCAGATGTGTGTCAGAGGAGGAGGTTCCCAAGGTTCTGTAGGAGATTCACTCGGGAGAATGTAGAAGTCACTCGGGGAGCCGGACTTTAGAAGGGAGGGTGCTGAGGCAGGGGTACTTTTGGCCTACCCTCAGGAGAGATGCGGAGGAATTCACGAAAAAGTGTCAAAAGTGCCAGGAATTCGCCCCCCTTCAGATCCTTCCGGCCCAGAGGTTGCGGACCATCACAGCTCCCTGGCCATCGCTATATGGGGACTAGATCTGGTGGGCCCCTTTCCCCAAGCAAGTGGCCAAAGGAAATTCCTATTAGTCATGGTGGACTACTTTTCGAAGTGGCTGGAGGTGAAGGCGTTGGCTAAGGTAACCTCGCAGGTGGTCAAGAATTTCATATGGGGGGAGATCATCTGCCTGCATGGGTTTCCCCTAGCCATTGTGACAGATAACGGACCACAATTTGCAAGCAAAGAATTCGTGGATTTCTACATTCGTTTGGGAATAGATCTCCGCTTTGCCTCTGTTCATCATCCACGGAGTAATGGACAGGTCGAAGCGGCTAATAAAGTCATTGTCAATCTATTGAAGAAAAAAGTGGAGAATTTGAGAGGAAGCTGGGTGGAGCAGCTACCTTCAGTACTGTGGGCCTTGAGGACCACACCAAACACAGCCATGGGGGAAACCCCGTTTAAGCTCTCTCATGGCTCAGAGGCTGTCATACCTATCGAGTTTGAGGTCACATCACCAAGAGTAGCAGTCGCAAGGGAAGGAGCCAAAGGATGGAGAGCAGAGAACGAAGAAGAACAGAGACTCTCATTGGATCTCGTGGAGGAGCTCCGGGATTTGGCGATGGTCCGGCAGGAGGAGGTCAAGCGCCGGATGGCGAGGTACTTCGACAAGCATATAAGGATCAGACAGTTTGAGAAAGGAGATTTGGTCCTGAAAAAGGTAGACGCGGTGGGTAGAGGGGCCTCCATAGGGAAGCTTAACCCCAATTGGGAGGGTCCTTTTGTAGTAAAAGAAGTCTTAAAGTCAGGAGGGTACCACCTCCAGGATGTGGACGGGGTATCCCTCGAGCGAGCCCGGAGTGGTGATGATTTGAAGAGATTTTACCCGTAGCACTCTATCCATCACACCTTTTTATTATTATTGTACAATGCTTATCATTCTGATGTGCTCTTTTGATGCGATGAAAGTATGGGCGACCTTTGTAAGGCACCGGGGGCGAGATGATTTGGAGAGGAGACCCCGAACAGACCCGCTGAACAGGCTCCCATCTAGCTGGCAGGGCTGTAGGCTCACTCGGTGGTTGGAGGTGTTGAGGAGAGGAGACCCCGAGCAGACCCGCTGACCAGGCTCCCATCTAGCTGGCAGGGCTGTAGGCTCACTCGGTGGTTGGAGGTGTTGAGGAGAGGAGACCCCGAGCAGACCCGCTGATCAGGCTCCCATCAAGCTGGCAGGGCTGTAGGCTCACTCGGTGGTTGGAGGAGTTTTGGAGAGGAGACCCCGAGCAGACCCGCTGACCAGGCTCCCATCAAGCTGGCAGGGCTGTAGGCTCACTCGGTGGTTGGAGGTGTTGTGGAGAGGAGACCCCGAGCAGACCCGCTGACCAGGCTCCCATCTAGCTGGCAGGGCTATAGGCTCACTCGGTGGTTGGAGGTGTTGAGTAGAATAGATCCCGAGCAGACCCGCTGACCACGGCACGCATGCCGGTCATACATGAATAAAAACAGTAAACACTCCAATTAGGCCTTCGAGGGCCGGCTTCGCAAATTGGGCTTTAGCCCACTATTGACCGCTTGGTCCAGCAGCACCTGCAAGCAACAAACCACCGCACGGTGGCAAAACAAGGTAACGGTCAGCAATGCTGACCAAATTATAACGATCCCGCCCCCAACTCGGGGCGGCGATGCTCCTTCCCTGCATTTCATTAGCATAAGCGAGCAATATATATATATATATATATATATATATATATATATATATATATATATATATATATATATCATTTCATCATAGACGTTGGCTCGCACGGCCACACGCCCCGTGCTCTCAGGGCACATTCTTGGTGAACCGGTCGATGTCACGTCAATTAAAGCCATAGACATTCCGGACCCACCACCGCCACTTTGACGGCCAAACCTATGAGCATTTTGTCTTCTTAGCCTGGGTCACGACAATTTAAGCCATTGACCGCCGAAGACCCTAATCTATGCCAACAACAAGTGCCACGTACCCTTAGGTCTCTTTAACCGAATGACATAGAACGGGTACGGTTCCATCTAACCCGTGCTCACATCGCAATGACAATTTAAGCCATTTGCGCGGGTCAAACTTCTCCCGAGTCCCATTTCCGTCACATTTCACATAACCCGGTTATGTTCAAGTTGGCTCTCAGGACACCAAGTTGGCAGGATCACGCATCCGTCCAGTTTTCCGGGTGCACCTTTGGGTTAATCCCCAAGGCTCCCTGTTGCAATCTACCCCGTAGAAAACCCGAAAAACAATCAATCGCACAGAGTCTTTTCCGGTATTTATGCAATGCAACGTCACCAATCCAGACCAACATGTCCGGGTAGGCTTCACACATCATGCCTATGTCCGTTCTCGCTTACGGACTCTACACAACAGGGACTTTACATATCTACCCGAAGGAACGCCTCCAACTCACCGCAAACTCGCGAGAGCGGGCTTCCTATGCAAAGAAGGAGAGCTACACATGCTCAAGAAGAGGATCGTTACCCTTGTGTTCTTCTTTGGCGCCATGGAAAAGTAAGCGGATGAAAAGCACCGCACTAGCTTTGCCTCCGTAGATCTGGAGTCGGCTCGAGATTCGGAGCTTCGAAGCTCCTCCAATGGCCGGATCTAGCTCCTTCTTCCTTCCTTGGCTCTCCTCTCTCTCTAAGCTTTATAAAGATAACCACTCATGAAAAGTGAGGGTTTCTAAGACCCAATCTCGGGTATATCCCATCAGGAACAACCCCCAACCGTTGGATCATCAATTAAAGAAATGAACGGCTTTGATTCGGGACTGAAATATCCAATCTAGACTGCACACAGACTGGCACACGCCCGTGTCCAGGGCCGTGTGCCTCATTCGCTGTCAAAATCGACGCGCCTGGAACAACACACGGGCATCGAACACGCCCGTGTTCGGCCTGCCATGCCCGTGTTCCACCTGACACGGTCGTATGGCCGGCTGTGTAGCCCCATCGATTTATCACGAAAACAACCCGAGAAGTGCATGGGTTCTAGGATACGCCCGTGTCGTTGCCCGTGTCTACCTCAACACGCCTGGGCTCCAGGCCGTGTACACGGTCTCGACACTCATGTGTTACAATACTTTCAGGCGTTGTTAGTGATGGTTTACAATACTTTCACAATGAATTTGAAATTCGTTGACTTGTTGACTATGCTGACGTCACCCCTTTGTGGACTTAGCCAAATTCTCAGAATTCACTCATGTGTTGAGTGGCGTTGAGTAAATAAGCAATACTCAACGAATCTGGACTTAGAAACATTTCAACTCTGTTAGGCGTTGAGTGAGTAAGCTTCACTCAATGCTTTTTAACTTAGTCAACTCCTTAGCTTGTCCATGCGTTGAGAGAGTTGTGTGTATAAGCTTCACTCAATGTTTTTTTGCCTTAATTTGATCTTCAACCCTTTCTACAACTATGGCGTTGAGAGCGTTGAGTGAACTGGCTTCACTCAATGATTCTGGACTTAGAAAAATTCTGCTCTGCATGAAGGCATTGAGTGTGTTGACTACACTCAATGCTTTTCTCCCTTTGGCATTGAGAGCATTGAGTGAATTGGTTTCACTCAACGATTCTGAACTTAGAATAATTTTGTTCTGCCTGATAGCATTGAGTGTGTTGACTTCTCTCAATGATTCTGGCCTAATGACATTAAGTGTGTTGACTTCACTCAATGATTTTGGACATAGAATAATTTTACTCTGCCTGATGATGCTGAGTGTGTTGACTATACTCAACGATTCTGGACTTAGAGGAATTCTGTTCTGCATGAAGGCATTGTGTGTGTTGACTACACTCGACGCTCTTCTCCTTTTGGCGTTGAGTGAGCTGACTTCACTCAATGCTATTATACTTAGACAAAATTGATGCAGGCTTGTACGTTGACACCAAATATATCTACGGACGAACACGTTTGCCTCTCTAATGATCCAAATCCTATACTCGCACAATCGTTCTACGCAGCACCACGTTAATTAATTCTATCAATTATATGCTAGCGTACGGGTAGCCAAACCGATTAGGATTGAATAGAGGCGATAAACCAATATTCTTTCCGGCTAAAAGGACGCACCCAGTCTGATCGAGCGAAGGTTGTACCAAAAGAGATCTACCAAAAATTACGATTCGAAAACAGTAGATCTCTCCCAACAAAAAGTAAACGAGGTTCGCCAATCCTCTCGAAAATTAAATCAATCAAGATAGACACAAAATCGATCGAAGCAAACCACGATTATTTTAAGGCTATCAAGAATCAACGCTATAATTTACCACCACAAGAATAATCTAGGAAAAAGAAAAACACACGAAGGTAGAAGTTCTCGTTACCCAATCAGAATGGATGATTCCGATTTCACTATCTTGGATTGCTCTTCAAAGACTCCGTCGGAGTTACGCCGGATAGAGAGAAACTCGTCTGCCTTCGTCGCTTCGCGCCGGTGTTAGATTCTCAAGGAGGAATCTCTTTGCCTTGGCCGAATTTCACCAAAAGGGTATGGGGTGGTCGAGTTTAGAAGGAAGGAGAGTGGTAGGTTTTCTTGTGAGGGTGATGGCAGTCAGCTTTTGTGAGAGTGATGGTGGTTGGCGGCTAGGGGTTGGCCAAACTTGATGTTGCAAGGAGGGGGTCGGTTTTTCCTTAGAGATTAAAGGAGAGGGAGGGGGTGGTAGAGAGGAGGCCGAATAAAGAGAGGGGGGAGAGGATGGCCGACGGCCAAGAGGAAGGGAGGAGAAGGGGGTGGGGGTGGCGAAATTTTCAAGGAGGGGGAAAGAGAGGAGGGTGGAAAATTCACTCTTAAATTTTAGGGTTTCAATTTCTTTTCTTCTTCTCTACAAAATCCTTCATGACATAGCCTATAACTAGGCTACACCACTATATCTCCACCATAGAAAAATAAACCACTCATGATGGTTATATGAACTCATCATGACGTAACAAATATAATAATTAAAAACATGAAATAAAGAAATAACAATTGATGGTTATAAGCACCCATCATACATGAAATGAAATACTTAAATAGAATTGCTTAAAATAAAAATTGCTAAAATAAAAATAATAAAATATATAATTATAATTATGTAATTTATAATTATATATTTTATTTATTTGTGGCAGCGGACGTCGAGCAAAACATGTAGCGGTGACGGCGTTGACGAAGAAACGTTGTGGTAGACTCCCATCTTCGAGCTTGCGGCAACGAACGTCCCAATCCACGAACTCTCGATGCCGTTGATCAACGGCCGCATCAGCACCGCTGCCATCAATCCTCCCCCACTCAAAATTACTCATCACCGATGAGTGGCCCGTGAGGGGGGAACCATCGAAAGTAGCAGCAACATGGGGAAAATCTGGCCCCGCAATCTGTGTCGTAGTAGCATGAACATCCCATAGTACTAAGAACCTGTCAGGTGTAGAAATAGCAAAACTCAAAATGGTGTCAGATAAAAGAAAATTAACTTGAATCTTACCATCCGGTTCAAGAACCAAGGAGTCCACATGGAAAATAGATACGACAATACTAACACTCCCCAACCCAAGAGAATATTTAGTGTAGGAAGAAACGACGGAGAAAACCACTCAGGTGGAACAGAGACGTACAGTAAAAAGTCCGGAAATTTGAAATAAAGTGTAACACCCTGTGCTATACAAAAATCTGAAATAAAAGCATGAAATCCGACGTTCTTCATAATCATGGATGGGTCGGCGTTCCTACGTATTAATTAATTAACAGAGCCAGAAGGCATCCGCTTGGGGACTGACCAGACTAAACCCAAATCACTAAATCTAGCGTCGAACGGTCTAGGAAAGGAGTGGAAGTGCGTGCAACATAACTTAAAGTGAAACTCTAATGTCCTAGATATATGAGGAGAGAATCCATGTGCTACATGACTAAACCCAAACGCGGAGGAAAAGGGGGTTAAGTCAGGTGGCACAGGAGCCTTATAATCAGAGATGAATTTAATGGGCTCTAAAACCGGAGTCTTAAATTTACCCTTAATATTCTTACGCTTGGCATAAATTGATGCAGGCTTGCACGTTGACACCAAATATATCTACGAACGAACACGTTTGCCTCTCTAATGATCCAAATCCTATACTCGCACAATCGTTCTACACAGCACCACGTTAATTAATTCTGTCAATTATATGCTAGCGTACGGGTAGCCAAACCGATTAGGATCGAATAGAGGCAATAGAACAATATTCTTTCCGGCTAAAAGGACCCACCCGGTCCGATCGAGCGAAAGTTGTACCAAAAGAGATCTACCAAAAATTACGATTCGGAAACAGTAAATCTCTCCCAACAAAAAGTAAACGAGATTCGCCAATCCTCTCGAAAATTAAATCAATCAAGATAGACACAAAATCGATCGAAGAAAACCACGATTATTTTAAGGCTATCAAGAATCAACGCTATAATTTACCACCACAAGAATAATCTAGGAAAAAGAAAAACACACGAAGGTAGAAGTTCTCGTTACCCAATCAGAATAGATGATTCCGATTTCACTATCTTGGATTGCTCTTCAATGACTCCGTCGGAGTTACGCCAGATGGAGAGAAACTTGTCCGCCTTCATCGCTTCACGCCGGTGTTAGATTCTCAAGGAGGAATCTCTTTGCCTTGGCTGAATTTCACCAAAAGGGTATAGGGTGGTCGGGTTTAGAATGAAGGAGAGTGGTCGGTTTTCTTGTGAGGGTGATGGCGGTCGGCTTTTGTGAGAGTGATGGTGGTTGGCGGCTAGGGGTTGGCCAAACTTGATGTTGCAAGGAGGGGTAGGTTTTTGCTTAGAGATGAAAGGAGAGGGAGGAGGTGGTAGAGAGGGGGCCGAATAGAGAGAGGGGGGAGAGGATGGCCGGCGGCCAAGAGGAAGGGAGGAGAAGGGGGGTGGGGGGTGGCGAAATTTTCAAGGAGGGGAAAGAGTGGAGGGGGGAAAATTCACTCTTGAATTTTTGGGTTTCAATTTCTTTTCTTTTTCTCTACAAAATCCTTCATGACATGGCCTATAAATAGGCTACACCACTCAATCTCCACCCTAGAAAAATAAACCACTCATGATGGTTATTTGCACCCATCATGACATAACAAATGCAATAATTTAAAACATAAAATAAAGAAATAACAATTGATGGTTATAAGCACCCATCATACATGAAATGAAATACTAAAATAGAATTGATTAAAATAAAAATTACTAAAATATAAATGATAAAATATATAATTATAATTATGTAATTTATAATTATATATTTTATTTATTGTTGGCGACGAACGTCGAGCAAAACATGTAGCGGCGACGGCGTTGGCAAAGAAACGTAGTGGTATACTCCCATCTTCGAGCTTGCGGCAACAAACGTCCCAATCCATGAACTCTCGATATCGTAGATCCACAGTCGCATCAGCATTGTCGCCATCAAAAATGTTCTGTCTTTCTTCCAAGGCTTTAACTAAATCTGCATGGCGTTGAGTGAACTGGCTTCACTCAACGCTTTTGGACTTAGTCAAATTTCTTCGATAGATTTGCTTTGGCTTTGACAGACACTGCATAACTTAATGCTTTTGGCTATAGGCTTTGAGTGAGTTGACTTCACTCAACGTATATGGATTTAGCCACTTTTCTGCTTTCCAATCTGCCAGGCTTTGACTGTCCTGCCTTCTCTCCGTGCTATTAGCTATATGACGTTGAGTGTATAAGCTTCACTCAATGCCTGTGGACTTAGGCAAATTCCTGCCTATTCAGTTAGCTTCTTTGAGTCCACTTATCAATGTCACTTAAACCACCTGTCCAATCAATATAACATATACCAACCTGCATGATTGAACTGAAACATACATCAAATACAACTATGTGTATAATATTGACTGGTTTGACTTCTTAAAAATCTAGTACATTGGGACCAATGAACCCAACAGAAATCTTCCCGTTTTGCTTAGAAAATTTAGGGGGAACCCCATCAAATGCTCCAATTTTTTGCGGATTGTGAACTGCAAGCGACGAGTTCGGAAATTTCTAAGCTTGGTCACCTTGTCTTGGGGGTTGATTACTCATACATCGCCCTTGTTTGTTATGTGGTGTTGGCAGTGCATTGCAAGAAATGCCCTCCAACTTTGTGCTTCACGCATTGCATTGGCGTGGAAGCATGTTGCTTTTCACAATCCCCCTTATATGAACGCATGATTATGATGTTGCGTGTTAGCTTGCGTGGTTGTCGTGAGGCGTTAATATTGGTAGTGGATTCTCGCACGTGTCATGGAAGGATGTTCTGCCCCTTGTCTTGATGTTGCAGAAGGGCCAGTGGACCCAATCCTATCTCGTGATGTGGAGGGAGTTGGTGTCAATCCTTACGCGAAAGCCTAGAAGGACTTGGTGTCCGTTCTTATCAAAAGTTGAAGAAGAGCCTTTTAAGGCGGAGGCCATTGATAATATATGTACTTTATGATGTTGGAACGTCGCAAGCTTTCATGATTGCAAAGCACAGAGAGTCGTGAGACCTTAGAGCAGAGTGATACCGGACTGCTAAGGAAGCTCTTAGATGACGATCACAAGTGTTAAGCCATCACGAGCACATCATTGCGCTTTGCACTTGGTGTAATACCTCCATCGTTGCATGACATATAATAGAAGGTCCGGCCGGGAGCCACACCATATGCCACAAACAAGCGGTGAAGTTACGGGTTAATATCAGAGTTGCGCATCCTAACTCAGAGCATTCTAGCGGAAGCTTTTATGTTGCTGAAACTCCTCATTTGAATGTCCACAATATATAAACCAACATTTATATATATAATTACACGAAGGAATGTTCTGCAAATACAGAGCAAGTCTGGCCTTATGGCCTTACAGTTAAGCTTTATACATATGAGTTTCATACATCGGCACACAGGCCGGCCACACATAAAAATACTATCATATGAACTTCTTTGGCCTTCAGGGGCCAGCATAGCAGCAACAACAATAGCAACAACAAGGGCTTCAGCCCCCGATTTCCCACTCGGCTCTCCTGCACCTGCACGTGACAATCCACCGCACGGCAGTAAATAAGGCAACGGTCAGCGTTCAACTCACTAATTTATAACGATCCTACCGCTTACCCGGGGCAGTGGTATTCCTTCCCTGCAGGCATAACATTTGACAAGCAGATATATATCACACAATGTGCACTCACGCACAATCAATATATCACAAACATCGACCACACGGCCCGATGCTCCGTGCACTCAGGGCACATTCTTGGTGTACCAAAAATACCAGGGTCCCACCGCCATTCAAGTCAAGAAGCCCAATGATAAACTTGAGCATTTTGCTCCACGGCCTTCAACCGGAGACTTTAGTCTTAGCGTAACGACCCGAGATTTGGCCCGTAGCCGCCCATAGCATCGCTACCAGACGGTGCGTAGTCCTAAGCCTCACGTTTTATTGTAACGACTCGAGATTTGGCCCGTAGCCCCCCATGGCATCGCTACCGGATGACGCGCAGGTCTAAGACTCTCATTATGTGTTTTTGCCGAATGTCAATAGCCCAGGCACTCATGGCGGACAACCATAATACAGAGACAGTTCAGCCGTTTTCCGTTGCTCAAATCGTCAGTTCACTGACGCGGGTCGGACTCCCCTTATCTGTTCGGTATAAAGCTTTTTCAAGAGATCCCAAAGCTCACAGATAGCCACACTATCCCCGAAAGACTGGCTTCACAATCACAAGTTAGCTAGGAGCCATCACCAGCGACACTCACTCTCGCCCGGCGTTAGCGACATAACTTACTTTCCATACCTAGCCCTAACCTTATCTGGATAAACCAACCAGCATTCCCTGCAGCCATCTGCAGTACCAGAAACAATGAACTTTCATAGCATGCAGCACAAGCACTTTGCGAGTATTTTCCGGGACTTTCACTCCAGTACTTCATGCTACTACCCTTCACAGGCACAACCCACTGAATCCACAAACATATTCATTTATACGAGGAGTCTTCTCCGGTGTGCAAAATAAAACATCACCAATCCAGACAAACCTATCCAGATGGGCTTCACATAGTATGCCTATTCCGTACTACACATTTCTGGATCTACATTCAAGACATCTTGGGGATATCCAGGATTAACCCAAGGGGAATCCATCAACAATCCACCTTTTGGTGGAGGAAACCCATGCATATGCCAAATCACGGACTTCACATGTCCAAGGAAGAAAGATCACTACCCTTGACCATCGCTTTGGAGCCATGGAGAACTAGACGGATGAAAAGCACCGCAACGGGCTTGCCTCCACAAATCTGGACTCGGCATGCGATTCGGGGCTCTAAAGCTCTACCGGCAGCCAGATTCCTCCTCCTTCTCCCTTGCTCTCCCCACTCTCCACCTCTTTCCAAAGAGAGAGAGAAGTCTTAGATAATGAGAGAGTTATCCTCAACTCATGGCCTTATAACCGCAGGGAGAACTCAGGGCTGTTGGATCCTAGTTGAAAGGAATGAACGACCACGAAAAGCCCTGAAAATTACTTTCCTAGGCTAAACACGGCTTGTGAAACGCCCGTGTCACAGGCCGTGTACCTTAAGCGGCAAAGAAACTGACTTAACTAGACCAGGACACATCCATGTAACATGCCCGTGTCACAGGCCGTGTGCCAGTCACGGCTTCGGACACGCCCTTGTCCAGACCGTGTTCATCAGTCTGCCAAAGCACAAATAAGGACACGACCCTTGACACTCCCGTGTCACAGGCCGTGTGCCCCACTCGAGGATCGTCAAGCATATTTTGTTGAGCTCACTCGAGTAAACGTCGAGCGCATAGTAGGATACGGCCCTGGACACGTCCGTGTCACAGGTCGTGTACCCAACTCGAGGATTGTCGGCTGCATTTTGTCGAGCTCACTCGAGAACACTCTATGTTAACCCTGAAATCGGTGATCCTTCCCAAGGGAGCCAGCTCGCTCATTGCGGCCTGCCCCGGGTTCCTCCTGGAGGCCGTGATGCCCTAGGTTGGGCGGACAGAATTCTTTATCCGCTCAGGCCGCGCGGCCTGCGCGGTCTCAGCGGTCTGACCCCCAGGCCGCGCGTCTTCCCTTGTTGGCAGGGTACGCGGACTGCTTCCGCAGTCCGCCTCTGCAGACCGCCCCCTTTTCAGCTTAACTGCGATGTTGTATCCGCAGGTCTGTTTCTACCGGACTCAACTTTCTATCCGCCCAGGCCGGTAACAGGTCTCTCAGTCCTTACCCCCAACAACATGGGCAGCCGACTCCTCCAGCCCGCCTGCAAGGCACGGTCTGCAACTCCGGCTATCCGACAAGACCAGCAGCAGTCTAAGTCCCTCGCGAGCAGGGCGGACTCGAAGTGTGATCTAAACTTCCAGTCCACCTTCAGTGTTGAACCCCAACAACCTCAACAGCCAGGCTCTCCATCTCCAACATAAGCGGACTCAGCTTTACAGCAGACGCGGACTCAGTGGACTGCGCGGACTCTCTGTCCAGTCCGCCCTTCCTTAGCCAGCGCCTGCTCTCGGTAGCAGGGTCAATTTCTCCCTCAGTCCGCGGCCTTGGCGCGGACTCAGCCAGCAGTTGCGGATTCCTTCCAGTCCGCCACTCAGCAAATCCTCCAAGAGGCAGTCCCAGTCCGCATAACCTAGTGCGGACTCGCCAGACTCAGCGGGCACTCTGCTTCCCGCACCCCTTGCAGCCCTCAGTTCGACAGGGGCGGGCTCAGCAGTTTCCTTATGCAGTCCACCGCCTATTCTGCAGTGTCCGCCACATATGCAGCAGGCGGACAGTCCCAGCTCAGCAGTGACGGACTCCGCGAACCCGCATCACAGTCCTCCACTGAGTCTCCCATTTTTCCAACAGCAGCTCCGGCTCCAGTACCAGTCCCAGTCCGCGCGGCCTGTTGCGGACTCGGCGGACTCCGTCTCCATCTCGCTCAAGTTACCGTATCACCGGGGGTAACGTCATCGCAAGCCGTTACCTCCTCGGGCCTATAAATAGCCCCCCATGCCTCGCATGTAGGGGGCATCGCAGCATCAAGGATCGCCGCCAGAGGGTCGTCGCCAGTGTTCCTGCGGACTCCGATTCTCAGACCGCACCTGTCTCTGCAACTTAGTCGGGCGGCCTGCCGACCTAGATCTTCAGTCCGCGCGGTCTGCTTCCTTGGCTTAGCCACGCAGTCTACTAGCCTCCCTTGCTCAGTTCGTGCGAGCTCCTCTGGCATTCTTCTTCCTTAGCCGCTAGCTTCCCTTTGTACCCATTTATTGCTTTGTTGTGAAAGTGTACTAGCAAGTTTTAACTCTCGCTATTAATAAAAGGAAAGCCCATCGCAAGAGTGATATTTAAGCCGCGGCGGGCGAAGTCTGCTATTGCCGCTGCTATCGGCCCCCTCTCTCTTTCTGCCCAGCTCAGCTCAGCTCTCTATCGGCAACCAACCTGCAGGCTCAACCGTCATATTAACCGTCTGCTCGACAACTCCTGATCAACCTCCTCCTCTCTTGATCAACCTTCTCTGTTGATCAAGCCTCTCTTCTGCTCTCAGCACCCTCTCCTCTATCCCCGCAACCTCCTTGAACAAGCTATTTGCTCCACTCTCGAGCACTCAGAAGCTTCCTTCTTCCCCTCTTCCTCTCCTAGCCTGTGAGACCGAACACTCCCTCCGTGTTAGCTGCCCCGGTGCCGTTTTCACGCATCAATAGTTAACACGCGGCCTTCAGATCCTATCAGATGGTGAACAACGATAGTTAGCCATGTCAGACCGTCAACCCTCTCAGAACATTCCTCCTACCAGCGAAGACGCTCTTTGGGAAGCCCTCTTTCTTTTACGTCGGGAAACTTCCCAGCAGATAGCAGCGATCAATGACACCCTAGCAATTATAGTTCAGCGACTAGACTCTCAACCTGTAGTGGCACCAGTTGCTACAGTCAACCCGGAAGTGGGGAATTCACATTTTAATATGCCAACTTTTCTGCCAGTTGGCCCTTATGCTTATCTGGAAAGTTGTCCATCCAGCAAGACCACAGTCGCTGTACAATTTCCAATTACCGAGCGAAAAGAAAGGGTCTGCAAACTCAGCCCTCAAACAACCGTGTACGCCTCCAATCACCCAATGAAGTCACATGAACTTCCCACTGGGAGGAAGAGAGGCCCAGAGGTTTTGCTCCCTGCCGAAAAACCTCCAAACTCTCCCCCAAAGTGTCTTCAATCGCAAGCAAAGAAAGGAGGATGTTTCCGAAGTCATCAGCGTCTCTTCCAACGCAAAGGATCTAAAGTTGATAATACATTGGGTGGGGCAACTAAAACCATCAAGAGCAAAACTAGCAGTATGGGCCCTCAGCTCGCTGATCGGAAGGGCAAAAACTCTGACCAATACTTTGAGTATCACAAAGAAAAGGGTCATGCAATAGAGGATTGCAGAGCTTTTCAGCGATTAGTGCAAGAAATGCTGAAGGAGGGTAAAATTCAACATCTGCTCCAGAAGGGTGACCCATCACATTAATGAGTCCTCAAAGCTCCTCATGTAACATCCCATGTTACTTCTGGACCCCTCAACTTAGATTGGGTTAGGCATGAGTGAGACTTAAGGTGATCAACTAAGTTTGACCCTAGGAAGTGGGTGGTAGCCATGTGGGGCCCACTATAAGACCATAGTCAAACTAGGTCAAACTAGCCTAAGTGAGGACCCTAGCCACACCATGACCCCACCACATTGCCCTAACCCTAAAAACAATCTAAGTGGACCCTAGGGTATGTCACTGGGTCAACATTTTGACCCCAGTTGACCAAGGTCAACCTTGGGCTTAATTTGGTCAAACCCACACTCATAGGCCTAATTAACCTAAGTGGGGCACCCCCTTGACCCAAACCAAGTTGGGTGGTGCCACTAGACCCATTCCCACCAAGTGGGGTCAGTCCACCCACCATAGTTGACCAGTCAACCCTAAAAGTCAATTTGGTCAACAAATTGACCTAAAGAGTGAAATGAAGGCCAAGTCAAGTTCCCTTGGACCAAGCCCACTAAAATTGGCCCAAAGTCAGCCCAAGTGAACAAGACCAACCCTACCCCTCTAAATCAGGAGAGAGAATGCATGCAAGGGGGTAAATTTGGAAATTTTAGGAGAAGTGGAGAGAGAAAGAGGATGAAGAGGAATGGTGGCCACATGGCCACCCCATCAGCTGGTTTTGGCTGCCCAAAACCAAGTGGCTGACCTCCCCTCTTCATTTCCAGCAGAATTCCAGAGCTGAGAGCCACATGGCACCCATGGTGACACAACCAAAGCTCAAACCGAGCTCACATTGGGCTTATCTCCCCATATACCCTCTATCAGCCCCAAATAACCCCTCCATTAGCTTCAGAAGGTCCAGAGGAGTGGAATTCGACTACTTACACATGGAGAACGGTGGAGAATGCAACTTTCGGGGAGGAGCTCGCCGGCGCACCACCACCACGGCAAACCGCCGCCTGACCCGCAGCCAAGCCCCGATTATGGTGCGTTTCACTTCACCTCTACCCGCACTAGCCTCTTAGATCAATTAGGCGAGAGATCGGGCTCAATTGAGCCCGATGCCATGTGAGGAAATCTAGAAAATTCTAAGTTTATGAAACCGCTCGGGATCGCCGTCGCCGCCGTCTCCCGCCGCCCCATCGCGGGAAATGATAGCCACCACCACCGTGAAGGTGATGGCACCATTGGCCGGAGGTGGCGACGCCTCAGCTGGCCGGAAACCGCCGGCAAAATCGCTCCAGGTCGGCTCGATCTCAGCCGTTGGCTGGAGGTAGACGATAACCCGATTCCGTCCATCTTGCTTTAAGATTCGTGCGCCGATTTTAATATAAATCAGGATTAATAAATGAATAGTAACATTTCTGTCACACATATTCAGCCCTCTTGCAAGTTAAATTTAGGCCTCTTAGAGGCATTTCCAGACCTTAGGCCCTTAATGAAAATTGTAGCCTAGGGTCTTACCTTTAAAATGCCACCCTAAACATACATTTTGGTGTAGAGTACAGCCCTGTAGGACCTTTCTCCTAGGACTGGTCCTAGACTAGGTCAAAAATTATATTGGATGCCCTAGTCTCAATATTAGTCACCATGATCCCAAATTTTGGGCACATGCATTATTAGGGCTTACTTACCTCCTGCCAAAATTTAGGAATCTTTAGAAAACATTTTCCTATAGTTTTTGGTAAAATATCAAAATTTAAATTAATGGCATATATGGAGTTCTACTCCTCCCCATGGCCCCAAATTTAGGTGGTGGGTCAGTGGGGTCACCCTTGGTGCATGATAAAATTTTCAGCACCTTGGGATCTCTGCATGTGGGAGAATCCACTTGCATGTGCTAGCCTATGTTAAAGGCTTGGTGTGCAAATAGCAAAAATGCAAATTTGTGTATTTAGCCCAATGGTGACATGCAAGTGTCATGAAATTATTTCCAGTGGTTCATTAGGGTAAATTTCACCCCTCAAATTAATGATGGAATTTTTGGAATCAAAATTCCATTTATTGGAATTTACTTTAAAAATAGCTATTTTGGAATTAAAAATTGGAAAATAGAATTTATTCAAGAACAAATCCAAACAACATTACCAAGGCATAGATTACATCACACTTGACCTAGGAAAATTATGATTTCTCTGTTTTGAAGAACCTTGGAGTAGATACCCTAAATTTCCCATTTTACCCTTATCATGATAATTCTTGAAATGATATATATATACCTCTGAAAAATTTGGGATTTATTCTACTGTCATAAAATATTGTTATTAGTTTATCATGAATTTCTCAGAATTTATTGGATACATTACTTGTGTTAAACTAATACAATGGCATTTTGGTAAATACCTTAAAATGGAATCCCATAGGCCATCTTACATTCAATTTGGATGAATCTCTGCCAATAGCCATAATATAGTGTCTTAAAGGCTCTGTAAATTTTCTGGAATTTTTGAATATGTAATGCTTATACTTCATGTGTAAAATGGAATTTATGTGGGATTGTAATTAAATAGAAAATGACAATAAATAATTTAAGGAAAATTGTGAAATTTTGAAGGCAGAAATATTTGGTCAATATACATCTCAGGAAAAATTCCCTAAGTCAGTGGATGCTTAATTAAATCACTTCATGTGTAAAGTGGCCGAGCATTTAAATTAAAAGAATTAATTAAAAGACCATTTGGCCAGGGAAAATTATGAGAATCTTTAGGGTAGTTCCCTTAGTCCATAATACCCTAGGATAAATATTTAGAGGCAAGATGCCTTAAGTTTTGGAAGATCACATTTCTAGGGTAAACATAGGTCATGGTCTGCATATAACACAAATAGGTCTTGCCTTAGGGAATTACCAGGGATTGATTATCGGCAGAAATAAGAGAGAGTTCAACATGAGTGACCCTGGTGGGTAGAGTTGTCTTAGTGAGGGATCAAAAGTGCAAGTCTTGGTCATCAACTGGAGTGGGGGATCGGCGGAAGACCGTCGGTACCCGGTAACACCTTAAGTCACTAGGGTTATACTTAAGCAATAAGGAGAGCTGGGGAGATACATGGGTAGTCATCAACTAAAATAAGTATCCTTGCGAAAGGGAACGCTGGGCGTAATCCCAACACAGTTCCTAGTGCCCCTTGAGAGCCCTTCACAGGGAATACCGGGGGCAGTCCTGGGATTAACCTTAAATCTCTAAGTATAATAAACCGTAGACAAGAGTAGCTTAATAGGTTAGGACATGGTTGTACCTTCTCGCCCGTGTTTGGGTTGGAGAGTTTCATGATATATGCTCACCCGTTTAGGGTTGGAGGGAATTGACATAAAGGCACTAATGTGCGTTCTCACCCGGGTTTGGGTTTGAGGGATTCAGGACGGGTTTTGGTCCTGCGAGCGGAAGGCTCGGTGTGAGTTACTTGCATGTGCATAAATATCGTGGCGGGGCATGCGGTACTGGCCGTTCGTCACACCGATGGCAGTACGGTGCACCAGGCGGTTGTGGGAGTTAGAGGGGCCAGTGGGTTGTTTTACACTGCGGTCTGGAGGACGACCCCCGATAACACACATCCGACCCAACAAGACTGACGGGTTTGTCAGCAAAGTACGTACGCAAGACTCTAGAGTGCACCTTGGACGTGTACAGAGGCGTATGAGAGGGGTCTAAGGCCTGGTAGTGTGCATACCGGTCTAGAAGCGGAGACGCCCGCTCCGCTGCTGCCGTAGCCACAGCGGTGGTACCCGAGAGTGATGCTAGCTCTCAAAAAGTGGGAACTAAAGGTCTGTGATCACAGAGTCGTTGTGTGTGAGTTGCACTTGCCTGCGCATAAGAATTGCATCATATCATTCATTCATAATTAGGGCATACGCTTCATAGATCCTTATCATATAAATTAGTATGGGCTCTTTTATATGATAAGTTAAATTTCCTGGAAATCCTAACTTATATATCTGTATGGGCATTTATATAAGTTAGGGTACGCTTGTGATGATAGCTTAGTGGTAGCTTAGTTTATTTACTTGTTTATACTGCTGTTTCTTTACTCTCCTTTACTGCACCGTACTTACTTACTTACTACTTGTACTGTACTTAGCATTGCTAGAGTAGAATTTCATTACTTAGTACCACCTTAGATAGATATTGTCACCTGCTTCCATTTTGCTACCCCTTGTTGTCCTCCGCTTCGTCCTCCCGCTCGGTGCCTAGGAGCTGCGGGGCGAGGTGTGGAGGAAACGACTTAGTCTTTTTGACTAATGGTCGGTGACCAACTATTTTTAGGAGCCCGTGGAGATGGAGCACCAGCACGTCGAGGAGGCAGGACATGAGGAGCAGATACCGCTTCAGCAGGCTACCACTACTACTGTGCGTCCTCAGGTGGGACGAGTCTTGATGTTCTAGTATAGCTTCCGCATTTACTATTTTATGAGAGAGAGAGATTTGATGTACTGGGCATAAGCCCTTTTTACTCTTTCTTCTGTACTATTTTGTGGACTATTATACTATTCATTTCTTCTATATGATTGTTCTGTGACTTGTGGACTGATGGCATTTTATACACAGTTTTACTTCTTATTTCTCATATTGGCCTACAGGTTTATGATCGTACTAGCCGGCAGAATCGGCGTGTTGCGGTGTCGACTAACCCGTGAGTTAGTGCCACCGTAAGACGGCGGTTCTGGGCATAAGATCCGGTAGCCCTCCTTGGTAAGGGGGAGGGGGGTCTTACACCTCACACCCACTATCGGTTACCCTTACTCTACTCTTCATGTTTTTCAAACATTTTCATTCTACCAAACACTTCTTAGTGTTCATTCTTGCTTTTTAATAAAGCTTTTATCAGTGATCTCATACTGACACAGTTCCCTTCCTGTGGTGCTTCCTTCTCTATCTTTTCTCTTTGCCAAAGAGATCACTACACCAATGAGATATCGCCAAGTCTGGAATGTTCCCTCCGTAGTTTGTTCTCTAGCACCACCGCTTCGACCACATATGACGGGAGTATACCCATATGTGCAGTGGGAGCCGTTCAATCTACGATGTTGGGCTTCAGACTTAGGATCCTAGCCGGCATCTGACACAGAGTGTGTGCTAGGGGAGCCCCATGTGTTAGCTTTGCTGTGATTCGCAAAGGATACATTACAGTTATGATGATCTTTGCTTGACAAGCAATGTCGATCAAGCGTAGCCTTGTCTCTTCGATCATCACCTGACTGTGATGGCCGAACACTCTATGGTACTCTCAATCCGTGCCTTCGCGGGTTCCCACAACTCCACTGATCAATCCATAGACAAGTAATAGGCCACTTGGCGCAACTAGTCTCATTGATCAGTGATGATTGTACCCGAGGCAAGAGAGCAGTGCATCTGTCGCTTACTTAGGATTTTTTGCGCATGTCTCCCTTTTGTGCTATGTCAAGGGAGTTTAGCTAGTGCTCCTTTTTTGTCAACTGTCCTCTTTCACAGATGAACAGGTTAATCCGACCTACCAAAAGGATTTCTAGCAATCATTTTGCTTATGTTTTTTTCATATACATTGCTTGCTCAAGATCTTTCGGATGACAGTTCACAAAGCTATTCGTTACTCTTATCAAGGTCTAATGGTATCAAACATTGATCAAGGAATCTTACTCTCCTCGATCATCAAGTCATGCTATTGCAATCTAGTTAAGATTGACAGAATTCGTTAAGTTACTTCTATGCTAAACTGATCATGTCCATCCAACCATATCAACAGTTAACGCAAGATTTGTTGATCTGGGTTTCATAGTAAAGAGTTCATCAGGCATTTTCCTGGCTATATGGTCATATCATCCTTATCTCATCAACAGTTAACACTTGTAAGCCTTCTCTTCACAGGTACTTGCAAGTTATCTTCATATCTTGTTTGCTCCTAACTCTTTTTTTTGCAGAGAGCAGCAAACACTTGCAAGCCTTCTCTCAGGTACTTGCAAGCTTCTTTCATATATATGTTCGCTTTTAACTCTTTCTTTACAAAGATTCGCAAACACTTGCAAGCCTCATCCAGGTACTTGCAGTTTAATTCATTATCATATGTCTGCTGCTCACTCTTTTCTTTGCAGTGGCTAGCAGACGCCTGCAAGCCTCTTCCAGGTACTTGCAGCTTATTTTCATATACAATACCTGCTCCTAACTCTCTTCTTGCAGAGATCAGCAGACCCTTGCAGGTTTCTTCATAGGTACTTGCAAGTTTCTTTCATATACTATGCATACCTTTAACTCTTCTTTTACAGAAATTAGCAAAGACTTGCAAGTTCCTTCCAGGTACATGCAACACATTTTTCCTTCTTGTATACCCTTCATCCTTCCTTTTTTGCAGAGGATAACAGGTGCTTGCGAGCCTCCATCAGGTACTTGTAAGTTATTATGCTTTTATGTTTTCCTCTCACTTTCATTTTGCAGAACTTAGTGGAAGACACACCTTATTCGTTTTGCAAAGGCAAACTCAGGTACACACTCGATGTACCATCCATACATGCCTACCCTAACTTTCCTCTTGCAGGAAAATAAACAGGCAGCACCAAACTTCTAAGGAGAGGCTTCAGGTTCTGTCTCTCCTTGCCCCCTTCTCATTCCGTTGGGGTGGATCACGATTTTCGCGGGTCTCCAACTTTTTTGAAGTTCTTTTCGGAACTTAAAAAAGTGCGGGGATTATGTTAACCCCAAAATCGGCGATCCTTCCCAAGGGAGCCAGCTCGCTCATCACGGCCTGCCCCGGGTTCCTCCTGGAGGCTGTGATGCCCTAGGTTGGGCGGACAGAATTCTCTGTCCGCTCAGGCCGCGCGGCCTGCGCGGTCTCAGCAGTTTGACCCCCAGGCCGCGTGCCTTCCCTTGGTCGGCAGTGAAAGAAATTGTACCTAATCACCTAGAGGGGGGGGGGTGAATAGGTGACTTAATCTTTTTAAACTTTTAGGCAGATTATATCACAGATTTCACAGAACTATAAACAGCATATACAGAGTACACACAGTTTTATAGTGGTTCCCCAAGGTTTGGGTACATCCACTTTCCCCCTTCGCCTATCTAGTAGTGTACTAGATTCGGCCAAACTCCTCCACTATTCCTCAGATCCTCAGATCTTACACCCAGAACCCCAACTGGTTCCTACAGCTCAGAGTGATCCCACTCCTACAACTCAGGCTCAACAGCCCTACCACTCAGTCTTCTCCAAAGACCTACACTCAGCCATAAGTCCTACACTCATCCTACAACAGGCCTACACTCAAGAAAAAGATCTCCTACACTCAGGCACACATGCCCTACCACTCAGCCTTTATAATTTCAGGCTTACAACTCAGATCCCTAAGGATCCTACAAGAAATTAAAAATACAAAGTGTATA
This sequence comes from Platanthera guangdongensis, assembly GCA_039583875.1. Classification (NCBI taxonomy): domain Eukaryota; kingdom Viridiplantae; phylum Streptophyta; class Magnoliopsida; order Asparagales; family Orchidaceae; genus Platanthera; species Platanthera guangdongensis. Next base: position 195,672,486 of record CM077158.1, on the reverse strand, counting down.
ACCTCAACTCAGAATAAGAGAGAAGAGTTGACAAGTTTCTTGATGAGTTCTTGAAAGAACTTTGCTGAGATCAACCACACTTGGCTTTCTTCAAAGCTTCTAGAATGTAGAACACAATAGGGTTGATACTCTCTGCAGCTGATCTTCAATCACTGCAACTTAAGTTTCAGATCTCAATCTGAAACCTTCTTCACAGCCTGGTTCCAACAGCTATCTTCTTGGAAGGGGCTCTCTCTCTCCAACTACTTAGATCTTCACTTGAATTGATTCTTCAATGAAGTGCTTGATCTTCTTCTCTTATTGATGTTGATCATCTTCTTCTATTGACAGAATAAGCCTTTATATAGGCCTTCTTCGTGGTGACCGGCTTATCCGGTTCCTAACAGCTTTCTGACAACTCTGACAGTTGCAGTAGACCGGCTGGATTGGCAGCTGTCATTGCATCCAGTCACTTCTTGAAACATTTGTAACTGTCTGAAAGTGTCGAGACAGTCTGTCTTTAAGTGTCGACACTTATAGACTAAGTGTCGACACAAGTAGACTAAGTGTAGACACTAGCCTTTAAGGTGTCGACACAACTCCTTGTGTTGTAGAATTTACTTCTCGACACAGCTTCTTCAATATGTGTCGACACTGATATTTTGTGTCGACACAACTCCTTGTTCTTCAGTACTTAGTTGAATTCTGCTAAGTGTCGACACAACTCCTTTGTGTCGACACATCTTCTTGTGTTGAACTTGTTCAGTGTCGACACATACTCTTGGTGTCGACACATGCCTTCTGTGTTGATACCTTTGCTGTGTGTCGACACAGCTCCTTGTGTCGACACATTCTTCTTGTGTTGAGACTTTGGCTGAGTGTCGACACATCTCCTTGTGTCGACACTTATAATTAGAATTTGTTGAACTTTGCTGAGTGTCGACACAGCCTTCTAGTGTCGACACTTTCTTCATGTGTTGAGTCTTCTGCTAAGTGTCGACACATTCTTTACTATATCGACACTTGTACTTAGACTCTGTTGAATTTGCTGAGTGTCGACACAGCCTCCAAGTGTCGACACTTTCTGATGTCAACAAAGTTCCTCTGGGTGTCGACACTGCTTCTAAGTGTCGACTCTGCTTCTCTGGACATTTCTTCATTGAGTGTCGACACAGCCTGTATGTGTCGACACTTTCCTTCTGGTGTTGACTCTGCATCCCTGGTGTCGACACAATTACTCCAAGTGTCGACACTGCTTGTCTGGGTGTCGACACAAGTATTCTTAAGTGTCAACACTTTCCTTCTGGGTGTCGACACATGGACTTAGAAACTTTTCAGCTATCCCTGCAAATACTTAACCTGCACAACTAAACTAAAAACACATCAAATACATTTTGATGTATATCATTGAGTAGGGTGAGGCTTCTTCAAATCAGGTACATTTATTCCAATATACCCAACAATCTCCCCCTATTTGGAGAAGTCATAACCCTTAGTCAATGATATACACCATACATAATAAAATCACAGTATGATGTAAAACAATATTAAATGACAGGGTAAGTACATAAACATGTATAAGCAAAACATGTATAACAAATATCTCAGAACAATTAATGTAATAGATGAACATATATCATATTGTTCTAACAACTTCAACATTTTCATTATTTCAAAAGTTTTCAGAAAGTTTTAATACAAGTGATTACACGTAGTAAAATAATGAAAATTCTATTCTATTGCTGCTCAGCCTCCTTGATAACTATGCCCTTTCCAGATTGTATCTTAGCTTGGACTGGGGCTTCAGCATCTTCAGCAGCCGCAGACTTCTTGCCTTTAAGATCCTTCTTCTTTAACTCTCCAGCTTTGATTTTCTGCCTTTCAAAGTAATGATAAGGCTTGGGAAAGTACTTGCTAGGCTCCTGGGCAGTAGGAGGTAGCTTTCCCATCTTTGCCTTTCTTCTATACTACACAATGGCTTCTTGCCTGTTCTCATGTTTCCTCCACTCCACATCAGAATACCATTTGCCTCTGTCCACAATATTGTCTTTGGCAGCCTTCCATGCAGTTAGAATGATATTCCTGGAGGTGGGGCTCCACTGTTCAAAATTAGGCCTTTGTTCAGCTTGCTCTCTGAACCTTTTCTTAGACAATAGAGTCTCTTGTTCTTTGAGCAAAGCCTCTTGTTCTTTCAGTATAGCCTCTGGCACTGGCTGAACCACTTTTTCTATGATGACCTTCTCAATTCCCTCAGGAGGGCTATACATTGATTGTATATCTGTATGTATCATATCAAAGTCTGGTGGAGGATAGATCACTTGAGCTACTTCAGCTTGCTCACCTCCAAGATATGCAGGATTAATCCCAGAATCTGCAATATTATCATCATCACATAATGGAGGATATCCAAGGGTGGCTCTGATGGAATTTGAAATCCATTTTGCATGATCAGAGCCTGCTTTGACTAACACCCTCTCCCCCTTTATGACTTCTCTTTCAATGTGATCCCTCAGACCATCTTTCTGAAATCTTATTTGGGCATTCAGATAATTTACTCCCTCCTTGTAGAAAGGTTTCAACCTTTGGAGTTTTTCAGTTATGAGCTTCTGTGAATCTTGAAGTGCAGTAGTAACAACAGTTAGACTCTCTTGCAATGCTTTGTCAAATTCTTCTTTGGCAGTGGTCAGGGCTGCATTCTGGGCAGTTGCTATATTCTTTAGTTCAGTTACAATGACATTGTGGGAAGCTGTCAAATTATCATTCATCCTTATCTGATTCTCCAGAACATAGCCTTGCTTCACTTCAAGTTCATCCACTTGAGCTTTGATCTTCTCTTGATGAGTTGCTAGATAGACTACTGCATTTCCTCCCTTATGAAAGCAGTCAGTCATCTCTTTCTTATTCAGATTCATTTTAAATCTGATGGACTTAATATCTTGTGCCAGATCAAATTGTAGAGATTTATTTCCTTCATCTATATACTTTTCCAGATCTTGCCTTTGCTCATCAAGCTTAATTTGTAAAGCCACCATCAATGAACTGTAATCTGTTGATGGGGCTGGCTGTGGTGCAGGCTGTGGTGCTATTGTTTGCAGAGCTTTCTTATAATTTTGGCTCCTCCTCTTGAAAACTTGAAATTTTCTCTTCTTAGCTCTTGCAGCCTCTTCATCTTCAGAAGCAGATGTGCTATCAATAGTCACTCTGTCCTTTGGACTTGGAGGTAACTCCTTCTCAGTCCTTTGAACCTGCTCAGCATCTTTTGACACCTCAGTCTCTGTGCCTGCAGTGTCTTCTATAAACTTCACTTGCTCCCCCTCAATACTTACTTTCTCCCCCTCAGTAGCAGCTTTTTCCACTTCAATGTTAGTTTGAAGAAGGTCTGGGAACAGTTCTTCCAAAGTAAACTCTTGTTGAGGATGGGGTGGAGATTTTCTTATCTCATCAACCACTTGATTAGATTCCACTTGAATAGCAACAGATGTGTCCTCCATCATAACATCTTGGGGTTGGCTATGTGTTTGTGTTTGCTGATTAATATTAGGTAATGAATCAGACAAAACATCATCCTCAATATGGAAATCTAATGCATTAATCTCAGTAATTACCTCAAGTATAGTGTGGGTAGCTTGTTCACTTTCTAGTGGAGTTGGCTCTTCCACTAGTAGAGGCTCCCCCTGGATGAAATCTTGGTGTACTGGGCTAGCTTGTGGTAGCTCCCCCTGCCTTGGTGCATCTTCTTGTCTTGCTGGAGATTGTCCAGCATTTCCAACCGCTTCCTCATCAGGAGTAAAGACAACTTGCTCCTCAGAGCTGCTAGAGGATTCTTGAGCCACTGGGGCTATTTTCTTCTTCTTCTTTTGTGGTGTTACCTTCTCAGGAGTTGGCATTTCCTTAGTCAAGACTCTATCCCATCTAGAGAAGATTCTCATGTCCATCTTCCTCATGTGATTGATCTTAGAACCTGCAGCTTGGCTCATTACTTCTGGTATACTACCAGCCAAGTAAAGACTTATAATCCTACCCAAATTGGGCTTCTTCATACTGTAACAGCCCAAAGTTCTGAAACAGGCAAATTTGGTTGACACGGCCTGGGACACGGGCGTGTCCCAGGGCGTGTCAGGTGACACGGCCTGCGACACGGGCGTGTCGCAGGGCGTGTCGGGTTGTGTCGACGATTGGGCTTTGTCTCGACGATTTTTTTTGGTCTCGACGATTCGTCGAGAGAGGCACACGGCCCATGACACGGGCGTGTCCAAGGCCGTGTCGCATTCTCGACGATTCTTGCTCGACGATCGTCGAGTGTCGAGAAGTGCGTGTCGAGTGTTGAACACGGCCTGTGACACGGGCGTGTCACAGGGCGTGTCAAATCAGGCGACGAACTCAGCCCGCCGAGGATTTCGACAGGGCGTGTCTTTGTGCCGTGTCTAGGCACACGGCCTGGGACACGGGCGTGTCACAGGCCGTGTGAAGTCTCGGGATGATTTGGGATTTTTTTCACCCAGGTACACGGCCACAGACACGGGCGTGTCTGAAGGCGTGTTGGTGACACGGCCAATGACACGGGCGTGTCCCGTGGGCGTGTCACTGGTTTGGATAAGTCGGTTGACCACCGCTTGAGGCACACAGCCAGGCACACGGCCGTGTTCGAAGCTGTGTCAGGTCAAAATGTGTGTTTTTGGCAGAATCGTGGCCGTCCATTTCTTCAGTCTGGATCCAAGGGCTGAAAGCTCTTCTTCTTTTTCCATAAGGGCCGAAGTCAGAGATTTATTTCTCATAGTCTTTAGCCTTAACCTTTCTTCAAGTGAAGAGAGAAAGAGAGAAAGAAAGGAGGAGGAAGAAGGGAAGGGGGTTGCTGTTGGTGGTGCTGCGGTTTACCGGCAAGAGATCCGAAGCCAGCGTTGCGGAGGAAACGCTCTTGCGAGTCTTGCAAGCAAGCTTTCAAGCCATGGCACCGAAGCGATCGTCAAGGGTAACGACTTTTCTTCCTAGCCATGTGAAGGCTTCTGTTTTGGCATATCTTTTGATTCCCCCACCAGGAGGTGGCTGTTGTTGGGAGTCGTTTGGGTGGATGCTTGAAATCCCCTTTGTGTTGCATATAGATCCGGAAATGAGTACGGAATAGGCATGCTGTGTGAAGCCCATCTGGACAGGTTGGTCTGGATTGGTGATGTTGCATACGAACCGGAGAAGACTCCGTGAGAAACGTGTAGTGTTAAGGAGTCTACGGGTTATACCTGCGAAAAGGAGTAGCAGGAAGTACTTGGGTGGTAGCCCAGGAAAATAGCCTTGTGCTGGTTTTGGGTCCAACCTGTGATTGAGGCACAGGAAGTACTGGTGGGACCAGGAAAGGCCCTTTTTGTGATGCTTGATGTCATAGGGTGTCCACCTATGGAGCGAGTCACAGGAAGTACTGGTGTGCCCAGGAAAGACCCCTGACATTTGTAATTTGCGGTGTCCACCTGTGACGGGAGTCACAGGAAGTACTGGTGCACCCAGGAAAGACCCGCTGTTGCTGTGAGGAAATGGGTATAGTGAAATACCCAGGCTTGAACGCCAGGAACAGGATTGGTGAGACCGACCCGCGCCGTTGATATAGCCATGAGTACGCTGCACGCGGAAAGGGCAAGGCGATTTGAGCAACGGGGGGGGGGGGGGGGGGGGGTGGAGGATCCGACCTGCGCTATGTCCGTCCGACGTGAGACCAAAAAGTGCGGTCTGTTGGAGCGCATATCAAGAGTCTTCGGCCTGCGCGCCATGACATAAAGGGGGGCTACGGGCCATCCCGGTGTCCGAGGACTAACTCCGGCTGCACGCCATGGAGTAAATGCTCAAGAGATTTACCGTTGGGTGATAACCCTGATACGGTGGTGGGCAAGAGGTTGCCAGAATACCAAGAATGTGCCCTGAGTGCATGGACCGTTGAGCCGGGTGGCGAACGGTTGTGATGGCTTGTGTGCGTGAAAGCACTTTTTGATGATATAGCTTGCCATACTTGTGATATGATATGCCTGCAGGGAAAAATACCGCTGCCCCGAGAGAAGGGGTAGGGTCGTTATAATTTGGTCAGCTGAAGCTGACCGTTGCTTTTGTTTGCCACCGATGGGTGGATTGTCCCTTGCACAGGTGCTGGAGAGCCGAGCAGGATGCATAGAGGTTGATGCTCCTGCTGGTGTTGCTGCTGCTGCTGTCTAGCCCTCGAAGGCTAAATATGTTCTTTTGATGTTTTCTTTTGTTGTGGCCGGCCTGCGCGCCCATAGTTGTAGCCACTATATGAAAGCCCTGTAAGGCCATAAGGCCAGTTCTTTGTACATGTTGTATGACATTCCTATATATATAAAAGGTGGAGTTTTGTGTTTGGACATTCCTGAGGAGTTCAAGTAGTTTAGGCTTCCGCTAGAATGCTTGTGATAGGTGCGATGCGCTACTCTGGTATCATCCTGTACCTTCACCGACTGTTTTGTGGTATATCCTGTGGGGCCCCGGCCGGACCTTCTAGAATATATCATATGAACGGATGGGGTTGTTACATTTTTGGTATCGGTTGTCTTGGTCTTTCCCTCTCGAAGTCGTGGCCGCCTTCTTTTGTGGGGTGGCGAGCACGTGGTTGTGCACACCAAAGTCTACGATTGAACTCCTGAATGTCCATGATAGGAATGCAATTTGCTATATTTAAGGAACCTGCGTGTTCCTATGTTGTGTTGTTTGCTTGGGTACGACCGCTAATGTGTGTGTCTTGTCCACCTTTAGGTGACACGGAGTGGAGCTGGGCAGTCTGAGCCCCAGCGTTCTGATGAAAGTACGGCACCAGCTGCGGTGCCTACACCTCCACCGTCTGCGGAACATGTCCGTTTAGTTGCGGAGGCCTTGTTTACCATGATCCAAGGTCAGCCTCGTAGGCAGGAGCAAGCGGCTGTGGGGCCAGAACAGGTGGTGGCAAGGCCTGAACCTGTCGTGGAAGTGGTTCCTCGAGCGGCTGAGAAGCAGCTAACACGGTTTATGAGTTTCCATCCGCCTACGTTCTCGGGAGCGGGAACCCCGACGCAGGCTGAGGATTGGTTATCGCGCGTCAAGCGAGTGATGACGGCGATAGGAACGGCGGAGCATCAGAAAGTTACCTTAGCCACCTTCTTGCTTGAAGGAGAAGCGCGTTTATGGTGGGATGAGATGGAGTTGCATCATTTGGCGGGTCGTCCGTTAACCCAAGTGTCGATGGAAGAATTCTCCCGGCTCTTCCTAGCGAAGCACCTTCCTGTGGCTCAACGGATAGCCATGGAAAATGAATTCCAACGGTTGACTCAAGGTGATGGCAGTGTTGACGCGTACCTGCATGAGTTTACTCGCTTGGGGCGGTATGCGGGTTCGCTTTTTGCTGATGAGCAGAGGAAGACTAATCGGTTCTATGAAGGACTGAGGGACGAGTTGAGGTTCCTTGTGTCCAGTTCTGTGAACCAAGGTTTTCAAGCGTTGGTTGACACTGCGACCGCGTTGGAAAAGGATATGAAGAGGGTGCAAGGGAAGAGAGCGTTGGTGATGACGCAACCGGAGTGGAAGGCGCCCCGCTCTGGAAAATCATTGTACAAGAAGAGATGGGGTAAGAGGTCCAAGCTGAGTGGACAAGCTCCTTCATCAGTTGCAACGGGAGCAACATCAGGGGCAACCTCCAAGCCAGAAACTCGTACCTGCTTCAATTGTGGTAGGATGGGGCACATTGCGCGAGATTGCCGGATGCCGCCAAAGAGTGAAAAGAAGGCGGGAGCATCTTATGCGGAGAAAGGAAAAGCGGTGGTGGAGTCTTCTGCCTCGCAAGCGCAACCCCGGGTCTACAATCTTGGCCTGCAGGAGGCCATCAAGCAGAGTGACGTGGTCACAGGTATGAGTTTAGTTTTGCTTATGCTACTGTTTGTATGCTTACCTTAGTACCCCTACGTTTGTGGTTTGTGTGTGTGACATGTTTGTCATAGGTTTTGTGATGATTCGGGACACGCTGGCGCGAGCACTGTTTGATACAGGTGCATCGCATTCTTTTCTGTCGAGTGAGTTTCTTACGCGGCTTGGGATACCCAGTCGTGCAAAGACAGATAGCGTCAGAGTGGTGTTGCCGAATGGTTGTTGGATGCTTGCAGATCAAGCTTGCGATGTGGCGGTTCAGTTGGGAAGTCGGGATTTTTGTTTAACCGCATTTGTTTTGCCAATTTCGGAATTCGATGTGATTTTTGGGATGGATTGGCTTGCGGAGCAGCATGCTATGATCGATTGCCAGTCCAAAGAAATCACGTTGGGCCAGAATACCGAACAGGAGACCAAGTTCGCGGGTATGCGAGGAGTGAGCGGGACGTTGATGTCTGCACTCCAGGTAGTCAAAGCTGTTCGGAAGGGTGCGGAGTGTTACTTTGCACTAATTCAGGCTGTTGAGCCTAAGGCCACTTTGTGCGAGGTTCGGATTGTGGCAGAATTTGCTGATATGTTTCCCGCAGATCTCCCTGGGCTACCACCCCAGCGGGAGATTGACTTCACAATTGAGCTGGTGCCAGGTGCGAAACCAGTGGCCCGTTCGCCATATCGCGTTGCGCCTAAAGAGATGGCTGAGTTGAAGGTTCAACTACAAGAAATGTTAGAGCAAGGCTATATCCGCCCAAGTATGTCACCTTGGAGCGCGCCTGTGCTTTTTGTAAAGAAGAAAGATGGTGAGTTACGGTTGTGTATCGATTACCGTGAATTGAATAAGCTGACCGAGAAGAATAAGTATCCGATACCTCGGATTGATGACTTATTTGATCAGCTGGTGGGATCTACCGTCTATTCGAAGTTGGACCTGAAGTCTGGTTATTACCAGTTAAGGATTCGGGAAGGTGACATTCCCAAAACCGCATTTGGAACGCGTTATGGGCACTATGAGTTCACAGTCATGCCCTTTGGATTGTGTAATGCGCCTTCGGTGTTTATGGATTTGATGCACCGTATTTTTCGTGAGTACCTGGATCTGTTTGTGATCGTGTTTATTGATGATATCCTGGTATACTCGAAGTCCAAAGCTGAGCATGAGATTCATTTGCGGTTAGTGTTGAATACGTTGAGGCAAAATCAGCTTTATGCCAAGTTCTCGAAGTGCGAGTTTTGGCTATCGTCAGTGGCATTTTTGGGCCATGTGGTGAGTGGAGCGGGCATTGCAGTGGATCCAGCGAAGATAAGAGCCATACAAGATTGGCCAATATTGTCTTCCGTGGCCGAGGTCAGGAGTTTCCTTGGACTTGCGGGCTACTATAGAAGATTTGTTGAAAACTTCTCGCGGATCGCTTTTCCGCTAACCACACTGACGCGAAAAGATCAGAAGTTCGTTTGGACGCCAGAGTGCGCACGAGCTTTTGAAGAGCTGAAGGTTCGGTTGACCACGGCGCCGGTGTTGTCTTCGCCATGTGGAACCGATGGGTTTGTAATATATAGTGATGCCTCAGGGAGCGGCTTAGGCTGCGTTCTTCTGCAGAGCGGAAAGGTGATTGCTTATGGCTCACGCCAGCTGAAGGTGCACGAGCGAAACTATCCCGTCCATGATTTGGAATTAGCAGCGGTGATTTTTGCACTGAAGCTGTGGCGACACTACCTTTATGGCGTGAAGGTGGAGATCTATACTGATCATAAGAGCCTTAAGTATCTGTTGGAGCAGAAAGAGTTGAACATGCGACAACGAAGGTGGTTGGAGTTCCTTGGGGACTACACTTTCGAGATTCACTATACACCCGGGAAGGGGAATGTTGTCGCGGATGCTTTGAGTCGGCGAGTTCCGGCGAGAGCGAATTGGTTACAAAAGCATGATAAATGTCTGATCCAGGAATTGGAGGCATTGGAGATCTATTGTGTTGACAAGAATTCCACTGCCATTGCGTGTTTGCACTGGACCGAGGTGCAATGTGACCTTGCGGACCGAGTTCGACGGGCAACGGAGTTGGATGAAGATCTCTTGCGCTATGGGAATGAAGGGCCAGAGGGCAAATTCGCCTGGATTGACGGTCTTTTGCGAAAAGAAGGCCGATTGTGCGTCCCAAATGTGGGGAAACTGAGGGAAGAACTGATGTATGAACCACATTATACGAAGTATTCCATTCACCCCGGGAGCACAAAGATGTTTAACGATATGAAAAAGCTTTTCTGGTGGCCAGGGCTTAAGAAAGATGTTGCCCTGTATGTAGCCAAATGCCAAACATGTGCGATGGTGAAGGCGGAATGCCAAAAGCCGGGCGGTTATTTGAAGTCACTGCCGATCCATTGTGGAAATTTGATGATATTTCCATGGATTTTGTGCATGGATTGCCAAGATCGCAGCGAGGAAATGATTCCATTTGGGTGATAGTTGACCGGCTAACAAAAGTAGCACATTTTCTCCCGAACAGGCGGGATGATTCGGTGGAAAGTTTGGCAAAGTTATATGTTGATCAAATTGTACGTCTTCACGGTGTTCCTCGGAGCATCGTAAGTGATCGAAATGGGCGATTCACGTCAAATGATTGGAGGCTAGTTCACCGACTGTTGGGCACGAAGTTGACTTTCAGTACGACCTTTCATCCCCAAACAGATGGCCAAACTGAACGTACCAACAGAACAATGGAGGACATGCTCCGAATGTGCGCCCTTGACTTCGGAAAGAGATGGGAAGATCATCTCTATATGGTCGAGTTTGCATATAATAATAGCTACCAGGCCAGCATTGGGATGGCACCATATGAAGCCCTATATGGAAGGAAGTGTCGTACTCCCTTGGCTTGGGTAGACGCGGGTGAAGCCCGGGTTGTTAAACCAAATGAGCTTGATGACGCAAACTCAACCATTCGGACTATTCGAGAAAGATTGCTGATTGCTCAAGATCGACAAGCGAAGTACTACAACGCCAAGCACCGGAACGTCGAATTTGCGGTTGGCGATTGGGTCTACTTGAAGATCAAGCCATTCAAAGGTGTCTCCATGATTCGACGATTGAAAAAGTTGAGTCCAAGGTATTTGGGTCCTTTTGAAGTGGTTGAGCGAATTGGCGAAGCGGCTTATCGGCTAGCTCTGTCGGCGGACTTGGGTGGGTTACATGATGTCTTTCACATCTCGGTGCTGCGGAAAGCCGTGAAAGATCCAGCTTAAGTGATCGCGGATGATCGTGTGCCGGTGGAGTATGGGCTAACAACGAGAGTTAGACCCATTCAGATCGAAGATCGAGCCAAGAAACAGTTGCGGAACAAGACGGTCGGTATGGTAAAAGTCCGATGGGACAACTGCGGCCGTGAAGAGCTGACATGGGAGCGCGAGCAGACCATGCGAGAAGAGTTCCCTGAATTGTTTCTGTAATTTGGAGCGAGAATCTTGTAACATAAATAGTTTATATGTTGTTACATTTTTCTTGTTGCTTTTTATTACTTTCCTGTCTCTGAATTTCGAGGACGAAATTTCTTGTAGGAGGGGAGGATTGTAACAGCCCAAAGTTCTGAAACAGGCAAATTTGGTTGACACGGCCTGGGACACGGGCGTGTCCCAGGGCGTGTCAGGTGACACGGCCTGCGACACGGGCGTGTCGCAGGGCGTGTCGGGTTGTGTCGACGATTGGGCTTTGTCTCGACGATTTTTTTTGGTCTCGACGATTCGTCGAGAGAGGTACACGGCCCATGACACGGGCGTGTCCAAGGCCGTGTCGCATTCTCGACGATTCTTGCTCGACGATCGTCGAGTGTCGAGAAGTGCGTGTCGAGTGTTGAACACGGCCTGTGACACGGGCGTGTCACAGGGCGTGTCAAATCAGGCGACGAACTCAGCCCGCCGAGGATTTCAACAGGGCGTGTCTTTGTGCCGTGTCTAGGCACACGGCCTGGGACACGGGCGTGTCACAGGCCGTGTGAAGTCTCGGGATGATTTGGGATTTTTTTCACCCAGGTACACGGCCACAGACACGGGCGTGTCTGAAGGCGTGTTGGTGACATGGCCAATGACACGGGCGTGTCCCGTGGGCGTGTCACTGGTTTGGATAAGTCGGTTGACCACCGCTTGAGGCACACGGCCAGGCACACGGCCGTGTTCGAAGCCGTGTCGGGTCAAAATGTGTGTTTTTGGCAGAATCGTGGCCGTCCATTTCTTCAGTCTGGATCCAAGGGCTGAAAGCTTTTCTTCTTTTTCCATAAGGGCCGAAGTCAGAGATTTATTTCTCATAGTCTTTAGCCTTAACCTTTCTTCAAGTGAAGAGAGAAAGAGAGAAAGAAAGGAGGAGGAAGAAGGGAAGGGGGTTGCTGTTGGTGGTGCTGCGGTTTACCGGCAAGAGATCCGAAGCCAGCGTTGCGGAGGAAACGCTCTTGCGAGTCTTGCAAGCAAGCTTTCAAGCCATGACACCGAAGCGATCGTCAAGGGTAACGACTTTTCTTCCTAGCCATGTGAAGGCTTCTGTTTTGGCATATCTTTTGATTCCCCCACCAGGAGGTGGCTGTTGTTGGGAGTCGTTTGGGTGGATGCTTGAAATCCCCTTTGTGTTGCATATAGATCCGGAAATGAGTACGGAATAGGCATGCTGTGTGAAGCCCATCTGGACAGGTTGGTCTGGATTGGTGATGTTGCATACGAACCGGAGAAGACTCCGTGAGAAACGTGTAGTGTTAAGGAGTCTACGGGTTATACCTGCGAAAAGGAGTAGCAGGAAGTACTGGGGTGGTAGCCCAGGAAAATAGCCTTGTGCTGGTTTTGGGTCCAACCTGTGATTGAGGCACAGGAAGTACTGGTGGGACCAGGAAAGGCCCTTTTTGTGATGCTTGATGTCATAGGGTGTCCACCTGTGGAGCGAGTCACAGGAAGTACTGGTGTGCCCAGGAAAGACCCCTGACATTTGTAATTTGCGGTGTCCACCTGTGACGGGAGTCACATGAAGTACTGGTGCGCCCAGGAAAGACCCGCTGTTGCTGTGAGGAAATGGGTATAGTGAAATACCCAGGCTTGAACGCCAGGAACAGGATTGGTGAGACCGACCCGCGCCTTTGATATAGCCATGAGTACGCTGCACGCGGAAAGGGCAAGGCGATTTGAGCAACGGGGGGTGGAGGATCCGACCTGCGCTATGTCCGTCCGACGTGAGACCAAAAAGTGCGGTCTGTTGGAGCGCATAGCAAGAGTCTTCGGCCTGCGCGCCATGACACAAAGGGGGGCTACGGGCCATCCCGGTGTCCGAGGACTAACTCCGGCTGCACGCCATGGAGTAAATGCTCAAGAGATTTACCGTTGGGTGATAACCCTGATACGGTGGTGGGCAAGACGTTGCCAGAACACCAAGAATGTGCCCTGAGTGCACGGACCGTTGAGCCGGGTGGCGAACGGTTGTGATGGCTTATGTGTGTGAAAGCACTTTTTGATGATATAGCTTGCCATACTTGTGATATGATATGCCTGCAGGGAAAAATACCGCTGCCCCGAGAGAAGGGGTAGGGTCGTTATAATTTGGTCAGCTGAACGCTGACCGTTGCTTTTGTTTGCCACCGATGGGTGGATTGTCCCTTGCACAGGTGCTGGAGAGCCGAGCGGGACGCATAGAGGTTGATGCTCCTGCTGGTGTTGCTGCTGCTGCTGTTTAGCCCTCGAAGGCTAAATATGTTCTTTTGATGTTTTCTTTTGTTGTGGCCGGCCTGCGCGCCCATAGTTGTAGCCACTATATGAAAGCCCTGTAAGGCCATAAGGCCAGTTCTTTGTACATGTTGTAAGACATTCCTATATATATAAAAGGTGGAGTTTTGTGTTTGGACATTCCTGAGGAGTTCAAGTAGTTTAGGCTTCCGCTAGAATGCTTGTGATAGGTGCGATGCGCTACTCTGGTATCATCCTGTACCTTCACCGACTGTTTTGTGGTATATCCTGTGGGGCCCCGGCCGGACCTTCTAGAATATATCATATGAACGGATGAGGTTGTTACACATACTCTCCTTAATCTTCTCAAACACTACTACAGAACAATCAGTTTGTAGTTTTAAGTAAATTCTTGTCATTAGACCAAACATATGAGCTGATACTCTGTCATGCCCTCCAGGCTTGCTCAAGATAACCTTGCCAACAATTTCAGACAAAAATTTGCCTTAGATGTTCATTCCTTTTCTGTTGAACACAGAACCTATCTTCAGGTTGGAATCCAGTCCACACCATGTCAATGCTTCTCTAGTCTTAGAAGCAGAAACTTCATCTTCTTCCTTTGTCCTAGGGAGTTGTAGTACCTTTCTCAGACTCTTAGGTGAGACCTTCACCTTAGCCCCATGAACCCTTGACTTAATCTTTAGTCCTGATTCATCTAGGGTTGCGCCATTCAGAAATTCCAGGACCTCCTTCTTCCAGATCTTGATGGGTTCTGAAACAAAGAATTCTAATCCAGATTCTGCAACTAGGGTTACCACACCTTTGATCGCGGGTTCCACCTCATCAAATGCGTGCCGCACCAGTTCATATCCTTCATTCACGTTCTCTTCGAGCTTGGGAGCCATTAGGGTTTGAAGAATTTTGAATTGAGAGAAGAGAGGTGTCGACACACAAGTTTGGTCTCGAAACTTTGGTGAGCGTGCCGACAAACAATGTTGAAACCCTATTTATACCTTTCTAGAATCGAAGATGAAAGGGCGCGTCAAAATACTCAAATTGTGTCGACACAGACTTATAATGTCTCGACATCTATGTATCGACACAAGTATAATCGACAGAATATATGTGTCGACGCTTGTTTATGTGTCGACACCGCTTAGCTCGACACTTGGTCGAGACTTTACTTCACTAATTCTGCATAAAGTCTAAGTGTCGACACCACCTTCGATGTGTCGACACCTATCCTGTATGTGTCGACACTAATTTTCTGAAGTGTCGACACCAACTTCCTAGATGTGTCGACACCTTTTCTCTGAAGTGTCGACACCAATTCTCTGTCTCGACACAGACAACTCTATGTGTCGACACTATTTTACTTAGCTATTTCTGTAAACTTATTCTAAGTTTATCATACCTAATTCAATTTTAAACCAATTGAACTTGGTTTCTTCTAATGGCTTAATATACATGTCAGCTAGTTGATTATCTGTATTAACATACTCTAGTGAAATATCTTCTTTTTCCACATGTTCCCTTAGAAAATGATATTTTATTTCAATGTGTTTAGTCCTACTATGAGAAACAAGATTGTTTGCAATAGATATATCACTAGTAAAATCACAAAATAGTGGTGTTCTACTTACTTGAATACCATAATCTTCTAGCTGATGTTGTATCCATAGAAGTTGAGCACAACAACTTCCTACAGCCACATACTCTGATTCTGCTGTGGAGATAGCCACACTTGTTTGCTTCTTGCTACTCCATGATATCAGTCTTCCACCTAGGAATTGACAGGTTCCAGTTGTACTTTTCCTATCTTCCTTGCAGCCTGCAAAATCTGTATCTGAATAACCTGTCAGTTCAAAGTCTCCATTCCTAGGGTACCAAAGGCCTAGATAAGGTGTGCCCTTAAGATATCTCAGTATTCTTTTGACTGCTGTCAAATGAGATTCTTTAGGGCAAGCTTGGTACCTAGCACAGACACATGTAGCATACATGATATCTGGTCTACTTGCAGTCAAATATAGAAGGGATCCAACTATCCCTCTATACAAAGTCTCATCTACAGCTTTCCCTGCATCATCTTTGCTAAGAGACATACTTGACCCCATAGGAGTTTTCATGGTACTGGATGATTCCATACCATACTTCCTTATTAATTCTAGGGTGAACTTAGACTGGCATATGGATAAACCATTCTCAGTCTGTCTAACTTGGAGACCCAAGAAGAACTTAAGTTCCCCCATACTGCTCATCTCAAATTGTCCTTGCATAAGTTTTGCAAACTTTCTGCAAAGGCTATTTTCAGTAGACCCAAATATGATGTCATCTACATATATTTGGACTAGAATGATCTTGCCTCTGGATTCCCTAAGAAATAGAGTCTTGTCTATTTTCCCCCTTGTGAATTTATTCTCAATGAGGAAACTAGACAGGGTTTCATACCAAGCCCTAGGGGCTTGTTTTAACCCATACAAAGCCTTCCTAAGTCTATAGACATAATTAGGTTGATTTGAATCAACAAAACCTGATGGCTGTTCCACATAGACTTCTTCTTTCATCTTTCCATTTAGAAAAGCTGACTTTACATCCATTTGGTATACTTTAAACCCTTGATAGGTTGTCACATCCCGTATTTTCTCATTTATATAATGAATCAGAGCACGAGAAAACAACGAGCTGTGATGCCACGTCGAGCAGGGGATAACTGCTGACGCTCAGGCAACACTCTAATCCTTCAAATCATAAGTTAAAATGAATAGAAAACTGATTTTTAAATTAATTGGCCGTATCCCTCGGCTCAGTGGATCAGATAGTCCACGGTTTGAAAACTATTTTTATACGTAGCGGAAAAATACTTCATTTATGCTAAACATCCTAAAAGAGCGCATAAGCGTCCTAAGAGGACAACGTACACTATGCAAGACCCTAGATTTCAATTTATAATATTTATAAGGAAAACCATCTTTTTACGCATTTGGAAAATAGAGATTGAGCTTTTATAAAACATGCTGATCATGCAATACATATAGTAGTTCTATTATAGGGTTTAAAGTAACTAGCAACCTAGCATAAAACATTCCCAGAGAGCAAGTGAAACTACCACAAAACAGGTAAACTAGCAGCTAAGCAAATACTTAATATCACAAAGGAAAATCACCAACGAGCGTCAACAACCTGACACGAACTCGCTGGTGAGCATGTATGTCTGTACTACTACAAGGCTAAAGAACTACCTCGACAAGCGAGGAAAACACTGCCAAAGCGCAGTCCACAGAGAAACTCCTGAAACTAGCCGCACAGCCGGCTACAGACCTGAACCTGAGGCATTCAAAAGAAGAACACCTCAGCAAGAAATAATGAAACAAGTGGCAAGGAAGCATCAGATAATAATTGAATAAAAGAACAGAAAGAAAAAAAAAGGGTTACCAACCCTGCAAGAGTAAATGCCGAAAAACTCAGCTAAAGAATCCAAAAGAGGACAAAATGCAGGTGTAATAATCAGTAAAGTGAGAGAAAAGCAACAAGTACAGAAACGTATCAAACTCCGCTCAAGCCTGCAGAAACAGAAGGAAACCAATATGCATCAAATGAACAGTAAGAAGGAACTAACAGTCCTAAACTTGTAAATCATTAGCACTGGCACAAATCCCAAACCTGTGTCGGAGACTAAGAACAGTCACAACCGAACAACCAGGTCCAGGTGTCTCAAGAGTACTAAAGGGGCCGCCACAGGGTCCACACACATAGAGTTCCAACCTCTTACAGGAACCCAAAATGTCCAAAGGAGGGAATGGTGGTGGCCACGGCTCAAACTCCCCTGGTACCATACTCCTTCAGAAACCCAGCTACCACATGCTAAGGATCCACGATTCGGCACCAAAACTAGCCGACAACACCACTTAGAAACTACCAAGTTCTACAACCAAAACCCGCCGACTTATTTTCCCCTACCCGCCGAACTATTCTCCCCTACCCGCCGAGTTATTTCCCCCTACCCGCCGAGTACAACTAAAAAAATAAATAAATAAACCCGATAACTTCCTAGTTTAGGCCAACCACAAGCCTAAACTAGGAACATTCCAATTTCACCTATTCTACGACAAGGGGAAAAGAATAATACAACAAAAATGCAACTCATGGAGGCACGCAAGAGGGGAGAAATCCACTTGCCTCAAATCGACCTTGAAAACGTCACCCAAACTACTCCACCACGTAGATCCGTCCAAGAGGGGACACGCGGAGACGAGATCTACGAAAAAACGGACAACCGGGGTTGGGGACAAAAAAATCTATGGCGAAACGATCACCGAAACGAAAAAAACTTACCGCGATCTCGAAGCTCTCGCCGAGAGCTTTCCAACGCCGCGATCGGATCGAAATTCCGTCCACCGGATCGGCGGTGGCGGCCGCCGAAGATTTGCGAACGGAAGGGTTCCGCACTCCGCAAAAATTTCGCACAGGAGGGGAGGGGGCTGATCGGGGAAAGAAGAAGAACTTTTCTTCTTTAACTATATATAATTAATAATAATAATAATATATTTATTATATAATAAAACAAATTAAAAACAAGGGGGGGGGGGGGGTCCGATCGGTGAGAATGAATCTCACCGATTCGGTGAGAATCGGTGAGATTCATTCTCACTGATTCTCTACTAATTCTATTTTTTTTATATATAAATTATTTATATAAATACAAATATATATAATAATATATATAATTATTATAATAAGATAACCTTATATGGTTACGGAGGGCCAAACGCGCGCCGAATCGAACGAAATTCGCACCGTAGGCGAATGACGACGCTACGAATCCAACGGCGAAGTCGAAATCGAATTCCGACGCACCGTTTTCGAGATAATAATTTCTAAAGTTAACGGCGTACGCGAAAACATACAAACTTCAATCGCGCGCCGAGGCTCCAAAAATGCTCGGAACGCGACGAAACTTGACGAGCAAGTCTAAAATTAGCCGATATAATTTCCTAATATAAAATTTTCCACTCCCAACGCAAATCCCAAAATTTGGCCGGTCAAACCTAACGAACGCAAAACGCGCTAACAGCAAGGTCGGTAACAAAATCCGACGAACAAAACTCGGGCAAAAACTCCCGAAGCCAAAACACAAGCATTCCCCAAGAGGCTCCACCGAGTCATCAAACAGACTCCGGCTCGCTAGGGAATCTTGCTACCAGGCATCACCAAGCCACGCAGGGAACCTAAAGAGCTAAGAGCACGCTCTAACAACGTCACATGACCAAAACGCGCTAACATAACGCCCTGACGTCAAAATACGTCAAATAAGAAATTAAATAAATCACTGGAAAATCGGGGGCGTTACAGTCACTCCCCCTAAAAGAAAGTTTCGCCCCGAAACTTTACGCACAAAACACTTCTACCAAAGAAGGAAAAGAAAATAACCAAGGGTTATCGAATGCTTACCGAGCACAACTAGGAGAACAAATGAGGATACGCCTCCCTCATAGCTGACTCCAACTCCCAAGTCGCGCTCTCCACGTCTTGGTTTTTCCACAGAATCTTTACCATCGGTATTGTCTTTTTCCGCAACACTCGATCTTGCACATCCAAAACACGGATAGGAACTTCCACGTAGGAAAGGTTAGGCTCCAACTGGGGCACTGCATCCAGCACTTGTCTGTCACTTAGCACACACCTCCGCAGTTGGCTCACGTGAAAAACATCGTGCACGCCAGGAAAATTTGCGGGCAATTTCAACTTGTAGGCTGACACACCAATCCGCTCCACAATTTCAAATGGTCCCACATACCTCGGGTCCAACTTATGGTTCTTACCAAACCTCTTCACTCCAACCATCGGGGAAACCTTAAGGAATACCATGTCCCCCACAGAAAATTCCAAAACGGACCTACGCCGATTGGCGTTCTTCTCGTACCGCTCTTGCGCTATCCGAAGCTTCTCTCGAATAAGCTTTACAGAGACTTCCATTTCTTCTAAGGCATCTGGACCTAACATCGGCCTCTCACCAACCTCAGCCCAAAATAGAGGAGTTCTACATCGTCTTCCATATAGCGCTTCGAAAGGGGCCATTTGCAGACTCTCTTGATAACTGTTATTGTATGCGAACTCCATCAACCTCAAGTGTTCATCCCACGCTCCTCCGTGGTCTAATATATAACAACGGATCATATCTTCCACAATCTGATTAACACGCTCCGTTTGACCATTGGTCTGTGGATGATATGCGGTAGAATATCTCAAGTCAGTTCCCAATCCTTCTTGAAGGCTCTTCCAGAAACGAGACGTAAACCTGGAGTCTCGATCTGATACTATACTTACGGGTACTCCATGTAACCTGATAACTTCATTCAAATATAGCTCCGCTATCTTCTTCATCGAGTAACCAATCTGAAAGGGTACGAAGTGTGCACACTTTGTTAATCTATCAACAATCACCCAAACAGAGTCATGCCCTCGGGGAGATCTCGGCAAACCAGTAATGAAATCCATTGAGATACTCTCCCACTTCCAAGTTGGAATCTCTAAAGGCGCTAATTTTCCGCCAGGCCTTCCATGATCAGCCTTAACTCTTTTGCACGTAAAACATTCTGACACAAACCTTGCAATGTCACCCTTCATCCCAATCCACCAGGCAATCTGTTTCAAGTCCTTATACTTTTTTGTAGACCCTGGATGGTAGGCCACACTTGAACCGTGTGCCTCACTGCACAACTTAACTCGAATATCTCGAAAATTGGGGACGCAAAATCTACCACGGTACTTTAGAGTACCCGCGTCATCGATCGAAAAGTCAGGCAGCTCCCCCTTCTCAGTTCTATTATGAAGGTGCAGTAGATCAGGATCGTCCTTTTGATGAAGCCTCGTAAGAGAAATCCATGAAGGCTCAGACACTTCCAAACTGCTTGGCGAGTCACATCTACCAACTGAAATATCCATTAAAAGGAACTCTTCTACTAACAACTCAGTGGAGAGATTGAAGATTTTCCCTGTCTTCCTGCTTAAGGCGTCGACTACCACGTTAGCCTTACCCGGATGGTACAGGATCTCCACTTCATAATCAGCCACATACTCTAACCATCTGCGCTGACGCAAGTTCAACTCCTTTTGAGTGAAAACGTACTTCAAACTCTTATGATCTGTATAAATCTTGCACTGCGCGCCATACAACAAGTGTCTCCATAATTTCAATGCATAAATAACTGCTGCGAATTCTAAGTCATGCGTAGGGTAGTTCCTTTCATGAATCTTAAGTTGTCTTGACCCATACGCAATCACTTTTCCTTCTTGCATCAGCACACAACCAAGACCCACGTGAGATGCGTCCACGTAAACGGCATAGTCTAATCCTTCCATAGGCAATGTCAATATCGGAGCAGTGCACAGTCTATTCTTTAGCTCTTGGAACGCTTCTTCGCACTTATCGCTCCACACAAATGCTGCATTCTTCTGCGTCAATTTGGTCAATGGCGCAGATAACGTAGAGAAATCCTCTACAAATCTTCTATAGTAGCCAGCCAACCCTAGGAAGCTTCTTATTTCCTTGGGTGTGGCAGGCCTCGTCCATTCCATAACTGCGGCTATCTTTTCTGGGTCGACAGAGATTCCGTCCTTGTTAACCACATGACCCAGGAAAGAAACCTGAGGCAACCAGAACTCGCATTTACTTAGCTTGGCGAACAACTTATGGTCCCTCAAGGCATATAAAACTAGACGCAAATGTTGGTCATGCTCCTCAACATTGCGTGAATACACCAACACATCGTCTATAAATACGACCACAAACTTGTCCAGAAAGTCCTTGAAGACCCTGTTCATCATGTCCATGAAAGCAGAAGGTGCGTTGGTCAAACCGAACGACATCACCAAAAATTCAAAATGTCCATGTCGGGAACGGAAGGCAGTCCGCGGTATATCTGATTCACGGATCCTTAACTGGTGGTAGCCCGAACGAAGGTCAATCTTAGAGAACACGGCGCTGCCTCGCAGTTGATCAAAAAATCGTCTATCCTCGGCAACGGATACCTATTCTTGATCGTTACCTTATTTAGCTCTCTATAATCGATGCACAACCTCATCGATCCATCCTTTTTCTTGACGAACAAAACGGGAGCACCCCAAGGCGAAGAACTCGGCCTTATAAATCCGTTCTCAAGCAACTCGTCTAACTGGATACGCAACTCCTCCAGTTCGCGTGGGGCCATCCGGTAAGGCGCCTTGGCAATAGGACGCGTACCCGGCTCCAAATCTATAACAAACTCCACGTCTCGATCAGGCGGGAGACCAGGAAGATTAGCTGGAAAGACATCAGGATAATCACGAACCACCGGGATCTCCTCCAAACACGACAAACTAACCTTGGTTTCTAAAACCGAAACCAAACAAGCAAAACATCCGGAATCTACAAGCTTCCGAGCACATACCGCCGATATAGTCGGAGAATCCTGGCGCGGATAACCGTAAACACTCCCGGGCTGACCGTTGTCCATCCTGAAGTCCAAGCGTTTACCCTTGCATTGGATCACAGCATCATATCTGGACAACCAGTCCATGCCTAGGATCACATCGAAGTCTTCCAGATCTAACAGCTTCAAATCAGCAAACGCGAGGAAACCGCCTAACAAAATTGGACAACTCTGGATACCCTGGTCCGAAACTACAGATTCGCCTGAAGGAAACTTGACACAGAACGCATCACCAACACGATCGAGATCCAACCGGTAACGCTCTACGAAGGCCCTAGCCACAAATGAGTGGGTAGCGCCGGAATCGAACAGAACACGCGCCCAGCGGTTCTTTACCTTAAATCGTCCTATAAAATTGCACACGCGACTAAGGAAGCGAACGCTCAAAACTATAACTATGAGCTAAACATTAGAACTAGGGAAGAATCTAACCTGATATCACTTGCGTGGACGTCTGAGCTTCGTCCATAGAGACCACGTTCAACTTTCCTTTCCCCTTGTCCACTCGCTGCGGCGGCGGCAAGGCCTGAAGAGGAACTGGCTGCAGAGTAAGCTGAGCTTGCGGGCACTGATACTTGAGATGACCCACTTGACCGCACAAGAAACAACTTCTAGTCTTCTTCCAGCAATGGGCATCATCGTGCCCCGGCTTCTTGCATACCGAACAAAGCAAATCTTTCTTTTGGACACCTTGGATCGCATGAATCTGCTCTTTCCTTTGAGCTCCTAACCTTTGATAACATCTTTCCAATGGATGGCCCGGTCGGCCACAGAAACTGCATACCTCCTTGTTTCTCTTCCTCAGAGCAGCGTCAGGGACCTGAGCACTCTTACCCTCATCAGATTTTCTTTTATCCTTCCTCAGTTGTTGACCTCGATTCTTGGCATTATCAATTGCCTCTACCTTTAAGGCAGCTTCCACCATACCGGCATAACTTGAGGTCGCATAGGCACTTGCTAATTGCTGGACGTCACTCCTTAGCCCAGCCAGAAATCGCTTGCTTCTATTTTCATCGGAACTCACCAAGTCTGGGGCAAATCGGCTTAGCTTACTGAACTCGATTTCGTACTCGCTAACCGTGAGCTGCCTCTGCTTTAAGTGCAGGAAATCATTCATCAGACGGTCCCTCTCGACCGATGGCAGAAACTTGCTCAGAAGTAGCTCCTTAAAGGACTCCCAGGAACACCCGTCCTTCAGACCTTCTTTCTCCCTCAGCCACCAGCCCTTTGCCAACCCTTTGAGCTGATACGCGGCTAACATCACTTTCTGATCATCAGTGATCCCGGAGTATGAGAACATCTCCTCGATTGATATCATCCAATCGTCTAAGACCATGAAATCTGCCTTGCCATCATACGTCGGAGGCCTAAGTCGCTGAAACTGAGAAATAAAGGTCATCTCTGGTGGCACCACGACCGGAGGCACCAGAGGAGCAGGGGGAACAGGGACAGCTTGACCCACCACAGGGTCCTGAACTCTCGGAATCTGCCCTGCCACGACTGCTAACAAGGACTGGACCTGAGACTACAAATCCCCTACTTGCTTTGACAAGGCTTCATTGCTTTGTCTCAGACCTTCTATCACTGCGCTGCTCTGCGCACCTGATGATTCTCCCTCCGACTGGGGAGTCAACCTTGTCGAAGGACGCCTCGACATTCTAATGGAACAACAAAACACTAATTAGACACCTAGCCCACCCACTAGAACCAAACAACATAGTACAAACAATACATACTTAAGTACTTGCTCATGCTGCTAACTTGCTCTGGGATTTTTTGTAATGATGATATGCTTATCCTACGATGATTCACTATCATCCAACTAACTCTTGTACCTAGATCGGGAATGCATGAATTTATATTCTTTTTGACTCAAAATCATGTGTGTACACATGTCATCCTGCAAATCTTTAGCTTGGCACGTTGTGCTTATGCAATGTTATGCTATGCATGATTGTGCTATGCATTCTAAAAAGGCCCTAATGCATGTTATGAGCGGCGTACACATGAAAATGTTATGCATCCCATACTACATAACATTTCCATGCAACGAAAAAGAAAACGTGCTAGCCGCATTCATGTGGTGAGGTTATGCATCCCATACTACATAACCCTCACATGTTGCCTCCTATGGTGGATCCATATACAAACACATAGTATGCATCCCATACTACATAATATGCCTCGTATACTTCATGTCATGCTATGAGTGTAGTGTTCGTGCTTCAGCCAAGACGTGCTGATGACATATCGGTGTGTGTATGATATGACTCTAAACACCTAACACTTACAGGGACAGGTTGCCCGACCATTTGTCAAGCAACCTCCCTCTGATACCAACTGTCACATCCCGCATTTTCTCATTTATATAATGAATCAGAGCACGAGAAAACAACGAGCTGTGATGCCACGTCAAGTAGGGGATAACTGCTGACGCTCAGGCAACACTCTAATCCTTCAAATCATAAGTTAAAATGAATAGAAAACTGATTTTTAAATTAATTGGCCGTATCCCTCGGCTCAGTGGATCAGATAGTCCACGGTTTGAAAACTATTTTTATACGTAGCGGAAAAATACTTCATTTATGCTAAACATCCTAAAAGAGCGCATAAGCGTCCTAAGAGGACAACTTACACTATGCAAGACCCTAGATTTCAATTTATAATATTTATAAGGAAAACCATCTTTTTACGCATTTGGAAAATAGAGATTGAGCTTTTATAAAACATGCTGATCATGCAATACATATAGTAGTTCTATTATAGGGTTTAAAGTAACTAGCAACCTAGCATAAAACATTCCCAGAGAGCAAGTGAAACTACCACAAAACAGGTAAACTAGCAGCTAAGCAAATACTTAATATCACAAAGGAAAATCACCAACGAGCGTCAACAACCTGACACGAACTCGCTGGTGAGCATGTATGTCTGTACTACTACAAGGCTAAAGAACTACCTCGACAAGCGAGGAAAACACTGCCAAAGCGCAGTCCACAGAGAAACTCCTGAAACTAGCCGCACAGCCGGCTACAGACCTGAACCTGAGGCATTCAAAAGAAGAACACCTCAGCAAGAAATAATGAAACAAGTGGCAAGGAAGCATCAGATAATAATTGAATAAAAGAACAGAAAGAAAAAAAAAAGGTTACCAACCCTGCAAGAGTAAATGCCGAAAAACTCAGCTAAAGAATCCAAAAGAGGACAAAATGCAGGTGTAATAATCAGTAAAGTGAGAGAAAAGCAACAAGTACAGAAACGTACCAAACTCCGCTCAAGCCTGCAGAAACAGAAGGAAACCAATATGCATCAAATGAACAGTAAGAAGGAACTAACAGTCCTAAACTTGTAAATCATTAGCACTGGCACAAATCCCAAACCTGTGTCGGAGACTAAGAACAGTCACAACCGAACAACCAGGTCCAGGTGTCTCAAGAGTACTAAAGGGGCCGCCACAGGGTCCACACACATAGAGTTCCAACCTCTTACAGGAACCCAAAATGTCCAAAGGAGGGAATGGTGGTGGCCACGGCTCAAACTCCCCTGGTACCATACTCCTTCAGAAACCCAGCTACCACATGCTAAGGATCCACGATTCGGCACCAAAACTAGCCGACAACACCACTTAGAAACTACCAAGTTCTACAACCAAAACCCGCCGACTTATTTTCCCCTACCCGCCGAACTATTCTCCCCTACCCGCCGAGTTATTTCCCCCTACCCGCCGAGTACAACTAAAAAAAATAAATAAATAAACCCGATAACTTCCTAGTTTAGGCCAACCACAAGCCCTAAACTAGGAACATTCCAATTTCACCTATTCTACGACAAGGGGAAAAGAATAATACAACAAAAATGCAACTCATGGAGGCACGCAAGAGGGGAGAAATCCACTTGCCTCAAATCGACCTTGAAAACGTCACCCAAACTACTCCACCACGTAGATCCGTCCAAGAGGGGACACGCGGAGACGAGATCTACGAAAAAACGGACAACCGGGGTTAGGGCCAAAAAAATCTATGGCGAAACGATCACCGAAACGAAAAAAACTTACCGCGATCTCGAAGCTCTCGCCGAGAGCTTTCCAACGCCGCGATCGGATCGAAATTCCGTCCACCGGATCGGCGGTGGCGGCCGCCGGAAGATTTGCGAACGGTACGGTTCCGCACTCCGCAAAAATTTCGCACAGGAGGGGAGGGGGCTGATCGGGGAAAGAAGAAGAACTTTTCTTCTTTAACTATATATAATTAATAATAATAATAATATATTTATTATATAATAAAACAAATTAAAAACAAAGGGGGGGTCCGATCGGTGAGAATGAATCTCACCGATTCGGTGAGAATCGGTGAGATTCATTCTCACCGATTCTCTACTAATTCTATTTTTTTTTTATATATAAATTATTTATATAAATATAAATATATATAATAATATATATAATTATTATAATAAGATAACCTTATATGGTTACGGAGGGCCAAACGCGCGCCGAATCGAACGAAATTCGCACCGTAGGCGAATGACGACGCTACGAATCCAACGGCGAAGTCGAAATCGAATTCCGACGCACCGTTTTCGAGATAATAATTTCTAAAGTTAACGGCGTACGCGAAAACATACAAACTTCAATCGCGCGCCGAGGCTCCAAAAATGCTCGGAACGCGACGAAACTTGACGAGCAAGTCTAAAATTAGCCGATATAATTTCCTAATATAAAAATTTTCCACTCCCAACGCAAATCCCAAAATTTGGCCGGTCAAACCTAACGAACGCAAAACGCGCTAACAGCAAGGTCGGTAACAAAATCCGACGAACAAAACTCGGGCAAAAACTCCCGAAGCCAAAACACAAGCATTCCCCAAGAGGCTCCACCGAGTCATCAAACAGACTCCGGCTCGCTAGGGAATCTTGCTACCAGGCATCACCAAGCCACGCAGGGAACCTAAAGAGCTAAGAGCACGCTCTAACAACGTCACATGACCAAAACGCGCTAACATAACGCCCTGACGTCAAAATACGTCAAATAAGAAATTAAATAAATCACTGGAAAATCGGGGGCGTTACATAGGTTGCATAGGCCAAGAACATCCTTATGGCCTCCAGTCTGGCTACTGGAGCAAAGGTCTGATCAAAGTCAATACCTTCTTCCTGCCTATATCCCTTAGCAACCAGTCTTGCTTTGTTCTTTATAATCACTCCATGTTCATCCATCTTGTTCCTAAAGATCCACTTGGTTCCAATTATGTTGTGGTCTTTTGGTTTAGGAACAAGCTCCCAGACTTTGCATCTCTTGAACTGGTTCAGCTCCTCTTGCATTGCCTCAATCCAATGAGGGTCTAGGATGGCTTCTTCAAATTTCTGTGGCTCAACTTGGGATAGAAAACTGGAGTAGAGTACTGAACTTAGATTTCTGCTCCTTGTTTGTACCCCTTGACTTAGATCACCAATAATTTGATTTGCTGGATGATCTCTTAGATGTCTATTAGCTGGAGGCAGCCTGGCTCCAGGTTGAACTCTTTCATCTTCTTCAACTTGCTGCACTCCTTGGTCTTCTTCTGCATCAGGTGCATCTAGTACTCCCTCTGGACAACAACCACTATCATCTACATGCTGACTTGCAGTAGATCCTTCTTCAATAGTGAACTTTTCCATCTTCTTAGTCACACCTGTGGAGCTGCAAATACTTCTACACAACTCATTGTTAATAAGTCTGGCTTCATCAAATACTACATGTACTGACTCTTCTACAACTTGAGTAGACAAGTTGTAGACCCTATAAGCCTTACTATTGTTGTTGTACCCAACAAAGATCCCCTCTTGGGATTTAGCAGCAAACTTGGTCAAGTAAGACTTCCATTGTTAAGTATATAGCATTTACAACCAAAGATCCTGAAATAGGATAGGTTTGGTTTTCTGCCTTTCACAATCTCATAGGGGGTCTTGTTGTGACTTTTGGTGATAGTTGCCCTATTAATTACATGACATGTAGTGTTTACTGCCTCAGCCCAGAAATATTCTGGGAGAGATGTGTCACTTAATAGGGTTCTACCAGCCTCAATCAAGGTTGTATTTTTCCTTTCAGCAATGCCATTTTGCTGAGGTGTTCTTGGTGAAGAAAATTCCTGAAATATCCCAAACTCTTCACATAGCTTTGTCATACTATCGGACTGGAATTCAGTACCATGGTCACTTCTTATTTTGATCACTGTACTGTCTAACTCATTCTGAATTTATTTGACAAAACTATAAAAGATACTAGGTGTTTCAGATTTCTGTCTAAGGAAGAACACCCAGGAAAACCTTGAGTAGTCATCTACAACCACATATGTGTAGACCTTCCTACCTAGGCTGAGAACTGGCATAGGACCAAAGAGATCCATATGCAAGAGGTATAAGCACCTCACAACATCTTTGTTCTCATTGCTATTAAAGGTGGATCTAGTCTGCTTGCCCTTTTGACAAGCTGAACATATCCCGTCTTTAATACACTTAACCTAAGGACCATTCCTCACTAACTCTTTGCTATAGAGTTGGCAAATTGTCTTGTAGTTAAGATGGGCTAGCCTCTTGTGCCATTTGACACAATGAGAGACTTTCTCATCAGCTATAAGACACACTGGAGAACCATTGGTCTCACACATAATGTCTAGGCAATAGACATTTCTCTTTATATAACCTGTCAGAATGATCTCTTGATCATTTGACCTCCTGATATGACAACCATATTTGATAAATGAGATATCATATCCTAGATCACTCAGCTGACTTATACTAATGAGGTTATGTTTCAAACCTTTAACATAAGCCACTTGAGTAATAGTTATAAGGTTGCTAGAAATGTTACCAAAACCTTTGATGATTCCTTTTTCAGAACCACCAAAGGTGACTTTAGGACCATCCTTGATTGGTGTGTAGTCCTTTAGCAATCCCCTAGTTCCAGTCATGTGCCTGGAACATCCACTGTCCAAGTACCATATTGGGGCATGGTCACTTGGACTCACATGCAAAATAGATTAGTTGACCTTAGAACCCAACGAATTCTTGGGTCCTTGGTGCTGGTTAGTTTGCCTCTTAACAAAGCTACCTGTAGATCTTCCAACAGGCAGTTTGCTACTTACTTTGGCACTAGAATTATGCCAGCAGTCAATGGCAAAGTGGCCTACCTTGCCACAGCACCAACACTCAAATCTATTGTACCTTTGCTTAGGTACCACCCTAGCTGTTCTATCTACAGCAGGCTTGTTGAGTACTGAGGCTTTGCCCTTAGACTTGGACTTTACAGTCCTACCAGGTTGTGTAAACCCTAATCCAGTTTTACCTTTCTGATGTACAAATTCATCTATCAAGGGTAGAACAGACTTTGGTTTAGAAAACCTTGCAACTATGTCTCTCTCTTTCTGAAGACTAATCTCCAAATTTCTGATTTGATCATTCTTAAATGTTATAGTCCCCATCTGAATAACAATTATGTTCTTCAGCCTGGCTATTTCATTTAATTTCTGATCAACTAACTTATCAAAATCTGTTGCAGCCTTTTTAAGACTAGCAATCTCTTTAGCCTGAGTTTTGGCTAAGAGTTTGCTTTTCTTCAAAGCCTGTAACAAGACTCTATATTGATCAATTAATTGATAAATATCTCCTTCAGATTTAGATCCACTCTCATCACTTGATGATGATGAATCTGATTCTGATCCAGCACTAGAAATTGAACTTGAAGAACAATTTTGTACCTGACTTGGTCCAAGCTGATCCTGGATTTTGTCACCTTCTGATAAGGCCATCAGTCCTTGGCACTGATTGTCCTCTTGCTCATATATAGAGTTCATTAACTGGATTAACTCCACTTCTTCTTCTTCAGCAAACAGTCCAATGTAAGCTTCTGCTTCTGAACCAGTTTCTGAAGATGATATGTCTGACAGGCTTTTGTCCTTCTTGGCAACAAATGACCTTTCCTTTTTGCCCTTGAATTGAGTATTCTTCTTATCAGTTGACTCTTTCCTCTTCTCTGGACAGTCGGCAACAACATGTCCTTATTTGTTACAACAATAACAAACTATCCTTGAAGATGAAGTTCTATTTGACTTGGGCTTTCTCCTGTCATTCTTTGATAACCTCTGCGAAGTGGATGGCTTAGTCCTCCACTGTTTCTTCTTTAGGAATTTCTGAAAATGTCTTGTGAAAGCTGCAAAGTCATCATCACTCTCACTATTTTCAGAATTCCTGCTTTCTGATTCATCTGACTCAGTCTCAACAATCTTTGGAGGTGGAGATGGAGACTTACTTTTGTATTTCCTGGTGGCTTCTGTCTTGAATGCCACAGCTCTTTCTTTATTCTCAATTCTGGTAGTCTTCTCCTCTTCTTTCCTTACCATTAGCTGCATTTCATAGGATAACAACTTTCCAAACAATGTTGGAGGAGGAATATCTGCTAACTTGGCCATTTCCCTTATGACACAGATCTTGGTGTCCCAATTCTTTGTTAGGGAGCTCAAAAACTTATCATTCAGCTCATAATTGCTGAAATCTCTTCCATAGGACATTAACTAATTAACTATCCTATAGAATTTCTTATAGCATTCTGTTATGCTATCAGACCTGCCTTGTCTGAAGCTCTCATATTCTTGGTTTAACAAAGACTTTCTGTCCTGTTTAACTTCTTCTGAACCCTCCATGTACACTATCAGAGTATCCCACATCTCCTTAGATGTCTTACAGTGTATCAAGTTCTGAAATGTAGCATCATCTATTGCACTTACAATGATATTCTGAGCCCTCTTGTCTATTGCAGCCAGAATAATCTCATCCTTGGTCATTTCAAAATAGTCTTTTGGTGTTCTCTGATTTGCATCTAAGACAGATACCTTCATAGGCACATATGACCCTTCTTTAACTGTAATATAGATTCTAGGGTCTGAGGCTTCCATAAACAGTCTAACCCTTTCTTTCCAGATGCCAAAGATCACTTTTCTGCAAATTGGCAACTTCATGGATCCAAGTTCCTTATGATTCTCTGTTGAACCCATTTTCTTGATTTTCTTGATTCTGCACTTGATTAAATTGAATCTGCCAACATGATCTACTCAGACAGTTATGTCCTTTTTGAGTAACCTCCCTCTGATACCACTTGAAAGAAATTGTACCTAATCACCTAGGGGGGGGGGGGGGTGAATAGGTGACTTAATCTTTTTAAACTTTTAGGCAGATTATATCACAGATTTCACAGAACTATAAACAACATACACAGCATCAATCACATACACAGAGTACACATAGTTTTATAGTGGTTCCCCAAGGTTTGGGTACATCCACTTTCCCCCTTCGCCTATCTAGTAGTGTACTAGATTCGGCCAAACTCCCCCACTATTCCTCAGATCCTCAGATCTTACACTCAGAACCCCAACTGGTTCCTACAGCTCAGAGTGATCCCACTCCAACAACTCAGGCTCAACAGCCCTACCACTCAGTCTTCTCCAAAGACCTACACTCAGCCACAAGGCCTACACTCAGCCTACAATAGGCCTACACTCAGAGAAATAGATCTCCTACACTCAGGCACACAGGCCCTACCACTCAACCTTTATAATTTCAAGCTTACAACTCAGATCCCTAAGGATCCTACAAGAAATTAAAAATACAAAGTGTATAACCTCAACTCAGAATAAGAGAGAAGAGTTGACAGGTTTCTTGATGAGTTCTTGAAAGAACTCTGCTGAGATCAACCACACTTGGCTTTCTTCAAAGCTTCTTGAATGTAGAACACAATAGGGTTGATACTCTCTGCAGCTGATCTTCAATCACTGCAACTTAAGATTCAGATCTCAATCTGAAACATTCTTCACAGCCTGGTTCCAACAGCTGTCTTCTTGGAAGGAGCTCTCTCTCTCCAACTACTTAGATCTTCACTTGAATTGATTCTTCAATGAAGTGCTTGATCTTCTTCTCTTATTGATGTTGATCATCTTCTTCTGTTGACAGAATAAGCCTTTATATAGGCCTTCTTCATGGTGACCGGCTGATCCGGTTCCTAACAGCCTTCTGACAACTCTGACAGTTGCAGTACACCGGCTGGATTGGCAGCTGTCATTGCATCCAGTCACTTCTTGAAATATTTGTAACTGTTTGAAAGTGTCGAGACAGTCTGTCTTTAAGTGTCGACACTTATAGACTAAGTGTCGACACAAGTAGACTAAGTGTCGACACTAGCCTTCAAGGTGTCGACACAACTCCTTGTGTTGTAGAATTTACTTCTTGACACAACTTCTTCAATATGTGTCGACACTGATATTGTGTGTCGACACAACTCCTTGTTCTTCAGTACTTAGTTGAATTCTGCTAAGTGTCGACACAACTCCTTTGTGTCGACACATCTTCTTGTGTTGAACTTGTTCAGTATCGACACATACTCTTGGTGTCGACACATGCCTTCTGTGTTGATACCTTTGCTGTGTGTCGACACAGCTCCTTGTGTCGACACATTCTTCTTGTGTTGAGACTTTGGCTGAGTGTCGACACATCTCCTTGTGTCGACACTTGTACTTAGAATTTGTTGAACTTTGCTGAGTGTCGACACAGCCTTCTAGTGTCAACACTTTCTTCATGTGTTGAGTCTTCTGCTGAGTGTCGACACATTCTTTACTATATCGACACTTGTACTTAAACTCTGTTGAATTTGCTGAGTGTCGACACAGCCTCCAAGTGTCGACACTTTCTAATGTCGACAAAGTTTCTCTGGGTGTCGACACTGCTTCTAAGTGTCGACTCTGTTTCTCTAGACATTTCTTTATTGAGTGTCGACACATCCTGTATGTGTCGACACTTTCCTTCTAGTGTTGACTCTGCATCCCTGGTGTCGACACAATTACTCCAAGTATCGACACTGCTTGTCTGGGTGTCGACACAAGTCTTCTTAAGTGTCGACACTTTCCTTCTGGGTGTCGACACATGGACTTAGAAACTTTTCAGCTATCCCTGCAAATACTTAACCTGCACAACTAAACTCAAAACACATCAAATACATTTTGATGTATATCATTGAGTAGGGTGAGGCTTCTTCAAATCAGGTATATTTATTCCAATGTACCCAACAGACAGGGTCCGCGGACTGCTTCCACAGTCCGTCTTTGTAGACCGCCCCTTTTCAGCTTAACCGCGATGTTGTATCCGCAGGTCTCTTTTGCCGGACTCAACTTTCTATCCGCCCAGGCCGGCAACAGGTAGCTCAGTCCTTGCCCCCAGCAACATGGGCAGCCGACTCCTCCAACCTGCCTGAAAGCCGCAGACTCCAACTCAGGTTATCCGACAAGACCAGCAGCAGTCCAAGTCCCTCGCGAGCAGGGCAGACTCGAAGTGTGATCTAGACTTCCAGTCCACCTTCAGTGGTAAACCCCAAAAACCTCAACAGCCAGGCTCTCCATTTCCAACATAAGCGGACTCAGCTTTGCAGCAGACGCGGACTCAGCGGACTACGCAGAATCTCTGTCCAGTCCGCCCTTCCTTAGCCAGCGCCTGCTCTCAGTAGCAGGGTCAATTTCTCCCTCAGTCCGAGGCCTTGACGCGGACTCAGCCAGTAGTTGCGGATTCCTTCCAGTCCGCCACTCAGCAAATCCTCCAAGAGGTAGTCCCAGTCCACATAACATAGTGCGGACTCGCCAGACTTAGCGGGAACTCTGCTGTCCGCACCCCATGCAACCCTCAGTTCAACAGGGGCGGGCTCAGCGGTTTCCCTATGCAGTCCGCCGCCTATTCTCCAGTGTCCGCCACATATGCAGCAGACAGACAGTCCCAGCTCAGCAGTGACGGACTCCGCGAACCCGCATCGCAGTCCGCCACTGAGTCTCCCGTTTTGCCGACAGCAGCTCCGGCTCTAGTACCAGTCCTAGTCCACGCGACCTGTTGCA
Organism: Platanthera guangdongensis; assembly: GCA_039583875.1. Taxonomy (NCBI): domain Eukaryota; kingdom Viridiplantae; phylum Streptophyta; class Magnoliopsida; order Asparagales; family Orchidaceae; genus Platanthera; species Platanthera guangdongensis. The sequence goes on along the minus strand of CM077158.1, from coordinate 195,638,573 downwards.
GACTCGGCGGACTCCGTCTCCATCTTGCTCAAGTTACCGTCTCACCGAGGGTAACGTCACCACAAGCCGTTACCTCCTCGGGCCTATAAATAGCCCCCCATGCCTCGCATGTAGGGTGCATCGCAGCATCAAGGATCGCCGCCAGAGGGTCGTCGCCAGTGTTCCTGCGGACTCCGATTCTCAGACCGCACCTGTCTCTGCGACTTAGTCGCGCGGCCTGCCGACCTAGATCTTCAGTCCGTGCGGTCTGCTTCCTTGGCTTAGCCGCGCGGTCTGCTAGCCTCACTAGATCAGTCCGCGCGACCTCCTCTGGCATTCTTCTTCCTTAGCCGCCAGCTTCCCTTTGTACCCCTTTATTGATTTGTTGTGAAGGTGTACTAGCAAGTTGTGACTCTCACTATTAATAAAAGGAAAGCCCGTCGCAAGAGTGACATTTAAGCCGCGGCGGACGAAGTCTGCTGTTGCCGCTTGTTGGGTACATTGGAAAATATGTACCAGATTTGAAGAAGCCTCACCCTACTCAATGATATGCATCAAGGTGTATTTGATGTTGTTTTGAGTTTATATGTGCAGGTTAAGTAATTTAAGGAAATGCAGAAAAATTTCTAAGTTCATGTGTCGACACCTAGAGAAGCTGTGTCGACACTTATGAAGGCCTGTGTCGATACTGGAGAAAAGCTGTGTCGACACTTGGAGTTAATTGTGTCGACACTTGGAAAGGCTGTGTCGACACCAGAATCAACTGTGTCGACACCCAGAGGCTGTGTCGACACACAATGAAGCATTGTCGACATCAATTGTGTCGACACCAAGAGGCAGTGTCGACACACAGAAGACTTTGTCGACATCAACTGTGTCGACACACAGGACATGTGTCGACACACAGCAGAGGTTCAATAAAGTAAAAGAGAAGAAGTATTTGTGTCGACACATAGAGGCAGTATCAACACACAGAAGATCTTGTCGACATCAAATGTGTCGACACACAGGACTTGTGTCGACACATGACAGTGTTTCAACAAAGTAAATTTGTATGAATAAAAGAAGTGACTATGTCGACACCACAAAGGCTTGTGTCGACACATTCTACAGAAGGCTGTGTCGAGTAGTATTAACAACAACAAAGGAGATGTGTCGACACCACCAAGGCTTTTGTCGACACTTAGTCTACTTGTGTCGACACTTAGTCTACTTGTGTTGACACATGAAGAAGTTCAGTCTCGACACTTTCAGACAGAGACAGTATTTCAAGAAGTGACTGGATGACTTGACAACTACCATTTCTAACCGGTCTACTGCAACTGTCAAAGCTGTCAAAAGGTTGTTAGAAACCAGATCAGCCGGTTACCATGGAGGAAGACTATATAAAGGCTTTCTCCTTCAATATAAGAGGGTATTATTACAACCAACAGAAGAACTAACAACAACTAAGAAAGAAGTAATAATACAGAAGATTTTCGACAAAAGATCTATAAGAAGTTGGAGAGAGAGAGCTCCATCTAAGAAGTGCAGTTGCTGAACCAGGCTGTCAAGAAAGATTCAGATTGAGATCTAAATCTCAAGTCAGAAGCTGATTGAAGATCATCTTCTCAAGAGTTCAACCCTACTGAGTTCAGATTCAAGAAGCTTTGAAGAAAGCTAAGAGAGGTTGTGCTCTGCCATCAGTTGCTTCCAAGAACTGATCAATAAACCATCCATCCCTTCTCTCTCTACTTGGGTGGTGGTAAAACACTTTGTAACCATTATTTTCTGTAGGATCTATTCTAGATCTGAGTTGTAAGCCTATTATATAAAGGCTGAGTGTAGGAGAATATTTTCTCTGAGTGGTAGGGCTGTGAGCCTGAGGTGTAGGAGATTGTGATCTCTGAGTGTAGGCCTTATTGAAGGCTGAGGTAGGGCAGTTGGCCTGAGTTGTAGGAGTGTGGATACACTCTGAGTTGTAGAAATGTGGTTTGCATTCTGAGTTGTAAGATCTGAGGATCTGAGGTGAAGTACAGAAGTTAGGCCGAATCTAGCACACTGCTAGATAAGCGAAGGGGGAAAGTGGATGTACCCAGACCTTGGGGAACCTCTATAAAATCTGTGTGCACTCTGTGATTGAATGTTTTTGTGATTGCTGTGCTGTGTAGTTGTAGAATTTGCAATTTCTGGTTAATTAACAGAACAGATTTTCTGCCTTAAAAGCAAAAGAAAAAGTACACCTATTCACCCCCCTCTAGGTGGTTAAACACTAATTCTTTTAAGTGGTATCAGTGCCAGGTTACTCAAAGAAGGACTTAATAGTCAGAGTGAGATCCATAAGGCAGATTCAAGAATCAAGAAGATTGGTTCAGGTGAAAATTATAAGGAGCTAGGTTCTATGAAATTACCCATATGCAGAAAGGAGATATTTGACATCTGGAAAGAAAAGGTCAGACTGTTTATGGAGGCTTCTGATCCAAGGATCTATATTACAGTCAAGGAAGGTCCTTATATTCCAACGAAGATTTCAATTCTGGATGCAAACCAAAGAATTCCCAAGGATTTCTCAGAAATGACTAAGGATGAGATCATCTGGCAACTATGGATAAGAGAGCCCAGAATATCATAGTTAGTGCCATAGATGATGCAAATTTTCAAAATTTGATTCACTGCAAGACCTCCAAGGAAATGTGGGATACTTTAATAGTCTACATGGAGGGTTCTGAAGAAGTAAGACAAGATAGAAAATCTATGCTGAACCAGGAATATGAGAGTTTCAGATAAGGAAAGTCTGACAGTATAACTAAGTGTTATAAAAAGTTCTATAGGATAGTGAATGAGTTGATGTCATATGGGAGAATCTTCAGTACTTATGAACTGAATGATAAATTCCTAAGATCCTTGACAAAGGATTGGGACACAAAGATTTGTGCCATTAGGGAAGTGGCTAAACTTGCAGATATCTCTCCTCCAACCTTGTTTGGAAAGTTGCTGTCATATGAGATGCAGTTGATGGCTAGGAACGAGGAAGAGAAAAGTGCAAAAGGTGAGCATAGAGAAAAGTCTGTGGTCTTCAAGGTTGAAGCCACTAAGAAAAATAGGCGGATGTCTCCAACACCTCCTAAGATAGTTGCTGAAACTGCTTCAGATAATTCAAACAACCAAAATTCAGACAGCAGTGACTCAGATGAAGATTTTGCAGCATTTACAAGATAATTTCAGAGATTCCTGAAGAAGAAGCAGTGGAAGTCAAAGCCTTCCACATCTCAGCCTAAGGATGATTATTATCAAAAGAAAAAGTCATCCAGGAAGGACAGGAGCAGGTCTAAGCCAAGCAAATCTACAACATCAAAGATAGTTTGCTACTACTGTAGTAGGCCTGGACATGTTGTGGCTTAGTGTCCAGATAAAAGAAAAGAGACTGCTGATAAAAAAGAAAAGTCAACACCAGAGCAAGAAGGAGAAGTCCTTTGTTGCTAAGAAGGAGAAGAGCTTGACAGACCAATCTCCTTCAGAGTCAGAATCTGAAGCTGAGGCCTACATTGGTCTATATGCAGTAGATGAAGAAGAAGAGTATCTACAGGTGCTGAACTCTATATATGAACAAGAATACTATCAGTGCAAGGGACTGATGGCTGTGTCAGAAGAAGACAAGTGCCAGGATCAGCCTGGTCCTAATAAGGTACAATGTCTTTCTAGGAATTCAGATTGCAGTACTGAGTCAGAGTCAGCAACATCTGTATCAAGTGATGTGGATGGGTCTGAGTCTGAAGGTGATATTCATCAGCTGATAGATGAATATGGAGATTTATTGCACGCACTTAAGAAGAGCAAAAACCTGGCCAAATCTCAGGCTAAGGAAATTGCAGATCTTAAGATGGCTGCATTAGATTCAGAGAAGTTGCTGGATCAAAAACTGAATGAGATTGCCAGATTGAAAAACATAACTGTTATTCAAATGAGCACAATCACATTCAAGAATGATCAGATTAGAAATCTGGAGGTTAGACTTCAGAAAGAGAAAGAGATTGTGGCTAGTTTTTCTAAGCCAAAATCTGTATTACCCTTAATAGATGACTTTGTGTCACAAAAGGGTAAAGCTGGATTAGGGTTTAAGAGAACAGCATGGGCTGCTAAGTCCAATAAGAAAGGCAAAGCTCCAGCACAAAACAAGAGACCTGCTGAAAACAATTCAGTAAAGGTTGTACCTAAACAAAGGTATAACAAGTTTGAGTGCTGGTGCTGTGGCAAGGTAGACCACTTTTCCTTAGATTGTTGGCACAATTCCAGTGTCAAGGAGAGTAACAATCTGCCTGCTAGAAGAGATACAGGCAGATTTGTCAAATTTCAGGCTAACATGAACCAAGGACCCAAAACTCATTTGGGTTCTAAGGTTAAGTAGTCTTTATTGCAGGTGAGTCCAAGTGGCCATGCCCCTATATGGTACTTGGACAGTGGATGGTCCAGGCATATGACTGGAACAAGGGGGTTGCTGAAAGAATACACACCTATCATGGGAGGCCCTAAAGTAACCTTTGGTGGTTCAGAAAAAGGAATCATCAAAGGATTTGGTAACATTTCTAATAACCAGATTACTATCTCTCAAGTGGCCTATGTGAAGGGTTTGAAACACAACCTTATAAGCATAAGTCAGTTGAGTGACTTAGGATATGATATTTCATTTATTAAGAATGGATGTCATATCAAAAGGTCAAGTGACCAAAAGGTCATATTAACAGGATATAGGAAAAGAAATGTGTACTGTCATAACTTTGAGTGTGAGAACTATGTTTCTCCTATTTGTCCTGTAGCTGATGAGAGAGCCTCTCATTGTGTTAAATGGCACAAGAGGCTGGCCCATCTTAACTACAAGACTATTGGCCAACTCTTTAGCAAAGAGTTAGTGAGGAATGATCCTCAAGTTAAGTGTATAAAGGATGGGATATGCTCAGCATGTCAAAAAGGCAAGCAGACCAAATCCACCTTTCATAGCCTTGAAAATAAGGATTCAATGAGGTGTCTTTACCTCTTGCATATGGATCTATTTGGTCCTATGCCAGTTCATAGTCTAGGTAGGAAGGTCTACACTTTTATGGTGGTAGATGACTATTCTAGATATTCCTGGGTGTTCTTTCTAAGACAAAAATCTGAAACCCCAACTGTCTTATATAGTTTTGTCAAACAAATTCAGAATGAGCTGGACAGTACAGTGGTCAAAATCAGAAGTGACCATGTCACTGAATTTCAATCTGAGAGTATGACAAGACTGTGTGAAGAATTTGGGATTTTTCAAGAATTTTCCTCACCTAGAACACCACAACAAAATGGTATTGCTGAAAGGAAGAATATAACACTGATTGAGGCTGGTAGAACTCTATTGAGTGACACTTCTCTCCCATAATATTTCTGTGCTGAGGCAGTAAACACTGCATGTCATGTGATCAATAGGACTACTATCACCAAGAGCCACAAAAAGACTCCCTATGAGATTATGAAAGGGAGAAATCCAAACTTATCCTATTTTAGGATCTTTGGTTGCAAGTGTTATGTCCTTAACAATGACAAGTCTTATCTAACTAAGTTTGCTGCCAAATACCAAGATGGGATATTTGTTGGGTACATCAACAATAGTAAGGCTTATAGGGTCTACAACTTGATTACTCAAGTTGTAGAAGAGTGTGTACATGTAGTCTTTGATGAAACAAGACTTATTAACAGTGAATTGCCAAGTAGCTCGTGCAGTTCTACAGGTATAAGTGAGAGAATGGACAAGCTTACTATTACAGAAGATTCAAATGCAAATCAGGAAGTGGAAAATGGTGGCTGCTGTCTAGGGGGAGTACAAGACTCTCCAAATGCTGATGAAAACCAAGAAGTGCAGCATAATGAAGAGGCTGGAGGTGTTCAACCTGAAGATAGACTACCTCCAGCTATTATACACTTAAAAGATCATCCAGCAAATCAGATAATTTGTGATCCAAGACAAGGAGTACAAACAAGGAGCAGGAATCTGAACACAGTTCTTTGCTCTAGCTTCCTATCACAAGTGGAGCCAAAGAGATTTGAAGAAGCTGTTCTAGACCCACATTGGATTGATGTCATGCAAGAGGAGCTGAATCAGTTCAAAAGGTGCAAGGTCTGGAAATTAGTTCCTAAACCAAAAGACCACAACATCATTGGAACAAAGTGGATCTTTAGGAACAAATTGGATGAGAATGGGATCATTGTGAAGAACAAAGCAAGACTTGTTGCAAAAGGATACATGCAGGAAGAGGGTATTGATTTTGATCAAACCTTTGCCCCAGTAGCAAGATTGGAAGCAATTAGGATGTTTCTTGCTTATGTAACATATCAAGGGTTTAAGGTATTCCAAATGGATGTAAAATCAGCATTCCTAAGTGAAAATCTAAAAGAAGAAGTCTATGTAGAGCAGCCCTCAGGTTTTGTTGATCCTCTCAAACCTGATTATGTCTTTAGACTTAGGAAAGCTTTATATGTGTTGAAACAAGGCCCAAGGGCTTGGTATGAAACCCTGCCTAGTTTCCTCATTGAGAACAAATTCTCAAGGGGGAAAATAGACAAGACTCTATTCCTTAAGGAATCTAAAGGAAAGATTATTCTAGTTCAAATATATGTTAATGACATAATATTTGGGTCTACTGAAAGTAATCTTTGTAGAAAGTTTGCAAAACTTATGCAATGAAAATTTGAAATGTGCAGTAAGGGGGAACTTAAGTTCTTCTTGGGTCTCCAAGTAAGACAGACTGAAGATGGCTTGTCCATAACTCAGTCTAAGTTCACCCTGGAGTTAATTAAAAAGTATGGTATGGAATCATACCACTACCATGAGAACTCCTATGGGGTCAAGTGTGTCTCTTAGCAAAGATGATGCATGGAAACCTGTAGATGAAACTATGTCTAGAGGGATAGTTGGCTCCCTTCTATATCTGACTGCTAGTAGACCAGATATCATGTATGCTACATGTGTCTGTGCTAGGTACCAATCTCTGCCCTAAAGAATCTCATCTGACTGCAGTGAAAAGGATTTTGAGATATCTTAAGGGCACACCTAATCTAAGCCTTTGGTACCCTAGGAATGGAGATTTTCTACTGATAGGCTATTCAGATGCAGATTTTGCAGGTTGCAAAGAAGATAGAAAAAGTACTACAAGCACCTGCCAATTTCTAGGAGGAAGATTAGTGTCTTGGAGCAGTAAGAAGCAGACAAGTGTGGCAATTTCCACAGCAGAGTCTGAATATGTGGCAGCAGGAAGTTGCTGTGCACAGCTATTATGGATTCAACACCAGCTAGTAGAATATGATATTCAAGTAAGTAGAACACCTTTGCTTTGTGATTCTACAAGTGCAATTTCTATAGCTAATAATCCCGTTTCACATAGTAGGACTAAGCATATAGAAATTAGATATCCATTTTCTTAGAGAACATGTAGAGAAAGAGGACATTTCACTAGAATTTTTAAAATAGATTATCAAATTGCAGATATGTTTACTAAGCCTCTAGATGAAACTAAATTCAATAAGTTTAAAATTGAATTAGAAATGTTGAACATAGATTAGTTTAACAAAATTGGCTTAGTAAAATGGTGTCGACACAAGGAGTTGTCTGTGTCGACACATAGAAGTGGTGTCGACATTCCAGAGAAATGATGTCGACACATCTAGAAAATTGGTGTCGACACTTCAGAAAGGTAGTGTCGACACATCCAGAGTAGGTGTCGACACCTCCAAAAATGGTGTCGACACTTAGGTTCAACACATATTTCGTCGAGTAGAGTATCGACTAATCGTCGAACGCAGATGGATAAGTGTTAACACATAGAAGTCAACACTTATGTCGAGACTTAAGTAGTATGTGTCGACACTTTTCAACAGTGTCGACACATTCAGTGCTTATTGACGCTCCTTTTCACCTTCGTTTTTAGAAAGGTATAAATAGGTCAACACCATTATCTGTCGACACGCTCTCCATAGTTTCCAGACCAAAACTTTGTGTCGACATCTCTCTCATCTAAATTCAAGATTTCACTTAACCCTAATGGCGCCTAAGCTTGAAGAGAATGTCAATGAAGGATATGAGCTGGTACGCAACGCCTTTGACCATGCAGATTCTGAAATTCAAGCTGTAGTAACCCTAGTTGCTGAGAATGGGTTGGAGTTTCTAGTTTCTGAACCAACTAAGATCTGGAAGAAAGAAACACTAGAATTCTTTGGTGCTGCTACCCTAGATCAAAATGGACTCAAGATAAGATCCACAGTCCATGGAGTAAAGGTGAAAATCACCCAAAAGAGTTTAAGAAAAGTTCTTCACCTGCCAAGAGCACAAGAGGAAGAAGATGTACCTGCATCTAAGCTAAGGGAAGCACTTTAATGGTGTGGACTGGATTCCACCATGAAGATTGGCTCAGCTTTGAACAGAAAAGGCATGAATATGCAAGGAAAGTTCTTGTCCGAAGTAGTTGGCAAAGTTATACTCTGCAAGCCAGGAGGACATGATAAAATTTCTGCTTATATGTTCACCCTTATGACCAGGATCATCTACTCTCTAAATACTGATTGGTCAGCAGTAATATTTGAGAAGATTAAGGAGAGTATTAAGAAACCAAATTTAGGAAGGATTATGAGTCTCTACTTGTTTGGAATGATTTCAGAAGTAATGACATAAGCTGCTGGTTCTAAAATTAATCATATGAGAAGGATGTACATCAGGATTATCTCAAGATGGGATAGGGTCCTCACTAAGGACATGCCTGATGAGGAAAGGCATGAGGTTCCTGAGAAATCTACAGCACAAGAAATTCCTGCCCAAGCCTCTACAAATGGTGCACAGGTTCAGGGGGAGCCCCATGTTGAGGAAGAGCCAACCCACCTGGAGAGTGAGATGGCTACACAAACAATCTTGAGGTACTTAAAGAGGTGAATCAATCAATTCTTATTGATAAAGATGAGACACTAACTGAATTTTTGATTGATGTTGACCAGCCAACAGAACTACACAGTCAACCACAAGATGTTTTCATGGAAGATACATCTGCTGCTGATAATGATCCTGAGTTTGTGGTACCTCAAGATCCTACTCAACTAGAGTTTACCTTAGAAGAGCTGTTTCCTGATTTAGTGCAAGCTAATATTGAGGGGGAGCATACTGGTTTTGAGGGGGAGAAAACTGCTTTTGAGGGAGAATAAGTTAATCTTGAGGAAGTGCAGGCTAACCTTGAGGGGGAGCATGTGAGGTCTCATGAGGAGACTGCAAGGAATGATAAGGAGCAAACCAGAACTGAGGAGGAGCAAAGGACTCAGGAGGAGCTACCAAGGACTGAGAAGGAATTGCCTCCTAGTCCTAAGGAAAGGGTTGACATAGCTAGTACCTCAGCATCTGAGGATGAAGAAGCTTTAAGAACTAAGAAGAGGAAGCTACATGTCTTCAAAAGGAGAAGTCAGAGCTACAAGAAGGCATTACAGACTGTTGCTCCACAACCTGCCCCAACAGCTGATTACAACTCATTGTTGGTGGCCTTGCAAGTCAAGTTAGATGAACAAAGGATTGCCATGGAGAAATATATGGATGAGACACATAAAGATCTACAACTCTCCTTGGCAACAAAAATAAAGTCAATAAGATTTGAAGTGAATCAAAATAAGAAAAAAATGACTGATTGTTTCCACAAGGGTGGAAATGCTGTGGTTTTCCTTGCCACACACCAAGAGAAAATCAAGACACAAGTTGATGACATAGCTCTTAAGCAAGGCTATGTACTAGAGAATCAACTAAGAATGAATGATAATCTAACAGAATCACATAATGTGATTGTAACAGAGCTGAAGAATATTGCTACTACACAGGCTGCAGTAAGGGCTACAGACAAGGCAGAATTTGGTAAGCAATTCCAAGAAGGAATAGCTGCTGTCCAAACTGCTATTACAGATTCTCAAAAGACTATTTCTTGACAACTACTGAAATTAAAGGCATTCTATAAAGATGGTGTCAATTTTATGGATGAACAAGTAAGATTTCAGAAAGATGATCTCAGGGATCATGTTGCTAGAGAAGTCATAAAGGGGGAGAGAGTATTAGTCAAAGCTGGATCTGACCATGCTAAATGGATTTCCAAGTGCATCAGAGCCACACTGGATATCCACCCCTTTGTGATGATGACAATGTGGCTGAATCTAGAGTACACCCTGCTTCTTTTGGAGGTGAACAAGCTGAAGTTGCTCAAGTAATTTATCCTCCAGCTGATTTTGAGATGATTCACCAAGAAGTACAATCAATGTATATCCCTCCAGAGGGTAATAAAAATATTATCATTGAGAAAGTAGACAAGCCAGTGTCAGAGGCAGTTTTGAAGGTGCAAGAAGCTCTATTATCTAAGAAGAGATTCAGAGAACAGGCTGAGTTAAAGCCAGATTTTGAGCAGTGGATTCCTACTTCTAGAAATATTATACTGACTGCTTGGAAAGCTGCAAAGGACAATACCCTAGAGAGGGGAAAATGTTACTCTGAGCAAGAATGGAGAAAACATGAAGCCAGGCAAGAAGCTATTGCACAGTATAAAAGGAAGGCAAAACCTGGGAAGCTACCTTCTAATGCACAGGAGCCTAACAAATATTTCTCAAAGCCTTATCATTATTTTGAAAGACAAAAGATAAGGGCTGAAGAGCTAAAGAAGAATGATCAAAAGGGCAAGAAGCCAGTTGATGACACTGATGTTCCAGTTCAAGCCAAGATTCAATCAGGCAAGGGCATTGTCATCAAGGAGCCAGAGCAGCCTTAGATTAGGTTTACTAGATTTTATAACATTGTAATCTTTTGTGTTAAAATCTATGTAAACTTTTGTTAAAGAAACTATTGGAAGTTGGAACAAAACAATGTTTAATGCTTAATCTATTAGCATTATTATTCTGTAATGATATCTTATATATGTTCTGTTTTAAGTAGTTACCCTGTCATATAATACTGTTATACATTATAATGTGTATTTGTTATGAATGGTGTATATCATTGACTAAGGGTTATGACTTCTCCAAATAGGGGGAGATTGTTGGGTATATTGGAAAATGTGTACCAGATTTGAAGAAGCCTCACCCTGCTCAATGATATGCATCAAGGTGTATTTGATGTTGTTTTGAGTTTATATGTGCAGGTTAAGTAATTGCAGGAAATGCAGAAAAATTTCTAAGTCCATGTGTCGACACCTAGAGAAGCTGTGTCGACACTTATGAAGGCCTGTGTCGACACTGGAGAAAAGCTGTGTCGACACTTGGAGTTAATTGTGTCGACACTTGGAAAGGCTGTGTCGACACCAGAATCAACTGTGTTGACACCAGAATCAACTGTGTTGACACCCAGAGGCTGTGTCGACACACAGTGAAGCATTGTCAGCATCAATTGTGTCGACACCAAGAGGCAGTGTCGACACACAGAAGACTTTGTCGATATCAACTGTGTCGACACACAGGACTTGTGTCGACACACAGCAGAGGTTCAACAAAGTAAAAAAGAAGAAGTATTTGTGTCAACACACAGAGGCAGTGTCGACACACAGAAGATCTTGTCGACATCAAATGTGTCGACACACAGGACTTGTGTCGACACATGGCAGTGTTTCAACAAAGTAAATTTGTATGAAGAAAAGAAGTGACTGTGTTGACACCACAAAGGCTTGTGTCGACACATTCTACAGAAGGCTATGTCGAGTAGTATTAACAACAACAAAGGAAGAAGTTCAGTTTACTTGTGTCGACACTTAGTCCACTTGTGTCGACACTTAGTCTACTTGTGTCGACACATGAAGAAGTTCAGTCTCGACACTTTCAGATAGAGACAATATTTCAAGAAGTGACTGGATGACTTGACAGCTGCCATTTCTAACCGATCTACTGCAACTGTCAAAGCTGTCAAAAGGTTATTAGAAACCGGATCAGCCGGTTACCATGAAGGAAGACTATATAAAGGCTTTCTCCTTCAACAGAAGAGGGTATTATTACAACCAACAGAAGAACTAACAACAACTAAGAGAGAAGTAATAATACAGAAGATTTTCGACAGAAGATCTAGAAGAAGTTGGAGAGAGAGAGCTCCATCTAAGAAGTGCAGTTGCTGAACCAGGCTGCCAAGAAAGATTCAGATTGATATTTGAATCTCAAGTCAGAAGCTGATTGAAGATCATCTTCTCAAGAGTTCAACCCTACTGAGTTCAGATTCAAGAAGCTTTGAAGAAAGCTAAGAGAGGTTGTGCTCTGCCATCCGTTGCTTCCAAGAATTGATGAAGAAACCATCCATCCCTTCTCTCTCTACCTAGGTGGTGGTAAAACACTTTGTAACCATTATTTTCTGTAGGATCTATTCTAGATCTGAGTTGTAAGCCTATTATATAAAGGCTGAGTGTAGGAGAATATTTTCTCTGAGTGGTAGGGCTGTGAGCCTGAGGTGTAGGAGATTGTGATCTCTGAGTGTAGGCCTTATTGAAGGCTGAGGTAGGGCAGTTGGTCTGAGTTGTAGGAGTGTGGATACACTATGAGTTGTAGGAACCTGGTTTGGGTTCTAAGATGTAAGATCTGAGGATCTGAGGTGAAGTGCAGAAGTTAGGCCAAATCTAGCACACTGCTAGATAGGCGAAGGGGGAAAGTGGATGTACCCAGACCTTGGGGAACCACTATAAAATCTGTGTGCACTCTGTGATTGAATGTTTCTGTGATTGTTGTGCTGTGTAGTTGTAGAATTTGCAATTTCTGGTTAATTAACAGAACAGATTTTGTTGGAGTTACCATGGTGATCTAGAAGTGGTCAAACATGTAATCTCACTGCCAACGCGATGTGAGCCTGCAGGGTCGCACATAAGAGATGTGGAGAAGTTGGATGATTGACTGTGTTGGTAAAGGTTACCAATCACCGACCTGAATGGGGTTATGGGCAAAGTGTTGCCTTAAAGGATCGTCGGGTTGGGCAAATGTTGCCTTGAAGGATTGGTAAGAATAGTCGACCGAGGGTCGACGTGTATCATCGAGTATTGTACTCTGATTCTTGCCGACTGATACTCGCCGACTGATTCTCGCCGATCCTAGGTGATTCTCGCCGATCCTAGGTGATTCTCGCCGACTGATTCTCGCCGATCCTAGGTGACTCTCGCCGATTGATTCTCACAGAATCTGCTAGGTGATTCTCGCCGATTCTAGAACCCTAATTTTCTGGGTGATCTGTGGATAGCGATATTCCTAAGTCTGTTTATGCCTTTGGTATAAATAGATACTTAGGGTTTTCGGGAACTACTCTCTCTGATCGAATCGAATCACTGATCGAATCGAATCGCTGATCGAATCGGATCCCGAATCCCGCCGGTCGTCGCTCGTTCCGCCGATCCCGAATCCCGCCGACGGAAGGGTTCCGCCGCCGTGCTCGCTCCGTCGACCTCCTCCTCTCCGGCGATTGTCGCTGGTGTTGCTATTCCTGGCGCGGACCTAGCAGTCCGTGGAAAGGCAAGGTGTGGTCATTCTCCTTCCCGATTATTCGTGCGACAGAAAAATCGGTGTTCTCCCGCTCGTGTGGATTTCTGCAGAGACGTGGATATCATTCCACGTAGAACTCGCCACAAGAAGAACACGAAGCTTGGAGCATCTCCGTTGAGTTGTGACTCAACGCCACCGAGGTAATTTTTGCCTAGTTGTATGTTAACTTCTTGATTCAACTACCATGGCCCGATCCCATCTCTTTTGGGTTTTCTTGATGTTTTTATTCTTTCGCTGCGTGCACAAGTGTTGTGCTATCCTCATAGAGAAACCCAACAGTGGTATCAGAGCCAGGTTGCGGCCATGATTGTTGTATTGGAAGTTATGTTATTCCAGTACGTGTAAACCTAGGGATTTAGAAGTGTTCTAAATGTCTAGATTTAGTCTTGGTACCCCGCCAAGAACTTCTGGGATTTCGTGGAAATTTCTAATTGTTAGAAATTGTAGTCTCCTTAGCAGTAACCATCCCTCGAGTTTATTTTGGATTTTGAATCCAACATAGAGAGATGAGCTTGTCTACTGCTTTAAGTTGAGTTGTCTTTGATTTTGTCCAATGCATGTAAATCTGAGGATTTGGAAGTTTCCGGATGTTCAGATTTAGCCCTTCCTTCTATCAAATGTTGATGGTCTCAGGTTGTGCACATAAGGGATGCATGTGGTTTTAGAAAAATTGTTTTTCTTTGGATGTGCACATTGATCAAATGTTGATCATGGTTAACTGTTAACCTGTAATCAAAATCCCTTCATCAAATATTAAGTGTTCGGATGCCTTCCGATGGATGACACTCTTCCTGCCTCGATCGATGAAGTGTGGGCTTGCCAAAGCAAGGTGCATTAATCTATCTTGGTAAGGGTGCGAGCGGATAATTGTGATATCCCACTGTCGACATCGGGTCCAGCTTAACTAGGTGACCTCAAAGGTTGAGTGCCTAGAGGCATAGGGTTGGCATGCACCATATGATGGATGCGAGTAAGGAGTTATTCACCAACCATACAAGAATTGCATGAGGATGCAATTGGCAAGCGTTGCCTACCTAAATAACCGCATCGTGAGAGGAAAGCCAAAGCTGACTCATTGTGTTGGTGAAATACGGATCTTGTCCACTAAGAGAGTAGCTCGCATGAACTCTCCGAATTGTTAGTGAGGGCTATCATTTCGAATAAAATAGTGAGAGTGTTTTAATTGAAGTCCAAATTAAAATAAATTGTATTTGAAATTTTGGTACTGATTTTATTCTGCATAAATTCTTGTAGAATTCCATGACAAGTGTTTCACCCTCCACGTTGTCTCTGAGAGCCATCCTTGAGAAGGATAAGCTCAGTGGGACTAATTACATGGACTGGTACAGGAACCTGAGAATTGTTCTCAGGCAAGAGCGAAAGCTCTATGTCTTGGAAGAAGAAGCCCCCGAGGTGCCGACCGGGAACTCTTCCCATGCTGAGAAGGATGCTTATAAGAAGTATACTGATGATGCTTTAGATGTCGAATGCCTTATGCTTGCCACTATGAACTCTGAGCTTCAGAAGCAACATGAGAACATGGGGTGCAAGGAGATTGACGAGCATCTCAAGAAAATGTTTCAAGGGCAGGCTCGTCAAGAGAGGTTCGACGTCACAAAAGCGTTGTTTCAGTGCAAGATGGGAGTTCGAGACTCAGTAGGGACTCACGTACTCAAGATGATTGGGTATATAGAGAACCTTGAAAGGCTGGGTTTTCCTCTTGGTCAAGAGTTGGCCACAGATCTGATCCTGCAATCGTTGCCGGACAGTTATGAGCAGTTCGTCTTGAACTACAACATGAATGAAATAGACAAGACACTGCCCGAACTCCTAGGCATGTTGAGAACTGCCGAAATCAATATGAAGAAGGCCAAGCCTGCCAACCCCATACTGATGGTGCATAAGGGCAAGGGCAAGGCTAAGGGCTCTAAGAAGACGAAGGTGGGACCTAAGTCATATCTTGAGCCCAAGTCTTCTGCACTGATGAAAAAGAAAAGCACGTGAAGGAAGGGAAATGCCACCACTGTGGCAAGGTTGGTCATTGGAGGAGGAACTGTCCTTCATACATTGAAGGTCTGCAGAAAATGAAGGGAGGTATGACTTCCGCTTCAAATGTTCACGTTATAGAGATAAACCTTTCTGCTCCTTCATCTTGGGTATTGGATACCGGATGTGGTTCTCACATTTGTACAAATGTGCAGGAACTGGGAAGGAGAAGATTGCTGAGTAAAGGGGAGGTGGACCTTCGCGTCGGCAATGGAGCAAGAGTTGCTGCTGTAGCCGTAGGGGTTTACCGTCTTTCTTTGCCCAGTGGGCTTGTAATAGAACTAGATAATTGTTATTTTGTTCCGGCCATAACTAGAAACATTATATCTATTTCATGTTTGGACATGATTGGATTTTCTTTTATAATTAAGAACAACTGTTGTTCTATATTTAAGAATGATGTTTGTTATGCTGTAGCCCAATTGTTTAATGGTGTTTATGTTTTGAACTTGGACCATCTGATCTGTAATGTAGAAAATAATAAAAGACTAAGAACAAATGACTCGAACCCTACATTTCTCTGGCATTGTCGTTTGGGCCATATCAACGAGAAGCGCATATCCAAGCTTCATAGAGATGGACTTTTGGACTCATTTGATTATGAATCATTTGAGCGATGGAATCTTGTTTGTTAGGCAAGATGACTAAAGCTCCTTTCACTGGTTATACTGAGAGGGCTGAGGATCTCTTGGGTGTTGTACATAGTGATGTATGCGGACCCATGAGTTCCATGGCTAGAGGTGGGTATTTCTACTTTGTTACATTTACTGATGATTTCAGTAGATACGGATTTGTGTATCTTATGAAGTGCAAATCCGAGACCTTTGAAAGTTCAAAGAGTTCAAGAATGAAGTAGAAAACCAGTTGGGTAAAAGGGTTAAAGCACTCCGATCTGATTGAGGTGGCGAATACCTGAGTCATGAGTTCCGTGATCATCTGAAAGAGTGTGGTATTGTATCACAGCTCACTCCACCTAGAACACCACAACATAATGGTGTGTCTGAGAGGAGAAATCGTACTCTGTTAGACATGGTACGTTCGATGATGAGTCATGCAGACTTGCCTGTTTCCTTTTGGGGTTTTGCTTTAGAGACTGCTGCAATGACATTGAATCGCGCTCCAATGAAAACGGTTCTGAAGACACCATATGAGATATGGACTGGGAAGCGTCCTAGTATGTCGTTCATTAAAATTTGGGGCTGTGAGGCATACGTGAGACGTCAAATGCCTGACAAGCTGGAACCCAAATCGGATAAATGTTATCTGGTGGGATATCCTAAGGAAATGAAAGGGTATTACTTTTACCTACCGTCTGAGGGCAAAGTGTTTGTCGCAAGGACTGGTGTCTTCTTGGAGAAAGAGTTCTTATCAAGAAAGACTGAAAAGGTAGAGCTTGAAGAAGTTCAAGAACCACATGTAGTGAATGAACCGGAATTGGATTCTGAGACAGGACTACAAGATGTTGTAGCTAGAGAACCTGCTCAAGGAACACAAGTCCTACGTAGATCTGGTAGACCGAGGTTTGAGCCTGAGAGATATGGATTTCTCGTGTCTCAAATAGGTAATGTGTTGCTTATGGATCATGATGATGAACCAGCAACCTACCAAGAGGCTATGAATGGACCGGACTCCGACAAATGGCTTGAGGCTATGAAATCCGAAATGGACTCCATGTATGCAAACCAAGTTTGGAACTTGGTGGAACCACCTGAAGGGGTACGACCCATAGGGTGCAAGTGGGTCTTCAAGAAGAAGACTGACATGGATGGGAATGTACAAACATTCAAAGGGCGACTGGTGGCTAAGGGTTTCAAGCAAATTCATGGTATTGACTATGATGAGACTTTTTCCCCTGTTGCCATGGTAAAGTCCATAAGGATATTGCTTGCTGTTGCTGCGTATTATGACTACGAGATCTGGCAGATGGATGTCAAAACAGCTTTCCTTAATGGAAACCTCCTTGAGGAAGTGTATATGACACAACCCGAGGGTTTTGTATCCCCAGATGAAGCCACTAAAATATGCAAGCTGAATAAGTCCATCTATGGACTGAAACAGGCCTCTCGAAGTTGGAATCTTCGTTTTGATGAGAAAATCAAAGAGTTTGGTTTCATCAAGAATGAAGATGAGCCTTGTGTTTACAAGCGAATCAGTGGGAGCATTGTTGTCTTCCTGATATTGTATGTAGATGACATACTGTTGATTGGGAATGACATTCCTACCCTGAAAGTTGTTAAGAACAACCTAGGGAACTGCTTTTCAATGAAGGATTTGGGTGAAGCGACTTACATACTCGGTATTAAGATCTATAGAGATAGATCGAAGAAATTGCTGGGTTTGACCCAGAGTACGTACATCGAAAAGGTGTTGAAGCGGTTCAACATGCTTGAGTCCAAGAAAGGATTTTTGCCCATGTCTCATGGTGTGAATCTCTCTAAGGACCAGTGTCCAAAGTCTTGTGAAGATAAGGACCGCATGAAGTTGATTCCATATGCTTCGGCAATTGGATCAATCATGTACGCGATGTTATGTACTCGACCCGACGTCTCCTTTGCTTTGAGCATGACTAGCAGGTATCAGTCAGACCCCGGTGAGTGTCACTGGATTGCAGTCAAGAATGTCCTGAAGTACTTGAGAAGGACTAAGGATGTGTTCTTGGTGTATGGTGGAGAGGAAGAGCTCGTTGTAAGTGGTTATACGGATGCTAGCTTCCAAACTGATAGAGACGACTCCAAGTCTCAGTCAGGTTTTGTGTTTTGCCTGAATGGAGGAGCTGTGAGCTGGAAGAGTTCCAAGCAAGAGACAGTTGCTGATTCTACAACAGAGGCCGAGTATATCGCCGCAGCTAATGCGGTGAAGGAGGCTGTATAGATTAGGAAATTCATCGTCGAGCTTGATGTAGTTCCTAGCATTGTTGGTCCCGTAGTTCTCTACTGTGATAACAATGGTGCAATTGCACAATCTAAGGAAACTAGATCCCATCAGCGCTCCAAGCACATACTTCGGCGGTTTCATCTTATTCGTGAGATTGTCGAACGAGGAGATGTGAACATTTGCAGAGTGCCGACTGAGGAGAATATTGCGGATCCACTGACAAAGCCTCTCGGGCAGAGAAAGCATGATGGTCATACTAGATCGATGGGTATACGATACCTAAATGATCAACTATAGTGAGAATCTTGTGGATTGCATGTAAACATGTATTTTGTTGGCCATTTGTTCATATGATGAACAGTGTACCTAGTTTTTCTCTTACAATTAATGGCAAGTTCTTTTATTATGAGTTTTTCTATATGATAGTTAAATGTTAACATAATAGATACCCTTAGAATGTTCGCTTCCATGGGACATCAAGTACGTGACTTGAATGTGAGAGCCTATGATTTATTTGAAGCTTCATTCTTAAAAGGTCCCTGGTCGAGTATCATCATAGAAGCTAAGGGTGATGATGGTACATGAAGGCTAGCACGTGCGTTGACTGATGACCGGTTCTCACAGGTCATGATATTGTGATATCAAGTCATCACGTGGGTACTTGTTAGTGAACAAGTTGTACTGGACAGACCCAACCGAGACTACTCTGTGGATTGTCATCCAATCGTGTCACGAGTAGGTCTCAATTGACAATGGTGTTGTGGTCCTTTGACCTGAAGTCACAGCATTCATCAAGTGAGGAAGAGCGTGCTTTGATGCCATCTAAAGTCTTCCTTGAGAAAGGTTGATGATAAGGGTGGTTGTTGGGCATGTTATGAATCATTTGGGTGTTTGTGTGTGAGCAGATATGGGATTTGTCCTCCTGTATGACAGGAGTTGCATCCATGGGCCCCTTGATGGAACTGGACTGAGAAATGCATGGCCATGCTTGGTTGAGTCAATATGTGATATTGGACTCACCATTCTCTGGAAGTCCGTCCTGAATCAAGAAACTTGGATTGAGCTATTACGAGGGTGATACGGTCCATGCCTCTAGTTCTTTCCGGATGTAAGGGACAAAGGGACATAGACAACGCTGATACATTGGTCATAAAGGCTTATGAGTTATAAACTCTTATTGCTTGGGGAGCAACGATGCATTGCTAGATGCCGCTCATTGTTTGTGAGGTTTTTGGTTTGATACTTTCAAGATCAAGTGGGAGACTGTTGGAGTTACCAAGGTGATCTAGAAGTGGTCAAACATGTAATCTCACTGCCAACGCGATGTGAGCCTGCAGGGTCGTACATAAGAGATGTGGAGAAGTTGGATGATTGACTGTGCTGGTAAAGGTTACCAATCACCGACCTGAATGGGGTTATGGGCAAAGTGTTGCCTTAAAGGATCGTCGGGTTGGGCAAATGTTGCCTTGAAGGATTGGTAAGAATAGTCGACCAAGGGTCGACGTGTATCGTCGAGTATTGTACTCTGATTCTCGCCGACTGATACTCGCCGACTGATTCTCGCCGATCCTAGGCGATTCTCGCCGATCCTAGGTGATTCTCGCCGACTGATTCTCGCCGATCCTAGGTGACTCTCGCCGATTGATTCTCACCGAATCTGCTAGGTGATTCTTGCCGATTCTGGAACCCTAATTTTCTGGGTGGTCTGCGGATAGCGATATTCCTAAGTCTGTTTATGCCTTTGGTATAAATAGATACTTAGGGTTTTCGGGAACTACTCTCTCTGATCGAATCGAATCGCTGATCGAATCGAATCGCTGATCGAATCGGATCCCGAATCCCGCCGGTCGTCGCTCGTTCCGCCGATCCCGAATCCCGCCGACGGAAGGGTTCCTCCGCCGTGCTCGCTCCGTCGACCTCCTCCTCTCCGACGATTGTCGCTGGTGTTGCTATTCCTGGCGCGGACCTAGCAGTCCGTGGAAAGGCAAGGTGTGGTCATTCTCCTTCCCGATTATCCATGCGACGGAAAAATCGGTGTTCTCCCGCTCGTGTGGATTTCTGTAGAGACGTGGATATCATTCCACGTAGAACTCGCCACAAGAAGAACACGAAGCTTGGAGCATCTCCGTTGAGTTGTGACTCAACGCCACCGAGGTAATTTTTGCCTAGTTGTATGTTAACTTCTTGATTCAACTACCATGGCCCGATCCCATCTCTTTTGGGTTTTCTTGATGTTTTTATTCTTTCGCTGCGTGCACAAGTGTTGTGCCATCCTCATAGAGAAACCCAACAGATTTTCTGCCTTAAAAGCAAAAGAAAAAGTACACCTATTCACCCCCCCTCTAGGTGGTTAGGCACTAATTCTTTTACCGCTACTAGCGACCCCCTCTCTCTTTCTGCCCAGCTCAGCTCAGCTCTCTCTCGGCAACCAACCTGCGAGCTCAACCGTCATATTAACTATCTGCTCGATAGCTCTTGATCATCCACCTCCTCTCTTGATCAACCTTCTCTGTTGATCAAGCCTCTCTTCTGCTCTTAACACCCTCTCCTCTATCCCTGCAACCTCCTTGAACAAGCTGTTTGCTCCACTCTCGAGTACTCAGAAGCTTCCTTCTTCCCCTCTTCCTCTCCTAGCACGTGAGACCGAACACTCCCTCCGTGTTAGCTACCCCGGTTCCATTTTCGCGCATCAACACTCTACCAGCACCTGAGTGCAGGACACAGCCATGGACATGCCCGTGTCCCCGGCCGTGTACCGCACACTGTGTAGGACATGGCTTTGGGACATTCCTGTGTCCCAGGCTGTGTTGCCCACCCTTCTCAGCCCAGTCACCACTGGGATTTGGGGCGTTACAATCCTCCCCTCCTTACAAGAAATTTCGTCCCGAAATTTGCATACAATACTCATATAATGCCCGAAACTCAAAAGAGCGACGGGTGGCATTTTGAGCCAAGTCTGGGACTTGGTAGAGGTCACACAGCCTGGGATTCGAGCGTGTGCCAGGGTCGTGTCATGCTCGGTTTCGACGATGGACGTGTGGTCGATGAAATTGCAGTCGAAAATTATCGAACAACAAACACGGCCTGAGACACGGGCGTGTCCCAGGCCATATCCTACTCGGGTAGTTGGCCGAGTTGTGTTGGGGGAGAAACACGACCTGGAGCCCAGACATGTTCAGGCCTGACACGGGCATGTCTAATTCGACACAGGCGTGTCGAATGCCCGTGTTCTCCTCGGGTTGGTGTTGGTCCTGTGTCGATGGAGGAACACACCCGGCAACACGGGCATGTATTGGATGACACGTGCGTGTCAATCTTGACACGGGCGTGTCGAGAGCCCGTGTTCTTTTCGGGACGCGGCGGTTTAAGCGTCGAATGAGGCACACAGCCTTGGACACGGGCGTGTCACAAGCCGTGTTCGGCCCAGGTTTTGGATTTTAAGTGCAAATCATGTCCGCCCGTTTCCTTATTTTGGGATCCAATGGCTCAGGGTTGTCCTTTCTGGGTTATACCCGGGAATAGGGTTTGGATACCTTCGTTTCTTTCAAACCATCTCTTTTTAAAGTTCTAGAGGGAGGGGAGAGTAAGGAAGAAGAAGGAAGAGAGATCCAGCCGCCGGTGGATCTTCAGAGCCCCAATTCGCAAGCCGAGTTCGGATCTATGGAGGCGAGGACGTTGCAGTGCTTTTCATCCGCATAGATCATCATGACGCTAAAGAGGAATGCTAGGGTAACGATTCTCGTCTTGGACATGTGAAGTCCTCTTTTCCCATGCATAGGAAGCCTGCTCTCGCGAGTTTGCAGTGAGTGCGAGGTGTTCCTTCGGGTAGACATGAATAGTCCCCGTTGTTTTGCATGTAGAGTCCGTAATCGAGAAACAGACATAGGTATGGTGTGTGAAGCCTACCCAGACAAGTTGGTCTGGATTGGTGATGTTGCATTGCATGAATGGCCGGAGAAGACTCCGTGTAGTTGATTGTTTTTCGGGTTTTCTACGTGGTAGATTGCAACAGGGAGCCTTGGGGACTAACTCCAAGGTCCACCCGAAAACTGGGCAGATGCGTGATTCTGCCAACATGATGGCCTGGGAGCCAACTTGTACATAATTGGGTTATGTAAAGTGTGTGATCGAATTGGGACTCGGGGAAGCTTGACCCGCGTAGACGGCTTAGATTGACATTGCGGTGTGGGCAACGGGTTAGGCGGAACCATACCCGCTCTATGTGGTTCGGTTAAAGAGACCTAAGGTACATGACACTTACCATTGGCATATATGGAGGGGCTTAGGCAGTGGCCAGAAAGACCATAATGCTCACGAGAAATTGCCCTCCAAGGGGCAGTGGTGAGACCGCGGACTTTGACCAGGTTCACCAAGAATGTGCCTTGAGAGCACGGGGTGTGTGGCCGTGCGAGCCAACGCCTGTGATCTTGTGAAATTTCTCGATTATATGGCTGTGCTAATAAAGTGTAGGGAAGGAGCATCGCCGCCACGAGTTTAGGGGCAGGATCATTATAATTTGGTCAGCTTAGCTGATCGTTGCTCTTGTTTGCCACCACTCGGTGGATTGTTGCTTGCAGGTGCTGCAGAGCCTAATGGCAAATAGCGGGCAAAAGCCCATGTTGCTGAGCTGGACCTCGAATGCCTAATTATGAGTGTTTACTTTATTTCTCATGTGTGACCGGCCTGTGTGCCGAGATTTGGAAGACACTTTTAATTGAGAAAGCTATTGTAAGGCCATAAGGCCAAGTACTTGTGTATTTGTATGTTCATTCCTATTGTGTTATTTTAGTGGACATTCATGCTGATTGGCTGGGTTCTTATTCTTGCAACTTTTAAATTGATTTCGCTAGAATGTACTCTTTGTAGGATGTTGGTTATTGGCAGTATGGTTTCTATTGCATAATCTTCCGGTCTGTCTGTGGTATATAGCGTCGGGCCCCGGCCGGACCTATTGCTTTATGCTATGTGACAGATAGGGGGTGTTACAATTTGGTATCAGACTACTGGTTTCAGTTAACCTAAATGAATTCGTGGACGAATTCTTTTAAGGGGTGGTGAGCACATGTGTGTGAGTCATCGTTATAACATAAAAAATAACCCATGAATGTCCACTTAGGAATGAAAATACACATGTTTGAGGAACCTGCGCGTTCATATAATTGCTTTTTGCAATTTTGTTTGGTCGCTTAACAATGTTTTGTACAATTATAGGTGACCAGGAGTGGTGCAGGGCCGTCAGAATGCCCAATTTCTGAGGCTAGTAGCGCACTGAATGATATGCCTGCAACACCTCCCTTGGCAGAAACCATACGATTGGTGGCTGAAGCGGTGTTCGCTATGATTAATGTGTAGCCTGCAAGGCAGATGCAACAGCCTGCCCCTGCGATGGAGCAGGTACCACTTCAACCAGCGGAACCGAGAAGGGTAGAGCCAGTAGTGGTGGAACCTTTGGTGCCTAGGAGAGCAACTGAAAGATAGCTCAAGCATGTTATGGGCTTCAATCCTCCGGTGTTCTCGGGGACGGGAACCCCATCCCAAGTTGAGGATTGGCTCTCCCGAGTGAGGAGAGTATTAACAGCTACTGAAACATAAGAGTGGAAGATGACCACCAAAGCTATGTTCCCATTGGACAGAGATGCAAGGCTGAGGTGGGAAGGTTTGGAGTTACATCACTTGAGGGGAAGGCAACTTACAGACATCTCGATGGAAGAATTTTCGAGACTGTTCTTGGTAAGGTACCTTCCCTCGGCTTAGAGGATTGCATTAGAGAATGAATTCCAGAGGTTGACGCAAGGAGAGAGTAGCGTGGATGAGTATCTCCACGAATTTACATGGTTGGGTCAGTACGCCAGCTCTACGTTCGCAGATGAGGAGCGTAAGATGAACCGATTCTATAAAGGTCTGAGGGAGGACTTAAGGCTACTGCTCTCGGGGCCTATGCCACAGGGCTTCTTGACCCTGGTCAATACGACCCAGTCATTGGAAAAGGATCTGAGGAATGTGCAAGCAAAGAGAGACTCTTATGCTAAGAATACAGAGTTCAAGGTGTCGACTAATTTAAAGTCTGGTTACCGCAAGTTCAATAAGAAGGCTAGGACTTCGGGTACAACCCCTTCTTCCGGTGCTTTTGGGGCAACTACAAGCTGAACCCCGGGCGCATGCTATACTTGTGGGAAGCCGGGACACTTTGCCCAGGACTGCTAGAGCGGACGTCCAAAGTCCGAGAGGAAGCCGGGAGCAACCTATGAGGAGAAGGGCAAGGCGGTGGAGTTAACCGCATCCCATTATGCTCCAGCTAACCTAGAGTCTACAATCTTGGCTAGCAGGAGGCCATAAAGCAAGCAGATGTGGTGACAGGTACGGCTTAAATTTATAGCAAGTTAGATTTAAATACTTGTTACTTTGCACGTGTTACCTTACCACTGCTTGTATAGGCTTTGTTTTGATTTGTAATAATCCGGCGAGTGCATTCTTTGATACGGGTGCTTCGCACTCCTTTTTGTCTGAAGGATTCATATCCTGCATCGGGGTACCTTCTTCAATAACAAAGGACAAATTGGATGTGTTGTTGCCGAATGGCTGTTCGATGCGCGCGGATAGAGTCTGTGGCATAAAGATTCGTATTGGGAGTCAGGAGTTCTATTTGCAAGCATCGTTACTGTCACTGGTGAAGTTTGACGTAATATTTGGTATGGACTGGCTCTCGGAGCAACAAGCATATATTGATTGCAATCGCAAGGAGGTTAAGTTGGGAACGGGTCGTGAGACGATGTTTTCAGGCTTGAAAGGTTCGAGCAAGACTCTGATGTCTGCTCTTCAGGTGGTTAAGGCGGTTTGTGCTGGTGCAGAGCTGTTCTTTACGGTAGTTGAGGCTTCGAAGCCTAAGCCTGCTTTGGACAGCATCCTAGTGGTATCCGAATACCCTGATGTGTTCCCTGGCGATCTCCCTGGAGCCACACCTCAGCGGGAGATAGATTTCACCATCGAGCTAGTGCCAGGTGCGAAACCTGTGTCATGCTCACAGTATCGGCTAGTGCCTAAGGTGGTGGCGGAGCTGAAGGTGCAACTTGAAGAGTTATTGGAACATGGATATGTGCGTCCAAGTTCGTCACCTTAGAGCGCACTGGTCCTTTTTGTGAAGAAGAAGGACGGAAGTTTGCGGCTCGGTATTGATTATCGAGAGCTGAACATGTTAACGGAAAAGAATAAGTACCCGATCCCAAGGATTGATGATCTGTTCGATCAGTTAGTCGGGTCAACGGTGTGCTCGAAATTGGATCTTAAGTCCGGGTATTATCAACTGAGGATAAGGGAGAGTGATATCCCCAAGATAGCTTTTAGTACGAGATACGGGCATTATGAGTTTACGGTCATGTCGTTTGGGCTGACTAATGCGCCGTCAGTGTTCATGGATCTGATGAACAGGACTTTCAGGGAGTACCTAGACCACTTTGTGTTGGAACCCTAGTTGTGATTTGGTCAATGATCACTATTAGGTTTGTTTAGTCTGACCCAACATGTATAACCAGGGTCATGGTTGTGGTCTAGAGTCTAGGCCAAGTCAGTCAACATCACCTGATCAACCTTCAACAATTTGCCAAAGACTCAGCCAGATTGTGTCGACACTAGAATAAAGTCTGTGTCGACACCAGACAGCAATTGTGTCGACACTTGGGAAAGGCTATGTCGACACCAGACAGATTGTGTCGACACTTGGGATATGTTATGTCGACACTTGAGCAAGATTGTGTCGACACCAGATAGCAAGACTGTGTCGACACTAGATAGCCAGGCTGTGTCGACACTAGAAGAAGTCGTGTCGACACACAGATCATCTGTCGACACCAACTGTGTCGACACCAGAAGCAACTCTGTCGACACCAATTGTGTCGACACCAACTATGTCGACACTAGCAACAATTGTGTCGACACATAGGACTTGTGTCGACACATTCCACCGAAGTTGTGTCGTCACTAGAAGCTTAAGCAGAACTGCTGACTCAGCTCGGCGTAGTAAAAACTGAGCTCGACGAATTCTGTACAGTTGGCAGAATTAATTACAGTCAATATTCAGACGGAAATATTTACAGCTGACAGAATTAATTAAAGCTTAATTAAAGGAGATTACAGATAGCAGATTTAATGCCATATATTCTTATGAATATAGCCGTTTGGAGGCTGCATTAAATATGGAATAAATCAGGATTTAATACTAAATCATTCCCAAAACAATTACCATTCTCGGGAATGATTTAGCCAGTGCAGACTATGAATCCAAAGGTTTTGAATTAGATAGAAAATGTTTTATAGAAAGAGATTTATATAGTGACAGTGATAGACAGACAGAGACACAAGTAGAGACAGAAAGAGAATAACAACAAGATAGTGAACAATAATAGTAAAGGCTTTTCAGTTTACAGAAAAAGGAGGAACTTAACATCAAATCAACATATACACAGAGTTATTCATCTGCTGCAGGCTTCTAAAGAGACACTCAATCAATATCAGTCTAAGAAGCTTGCTGGAGACATCATTAATGTGAAGGTCTATCACCCTGCAGCAAGGCTTTCATATTCCCTGAACCATTCAATTTCTCAGGGGGAGCCATTTGCTACCATCAATAATCCACAAGTCTTCTCTCTGATTGTTGACAGAGAAGACATAATCAACTCTATCACCCCCCATTGTGTAAAGGGTTGTCATCTCCCTTCAAAAGTGATTCTTGGTTACAAGTCACCTGACCAAAAGACTTGAGGATTGATTTTTGAGCACATGATCAAAAGCTCATTGGTGTCAGACACATGATCAAAAATCTAAGTGGATTCCTACCAGGGTGGTAGAAGAGTGGATGTACCCAGACTGGGGAACCACTATAAATCCTTGTGTCTTCTGTGTTGCTTGGTCTTATTACTTTATTTTTGTACTATCATTTGCTTTACTTAGTATATAACTATAATTAGTTAAGTTAAGATCTATCCCCATAACTTTTACTTTGTGATCGTCTTCATCGACGATATATTGGTGTACTCGCAGAGTGAGGAAGATCACTTTAAGCATCTACATTTGGTGTTGGAGATGCTGAGGAGGAATCAACTGTACGCCAAGTTCTCCAAATACGAGTTTTGGCTGTCCTCAGTAGCGTTCCTTGGTCACATAGTCAGTGGAGAGGGAATTGTGATGGATCCGGCGAAGATTGTTGCTATACGAGAGTGGCCTGTGCTGTCTACGGTAGCATAAGTCCGGAGTTTTCTGGGACTTGCCGGCTATTACAGGCGCTTCGTGGAGAACTTCTCGAGGATAGCGCTACCCCTCACGACTCTGACGAGGAAAGAGCAGAAGTTTGTTTGGACGCCGGAGTGCGCACGAGCTTTTGAGGAGTTGAAGAGTCGGTTGACCACGACGCCTGTGCTAAGTTCGCCGAGTGGGACCGAAGGCTTTGAAATCTACAGCGATGTTTCTGGCAGTGGATTCGGTTGTGTCCTACTACAGCATGGAAGTGTGATAGCATATGACTCGCGTCAGCTGAAGGTGCATGAGAGAAATTATCCGGTCCATGACTTGGAGTTAGCAACCGTGATATTTACCCTGAAGCTGTGGAGGCATTACTTGTATGGGGTGAAGGTCGATATCTATACCGACCACAAGAGCCTGAAATACTTGTTGGATCAGAAGGATCTGAACATGCGACAACGGAGATGGATGGAGTTCCTGGGGGACTAAACATTCAAGATTCATTATGTGTCTAGGAATGGCAATGCAGTTGCGGATGTATTGAGTCGTAGGGCCCCAGCTCAAGACAATTGGCTGTCGGTTCACGACGAGCATTTGGTTCGGGAGTTGGAGTCTTTGGTGATCTCGTGTGTGGACAAGCAGACTAGTGTCGAAGCGCTTTTGAACTGGACAGAAGTTCAGTGTGACATGGCTGATCGGATTCGGCAGGTGTTGGATTTGGATGGATACATGAAGCAAATCATGATTGAGGTTTTGGATGGGTCAAATTCCCAATTTGAGGTCGTGGATGGATTGCTATGGAAGGATGGCCGTCTGTACGTACCAAATGTGGGCAAACTGCGGGTGGAATTGATGTACGAGGCTCATCATACCAAGTACTCGATTCACCCGGGAAGCACGAAGATGTACCGTGATATGAAGAAGTTGTTCTGGTGGCCAGGACTTAAGAAGGATGTGGCACTGTACGTGGCAAAGTGTCAAACTTGCGCCTTAGTGAAGGCGGAGTGCCAGAAGCCTGGAGGATTCTTGAAGTCCTTGCCTATTCCGGAGTGGAAGTTCGACGATATTACAATGGACTTTGTGCACGGGTTGCCAAGGTCGCAGAAGGGAAACAACGCCATCTTGGTGGTCATAGATCGTTTGACGAAAGTGTCGCACTTCATCCCGCATAGGAAGGATGATTTTGTGGAGAAATTGGCAAAGATATATGTGGATAATATTATGCGGCTTCACGTTGTGCCCCGCAACATCGTGAGTCCCGCAACATCGTGAGTGACTGTGATGGGCAGTTCACGTCCAAAGATTGGAGGTTGGTGCAGCAGATGTTGGGAAAAAAAACTAAGTTTCAGCACAACCTTTCATCCGCAGACGGATGGTCAGACTGAGAGGGTCAACAGGACGATGGATGACATGCTTCGCATGTGCGTTCTGGATTTCGGGAAGCAGTGGGAAGATCACCTATACTTGGTGGTATTCACTTACAATAATAGATACCAGGCGAGCATTCAAATGGCGCCCTTCGAGTCCCTTTATGGTAGGAGATGTCGCACGCCATTGTCTTGGTTGGCAATGGGTGAGTCAATGCTGTACAAGCGGCAAGAGGTGGAAGATAAAACATCATTGGTTCGAACCATTCGAGAGAGACTGCTAATCACTCAGGACCGCCAAGCTAAGTACTATAACGCCAAGCATAGGAATGTGGAGTTCGCTGTTGGCGATTGAGTGTACTTGAAGATTAAGCAGTTCAAGGGTGTATCACGGGTACGCCGCTTGAAGAAACTAAGCCCGAGGTACCTTGGACCATTTGAGGTTCTGAAGCGGATTGGCGAAGCAGCTTATCGATTGAAGCTATCGGCGGAACTGGGTGGTCTACACGACGTATTCCACATATCGGTGCTACGGAAGGCGGTACAAGAGCCTTCGCAAGTGATTACGGTAGATCAAATGCCGGTAGATAATGGGTTGACGACGAAGGTCAAGCCCGTTCACATTGAGGACTCAGAAGTCAAGCGATTGCGTAACAAGGAAATCAGTATGGTCAAGGTCCGTTGGGACAACTACGGTCGGGAGGAGCCCTCGTGGGAGCGAGAGCAGACCATGCTTGAGGAGTACCCGAAGTTATTCCACTCAGGTACCAGTTAAGTTTTGTTTATATCTTTTCCTTAATGTAATTTCGGGACGAAATTCTTTTTAGAGGGAGAGAGTTGTAACGCCCTGAAACTCAAAAGAGCGATGGGTGGCGTTTTAAGCCAAGTCTGGGACTTGGTAGAGGTCACACGTCCTGGGACACGGGCGTGTCCCAGGGCCGTGTCGTGCTCGGTTTCGACGATGGCCGTGTGGTCGATGAAATTGCAGTTGAAGATCGTCGAACAACGAACACGGCCTGAGACACGGGCGTGTCCCAGGCCATGTCCTACTCGGGCGTGTCCCAGGCTGTGTCCTACTCGGGCGTGTCCCATGCCGTGTCCTACTCGGGTAGTTGGCCGAGTTATGTCGGTGGAGAAACACGGCCTAGAGCCCAGGCATGTTCGGGCCTGACATGGGCGTGACTAATTCGACACGGGCGTGTCGAATGCCCGTGTTATTCTCGGGTTGGGGTTGGTCCTGTGTCGATGGAGGAACACGCTCGACAGCACGTGCATGTACTGGATGACACGGGCGTGTCAATCCTGACACGGGCGTGTCAATCCTGACACGGGCTGTAACAGCCCAAATTTCGGAAACAGGAAATTTTTGGGTGACACGGCCTGGGACACGGGCGTGTCCCAGGGCGTGTCAGCTGACAAGGCCTGTGACACGGGCGTGTCATAGGGCGTGTCGAGGTTGTGTCGATGATCGGCCTTTGTCTCGATGATTTTTCGCTCGACGATGTGTCGAGAGGAGACACACGGCCCAGGACACAGGCGTGTCCAAGGCCGTGTCGTGTGCTCGACGATTTTTACTCGACGATCGCCGAGTGTCAAGATGTGAGTGTTGAGTGTCGAGAGGTTGAACACGGCCTGTGACACAGGAGTGTCACAGGGCGTGTCAAATCAGGTCGACGAACTCAGCCCGCCGAAGGATTTCGACAGGGCGTGTCTTTGTGCCGTGTCCGGGCACACGGCCTGGGACACGGGCGTGTCACAGGCCGTGTGAAGTCTCGGGATGTTTTGGGATTTTTTTCACCCAGGCACACGGCCACAGACACGGGCGTGTCTGAAGGCGTGTTGGTGACACAGCCCATGACACGGGCGTGTCCCATGGGCGTGTCACTGGTTTGGATAAGTCGGTTGACCACCGCTTGAGGCACACGGCCTGGCACACGGCCGTGTCAGAGGCCGTGTCGGGTCAAAATCAGTGTTTTTGGCAGAATCGTGGCCGTCCATTCCTTCAGCTGGGATCCATGGGCTGAAGTTGCTTCCTCTTTTTCTTAAAGGCCGAAAGCTGAGAAGTGATTCTCATTTTCTTTGGCCTTGATCTTTCTTCAAGTTAAGAGAGAAAGAGAGAGAGAAAGGAGGAGGAAGAAGGAAAGGGGGCTGCTGCTGGTGGTGCTGCTGGTTACCGACGAGAAATCCGAAGTCGGCGTTGCGGAGGAAACGCTCTTGCGAGTTTTTCAAGCAAGCTTTGTGGTCATGGCACCGAAGCGGCGTCAAGGGTAACGACTTTTCTTCCTAGCCATGTGAAGGCTTCTTTTTGGCATAGATTTGTGATTTCCCCCACCAAGATGTGGCTGATTTTGGGAATCTTTGGGTGGATGCTTGAAATCCACTTTGTCAGCATATAGATCCGGAAATGGAGTACGGAATAGGCATGCTGTGTGAAGCCCATCTGGACAGGTTGGTCTGGATTGGTGATGTTGCATACGAACCGGAGAAGACTCCATGATAACGTGTAGTGTAAGGAGTCTACGGGTTATGCCTGCGAAAAGGAGTAGCAGGAAGTACTGGAGTGGTAGCCCAGGAAAAATAGCCATGTGATGTTTTTGGGTCCAACCTGTGTATGAGGCACAGGAAGTACTGGTGTGACCAGGAAATGCCTTTTGTGATGCTTGATGTCGTAGGGTGTCCACCTGTGAAGCGAGTAACAGGAAGTACTGGCATGATAGCTAGGAAAGACCCCTGACATTTGTGCTTGTGCGGTGTCCACCTGTGGAGAGAGTCACAGGAAGTACTGGGAGGCCCGGGAAAGACCCGCTATTGTGTTAAAGAAATGGGTATAGAGAAATACCCAGGCTTGAATGCCAAGAACAGGATTGGTGAGACCGACCCGCGCCTTTGATATAGCTATGAGTACGCTGTACTCGGAGAAGGCAAGGCGATTTGAGCAACGGGGGGTGGAGGATCCGACCTGCGCTATGTCCGTCCGACGTGAGACCAAAAGGTGCGGTCTGTTGGAGCGCATAGCAAGAGTCTTCGGCCTGCGCGCCATGACACAATGGGGGGATACGGGCCATCCCGGTGTAGGAATACTAACTCCGGCTGCACGCCATGGAGTAAATGCTCAAGAGATTTACCGTTGGGTTGTGACCCTGATACGGTGGTGGGCAAGAGATTTGCCAGAACACCAAGAATGTGCCCTGAGTGCACGGACCGTTGGGTCGGGTGGCAAACAGTTGTGATGGATTGTGTGCGTGAAAGCACATTTTGATGATATAGCTTGCCATACTTGTGATTTTCTATACCTGCAGGGAAGAATACCGCTGCCCCGAGAAAAGGGGTAGGGTCGTTATAATTTGGTCAGCTGAACGATGACCGTTGCTTTTGTTTGCCACCGTTGGGTGGATTGTTCCTGTACAGGTGCTGGAGAGCCGAGCGGGATGCATAGAGGTTGATGTTCCTGCTGTTATTGCTGCTACTGTTGTTAGCCCTCGAAGGCTATAACTTATGTTGGGTGGTTTCTTTTATTGTGGCCGGCCTGCGCGCCAATTTGTTTAGGCCACTGTGTGATAGCCATGTAAGGCCATAAGGCCAACTCTTTTCACTTGTTGTAAGACATTCCTATATTGTATAAAATGTGGAGTTTTATGTTTGGACATTCATGAGGAGTTCAAGTTGTAGTCTAGGATTCCGCTAGAATGATTTGTGATAGGTGCGATGCGCGACTCTGGTATCATCCTGTACCTTCACCGACTGTTTTGTGATATATCCTGTGGGGCCCCGACCGGACCTTCTAGAATATACCATATGAACGGATGGGGTTGTTACATTTTTGGTATCGGTTGTCTTGGTCTTTCCCTCTCGAAGTCGTGGTCGACTTCTTTTGTGGGGTGGCGAGCACGTGTTTGTGCAAACCAAAGTCTACGAATGAACTCCTGAATGTCTATGATAGGAATCCAAACTTGATGTGTTTGAGGAACCTGTGTGTTCTGATTTTGTGTTGATTGCTTGGGTACGACCGCTAATGTGTGTGTCTTGTCCACCTTTAGGTGACACGGAGTGGAGCTGGTCCGTCTGAGTCCCAGCGTTCTGATGAAAGTACGGCACCAGCCGCGGTGCCTACACCTCCACCGTCTGCGGAACATGTGCGGTTAGTTGCGGAGGCTTTATTTACCATGATCCAAGGCCAGCCCCTTAGGCAGGAGCAAGCGGCTGTGAGGCCAGAACAGGTGGAGGCAAGGCCTGAACCTGTCGTGGATGTGGCTCCTCGCGCGGCTGAGAAGCAGCTAACGCGGTTTATGAGTTTCCATCCGCCTACGTTCTCGGGCGCGGGAACTCCGATGCAGGCTGAGGATTGGCTATCGCGCGTCAAGCGAGTGATGACGGCGATAGGAACAGCGGAGCATCAGAAAGTTACTTTAGTTACCTTTTTGCTTGAAGGAGAAGCTCGATTATGGTGGGATGAGATGGAGTTGCATCACTTGGAGGGTCGTCCGTTAACCCAAGTATCGATGGAAGAATTCTCCCGGCTCTTCCTAGAGAAGCACCTTCCTGCGGCTCAACGGATAGCCATGGAAAATGAATTCCAAAGGTTAACACAAGGTGATGGCAGTGTTGATGCATACTTGCATGAATTTACTCGCTTGGGGCGGTATGCGGGTTCTATTTTTGCTGATGAGCAGAGGAAGACTAATCGGTTCTATGAAGGACTAAGGGACGAGCTGAGGTTCCTTGTGTCAAGTTCTGTGAACCAAGGTTTCCAAGCATTGGTTGACACCGCGACCGCGTTGGAAAAGGATATGAAAAGGGTGCAAGGGAAGAGAGCTTTGGCTGTGACGCAACCAGAGTGGAAGGCGCCCCGATCGGGAAAACCATTTTATAAGAAGAGATGGGGCAAGAAGTCCAAGCCTAGTGGACAAGCTCCTTCATTAGTTGCAACGGGAGCAACATCAGGGGCGACCTCCAAGCCAGACACTCGTATCTGCTTCAATTGTGGCCGGATGGGGCATATTGCGCGAGATTGTCGGATGCCGCCAAAGAGTGAAAAGAAGGCGGGAGCATCTTATGTGGAAAAAGGAAAGGCGGTGGTGGATTCCTCTGCCTCGCAGGCGCAACCCCGGGTCTACAATCTTGGCCTGCAAGAGGCCATCAAGCAGAGTGACGTTGTCACATGTATGCGTTGAGTTTTGCATCTGCTATTTGTTTGTATGTTTTGCTTAGTACCCCTATGTTTGCGGTTTGTGTGTGTGACATGTTTGTCATAGGCTTTGTGATGATTCGGGACACGCTGGCGCGAGCACTGTTTGATACAGGTGCATCGCATTCTTTTCTGTCTAGTGAGTTTATTACGCGGCTTGGGATACCCAGTCGTGCAAAGACAGATAACGTCAGAGTGGTATTGCCGAATGGCTGTTGGATGCTTGCGGATCAAGCTTGCGATGTGGCGGTTCAGTTAGGAAGTCGGGATTTTCGTTTGACTGCATTTGTTTTGCCAATATCGGAATTCGACGTGATTTTTGGGATGGATTGGCTTGCGGAGCAGCATGCTATGATTGATTGCCAGTCCAAAGAAATCACGTTGGGCCAGAATACCGAACAGGAGACCAAGTTCACGGGTATGCGAGGAGTGGGCGGGACGTTGATGTCTGCACTCTAGGTAGTCAAAGCTGTTCGGAAGGGTGCGGAGTGTTACTTTGCACTAATTCAGGCTGTTGAGCCTAAGGCCAGTTTGTGCGAGGTTCTGATTGTGGCAGAATTTACAGATGTGTTTCCCACGGATCTCCACGGGCTACCACCCCAGCGGGAGATTGACTTCACAATTGAGTTGGTGCCAGGTGCGAAACCTGTGGCCCGCTCGCCATATCACGTTGCGCCAAAAGCGATGGCTGAATTGAAGGTTCAACTCCAAGAAATGTTGGAGCAAGGTTATATACGCCCAAGCATGTCACCTTGGAGCGCGCCTGTGCTTTTTGTAAAGAAGAAAGATGGTGGGTTGCGGTTGTGTATTGATTACCGTGAACTGAATAAGCTGACCGAGAAGAATAAGTATCCGATACCCCGGATTGATGAGTTATTCGATCAGCTGGTGGGCTCGACCGTCTATTCGAAGTTGGACCTAAAGTCTGGTTATTACCAGTTAAGAATTCAGGAAGGTGACATTCCCAAAACCGCATTTGGAACGCGTTATGGGCACTATGAGTTCACAGTCATGCCATTTGGACTGTGCAATGCGCCCTCGGTGTTTATGGATTTGATGCACCGTATTTTCCGTGAGTACCTGGATCTGTTTGTGATTGTGTTCATTGATGACATCCTGGTGTACTCAAAGTCGGAAGCTGAACATGAGATTCACTTGCGGTTGGTGTTGAACACGTTGAGGAAAAATCAGCTATATGCCAAGTTCTCGAAGTGCGAGTTTTGGCTATCGTCAGTGGCATTTTTGGGCCATTTGGTGAGTGGAGCGGGCATTGCAGTGGATCCAGCAAAGATAAGGGCCATACAGGAGTGGCCAATCTTGTCTTCCGTGGCCGAGGTCAGGAGTTTTCTTGGACTTGCGGGCTACTATAGACGATTTGTGGAAAAATTCTCGCGGATCGCTTTGCCGCTAACCACACTGACGCGAAAAGATCAGAAGTTTGTTTGGACGCCAGAGTGCACACGAGCTTTTGAAGAGCTGAAGGTTCGGTTGACCACAGCGCCGGTGTTGTCTTCGCCACGTGGAACCGATGGATTTGTGATTTATAGTGATGCCTCAGGAAGCGGCTTAGGCTGCGTTCTTCTGCAAAAGGAGAAGGTGATTGCTTTTGGCTCACGCCAGCTAAAGGTGCACGAGCGAAATTATCCCGTCCATGATTTGGAATTAGCGGCGGTGATTTTTGCACTCAAGTTGTGGCGACACTACCTTTATGGAGTGAAGGTGGAGATCTATACCGATCATAAGAGCCTAAAGTATCTTTTGGAGCAGAAAGACTTGAATATGCGACAACGAAGGTGGTTGGAGTTCCTTGGGGACTACACTTTCGAGATTCACTATATGCCCGGGAAGGGGAATGTTGTCGCGGATGCCTTGAGTCGGCGAGTTCCGGCTAGAGCAAATTGGTTGCAAATGCATGATGAACGTCTTATCCAGGAACTGGAGGCATTGGAGATCTATTGTGTTGACAAGAATTCCATTGCCATTGCATGTTTGAACTGGACTGAGGTGCAATGTGACCTTGCAGACCGAGTGCGACGGGCAACGGAGTTGGATGACGATCTCTTGCGTTTTGTGAATGAAGGGCCAGAAGGCAAATTCACCTGGATTGACGGTCTTTTACGAAAAGAGGGCCGTATGTGCGTCCCGAATGTGGGGAAATTGAGGGAAGAACTGATGTATGAAGCACATTATACAAAGTATTCCATTCACCCCGGGAGCACGAAGATGTTCAATGATATGAAGAAGCTTTTCTGGTGGCCAGGGCTCAAGAAAGATGTTGCCCTTTATGTCTCGAAATGCCAAACATGTGCGATGGTGAATGCGGAATGCCAAAAGCCGGGCGGTTATCTGAAGTCACTACCGATCCCAGAGTGGAAATTTGATGATATTTCCATGGATTTTGTGCATGGGTTGCCAAGATCGCAGCGAGGAAATGATTCCATTTGGGTGATTGTTGACCGGCTAACGAAAGTAGCACATTTTCTCCCGAACAGGCGGGAGGATTCCGTTGAATATTTGGCAAAGTTATATGTTGACCAGATTGTGCGACTTCACGGTGTTCCTCGGAGCATCGTAAGTGATCGAGATGGGCGATTCATGTCAAATGATTGGAGGCTAGTTCACCGACTGTTGGGTACAAAGTTGACTTTCAGTATGGCCTTTCATCCCCAAACGGATGGCCAAACTGAACGTACCAACAGAACAATGGAGGACATGCTCCGAATGTGCGCCCTTGACTTCGGAAAGAGATGGGAAGATCATCTCTATATGGTAGAGTTTGCATATAATAACAACTACCAGGCGAGCATTGGGATGGCACCATATGAAGCTCTATATGGAAGGAAGTGTCGTACTCCCTTGGCTTGGGTAGAAGCGGGCGAAGCCCTGGTTTTTAAACCAAATGAGGTTGATGACGCAAACTCAACCATACGGACTATTCGAGAGAGATTGCTTATTGCTCAAGATCGACAAGCGAAGTACTACAACGCCAAGCACCGGAACGTAGAATTTGCGGTTGGCGATTGGGTCTACTTGAAGATCAAGCCATTCAAAGGTGTCTCCAGGATTCGACGATTGAAAAAGTTGAGTCCAAGATATTTGGGTCCTTTTGAAGTGGTTGAGCGAGTGGGCGAAGAGGCTTATCGACTGGCTCTGTCGGCGGACTTGGGTGGGTTACATGATGTCTTTCACATCACGGTGCTTCAGAAGGCCGTGAAAGATCCAGCTCAAGTGATCGCGGATGATCGTGTGCCGGTGGAGTATGGGCTCACAACGAGAGTTAGACCCATTCAGATTGAAGATCGAGTCGAGAAACAGTTGCGGAACAAGACGGTCGGTATGGTAAAAGTCCGGTGGGACAACTGCGGCCGTGAAGAACTAACATGGGAGCGAGAGCAAACCATGCGAGAAGAGTTCCCTGAGCTGTTTTTGTAATTTGTAGCAAGGATGTTGTAACATTTTTCTTGCTGGTTACTGTTGCCTTTCCTGTGTCTGAATTTCGAGGACGAAATTTCTTGTAGGAGGGGAGGATTGTAACAGCCCAAATTTCGGAAACAGGAAATTTTTGGGTGACACGGCCTGGGACACAGGCGTGTCCCAGGGCGTGTCAGCTGACACGGCCTGCGACACGGGCGTGTCGCAGAGCGTGTCGAGGTTGTGTCGACGATCGACCTTTATCTCGACGATTTTTCGCTCGACGATGTGTCGAGAGGAGGCACACGGCCCAGGACACGGGCGTGTCCAAGGCCGTGTCGTGTGCTCGACGATTTTTACTCGACGATCGTCGAGTGTCGAGACGTGAGTGTTGAGTGTCGAGAGGTTGAACACGGCCTGTGACACGGGCGCGTCATAGGGCGTGTCAAATCAGGTCGACGAACTCAGCCCGCCGAAGGATTTCGACAGGGCGTATCTTTGTGCCGTGTCCGGGCACACGGCCTGGGACACGGGCGTGTCACAAGCCGTGTGAAGTCTCGAGATGTTTTGGGATTTTTTTCACCCAGGCACACGGCCACAGACACGGGCGTGTCTGAAGGCGTGTTGGTGACACGGCCCATGACACGGGCGTGTCCTATGGGCGTGTCAATGGTTTGGATAAGTCGGTTGACCACCGCTTGAGGCACACGGCCTGGCACACGGCCGTGTCAGAGGCCGTGTCGGGTCAAAATCAGTGTTTTTGGCAGAATCGTGGCCGTCCATTCCTTCAGCTGGGATCCAAGGGCTGAAGTTGCTTCCTCTTTTTCTTAAAGGCCGAAAGCTGAGAAGTGATTCTCATTTTCTTTGGCCTTGATCTTTCTTCAAGTTAAGAGATAAAGAGAGAGAGAAAGGAGGAGGAAGAAGGAAAGGGGGCTGCTGCTGGTGGTGCTGCTGGTTACCGACGAGAAATCCGAAGTCGGCGTTGCGGAGGAAACGCTCTTGCGAGTTTTTCAAGCAAGCTTTGTGGTCATGGCACCGAAGCGGTCGTCAAGGGTAACGACTTTTCTTCCTAGCCATGTGAAGGCTTCTTTTTGGCATAGATTTGTGATTTCCCCCACCAAGAGGTGGCTGATTTTGGGAATCTTTGGGTGGATGCTTGAAATCCCCTTTGTTAGCATATAGATCCGGAAATGGAGTACGGAATAGGCATGCTGTGTGAAGCCCATCTGGACAGGTTGGTCTGGATTGGTGATGTTGCATACGAACCGGAGAAGACTCCGTGATAACGTGTAGTGTAAGGAGTCTACGGGTTATGCCTGCGAAAAGGAGTAGCAGAAAGTACTGGAGTGGTAGCCCAGGAAAAATAGCCATGTGATGTTTTTGGGTCCAACCTGTGTATGAGGCACAGGAAGTACTGGTGTGACCAGGAAATGCCTTTTGTGATGCTTGATGTCGTAGGGTGTCCACCTGTGAAGCGAGTAATAGGAAGTACTGGCATGATAGCTAGGAAAGACCCCTGACATTTGTGCTTGTGCGGTGTCCACCTGTGGAGAGAGTCACAGGAAGTACTGGGAGGCCCAGGAAAGACCCGCTGTTGTGTTAAAGAAATGGGTATAGAGAAATACCCAGGCTTGAATGCCAAGAACAGGATTGGTGAGACCGACCCGCGCCTTTGATATAGCCATGAGTACGCTGTACTCGGAGAAGGCAAGGCGATTTGAGCAACGGGGGGTGGAGGATCCGACCTGCGCTATGTCCGTCCGACGTGAGACCAAAAGGTGCGGTCTGTTGGAGCGCATAGCAAGAGTCTTCGGCCTGCGCGCCATGACACAATGGGGGGCTACGGGCCATCCCGATGTAGGAAGACTAACTCCGGCTGCACGCCATGGAGTAAATGCTCAAGAGATTTACCGTTGGGTTGTGACCCTGATACGGTGGTGGGCAAGAGATTTGCCAGAACACCAAGAATGTGCCCTGAGTGCACGGACCGTTG
Source organism: Platanthera guangdongensis (assembly GCA_039583875.1). NCBI lineage: Eukaryota > Viridiplantae > Streptophyta > Magnoliopsida > Asparagales > Orchidaceae > Platanthera > Platanthera guangdongensis. Next base: position 195,598,981 of record CM077158.1, on the reverse strand, counting down.
GGCCGGGTGGCGAACGGTTGTGATGGCTTGTGTGCGTGAAAGCACATTTTGATGATATAGCTTGCCATACTTGTGATTTGCTATGCCTGCAGGGAAGAATAACGCTGCCCCGAGAAAAGGGCTAGGGTCGTTATAATTTGGTCAGCTGAACGCTGACCGTTGCTTTTGTTTGCCACCGTTGGGTGGATTGTTCCTGTACAGGTGCTGGAGAGCCGAGCGGGACGCATAGAGGTTGATGTTCCTGCTGTTATTGCTGCTACTGTTGTTAGCCCTCGAAGGCTATAGCTTATGTTGGGTGGTTTCTTTTATTGTGGCCGGCCTGCGCGCCAATTTGTTTAGGCCACTGTGTGATAGCCATGTAAGGCCATAAGGCCAACTCTTTTCACTTGTTGTAAGACATTCCTATATTGTATAAAATATGGAGTTTTATGTTTGGACATTCATGAGGAGTTCAAGTTGTAGTCTAGGCTTCCGCTAGAATGATTTGTGATAGGTGCGATGCGCGACTCTGGTATCATCCTGTACCTTCACCGACTGTTTTGTGATATATCCTGTGGGGCCCCGGCCGGACCTTCTAGAATATACCATATGAACGGATGGGGTTGTTACACGGGCATGTCGAGAGCCCGTGTTCTTTTCGGGATGCGACGGTTTTAGTGTCGAATGAGGCACACGGCCTTGGACACGGGCGTGTCACAAGCTGTGTTCGGCCCAGGTTTTGGATTTTAAGTGCGAATCATGGCCGTTCGTTTCCTTATTTTGGGATCCAACAGCCCAGGGCTGTCCTTGCTGGGTTATACCCTTGAATAGGGTTTGGATGCCTTCATTTATTTCAAACCATCTCTTTCTAAAGGTCTATAGAGAGGGGAAAGCAAGGAAGAAGAAGGAAGAGAGATCTGGCCGCCGGTGGAGCTTCGGAGCCCCAAATCGCAAGCCGAGTTCAGATCTACGGAGGCGAGGACGTTGCGGTGCTTTTCATCCGCATAGATCATCATGGCACCAAAGTGGAATGCTAGGGTAATGATTCTCATCCTGGACATGTGAAGTCCTCTTTTACTTTGCATAGGAAGTCCGCTCTCGTGAGTTTACGGTGAGTGCGAGGTGTTCCTTCGGGTAGACATGAATAGTCCCCGTTGTTTTGCATGTAGAGTCCGTAATCGAGAAACAGACATAGTCATAATGTGTGAAGCCTACCCGGACAAGTTGGTCTGGATCAGTGATGTTGCATTGCATGAATGGCCATAGAAGACTCCGTGTAGTTGATTGTTTTTCGGGTTTTCTACGCGGTAGATTGCAACAGGGAGCCTTGGGGACTAACTCCAAGGTGCACCCGGAAAACTGGGCAGATGCGTGATTCTGCCAACATGATGGCCTGGGAGCCAACTTGTACATAACTGGGTTATGTAAAGTGTGTGATCGAATTGGAACTCGGGGAAGCTTGACCCGCGCAGACAACTTAAATTGACGTTGCGGTGCGAGCAACGGGTTAGGCGGAACCGTACCCGCTCTATGTGGTTCGGTTAAAGAGACCTAAGGTACATGACACTTACCATTGGCATAGATGGAGGGTCTTAGGCAGTGGCCAGAAAGACCATATTGCTCACGAGAAATTGCCATCCAAGGGGCGATGGTGAGACCGCGGACTTTGACCGGGTTCAACGAGAATGTGCCCTGAGAGCACGGGGTGTGTGGCCGTGCGAGCCTACACCTCTGATGTTGTGAAATTTCTCGATTATATGGCTATGCTAATAAAGTGCAGGGAAGGAGCATCGCCGCCCCGAGTTTAGTGGCGGGATCGTTATAATTTGGTCAGCTTAGCTGACCGTTGCTCTTGTTTGCCACCGCTCGGTGGATTGTTGCTTGTAGGTACTGCGGAGCCTTGTGGCAAATTGCGGGCAAAAGCCCATGTTGCTGACCCGACCCTCAAAGGCCTAATTATGAGTGTTTACTTTGTTTCTCATGTGTGACCGGTCTGCGTGCCGTGGTTTGGAAGACACTTTTAATTGAGAAAACTATTGTAAGGCCATAAGGCCAAGTACTTGTGTATTTGTACGTTCATTCATATTGTGTTATTGTAGTGGACATTCAGGCTGATTGGCTGGGTTCTTATTCTTACAACTTTTAAATTGCTTCCGCTAGAATATACTTTGTATAGGACGTTGGTTATTGGCAGTATGGTTTCTATTGCGTAACCTTCGGGTCTGTCTATGGTATATGGCGTCGGGCCCCGACTGGACCTACTGTTATATGCTATGTGACGGATAGGGGGTGTTGAAAGAAATAGTGCTTAAACACCTAGAGGGGGGGGGGGGGTGAATAGGTGCACTTGATCTTTTTAAGTTTTAAGGCAGAAACACTGAATTATTAGACCTGTTTATGCAATTCTCTACAGCAATTCAGCACATATAACACAGCAATCATAGAATAAATCACACACAGAGTACACACAGCTTTTATAGTGGTTCCCCAAGGTCTGGGTACATCCACTTTCCCCCTTCGCCTATCTAGTAGTGTACTAGATTCGGCCTAACTTCTCTACTACTTCTCAGATCCACAGATCTTACAGCTCAGAACCCAAACAGGTTCCTACAACTCAGAGTGATCCCACTCCTACCACTCAGGCACAAAGCAATACCACTCAGTCTTCACCAAGACCTACACTCAGCCTTCAACAAGGCCTACACTCAACCTTCAACAAGGCCTACACTCAGAGAAATGTATCTCCTACACTCAGGCACAAAAGCCCTACCACTCAGCCTTTATAAATATAGGCTTACAACTCAGATCCCTTAGGATCCTACAAAAAATAAAGAGTACAAAGATTAATAACCACAACTCTGATTGAGAAAGATGAGTTGACTGGCTTCTTGATGAGTTCTTAAAAGAACTTTGCAGAGATCAACCTCCCTTGGCTTTCTTCAAAGCTTCTTGAATTAGAACACAGTAGGGTTGTATCTCTATGCAGATGATCTTCAATCAACTGCTGACTTGAGAATCAGATCTCAATCTAAAACTTTCTTATCAGCCTGGTTCAATAGCTGTCTTCTTAGAAGGAGCTTTCTCTCTCCAACTTCTTAGATCTTCACTTGAAGGTCTTCTTCTTGTTTGTTGTTTCTCACTTCAATGATTGCTTCAATCTCTCTACTGATAATCATCATCTTCTGTTGAAGGAATAAGCTTTTATATAAGCTTTCTTCATGGTGACCGGCTGATCCGATTTCTAACAATCTTCTGACAGCTCTGACAGTAGCAGTTGACCGGTTGAAATGGCAGCTGTCAAGTCATCCAGTCACTTCTTGAAAACTCTGTCACTGTCTGAAAGTGTCGAGACAGATAGTCTTTATATGTCGACACAAATAGACTAAGTGTCGACACAAGTAGACTAAGTGTCGACACTAGACTTCATGGTGTCGACACAACTCCTTGTGTTGTAGAAACTGCTTCTCGACACTGCTTCTTCAGAATGTGTCGACACTGATCCTGTGTGTCGACACAAGTCCTTCTCCTTCAATACTTAGTTGATTTCTGCTAAGTGTCGACACAACTCCTTTGTGTCGACACATCTTCTTGTGTTGAAACTTGCTAAGTGTCGACACATCTTCTTTGTGTCGACACATGTCTTCTGTGTTGAAACTTTTGCTGAGTGTCGTCACATCTCCTTTGTGTCAACACATTCTTCATGTGTTGAGACTTTGCTGAGTGTCGACACATCTCCTTTGTGTCGACACATGCCTTCTGTGTTGAAACTTTTGTTGAGTGTCGACATATCTCCTTTGTGTCGACACATTCTTCATGTGTTGAGACTTTGGCTGAGTGTCGACACATCTCCTTTGTGTCGACACTTGTACTTAGACTTTGTTGAAATTTGTTGAGTGTCGACACAGCATCCTAGTGTCGACACTTGTACTTAAACTTTGTTGAAGTTTTGCTGAGTGTCGACACAGCCTCCTAGTGTCGACACTTTTGCTGTCGATAAAGTTTTTCTGAGTGTCGACACTGCTTCTAAGTATCGACACTGATTATGTAGACATTTCTTCATTGTGTGTCGACACTGCCTGTATATGTCGACACTTTTCTTCTGGTGTCGACTCTGCTTTCCTAGTGTCGACACAATTACTCCAAGTGTCGACACTGCTTCTCTAGGTGTCGACACAAGCCTTCTTAAGTGTCGACACTTTTCTTCTAGGTGTCGACACATGGACTTAGAAACTTTTCCTGCAAACCTGCAGTTACTTAACCTGCATAAAGAAACTCAAAGCACATCAAATACATCTTGATGTATATCATTGAGTAGGGTGAGGCTTCTTCAAATCAGGTACATATATTCCAATGTACCCAACAATCTCCCCCTATTTGGAGAAGTCATAACCCTTAGTGAATGATATACACCATACATAACAAATTCTTAGTATGATGTAAAACAGTAATATATGACAGGGAAAATACTTAATCATGCATTAACAGAACATGTATATACAATTAGCTCAGAACAATTAATGTAATAGATTTAAACCATGACACAATGTTCTTACAAATTCCAACATTTTCATTAGTCAAAAGTTTACATAGACTTTTAATATAAATGATTACAATTTGTAAACTTAAGAAAATCCTATCCTATTGCTGCTCAGGTTCCTTGATTACAATCCCCTTTCCAGATTGAATCTTTGCTTGAACTGGAGCTTCAGTATCATCAACAGCAGCAGGCTTCTTCCCTTTAAGATCTTTCTTTTTTAACTCTTCAGCCTTTATCTTCTGCCTTTCAAAATAGTGATAAGGCTTGAGAAAATACTTGCTAGGCTCCTGTGCATTAGGAGGTAGCTTTCCCAGTTTAGCCTTTCTTCTATACTGTACTATGGCCTCTTGCCTATTCTCATGTTTCCTCCACTCCAGGTCAGAATACCACTTGCCTCTATCCAGGACATTGTACTTAGCAGCCTTTCATGCAGTCAAGATGATATTCCTGGAAGTGGGGCTCCATTGTTCAAAATCAGGCCTTAATTCAGCTTGCTCTCTGAATCTTTTGTTAGACAATTGAGCCTCTTGTTCCTTTAATAAGGCCTCTTGCTCTTTTAGTATAGCCTCTGACACAGGCTGGACAACTTTCTCAAGAATGATATTTTGATTTCCCTCAGGAGGACTATACATAGTCTGTATCTCTTGATGTATCATGTCAAAGTCTGGTGGAGGGTATATCACTTGAGCTACTTCAGCCTGCTCTCCTCCAAAGTATGCAAGATTGATTCCAGACTCTGCCACATTGTCATCATCACATAAGGGTGGATATCCAAGGGTGGCTCTGATGGAATTTGAAATCCATTTGGCATGATCAGAGCCTGCCTTGACTAATACCCTCTCCCCCTTTATGACTTCTCTCTCTATGTGATCCCTCAGATCATCTTTCTAAAACCTTATATGTGCATTCAAATAGTTTACTCCATCCTTATAAAAAGGTTTCAACCTTTGGAGCTTTTCAGTGATTAGCTTCTGTGAATCCTGGAGGGCAAAAGTAATAGTAGTGAGACCTTCTTGTAATGCCTGATCAAATTCTGCCTTGGCTGTAGTCAGGGCTGCAGTATGGGCAGAAACAAGATTCTTCATTTCAGTGACTATCACATTATCAGATTCAGTCAAGTTTTCATTCATTCTTATTTGATTTTCTAGAATATATCCTTGCTTCACTGCCATATCATCCACTTGTGTTTTGATCTTCTCCTGATGAGTGGCCAGATAGACTACTGCATTTCCTCCCTTATGGAAGCAGTCAGTCATTTCTTTCTTGTTGAGATTCACTTCAAATCTGATAGATTTAATGCCTTGTGCAAGATCAAATTGAAGTGACTTATGCCCTTCATCCATGTACTTTTCTAGAGCTTGTCTTTGCTCATCCAGCTTAATCTGCAAAGCCACCATCAGTGAACTATAATCAGTGGTGGTGGCAGGCTGTGGAGCAACTGTCTGTAGGGCTTTCTTATAGTTCTGACTTCTTCTCTTGAAGACTTGGAACTTCCTCTTCTTGGCTCTAGCAGCCTCTTCATCTTCTGAAGCAGAAGTGCTGTCTATGTCCACTCTATCCTTAGGACTAGGAGGTAACACCTTCTTAGTCCTTTGTGGTTCCTCAACATCCTTTGTCTTCTCAGTCTCTTTGCTTGCAGTTTCTGCTACAATCTCTACATGCTCCCCCTCAATATTTACTTTCTCCCCCTCAACAGCAGCTATTTCTCTCTCAAGATCTGTCTGTACAAGATCAGGGAATAGCTCCTCTAAGGTGAATTCCTGTTGAGAATGGGCTGAAGAATCTCTGATATCATCAACCACTTTATCTACAACAGATGTGTCCTCCATGACAACATCTTGTGGTTGAGGATGTAGTTGTGTTTGCTGATGAACATTAGGTAATGAATCAGACAAAACTTCATCCTCAATAATGAAATCTAATTGATTAATGTCAGTTATTACCTCTAGTATGGTTTGAGTAGCTTGTTCACTCTCTAGTGGAGTTGGCTCTTCCACAAGTAAAGGCTCCCCCTAGAGTGGATCCAGGTGAATTGGGCTAGCTGGTGGTAGCTCCCCCTGCCTCTGTGCATCTTCTTGTCTAACTGGAGACTGTCCAGCATTTCTTCCCTGTTCATCATCAGAACTAAACACTACTTGCTCTTCAGAGCTGCTGGAGGTTTCTTGAGCCATAGTGGCTGTCTTCTTCTTCTTCTTCTGGGGTGTGTCCTTTACTAGAGATGGCAGTTCCTTTGTCAACACTCTATCCCACCTAGAGAAAATTCTCATATCCATTTTCCTCATGTGGTTAATCTTTTAACCTGCAGCTTGGTTCATTACCTCAGGTATACTTCCAGCTAGGTATAGACTCAGTATTCTACCCAGATTGGGCTTCTTCATACTTTCTTTTATCTTATAAAACATAACTTCAGACCAGTCAGTATTAAGTTTGAAGATAATCCTTGTCATCAAACTGAACATATAAGCTGAAATTCTGTCATGTCCTCCAGGCTTGCTCAGGATGACCTTGCCAACTATTTCAGACAGAAACTTTCGTTGGATGTTCATTCCTTTTCTGTTGAAAACAGATCCAATTTTCATGTTTGAATCCAGTCCACACCATCTCAATGCCTCTCTAGTATTAGAAGCAGATACATCTTCTTCCTCCTTTGCTCTTGGTAGTTGAAGTACCTTCCTTAGACTTTTTGGTGTGACCTTGACTTTGGTCCCATGAACTCTGGACTTAATCTTGAGTCCAATATCATCAAGTGAAGCTGCACTCAAAAATTCTAGGACCTCCTTCTTCTAGATCTTGATTGGTTCTGATACAAGATATTCCAATCCAGTCTCGGCAATTAGGGTTACCGCACCTTTGATTTCGGGTTCCGCGTCATCAAAGGCATGTCACATGAGCTCATATCCTTCATTAATATTCTCTTCTATCTTGGGCGCCATTAGGGTTTGAAGAAATTTTGAATTTAGAGAAGAGAGATGTCGACACACAATTTTGGTCTCGAGACTAAGGTGAGCGTGTCGACAAACACTGGGGAAAACCTATTTATACCTTTCTAGAATCAAAGGTGAAAAGGCGCGTCAAAATACTTAAATTGTGTCGACACTGTTGAAAAGTGTCGACACTTACTTATAATGTCTCGACCACTATGTGTCAACACAAGTATAGTCGACAGAATATATGTGTCGACACTTATATATGTGTCGACACCACTCAGCTCGACACTTTGTCGAGACTCTACTAGACTAATTCTATGTAAATCCTAAGTGTCGACACCACCCTGGATGTGTCGACACATACACTACATGTGTCGACACTAATTCTCTGAAGTGTCGACACAGACTTCCTAGACGTATCGACACCATTTCTCTGAAATGTCGACACCATTCCTATGTGTCGACACAGACAACTCTGTGTGTCGACACCATTTTACTTAGCTAATTTTGTAAACTATTCTAAGTTTATCATCCCTAATTCAATTTTAAATTTATTGAATTTGGTTTCATCTAAAGGCTTAGTATACATATCAGCTAACTGATTATCTGTATTTATATACTCTAGGGAAATATCTTCTTTTTCCACATGTTCTCTTAGAAAATGTACTTTATTTCTATGTGCTTAGTCCTACTATGAGAGACAGGATTATTTGCAATAGAAATAGCACTAGTAGAATCACAAAATAAAGGTGTTCTACTTACTTGAATACCATGACCTTCTAGCTGGTGTTGTATCCATAGTAGTTATGCACAACAGCTTCCTACAGCAATATACTCTGACTCAGCTGTGGAGATAGCCACACTGGTCTGCTTCTTGCTACTCCAAGACACCAGCCTTCCACCTAGAAATTGATAGGTACCTGTTGTACTTTTCCTATCTTCCTTGCAGCCTGCAAAATCTGCATCTAAATAACCTGTCAGTTCAAAATCTCCATTCCTAGGGTACCAAAGGCCTAGATAAGAAGTGCCCTTAAGATATCTCAAAATTCTTTTGACTGCTGTCAAATGAGATTTTTTAGGGCAAGCTTGGTACCTAGCACAGACATATGTAGCATACATGATATCTGGTCTACTTGCAGTCAAATACAGTAGGGAGCCAACTATCCCTCTATACAAAGTTTCATCTACAGGTTTCCCTGCATCATCTTTGCATAAAGACATTGTTGACCCCATAGGAGTTTTCATGGTAGTGGATGATTCCATACCATACTTTCTTATCAATTCTAGGGTGAACTTAGACTGGCATATGGATAAACCATCCTCAGTCTGTCTAACTTGGAGACCCAAGAAGAACTTAAGTTGCCCCATACTGCTCATTTCAAATTGTCCTTGCATTAGTTTTGCAAACTTCCTGCAAAGACTACTTTCTAAAGACCCAAATATTATGTCATCTACATATATTTGGACTAAGATAATCTTGCCTCTAGATTCCCTAAGGAATAGAGTCTTGTCTATTTTACTCCTTGTGAATTTATTCTCAATGAGGAAACTAGACAGGGTCTCATACCAAGCCCTAGGGGCTTGTTTTAACCCATACAAAGCCTTCCTAAGTCTATAAACATAATTAGGTTTAGTAGAGTCAACAAAACCTGATGGCTGCTCTACATGGACTTCTTCCTTCAGGTTTCCATTCAGAAAAGCTGACTTAGCATCCATTTGATAGACCTTAAATCCTTGGAATGTTGCATAGGCAAGGAACATCCTTATTGCTTCCAGTCTTGCTACTGGAGCAAAGGTTTGATCAAAATCAATACCTTCTTCCTGCCTATATCCTTTTGCAACTAGTCTAGCTTTATTCTTTATAATTACTCCATTTTCATCCAAATTGTTCCTAAAGATCCACTTAGTTCCTATAATGTTGTGGTCTTTTGGTTTAGGAACTAGCTCCCAGACTTTGCATCTTTTGAACTGGTTCAGCTCCTCTTGCATAGCCTCAATCCAATGAGGGGCTAGGATTGCTTCTTCAAATTTCTTTGGCTCTACCTGGGACAGAAAGCTGGAGTAGAGAACTGAACTTAGATTCCTGCTCCTTGTTTGTACCCCTTGTCTGAGATCTCCAATAATTTGATTGGCTGGATGATCTTTTAAATGCCTATTTGCTAGAGGCAGCCTGTCTTCTGGTTGTACACCTTCAGCTTCTTCATTCAGCAGCTCCTCTTAGTCTTCTTCAGTAACATGAGTATCTTGTACTCCCCCTGGACAGCAGCTACCATCCTCCACTTGCTGACTTGTAGAAGGACCTTCAGTTAAGGTAAGCTTGTCCATCTTCTTAGTTACACCTGTAGAGCTGCAAACACTTCTAGGCAATTCACTGTTAATGAGTCTAGCTTCATCAAAGACTACATGAACTGACTCTTCTACAACTTGAGTAATCAAGTTGTAGACCCTATAAGCCTTACTGTTGCTGTACCCAACAAAGATTCCCTCTTAGGATTTGGCAGCAAACTTGGTTAAATAAGACTGACCATTGTTAAGTATATAGCATTTACAACCAAAGATCCTGAAATAGGATAGATTTGGTTTTCTGCCCTTCACAATCTCATAGGAGGTCTTCTTGTGGCTCTTGGTGATAGTAGCCCTATTAATTACATGACATGCAGTGTTTACTGCCTCAGCCCAGAAATATTCTGGGAGAGATGTGTCACTCAACAGAGTTCTACCAGCCTCTATCAAGGTTCTATTTTTCCTTTCAGCAATACCATTTTGCTGAGGTGTTCTTGGTGAGGAAAATTCCTGAAATATCCTAAACTCTTCACATAGCTTTGTCATACTATCAGACCGGAATTCAGTACCATGGTCACTTCTTATTTTGACCACTGTACTGTCTAACTCATTCTGAATTTGTTTGACAAAACTATAAAAGATACTAGGAGTTTCAGATTTTTGCCTTAGGAAGAATACCCAGGAAAACCTTGAATAATCATCTACAACCACAAATGTGTAGACCTTCCTACCTAGGCTGTGAACTGGCATAGGACCAAAAAGATCCATATGCAAGAGGTATAAGCACCTCACAACATCTTTGTTCTCAATGCAATGAAAGGTGGATTTGGTCTACTTGCCCTTTTGACAAGCTGAGCATATCCCATCCTTTATACACTTAACCTGAGGACCATTCCTCACTATCTCTTTGCTAAAGAGTTGGCCAATTGTCTTGTAGTTAAGATGAGCCAGCCTCTTGTGCCATTTAACACAATGTGAGACTCTTTCATTAGCTAAAAGACAAATAGGAGAAGCAATGTTCTCACACATAATGTCTAGACAATAGATATTTCTCTTCCTATATCCTGTCAGAATGATCTTTTGATCAGTTGACTTACTGATATGACAACCATCCTTGACAAATGAGATGTCATATCCTAAATCACTCAGCTGACTTATGCTAATGAGGTTATGTTTCAAACACTTTACATAAGCCACTTGAGTAATTGTAATTAGGTTGCTAGAAATGTTACCAAAGCCTTTGATGATTCCTTTTTCTGAACCACCAAAGGTAACTTTAGGACCATCCTTGATTGGTGTATAGTCTTTCAGCAATCCCCTAGTTCCAATCATATGCCTGGAACATCCACTGTCCAAGTACCATATTGGGGCATGGCCACTTGGACTCACCTGCAAAACAGATTACTTAACCTTAGAACCCAAATAATTCTTGGGTCCTTGGTGCAAGTTAGTCTGACTCTTAACAAAACTACCTGTAGCTTTTCTAGCAGACAGTTTGCTACTCACCTTGGCACTTGAATTATGCCAACAGTCTATGGCAAAGTGGCCTACCTTGCCACAACACCAGCACTCAAATCTGTTGTACCTTTGTTTAGGTACAACCCTGGCTGTTTTATCTACAGCAGTCTTCTTCTTGAGTACTAGGGCTTTGCCCTTAGATTTGGACTTTACTGTCCAGGCAGGTTTTGTAAACCCCAATCCAGTTTTACCCTTATGAGGTACAAACTCATCTATCAAAGGTAGAATAGATTTTGGTTTAGAAAAACTTGCTACAATATCTCTCTCCTTTTGAAGTCTAGCCTCCAGATTTCTAATTTGATCATTCTTGAATGTAATAGTAGCCATCTGAATAACAGTAATGTTCTTCAGTCTGGCTATTTCATTTAATTTCTGATCTAATAACTTGTCACAATCTGTTGCAGCCACTTTAAGACTAGCAATCTCCTTAGCCTGAGTTTTGGCCAAGAGTTTGCTTTTCTTCAAAGCCTGCAACAATACTCTATATTCATCAATTAACTGATGAATGTCTCCTTCAGATTCAGATCCACTCACATCACTTGATGCTGATGTATCTGAATCTGATTCAGTACTAGAAATTGAACTTGAAGAACAATTTTGTACCTGACTAGGTCCAAACTGATCCTGGATTTTGTCTCCTTCTGATAAGGCCATCAGTCCCTTGCACTGAATGTCCTCATGCTCATATATTGAGTTCATTAGCTGCATGAACTCATTTTCTTCTTCTTCAGCAAACAAGCCAATATAGGCTTCAGCTTCTGAATCTGTTTCTGAAGATGACATATCAGTCAGACTTTTATCCTTCTTAGCAACAAAGGACCTTTCCTTTTTGCCCTTGAACTGTGTCTTCTTCTTGTCAGTGGACTCTTTCCTATTTTCTGGACAATCAGCTATTACATGTCCTTGTCTATTGCAACAATAGCATACTATCTTTGAGGATGTAGTTTTACTAGACTTGGACTTTCTCCTGTCATTCCTTGATGACTTCCTATTCTGATAATAGTCATCTTTTGTCTGTGAAGTGGATGGCTTGGACCTCCACTGCTTCTTCTTTAGAAACTTCTGAAAGTGCCTAGTAAATACAGCAAAGTCTTCATCACTTTCACTGCTGTCTGACTTCTTGCTATCTGAAGTATCTGTCTCAGCCTCAGCAACTTTTTGAGGTGGAGATGGAGACTTGCTTTTATATTTCCTAGTGGCTTCAGTCTTGAAGGCCACCGCTCTTTCTTTGTGCTCCACCCTAGTAGTCTTTTCTTCCTCCTTCCTTACCATTAACTGCATCTCATAAGATAACAGTTTTCCAAACAATGTTGGAGGAGGAATGTCTGCTAATTTGGCCATTTCCCTTATGGCACAAATCTTGGTGTCCCAGTCCTTTGTCAGGGATCTCAAGAACTTATCATTCAATTCATAATTGCTGAACTCTCTTCCATAGGACATCAATTCATTGACTATCCTATAGAATTTCTTGTAGCATTCAGTTATGCTATCAAACCTGCCTTGTCTGAAGCTTTCATACTCTTGATTTAATAAAGACTTCCTGTCGTGTCTTACCTCTTCTGATCCCTCCATATAGACTATCAGTGTGTCCCACATTTCTTTTGATGTTTTACAATGAATCAGATTCTGAAATGTGGCATCATCAATTGCACTTACAATAATATTCTGGGCCCTCTTGTCCATAGTGGCCAGAATTATTTCATCCTTGGTCATTTCTGAATAGTCTTTGGGAGTTCTCTGATTTGTATCTAGAACAGATACTTTCATTGACACATATGACCCTTCTTTAACAGTAATATAAATTCTTGGGTCAGAGGCTTCCATAAAAAGTCTAACCCTTTCTTTCCAAATGCCAAAGATCTCCTTTCTGCAGATTGGCAATTTCATGGATCCTAGCTCTTTGTGATTCTCAGTTGAACCCATTTTCTTGATTCTTGATTATGCTGATTTTGCCTACAGGATTTTACTCAGACTGTTATGTCCTTTTTTTGAGTAACCTCGCTTTGATACCACTTGAAAGAACTAGTGCCTAAACACCTAGAGGGGGGGGGGGTGAATAGGTGCACTTGATATTTTTAAGTTTTAAGGCAGAAACACTGAATTATTAGACCTGTTTATGCAATTCTCTACGGCAATTCAGCACATATAACACATCAATCACAGAATAAATCACACACAGAGTACACACAGCTTTTATAGTGGTTCCCCAAGGTCTGGGTACATCCACTTTCCCCCTTCTCCTATCTAGTAGTGTACTAGATTCGGCCTAACTTCTCCACTACTTCTCAGATCCACAGATCTTACATCTCAGAACCCAAACAGGTTCCTACAACTCAGAGTGATCCCACTCCTACCACTCAGGCACAAAGCCCTACCACTCAGTCTTCACCAAGACATACACTCAGCCTTCAACAAGGCCTACACTCAGCCTTCAACAAGGCCTACACTCAGAGAAATGTATCTCCTACACTCAGGAACAAAAGCCATACCACTCAGCCTTTATAAATATAGGCTTACAACTCAGATCCCTTAGGATCCTATAGAAAATAAAGAGTATAAAGATTAATAACCACAACTCTGATTGAGAAAGATGAGTTGACTGGCTTCTTGATGAGTTCTTGA